>ML681979.1:29274086-29334751 GCA_007922195.1 Podocnemis expansa
AGATGACCTCGTGGGGTCCCTTCCAACCCTATGATTCTATGAATAGAGCAGGCCAATTTTTGAGTGAGCCACACACCCCCCGTAATCTTTTATATTTAGATTATAAACTCTTTGAGGTGGGATTGTCTTATTTTCTATTTTGTAAAGTGCCTAGCAAAACCAGGCCCTAATATTAGCTGGGGCCTCCAGGTGCTCATGTAGTGTTTATACCCAATAATAAACATCTAACAATAAATAAGGAATGTGTTGTGGCATATGAAAAATTTTATTTTAGACTTGCTGTTTGAAATTAGAAGAGACAGTGTAGAAGACCTGATGATCCACCAAGAAGGGACATATAGGCCAAAAAAATACTTTGAGGGAAAGTATAGTATAGTGCGTGTGTGTAATAAATAAATATGCTTATTTAATGTTAATTTTGTGATTTTCCTATATTTAACTGTGTGGGCACCTGTCTTTCATATAATCTGTTCTTTTTATTTTAACTTTGATTTCTAGATGATGGTTCATTAGTTAAGTGTGAGACAAGCATAGTCTGTTGTTGCAATAGTAAAGCTTCATGCTCTGTAGGAAGCATTCAGTTTTATCCTTTTTAACAGAGTAATTTCAAATAACTCCACCTTATCACAGAATACTCTTCAAATAGTTGGTTTTGGTTTTCTCCTAAATTAAGGTCTATTTTATCCACTCTCTGATAAAGATTTGTTCACTTAAGCCTTGAGTCAACTTCCACTAAAATACAGTGTGAGTCTTCATACTGACTACATCTGGAGTTAGATCAAGCACTTAGTTATGCTTGCTAGATGATCATCAAAGGAAGAAATGAAACTGGCTACGAATACTGCAAATGAAGCAAACCAAAAACTATCTATTTCTGATTTTAACTTTAATTTTAGTAACTGGGGGGTGGATGTGCCTGGATGTTTATTTGTAAAAAGTTAGACTTTTGGATAGAAATTGGATCTTTTTCTCCTAAATTATTTCAGGGAGAGCTGGTGGCAACCTTCATTTGGTCGTCCCTGTTATGTCCATTTTAATCTTTGTGCATGAAATATTTTCAGCACTTTGGAGAGTGAAGATCATTATGGACATGCTGGTCAAAATAGCAACTTTTCCAAGTTGCTTTTCAGTGCCACACTAGTCTTTAATGGCCTGTTGATTCATTTATGCCAATGTACTATTTAATGCCTTTTTCTTTGGAAGGCAGATTGTGAATTGTGTCTCAAGTGGATCACCATTGAAATGCCACAGAGCAGACTGCAAGAAATAGGGCAGATACACCCTAGACTTTATGCTTTATTCTAGAATCAGACTCACCAAGCCAGTAACAAAAGAAGCTTTGGTGGCACCAAACTGATTAAAAAGAAGCCTGACCACCACCTGCTTTCACGGCCCAGCACTTGTGATGAGAGGTTACTGAAAAAAAAAAAAAACACAGATTATCATATTGATCACATTCTATAAAGTTACTCCAGCCCCCCAAAGTAACCACTTCCCCCAATGCATAACTCAAATGTTACTCCCAAACAAAGCTTGTAGCAAATTCTTTAATAACTAAAAATAGAAGGTTTATTATTATACAAAGACAAGAGTGATTGAACAGTTGAGTCACATACATTACAATTGATTTCCAGAGTTTGGAGGTCAAGATAATAACAGTGTTGTTAAATCTGTAGCTTGTAATAGGGCTCTCTTTCACCCAAGTAGGTTGGGGATCATTCAGTCTTTTGTTCAAAGCATCTTTAAAAAATCATAATCCAGGGATGAGTAGCAGAAATGAAGACAAAGAATTGATGTTGCAGCTTCTGCTTTTTAATAACTCAGCTCATCTGTGTGAGATGTTACTGCAAAACATGAAGTCTTAGATCACAGGTCCTTTACATGCTTTGTGGAATCGTGCGGGTAGCCATTGGCTCCATGCTGTCTGAAGCATCCTGAGGAAGGGTTCACTGAAGATCTGATTCTCTTCAATGGCTCAACACCATACGGACGGCTCATCCATAGTGATGGCTAGTCACCATAACTGTGTATGCCCATAAACCTTTGTGAACAAGACCTGGTAACTGCACTTTTGGGTACATAGTGTTCAGGAATTCAGATATGAACCCTTGCCAATGAACTTTAGGGTATAAAGATAATGGGGCTTGAAGAGTAATAAATGTTTTCCAAAAAACTTTAACCTTTCTCATAGAATATGCAGATTCCAGAAAGCTACAGTAGTTTATCGTAATGAAATTTATAGTTTGATTTTTGTCATTGTGAAACTTCTGGGTCTCAGCCTTGTGTGTGTGTGTGTGTGTGTGTGTGTGTGTGTGTGTGTTTGGCTCCTAGCATCTTTTGAATCATTTAGCACATAATGAAAAGTAGGTGCCCCGGAAAACCTGCTTTCCATTTCAATATATTGTCTGGAATTACTACAACCTTCTGTACTACACAACTCTAAAGGGCCTATGTGTAAAGTGCTTGACTTTTGAGCATCACACAATGCAATACTGTGAACTATTTAAAAAAATTCTTATTCCAGGACATTGCAGCTCCTCAGAAAATGCCAGCAGTGAAGGCAAGCAAAGCAAGTGCTTCTGCATCATGATGATAAGAATTAGTTCATCATTCAGAAGAAAAATTCCAAGCAAAAGTTTCAACCACAGAGAACCTGAAGAAAATTACAACTTAAGTTGTGAGATGATCTGGTCATGAATGACCTCTCACAAACCGGTAGCAGTCAAAAATAGAGCCCCAGCAATTTTAGAAAACAAATTGCATTCAATACGATTGGCAGAGAGTCAAATCACCCTCTGGTATAGAATTCTTCATTTTCACAGTTGGTCACAAATTGTCTATTATAGCACATGGATTATTTAAAATAGGTAAAGAAGGAATCTTTTATGCTAAATGCCTGTCTTAAATAACAATCAATTAAAGCCTGTCTTAAACAACAGTTAATCAAATTAATCAGGCCGGTAAGCTGAAAGTCAGACACCCTAAGAGAGAAACCACGTCAGTATATTAAACCTAAGACAAGAGACTAAGGAGACTGCGGTTTGCACTCACTTACTGAGGAAACACACTTATGGAGGAAATGCAGTTTTAAGTCATTTGCGCAGTTGCCCCTAAAAGGGGATTTTGACAGAAATGTCAAAATCAAGTGTGACATTAAAGATTCAATATAAAGAGTAGCCCCCTGCCTAGTGGGGTGGCATGCGCGCCCTCCGAAAACCTGACTGTGGATGGTCTGCAGAGCCCTCCAAAAACCTGACTGTGGGTGATCTTCCGGAGCTGACTTAAAAGAGATTACCGTCAACCGAAACCAAAAGACCCAGCTTTTGGGGAACATGCATGGCTCTCATGGACTGGGTAAGAATACAGACTAAATAAAGTAGAAACTAAGCAAACTGAACAGGAGAGAGATAGAAACAAAGTAGGAGATAGAAACTAAACACAGTCAAATAGGGAACTAAATAGAAATAGACCTGGCCAGTATTAGCTTCACGCAGTCTTTTTACTAAATCTTTTGCTTTTACCTTGGAATTGTCATAGAATAATACTTACTTAAGCATTTTCTTGTCTGTAATTCCTCACCCTGTCAATAAAGAGGAAAATGACTTACTTGTCTTGTCCTTCCTCGCACTCACAATTGTCCTCTTATAGAAAGCCCTTTTGGGGTCACACACAGAGGAACAAAAACCTCTGTTACTCAAATCAAGACCGCCCCCCTGCTGACAATACCCTCTCTTTCCCAGGACCCAGGAATTCATAGGGTTGCCCCCCTACGGTTCCTGGTCCAAACCCAAACCAGGGAAAGGGCAAGTTGGCGGGGTCGCTATAGGTGGGCGTGCAGTAAACTGCTTCTGGAGTTCATATAGGAGATTTTCCTTATTAAGGGATGGTTGCTTAAAAGCCTGTGGTTTCATTCAGTTGGGTGCTGCAAATTAAGGTCTAAAGTACAGTGTTTGATCTTCTTTGCCCACCTAAACCGAAACTCCTATGCCATGACAGCTAGGAGCAATTTACACTTATAGTGGTAAGAAAGAAAAGGCAATATGTCCTGTGATGGAATGTCTACTCCAGATAGGTGAACAAAGTGTTATTAAAACAAGCAAGGAGTCCTGTGGCACTTAAAGATTGACAAATTTATTTATTGCATGAGCTTTTGTGGGAGAAAATCCCACTTCATCTGACACTTTGAAGACAAATGCTCCCATGAAAGCTTATGCAATATATAAATTGTTAGTCTTTAAGTGCCACAGGACTCCTTGCTTGTTTTGCTGAACTAGACTAACAAACTACCCCTTTGGAACTTGGCAAAGTGTTATTAAGAGTCAGAGCTCAGCTGGTCCACCTTCCTGCACCTGGAGAATGCATCAGGCTTCATTTACCAACAGAGCAAACTGGGATGAGCTGGGGCTTCCTAGTAAAATAAGTAAGTGAAAGCTACAGAGGAGGAACATGGAAGAGGAAGAAAGGAGTTTCTGGTCTCTGTGAGTGACTAAGGATGACTGAATGAAGAAGGCCACAGGGACAGAAGTAACCCCTGTGGTGGGCCCTGGAAAGGGGCAAAACTAGAGAAAGTCCTGACTAGTTGGTGTTCCAGCAATGAAAGATGGAGCTAGGAGACCTAGGGAGAAGTCACTGAGACACAAAGTGAAGTTGTATAGGCTGCTGGGAAGCAAAACAAAGGACTTGGAGATAGGAAGTGACAAGGGAGATGGAAGCATACCTGAAGGAGACCTCCCCAGCTTAATACAGGGTCACTGGACCAGAACCTAGAGCAGAGGGTGGGCCTGGATTCCCCTTAACCCCTGGGAAAGGAGTATACAAGAATGACATAAGGAATTGAGGCCAGTGTGGGCCTGAAGATGGTGCCTCAAGGACAATCCAAGGAGTAGTTCAAGGGGGTACAGAAGGAGCTTTTGGACATGTTGGACTTTTAGTTGTACTTTTGTTATCCAGGAAGAGGAGAGGCTCTGGAGTGACCAGGCCAGAAGAGCAAGTTATGAGAAAAGGCAAACTACAACAGGGCTAGAGTTACACTAGATGGGAGGTACAAGACAGGAAAAAGTAGCTGCGCCACACAGAGCCATGAAGGTGTGCTCTAGTCATGAATCTGTTCTTCTACATTCTCATGTGTTTGTGACAGGAATAAATGTAAAAGCATGTAAATATTTCAGATAAAGAGTAGAAGGAGAGGGGGAAAAAAACATAGCTTGTCCTGGTGGGGCCACAAGAAAATGGAGACATAACTTCTGCATTTCAAGTTATTGGACTAGTGTTATACGTGGTGCAGTTCCATCTGTTCATTTAAAAAAAAAAAGTGTGGCTAAAAAATGAAACTGAGCAATCCTTTTCCTTGTTTGTGTTCAGTCAATACAAAACAGTTTGCAGCACACCCCACTCCCTGCAGCACTACAGCACAAAGCAGATGATATTGCATTAGCATTTCCTTGCAGTGGTGGGCTGGGCCCTGTGAAACAGAGCCCAGGGTTTGAAGCCATTGTCTGAACTGGGACTGACAGTGGTTTTGAAATGGTGAATTTGAATGACTGTTGGCATCTGAGTCTTCCATGAGAACAACATTCTTTGTTTTACAGTTTGTCATTCGTGACCAAGACCCAGTCATGCAAACAGTTCCACACCAACAGATCTCTTCTGGTATCAGGACTCTAGTACTTTTAGACAACAGGGCTATGCTTGGGTACAGGACCTGGCTAGGCTGAACTAATTGCAGTATCAGGGCCTGAGTTCACTCATCTGGTGACTGACAGCTCTGAGCATAAAGCTTTTATAAAATGTTAGTTAAATGGAACTGTATGTGCCAATTAGAGGACAGCACTGCTGTGCCACCACTTACCCAAAACACTGGTTTTTTTTTTTTGTTTTGTTTTTTTTTTTTTTTGTAATAAATCATGAAACTAGCCATTGGTGTCAGTTGGTGCTGATTGATGAGCATATTCCCTATACAGATGTTTTTGAATAACCATTCAATTGGTAAATAAATCCTTATCCTTGTATGGATAACTGTTCCCAATAAAAATGGCCATTTCAACTTCTCATACTGCTACTGCCCCTTCTCTGAATCCTCCTCCCCTCTCCTGTGTAGGTTAAAATGCCAAATTCCAATGACTATAATATCTTCTTAGACACTTGCCTCACCCACCTACCATTCTCTTTCCCATTTTCTTCCCTCCATCCTTTCCCTCACTTCTTAAAAGCTGAATGAGGATAACCTTGACACACCCCATCCACAGCTGTGCAAACAGAATTCAGGAAAATCTGGCATATGAGGTGCTGGAAAGGAAGGTAGCTCAGAGCAGTTGTGAGAGCAAAGCCAGAGCAGTGCCTGTGGTGCTTTGGGCAGCTCCCAGCTATAGAAAGGAAGGAAGGAAAAAGAAATGGACATGCTGTTAGAGAGTAGATGAGAAGAAGGAAAGAGAAAGTCAGACGTTAACATAACTAGAACATTTAATAGACGCAAGATGAATGGGGAAAAGACATTGCCTACACAGAATATTTATGCAGTTATTCATTGGGAGATTCATGTATGAAATTTCAGGAACAAGGAATTCAAGTGGCCCAGGTGTGGCCAAAGTTCTGCAACTCAAGATCCACACAAGTTGAATAATAAACCTTTGAGAGTTGCACTGAGGCATATAGCCATATACTTTTACCTACTCCAAAATTACTAAGTTTAAAATAAATAGCACACTTTACATTTATCATAAAAAGGGCAAATATTGACCCTACTAATGTCATATTCTACTAATTACTTAAGGTTACCATGATAACTAGCCCTATATAGCAGGGGTGGCCAAACTTATGGAACTCAAGAGCCGTACAAGTCAATTATTAAACCTTCAAGAGCCGCACTGAGGCATATAACCACATATTTTTACCTACTCCAAAATTACTAAGCTTAAAATTCATTGCGTGCTTTAATGTTATAAAAATATGGCAAATATTGATCCACTAATGTCAGATTCTAATAATTATTTAAGATTACCATGAAACTAAGCCTATACAGTAAAAATTTAGCTGTTGCTAGATGTAGAACACTACAGGTTTGTGGCAAGTTTTTTTTGTTTTTTTGTTTTAAATCTGGGCAGTAACTTGTCAGTGCAGAAGGTAAAAGCTCTCTGAGATGCTGATCTCTAAGTATCGCACAATGTTTTGAATTTCATTGTGGAATATGATGCTTCACAGCAGTAATTTGTGCCAAAAATTGAAAGTAATCTACGTTCAGTTTTATAATTTTCTCCTTTGTATTTTCACTTCTTAGTATTCCACATCATGTTTAGGACTTGAAAAACATGATTTTATTTTAATAATGAGTACGCTGCATTAGGGCCTATGAGAAAAATCTAAATATGCTATGGCTTTCTCTGACCATGTCACACTTCTCTCCCCCATCCCCCATTGCCGCTTCCCTGCCGTCTCTTGCCATGCTGCGGCTTCTCTGCTTTCCCCAATCATGCCGCACTTCTGCCTCCCACCCCATCCTGGCTCCTACCATGCCCCCACTTCCCTACAAATATTTCTGCCAGTAAACTTGTTCACTAAAATACTCATGGACAGTGAAGACAAAAGGTCTGAGGACTCAGACATAATTAATTTTAAAATGAGAGTAATAGTAAGGGAAAATACTGCTCTCATCTTAATCCTGTGAAGAGATGCACACCTTTTCAGAATCACAACAGATCAATGAGAATTTATGAGGACAGAAACTGCAAGATCGGAGCCTGTTTCAGTAAGTGCTTTGGAGTCCATGCACAGAAGATACTATGGAAAAAATCCCATTGAGTTTATTCAGTTTGGGGTCAGGACCTGTATAAATTCTAAATAATATTTGTTTTCTATAATGCAAAGTAAAATCTTTATTGGTGAGAGATTTTTTTTCAGAAAGTTTACAACACAATTTTGCATCCTCAGCCCTTCACAACAATTACTCTCATCTAATGGGCTCAGATACCCATAGAGTCATTCATGAAGACTGCACTCAAACATAAATAGATTTTGACTATACAACAAAAAAGAATTAATGCATGTTGAATGCTATTTAATCTATAGAAGCTTAGTGCTGCCATTGAACTTTGCAGTGAATGTAAATTATCTTGGTAGTTGACTTAGTTATTTTAATTAAAATTTTCTTATAAAATAAACATGCTAGCAGTTCCTTCTGCAAACAGATGACATACTGATGTCTCAGGCACACTTGTTCAATTGACTTAAGGAATTATTTTTCTAAAGCCAGTTTTCAGTAGTGGTGGTCTATCCTAAGTCTAAATCATTTTGCATGCTAAAAATGAACCATGATCCATAATAAATACTTGTAAAATTCTTTAAATTAATAGAGGTTTTTTTTTTTAATAATCTTTTGACAGTAGTCAGTGGGTTTGGATGTAACACTTGTGTCAATTTTCAGTCATTTCTGATGATTCTTTTTTAATTCTCAAAATAGAAATACAAGAGAAATAATTTTGCATTATATTACAAAATGCCAGGTGACTTTTAAAAAAGAAAATTAATTTACAATTGCTTTTCAGGTTTAAATTGCTAATTATCATCACTTATCTGTAGTTTATTGTAGACTTGTTCTTGATCAATTTATGTTGCCAATTTTGAAAATATTGATGCAGAAAATAATATTAAAAAGTATTTAAAAATCATGCACTGATGTAATTAAAGACTGTATCATTATGCACACAGACAATGAGGGTAGAAATTAATATTGTGTGGGTAAACTGTAGAATCTGGCAGTTACTTGGTCTGAGTGCTTGTCTTTCCACCTAACTGACGGCTTGTTTTTCCCTGTGGGCTCTCACAATGCTGCCCCTCCCCTCCCAGCTCTAACCACCCTGCTTTTTCCTGTTGGTGAGGCTCTCACACTGCCACCCCTCTCCATCCCTCTCCTCCCTTCCCCACTCTGACCAGGCTGCTTTTTCTCTGACCCGATCTCCTAGTGCTGCCCTTCCCCCGGCTCTGACCATGCTGCTTTTTCCTGCAGCTCTGACAACGCTGCTCCTCCGCTGCCAGCTCTCACCCTGCTGCTGCCTCTCTGCTGTCCCCAACCACTACAAATTTCTCGCCCCTGGCTCCCACCATGCCGCCCTTCCCTCCTGCACTCTCCTGGGAGCTGCAATTTTTCTTTAAAGAGCCACATGCAGCTCATAAGCCACAGTTTGGCCATGTCTGCTATATAGTAAACAATCTATTTCTTTGTGTTTTCATTTCTTATTATTCAACATCATGTTTAGATGGACTGATAAAACATGATTTTATGTTAACAATGAGTAAAGCGCATTAGAGCCTATGAGAAAATCTAAACCAGTCGTTCTTCTCCCCCGTCCCCAACCATGCTGCACTTCTCCCCACCGTCTTGACCATGCCACCACTTCTCTCTGCCATCCTGATCCCCTTCCCCACCCTAGGCCCTGAAGCTGACTCCCCCAGGCTGACCCCACCCTTCCCAGGGCCCTCTTACCTGGCCACTTCGGTGGATAAGCACAGGCTGGGAATCGCTTCCCTTGCTTTAAGTCCTGCCTGGGCTGAGCATCCAATATGACTGCTCCTGTGGCTAGGCACAGGCCAGGGCTCCCCCCCCCCACAAGCATGCTTTCAGCATGATCAGAAAATGCTCAGGGTGTGAGATTTAAAACTCCTCAGCTGGGGCTCCTTTCCTCTCTCTGACCCATGTATAAGCCAAGTTCTTCCGCAAGCCACACTTTTTCATTCTACAGCCATATGCACCTCTGGACCCACAGTTTGTTACATATCCTTGTTCTTCAGGGCATAGCCCAATCACTGAGGAGTGAGGTCCTTTAGGTCCTAACTGTCTGTTATGGGGTTCAGTCTAAAAGATATTTCAGTGGATGGGACAGGCTGTATTCACTCTTGATGCTAGGCTGGATAGATCAGAGAATCACAGAAGATTGAGTTGAATGGGACCACAAGAGAACATCTAGTCCAAACTCCCGTTCAAAGCAGGACCAGGATCAACCCCAACTAAATCATCGCAGCCGAGACTTTGTCAAGCCACACAAGAAAAATCTCTAATGATGGAGATTCCACCACCCATCTACGTAACCAGTTCTAGTGCATAACCACCCCCCCCCACAATGAGAAAGATTTTCCTAATATCCAACCTCAGCCTCCCACACTGTAACTTGAGACCATTGCTTCTAGTTCTGTCATCTATACCAGTGAGATTAGCCTACTTTCATTCTCCCTGGAGCCCCATTTCAGGTAGCTAAAGGCTGCTATCATTTACCCCTGTAGGAGGGAGGGCAGTCAGGCCACGCCTCCCTCCTCAAGACCAGTTGAGCACTCCCCCTGCTGGCCAGAGGAGAGCTCTGCAGGGACCTGGACAGGGACCCGGAACTCAGGAGGCAGATCCAGGGGAAGGGACGACAATATAAAGAGATGTACCAGGCAGAGAAAGGGGAGACTAGTAGGGAGATGTGCTGAGGTTCCTGAGCGTGCTCAACCCTGGCCTGAGGGTAAGTGGCCAGAGCGCTGGCTGGACTTCCCAGCCTATTCTCCACCCCAAGGGGAGGACCTGGAAGAACTGCCTTCTGCAGAAGATGCCATGGACCCAGGGGACTCATCTCCCAATGATCTGGAGCAGCTGCCTTCTGCAGAGGACCTCATGGACCCAGCTGGCCCTGTCAGTAATGAACTGGAGGAGCTACCCCTTGCAGAAGACCTGGATGACCTACCAGCCCTGTTGCCCCCAGGGGAAGAAGGTTTGATGGGGATCCCTCTGGCATTTTACCCTGAGGACTTGGTGGAGGAAGAAGAGGTGGAAGTCTGGAGGAAGTAGCCAAGGGTAGGGTGGGCCTGTCCTACCAGGGATGCAACTGAAGCTGGTGTGTTTCAGCAGGAGCACTGCTAGCTTGCTGGTGGCCTCACCGAACCCTTCTTGACTCCTACCTTATCTCCATCCGGAAAACTCTATTATACAGCCTTGCCTGGGGAAGGGCTGAAGGCATAGACTTGTTTGGCTTAGACTTGTTTGGCTGCCTCGCCCTGCGAGGGGGGGCTCACAGGCAGAAACTTGGGTGTGGCCTCACTCAACGAGAGAGCTAGGGGCCACCTGCTAGGAAATCTCTCGGCCTCCGCAGACCTGTAACCTCCACCCCCCTCATATTCTTTTCTGCAGAATAAGTAAGCCTCTACTTATAAATTATGTAATCCAGATCTCCAGTCATTTTTGTTGCCCTCTGCTGGAATCTTTCCAATTTGTTCTTCTGAATTGAGGGGAGGGAGTTGCAAAACTGGACACTGTACTACAAATGAGACCTTATCGGTGCTGAATATTGGAAAATAATCACTTCCCTTGATCTATTGGCAGTGCTCCTACTAACACAGTCCAATAGTAGTCTTCTTGGCAATAACAGCACACTGTAGATGCTTATCAAACTTCTTTTCCACTGTAACCATGTCCTTTTCTGCTGAACTGCTGCCTAGCCAGTTGGTCCCCATTCTGTAGCAGTACATGGTGTTCTTTCATCCTAAGTGCAGAACTGTGCTACTGTCCTCGTTGACCCTCATCAAATTTGTTTTTGCCCAATCCTATCATTTGTCTAAATCACTCTGTATCCTATCCCTGCTCTCCACTCTCCAGTGTATCTATTACTCCCTCCAGCTTAGTGTCATCTGCAAACCTGCGGAGAGTGCAATCCACTCCATCCTCCAAATCATTTAGAAAAAAAATTGAAACAAAACTGGCTCAGCACTGACCCCTGGGCACTCCACTTGTTACTGACTGCCAACTAGATATTGAGCCTATGATCATTACCTATTCATCCCAATGATCTAGCCAGCTTTCTATCTACCTTATAGTCCATTCATCTAACCTGTACTTCTTTAACTGATAAGAATACTGTGGGAGACCATACCAAAAGCTTTGCTACAGTCAAGGTATTTCACATCCACTGCTTTCCCCACAGCCACAGAGTCAGTCATCTCATCACAGAAAGCAATCAGTTTGGTCATATAAAACGTGCCCTACCTACTCAGACCCAATTAGGAAATTCCCATGTTCTGCAGTTAACTGAATACAACTTGGTGCTATAACTAGTTAGCACTGCTTAAGAGACCTAAATAGCATTTTTGCCTCATATCTTTACATTTGGAGTGGTAGATAGGGTAAATGTAAAATTTACCAACAATAGACACTAATTTAAGGCTCAAACCAACTCAGTGTAGTTTTTTTTATTTGTGGGGAAGTGTTCTCCCCACAAATTTTATTATGTCTATATATTGTCCCCTGAATTATTGTACTAGTGCATATTTAGGTCAATTTTTTTTTTCCATGAGGGGAAATCTCTCTCTCTAACCTGTCACTCTTTTAATGTAATGATTCCTGAATATTACTTAGGTTGCATTCCTCTTTTGTTGTTTTCCCCTCTTTCCTTGTTCCTGTGGGATGGAATTGTGCTAAGAGGTTTATGGCAGCTGTTACTTCTAAAATCCTAGAGGCTGGTGGTAGTGCAGAGGTATCATCAGACAAACACATTCTGAATATTGTCTTCCTGTGATGAATTGTAAGGAAGCACTAAAACAGGAAAGAGTTGAACATAATATGGGTAATAGTCAAATGCATTTGAAACAAGTAGGCCATGGTGGCCTCTGTAGAATTTTCATGTATTTTCACAGTGTTCTTGCAAGTTGACTTTCCAGGATGCTGCAGTAGAAAAGCTTTTTCTGTATTTTTAATCCTTTTTTTTTCCCCTACAAATCTAGGGGAGGAAAAAAGCAAGAGCCTCACAATTTGCTTGGCATTAGCTGAATACCTTATAATTATTTAAATGGCATCTCACAATAATATTTTTTGTCTTTTCTTGTGTCTCTGCTTTTCTATCTGTACCACACAGCTTGGGTCTTAATACTATGTCTAATCATTCAAAGAATGAGACATTATCTTTGGAGCTTCCTGCTTTCATACAGCTATTACCATTCTGTGAGTGTCTTCTGTCATGTCTGTTGAACCCTTTAAATGGTGTCCAAATACATATCTGCAAATTGCCTTTTCAATAAATTCTATTTCCTTGGGTCCTATTAAATTCCTTGAGTTTAGATAATTAGACCTTTTATTAAGTGAATCTTCATCCTATTTAATTGTAGTATTTTTCTGGAAAAGAATAAAAAAAATTGATTATATGACCATTGCATTTTGTCTGTTTGATCACAAATGCAACAATATAATCCAGTTGTGTAGCTTAGTATGCATCTTACAGAACTTAAAGCATAAGTACAATATTGATATGTTGGTCAGAATGTTTTTAGGAACATATCTAGAATTTATATTTTCTTTGGAATGCTCTTATTTTAGTCCATTATTGTTAAATAGAGATAGAATCTTTGAGTAAGGCATTTCACCACTAATAGGTGCTTAATGGCTACCAGTTCTTAGCCTTTCCTGTCTCCAGGAAGTGGAAATGCTTGGTCTGCTTCTGGCTATCATAGTGCTTTTTGATTTGTTAGCACTTTTGGCTACAACCTCCGATTTTTTTCCCCACTTTTTTCTCTTACTTGAAAGATTTTTTTCTTGAAGGGAAGAAGCTGTGGACAAGTCAGATGTTGATCTTACAACCTATTCAGGTCATGCATTTACCTCGCCTTTCAGGAAGGTTGTGAGGCAAGAAATGAAGATTGAATTAATACAAACCCTCACATCAGTTTACCTAGATTAGAGAGGTACATCCCCTGCCTCAGTAAAAAGGACCAAAGTCTTTGAATAGGTGAGGACACAGTAAAATTGTACTTCCAGTCCACAGAAGAATTGCAGGTTGCTTTCTTAAAAGTGGATAATCTCATACTGGAGGCTTCCCATGAAGATAATCGTTCTTACAGAGGAGGTAGTTTCTCACAAGGTTCCAATGGACTAAGCATGAGGTACTCAGATGCAAAGACCTAAATATTGCTGCTGTGCTTGTTAGTTTTTCCTGGAGTAACTGCACAAAATGGCTGTAAAAGGCTATATGGAAAGCAATATAACTCAACTGAACTATCAACTTTTTGTGACACCATCTACCTGGTCATCCATTTTTTCTGTGCAGAGTGTGGCCACATCACCAGTTCATTGAGACTCTGCAGTAGGGAATGTTCTCGTTCTTTGTATTGAGTTTCCAGCTTCATGAACCAACCTGTAAGTGTGGCTCTTCTCCTGCTAAAGATACTTCTCCTCTCATGCGCAGAGGAATTCAAATTGCTCCTGGTTTCTTCTGTCCTTACCTATAAGCAGCTCCTCCAGAGTCCATTTCCATCCATCTCTTCTGTCTGTATTGTGCTGCTCTTGCACCTTGGTTCGTATGGTTTTGATTTTGTGAGCAGTAGGTCATGCCAATTCAAAAAGGAGAGCATTATGTTTTTGGCATCAGAAAGAAGATTAAAAATCCATCCACCATGACATAACTTTGCTGTAGAGGGTCATAATTCTGACAGTTTTCAGCATTTCAGAAATGTATCCATCCCTCTATCCTTGTTTTTCAATCAAATTTTGCAGCCAGTTGAAGAAGGACCAGAGGTAACTAATGTTAGAAAAACTGTAGTAGTGTTTTTAGAAGTGTAAAATGATCATACTGTCTCAATAGGGGTGGGAAGTGCTGGGTTCTTCCTTCATAGGGGTATGCTATCAATTTGCAATTTCTTTAAAGCTGACCAAAAGTTGTAGAATGTAAGTTTTCAGGATACAAGAATTGGGGCAGGGGGAGTCCTGTGGCAGACTAACAAATTTATTTATTGCATGAGCTTTCATGGGAGAAAATCCCACTTCATCAGAAGCTTTGAAGATGGAGAAACAAATGCAGGGAAGTGTAAGTCATAGGATTAGGTCACATAGTAACAGCAAATCAAAGCAGTTGTTAATATTCAAACACTGGGGATCAGCATACAGAGGAAGATGAGGTCAAATCACCTGTTGTAATGAGGGAAAAATCCAAAGTCCCTATTTAATCCTGAAGAGCGAGAATCAAATTTACAAATGAATTCTAGTTCTGCTGTTTCTTTTTGAAGCCTTGATGTGTTATTCAATTGCCGAAAGGCCATAAAAAAAAGGAAACCCACGGTGACCCACCGTCTCAGACATTGGCACTCTTACAGCAAGCTTATCTGGCTTTGTGGACTCCCTCCTCAGACCTTATGATATCAAAACTCCTAGTATCTTCAAGACACCATGGACTTCCTGAGAAAAATCCAATCCATTGGTGAGCCTCCAGAAAAGACCATCCTGGCCACTATGCATATAGAAGCTCTTTATACCAACATCCCACACAAAATGGATTACAGATTATTAGAACCATCCCAGATGATGCCAGAGCACACCTTGTGACTGAATTTTCTGAGTTTGTACTCACCCACAACCATTTCAGATTTGAAGACAATTTATACCTTCAGGTCTTGGCACTGTGATGGGTACCCACATGGCCCCACAATATGCAAGTACTTTAATGGCCAGCTTAGAACAATGTTTCCTCAAGCCTCATCCCAAAGCATCTCTCCTCTACTTAAGCTACAATGATGACATCTTTATCACCTGGATCCAAGGTAGGGATGCCCTTGAAGATTTCCATTCCAAAATCAAACTCAGTCTGGAACTCTCCACACAGGAGATCCACTTTCTGGACACTATGGTACAAATTAGGGATGGACATGTAAACATCACCCTCTACTGAAAACCTGCTGATTGGAATAGTTACCTACATCCATTGAGCTTTCATCCAAAACACACCACACGATCCATTGTCTACACCAAGCCCCAAGATATAACCACATTTCAGCTGATCCCTCAGAGACAGACACCTTCAGGATCTCTGTAAAGCATTCCTTAATGTATAGTACCCACTTGTGGAAATGAAGAAACAGATTGACAGAGCCAGGCAGCTACCCCAAAGTCAACTATTACAGGAGAAGCCCAAGAAAGAAAACAACAGAATGCCACTAGTCTCATCTACAACTCCAACTGAGACCTCTACAACACATTATTAAGGATCTACAGCCTATTGCATAAGATGATCCCTCACTCTCTCAAGCCTTGGGAGACAGACCTCTCCTCGCTCACAGACAGCCCCCAAACCTTAGACAAATGCTCACCAGAAACTACAGACCTAGCAACAAAACCATTAAAGCAGGCACAAATCCCTGCAACAAACCATGCTGCCAGCTTTGCTCACATATCTGCACAAAAGACATTGTTACATGACCTAATAAAATCAGCTACTACATCAAAGGCTCATTCACCTGCACATTGACCAATGTGATTTATGCTGTCATGTTCCAGAAATGCCCCTCTGCCTTATATATTTGACAAACAGGACAGTCTGTGTACTAAAGAATAAATGGGCACAAAACTGATGACAGAAATCAAAATATTCAAAAACCAATAGCTGAGCACCTCAATCTTCCTGATCACACTGTTGATTATTTGTTAATAGCTGTGCACAAGCAACTGAACAACACATCACAGCTTCAAAGAGAAATGGCAGAACTAGAATTCATTTGCAAATTTGATTCTCTCTCTTCAGGATTAAAGAGGGATTTTGGATTTAATTTCTTATTACAACAGCTGATTTGACATCATTGTCTATATGTTGCTCCCCAGTGTTTGAATCTGCTTTGATTTGCTGTTAGTGTGACCTGATCCTATAACCTACACTTCCCTGCATTTATCTTCCTCCTATTCTGTAAGTTTCTCCATCTTCAAAGCTTCTGATGAAGTGGGATTTTTCTCCCATGAAAGCTCATGCAATAAATAAATTTGTTAGTCTTTAAGAGCCACAGGACTCCTTGCTTGTTTTGCTGAACTAGACTAACATGGCCACCCCCTTGGAACTTAGCCAAAGTGGAAAAGAGAGGGGTAGTTTTCCAGTCCTGTGCAGAAGATCTGGCAATCTATGCTAATGGGTACCTGTCTATATATTGCTGTATGGAGGGGGTTGTTCAGCTACAATGGTGGACCAAGCAGATTAGTGTGGAATCTGAAGAAGCATCTGGACCTCATGCTGAAACAGAAATTTGCTGAAACATGCTTACAGCATGTAGAGGCAGTTCAACTGGATATTTGACCATATTCTTAGCTAAGACAATTTCATGCAAAAGGCAGTCAGAACCATAAAACACTCCCACCCACCCAGCCCTAGATTTACTCAAAATGCCTAACTCTGTGCCTACCTTCCAGTGATGAAATGGACAAGAAAAGGAGATGAGACACTATTTCACCAGGTTTCCTGAGAGCACCACAGCCTGCCACCTCAGAGAAGTAGAAAGGACATTGCACTGTTCTTTATTCAAACAGCTAGACCAAATCCTTTTCTCACCCCCACTGTCCCAGCTTGTGCAGCATGACTCTCTGATGTGGAAAGTACAGATACCTGGGACAGAGACTGCAAAGACTTTGTAATCTTCCAGGGGAGAAAAGATCTCTCTAAAACTTTTCCTCAAGCAAGCACCTATAATTTTTCTGCAACTTTTTATTCCTTTCTGCAACTGGAACCTACCCAACTGTCTGTGCTGCCCTAGACCTGAATTCCTGACCACTGCTTGAGAAATTGCAGACACCAGGTCATGGTGACATAAAAAAAATCGTTTGGAAAAAATAGCTTTTGAAAGTAAATGCTTAAAATTGTGGTACATCATAAATCAATACTATCATTGATTTAAAACTCTGTCTCGCTTGAGGGCCATTTCAAGGCTGAGTAAGGGGTGGTTTGGGGATGAGGAGGCACAATGCCCTGACCCTGCCTATGTTGTGGCAGTTCAAATGCACAGCCATAACAATATCCACCAGAGGTTCTCAAACTGTATGTCGAGACTTCAAAGTGGACAGTGTTAGACTTGCTGAGCTCTAGGACTGAAGCCGAAGCCTGAGCCCCACTGCCCAGGCTGAAGCTGAGGCCCAAAGATTTCAGCCCAGGGCAGCAGTGTTCAGTTTCTGCCCCCTCCCCCACCCAGGGTCATGTAGTAATTTTTGCTGAAGGAAATTTGAGAATGGCTGAGATATACTCTCCAGGGAGGAAGCGTCAGTGCACAGCACTTCACTTGCCCTTTGTCTTGAAAGTGGAGATTTTTCAGCAAAGCAAGAAGAGATTTTGGTGTTGTAGAGGGTGGCAGGCCACTGTAAATTACCAGCTCAGGATTCTGGTTCCTGCCATGACTCAAGTTCTTCCTTAGGTTCATCATGCGTGGCTTCTTTAAGCTGCTCCTCCTCAAAAAGGTGCAGAATCACATGCTGCTAGTCCTCTGGGTCTTCTGGTGCACCCTCTGTGGTACCTGCTGTCTCTTTGTCCTGGCCCTTATCAGTGTCCTGTCAGATAATGATGCTGTTGACACTGAGGCAGGGGTTGTGAGCCACCTCAGGATCCATATTAGGATCCTTGGCAGCACCTGGTCATGCTCCTTGTTGAAGCCCTTTCAGACAGATTGTTGGAGTCTTTGGCATTCCATGTACTGGAGCATCAAGTGCTTCATGAGTTTCCCTGCACTGCAATGGAATCTCCTCAACGCCAACCTGTCCCAGCCTCCATGAAATTTCTCAGTACAGGTAAATGTTCCTGCTGCTGAAACTTAATTCATGGATGGTGGTGTACTTTGACCACAAACTGATTAGCACCATGATATGCTCAGTGAGTCAAGAAGCTGTTTTGGGGGATATGGGAGTGTGTCACAGCTGCAGGTGTGCACTTGCCTTCATCCCTCAGGTATTGTAGCTTATTTGCCCTCTACTCAACTTCAGACACATGTTTCTGGGGTTTAAGTGTGGACAGTAGGGGCTAAGGGCACAAACCTAAGAATGGGTATGTATACAGGGACTAGTGTAAATGTATCCTTAAAGGCTAAAGAGGGTTTCTGCCTGGTATTGCACTAAAAGGGGTTTGGCTTCTAAAGGTTTCCTCCTTTCACATGGAACAATCAGGTATCTACTATACAGACTCAATCTAGGGGAGTGTGGAAGAGGTCTATAAAGCCTCAAACTTGCTTAACTACAGAATGTCTGTGGAAAAATAGGGGGTGTAAGATTAAAATGAAATAGTCTGAGAAAATCTGTTTCTCATTAAGAAGGTCAGAATGTTTCAAAAGATAAGTTGATTCTGAATCCTACCTTTGTATTATCTTAGCTGATTCTGTAATTTTCCATTGGTTAGCTAGAGAAAGGGAAGTACTATATGTTGAACACCCTGTGATTTCTAAGAATACTGTTGAAATTTGTTTGTAAGTAGAGCTCTCATTAGCCAAACAGACTTTCTGTCAGTTAATAATCTCTCCCTGCATATGCTTGAATAAAAAGATGCCTTGTTGGACCTGACAACATTTGATTATTGGTTTTCCTCAGCAGGAGTTTCTGAGCAGGTGCAGCTTGCAGGATATTAACATGGTTATCCCCATCTTCCCCTGGCATCAGGGTCTATGGAAACAGTTTCAGTCTTCTAAGCTGACAAAAGTGCTTTGGATGTTTAAAAACTTAACTGCCACAACCATTTTCTATGAGGCAATGTTTAACTTTCTTTTCATGACTGACTATAGTGAGCTCCCTCCAACCAGGAAGCCAGTAGCTATAGTGAGGAGTTGCCTAGTGGTGCAGAGTTGTGTGAATGATAGCCAGAAAAGTTCATTCTTTCTTTCAGGATATTCTCTGCCTGGGGACCTAATTTGACATTTAGATGGTCAGATTTGTGTGAACTCCAAATATCATGAAACTTCAGAAGCAAAAATCTGCTTCAATCAAGTGTAAGGATGGAACTGCCTCCAAATCCTAGAGGGCTTTTTCAGCTGGCCCAAGTCTGGTACAGTGGGCCTACCTGTAGTTGTCCTATGCGCCTTCTTCCTCCATCTTGTTCCCCAATCAATTGCTGATATGCACCTCTTGTATTGCTTTGCAAAACTGTCACTCTCAGAAATGAGGAATGAGAGATGACCTACACAAGAGATCACCTCTCGGTTTCCTTAACCTTCCCATGTGATAATTTGTCTGTTGCAAGTTTTTACAGATGAGGGACTTGGGAACTAGGGTTTTGAGGATGAGTAATGGGTTTTATCCTGTTGAGAGGAACCTATAATGCAAAATTGTTTCAGTCTTAATCTGCTGCAATTACAGGAGTCTATTTAATAGGTGTCTATTGCAAGAGTGGGCAGAAGGTTTTGTGGACAAAAGTATGCAGGAGGTCAGACTAGATGATCATATTGGTGCCTTCTGGCCCTAAAATCTATGACTCTATTCTATGGCTTGTAAAGCAGAATAACTGAAGAAACTTCTGGCAGAAGATTTTTTTTTGTTGTAAAAGCTTTGCAAAGACATCACCAACTTTGTTTCAAAAGTGAGTCAGGAGACTGACAAAGGAAAAATGATCAGCAAACAACATGTAAAATTCTTTGCATCATCAACAGTCTCTATTGTATCTAAAATCAGAAATGTTCTTTAAAAATTGGATGTAGCATGCCCTGTAGGTAGAGGTTTCTATTTCAAAACATATCATGCTTCATTTTTGATGGTGTTTGCTCAGATTGCATCCCCAAAGATACTTTGTATAATACATGTAGCATTGTATTAATGGAGCAGTCCTCATAGGAACAATGTAGTTGTTTCCTCTTTGCACAAGTCCTTTGTTTATTTTTGACGTTTTACATCTTGATTAATTTGCTGAAATAAATTGTTTTGTTCACCTCAGCAACCTGCTTTGCCTTAGATATTAATCTCCATGAGAGATGCATTCCCTGCATATTCCTTATTAAGCAGTTCAGGAAAAATAGTGGGGGAAAAAATAATAAAAGGCCCCAGTCCAAAGAACTTTTCTAGGTACTATAAAATTCACATTGAAGTAAAGACAGGTGTTACCTAGTGATTGGAATGTGGGCTGGGAAGCCAGGATTTCCTAAATTCTAAATCTGATTCCAGTGCAGACTTCCTCTGACATTCTGGGCATGTAATTTAACCTACTTGCTTCAGTTTCCCTATGTGTTCTGATTAATAAGTACTTAATGTTTGTAAAGCTCTGTGAAGATAGAATGGAGTCAATATGTACTAGCTAAGTTTTATGAAAAACAAAGTGGGAGGCTGGTAACCCAAATAATAATTACAAACAGTAAGCATGTTAATAGCAATTGGAATTTAAAGGTGAACCAAATAATCTTACATTCTATAGAGTTTTAATATGATTATGTATTTCATCTAAGAAGTTCACTAATCATATGGTGGAATTTGGAAGATGCCATTGGATGAAATGAAGAAAAGCTAGATACCTTACATTTATGCTAAAGAATCCCTCTGAGACAAATTGCTTCAGTGAAACAGAAAATGCATTCTTAGCTGCACTATGCATTTTGTACATAAAAGCTTTTAAAGGATAAAATGAAAATATCTATTTTTTATACAGTTATGTCTGCATAATAGTTAAAATTGCTATTTATCCATTGTTGTCATGCAGAATATTCACTTTCTGACAGAATTAGTCACATTCATTCTACCATTTTATAGCAGTTTACTGAAGTCAGTAGTGTAGCCGATTTCTGTTATTCTTTAGGAATTTGGGATAGCCAATATAGATCAATTTGGAAGGCAAGTGTTCTTAGTCCCGATTGACTATGGTATGTTAATTAGATAGGACTTCCTCCCTGAAAACAAGCAGTCCAGGAGTACTCTGATCGAGATTTTGTGATGGTGGTTTTTTTTTTTTTTTTTTTTTTATTACTAACTTCATACAGCAAGTGATGGGTAAGAATACAAATGAATATAATGTGGAATAAATGGTAAAGATACATCAATACATTTCTATTTTAACTATAAAACAGTGTTGCTGCTAAGATTCCTTATCTTTAAGATACAATTGCAAAAGTTATACTCACACAAAGTGAAGATGAGTCGAAGTACTGAGATATCAATTCTAAACTAATCAGCTAAAATAAAATAAAGAAACCTAGCTGAAAGAAGTCAGGCAGAGCATTGCTATAGGCCTGTTCAGTTTCCTCTTGTGTTGTTCAAGTTCATCGACCGGCAAATGGAAGCTTCAACCCCGCTACAAATTTGGGGGCTTTAAATACCCTTTTGCACAGCACTCCTCCAATAATAAATTGTATTATCTAATTCTTCCTGGCCCAAATATGGGTATTTTCCAAAAATTGCTAGGAGCACCTTCAGATGATCGGTTCAGGGGTCTACTAACATCTATTTTCTGGCATTTTTTTTTTCCATTTCCTTGTTTACCAATTTGTGGGTTTTGTGGTGGGTTTGCAGAGATATTTTCCTGTTTATCTGCAGAACATGATCAAAACATAACTTGCCACCTTCTTCATGGCCTACGCTCACCTTTCATCTAGTTAGCCTTCTCCTGTTGCACAGATAGATACAAACTTTGGTTTACAAAGCTTGCAGGATCTCATCCTATTACATAGCAAACTTACCAGTCTTTGCAAACTGATTCACACCTTTTGCAAAGATCTGCAAGATACATGTGTTTTAGCTTATATATAAAGAACTAGCACCAAGCTCCTTATTATAGAACCAAGTTCCTAAATCTTATAAAAAAAAAGGAAAATATACCTATATATAAAATAGATAGAGGATAACATATGCATGCAAGCTCAATGCAGGGTATAGCCAAAGGCTAGAGGAGTCAAGGTATAGGCAACTGCCAAGTCTGGGGAGAAAAAAATAAATAAATAAAGCAAAGTCACTTAATGGGCACCTGTCCAAAGTGGTGAATAATGGATTTTTTGGTTTGCTGGCAATCCTGAAAAAATGGGGGGGGGGGGGGAACATGTGGGTTTGAACCAAAAAGTAAAGATTTTCAGCATTTCAGCAGATCAAGAAGCAGGGAAAAATCAGTTGGGGAGAGGTCAAAGAAAGTTCCTTACAGACTTAAAACAAAAGTTTTCACATCAATTTTGAACATTTTTAACACTTCAATTCTTCTAACAATAAAGTTAAAAAATTCATAACTGAAAAGTAATTTTGAATTGAAATCCAAAACATTTTGTTTTGTAAATAACTAACTGAAATGTGGTTGTGCTGTTTTTTTAAGACAAAACATTTAAAACCCAACAAATGGGTGAAATTGCCAGAAATTCACAAAATGTTTCTATGTTTTCAAATCTGTATATTTTACAAGAAAAGAAATTCATCAAAGGGTTTCACTCAAAATTAATTCAGAGCAGCTGGCACCTAAAAAGGTGAACATAATTTTAGATGAAGGCTTCTTTTATGAATTGTCCCCCTACAGTTTACACCAGCTAATCAAAATTCTTTAGGAAATAGATATATTTTATAGTACAGGGTTTTTCTATTATAGTTCTTCATAGTACTCATTATTGATTTGGAGTTTCAAAGCCCTGGATAATTAGAAAGTAAATGAAACCTTGTTAAAATAGGTATTGATTAAAAACAATGTTGGAAAAGCTGAACATACAAAATTCTGCAGATTCAGATAACATGTTGGTTAGGGTTTAAATGAGACTAGCTAATGATTTTTCCTAACAATTGGAACAAAAACTTAGTCAGGGAAACTGAAGAGGTCCTGAAGCAATGGACAAGTAATCAATACTTATTATTGACAAAGCAAAGAATGAGCCAGGCAGCCCCCATCCAATATATTCCACTTAATATCAAAAGCTGATAAAAGGAAACACTGTTTTAACCTTTGAAACTCATTGCCACCAGATGTTATTGAACCCAAGAATTTGGCAGGATTCAGAAAAGGGCTAGCTACTTTTGTGAACAGTGAAAACTTCCACATATATAGTAGAGAAGATAACACTTTTTATGAGAACCATAGCATGTGAGCTGACTACCATTAAGTCAATGACAGCTGGTTTCAGCTCCATAAACTCTCACACCCAGGGAATAAGCCAACCACCAAGTGAGGGGAGTAGAAAAAAAAAAATCAGGTTATTCCCTAACTATCCACTGAAGGGTTCCCTTTATCTGTCTTTGAGTTAGATGGAATCTTTTGCAGCAAACTGGAATTAATAGCTATTTTAACTTTAGTTTAACTTCTTTCTGAAACCAAGTTCTGTTCTGATAAATACATTCTCAAAGTTGTTTTGTGAAATTCATTGATTTCTCCCAGTCTTGTGTGTATATTTTTGGGTTTGCGGTTTTGCTTCTGGTTTACCTGCCTTATACAATGTTGTTTCTGTTCTTTTTTTTCTTCCATTTTATTGCTTGCTTAAATTCAACTGCTCCTGAATGAAAATTCACTGTTTGCTTTTTACAGCGAGTGAATGCTGCAGAAGTGTTATCTTTTCTGATAGCTTGTTTTCTCAGTTTTTTCTATGCCAATGTTTTAGACTAAGGTTTTATTCAATCATCCAGCCCCAGCAGAGAGCAGCAATGCTGCAGCCAGCTTTCTGGCCCCAGCAAGGAACAGTGCCATGGACTCCTGAAACACCTTTGCAGACCCCCGGGGTCCATGGACCACAGGTTGGGAGCCACTGATCTAGTGTATGTGTAGAAAGGTTAATTTTAGATTTGATATTCCAAATTAAAATATATTTACAATTTGTTTGTCAAAAGTGTTAAGTTTGGTGTCAATCCACTTTTTAGTGAAATTATCATATTAGTATTGGTTGCTTCTGTCTAATCTGAGTGTACATATTACAAGGAATCTTTACAAAGGATACATTTACTCAAGGTTAAAAGATCCCCTGCTTGGTCCAGGTCAGCTGACTCAGGCTCCCAGTGCCTAGAAATTGTTGTATAAATATTCAGGCTCAGGCACTGGGACCCTTCACCCTTACAGGATCCCAGGTATCTCATAGGTAAGGGATAGGTTATGACACAATGGCCACAATTTTGCTAAATAAACAATAAAAGATTAAGCAAATGAAGTCTGGAAAAAACAGACTTTACAACACAACTGCTCAGACTGGCAGGCTCATCTGGAGATAACAGCCACCTTGCCTACATAACATTATGCTCCCTAACTCTGTCATCGGTACTGATGCAAATAATTCATCTGGGGGTGCCTGTACGAGTGGTACCCTCAGTTGTGAGAAGGTGGTAATCCCCTTCCATGGAAAGTTCCAAAGGGGCAGCTGTGTTAGTCTAGTTCAGTGAAACAAACAAGGAGTCCCATGGAACTTAAAGACTAATAAATTTATTTATTGCATGAGCTTTTTTCGCTTTGAAGATGAGGGAACTTACAGAATGGGAGGAAATAAATGCAGGGAAGTGTAAGTCATGGGATCAGGTCACACTGTTACACTTCAGGTCCCATGACTAATACTTCCCTGCATTTATTCCCTTCCATTCTGTAAGTTCCCCCATAAAAGTACTTCAACTCTCAATCCAGCCACTAATCAAGCGACCAACTGTTCCCCATTTCCTGTCTCAGGATGCAGGTCACACGCTTTACCCCAATCTAGAAGTTCTACATCTCAGAGCCTTGCTGTTTCTTGGGACTATTGGTTTGCTGCTTCATGGAGGGGGAGCAGATATTACACAGGAGCAAAACATCAACCCAGACTACTTACTTGTAGAACAGGAAGAGATTCACCCACTGGAATGGTTGTTGCTGCTGCCTCCAGCCTGAGATGACTTCCCCTTTCCCTCATCTGAAGGCATTCAAGTTCTCAAACAGCTCAATCAAGGTACTCCTGGCTGCCTTATCAGCCTTTGGGCAAAGTGTAGTGAGTGGACATGGTCTCCTTCAGAGACAGACAGGACTGTATGGCTCACCCCCAAGTGGGCAGAGCCAGAGCCATTCTGTCTGTTTCACTGAAAGCAGGAAGTCAGAGCAAAATGAGAGCCCTGGAGCTGCTAGGGGAGAAGGACATCCTTCCACTCACTCTGGAGCCCTGGCCTGACTGGTGAGGACCCACCTGTCCACAACTGGCAAGAGTCTCCTCCCAGCTGCAGCCTAGAAGAACTGCCTTCTGCTGACAACCTCAAGAAGTTGTGGACATGCTGATTACATAGAAGGCAATTACACAGAACAGCTGTGCAATTTGCCCTGTGTAGAATACTCTAAGGAGGCCAGGGTGATCCAGAGGATCAGGTACTACAGGGATAGGTGAAAGGAATTAGCCCAGGGGAGCTGGATGACAGTCTGGCAGTCTTTCAGCTACATCAGCGAATTGTGGCTGGAGCTTAGCTGACCCAGTGGCAAACTACTCTGCCGCTGATAGGGTCAGGGAGCCAGTGGAGTTGGGAGGGCCTGCGTTTCCCTCCCCTCTTCCCACACCATGCCTGGTGTGGTTGTCTCATCCTGACCTGTAAAGCCTCTGAGGGTTACAGATGGCTTGTTTGTCTTGCTCAGCCCTACAGACTACTTAACTGCCTCATCCTAACTGGAGTCCATAAAGTATTGACTCACCCTGCAGAATACTAGGGACTGATTATTTACCCCACCCCACCCCTCTGCCTGAAGGTTGTGGCCTATAGACTTCCAATTTGCCCTGCAAAAGGCTAGAAGCATCTTACTCCCTTCACCCTTCCTGACAGTTTGGGACTACAGGCTGTTTGCTCACCCTCTCTAGGGCTGGAGATGGTGTGGGTACCTGTGACCCCTGCACCCTTGCTAATTCCCGTTAGATTGAGCCTGCACTCACAGAAGTGCCATATAGAAGGGCATGACTTCCCTTGGACACAGACAGCACCCTGCACAAGGCTCTCTCCATTTTTACTCAACTGGTATTGTCCATATTTATTAAGGTTCTGAGAGATCTCTATCCCTGCATTAAACACCCCATCCTGAGACTGCAATCTGGGATCTCCGTCTGGTCCTCACACATTTCACAAAAACTCTGTTTGAATTAATAACTACTTTCTACCTTCCTCATCCCCCACACCTTTTATGTGTTCTTTTGTGATAAGCCGGGTGTCCTGTGGCACTTAAAGACTAACAGATTTATTTACTGCATGAGCTTTCATGGGGGAAAGTCCCACTTTGTCAGACACTTTGAAAATGGGGGAACTTTTATTTTCATCCCATTCTGTAAGTTCCCCCATCTTCAAAGCATCTGACAAAGTGGGATTTTCTCCCACAAAAGCTCATGTGATAAATTAATGTTAGTCTTTAAGGACCACAGGATTCCCTGCTTTTTCTGCTGAACTAGACTAATACAGCTGCTTCTTTGTAATTTTGTGATAAGGTTTCTTTACTCTTATTTCCCAAGTTCCAATCAATGATTACATCAGATTGTCATCTTAACCAAACTATCCATCTACCTGTATTGTACCCAAAACCTCATGGTTTTCAGCAGGAATCCTACAATGGAGGGCCGCAGCTTAAGAGGTCACCAATACTCTTCACCTCTTTTGTGGGTATCTTCCTACCTAAAGACTTTCAAAGTAGATAAATCACAAGTGACATCTACTGCATTTTTTGAAGAATATCCCAGTTTCTAAGATACATAGAGCTGCTCCCTAGTCTTCTATCCATAATTTTTTAAAGCATTATGCCTATTCTGTGCCGTCAGATCTTATGCATCATTTGGTTCTGCAGTACCTTCTTCTGTTCTGGACCCTGTTCTGAAGCTATTCCTAGTAGGCTGACTAAGCAGAGAAGGAATTGAGGCTTTTCACCAACACACTCCTATATAGCCTTGATGCCTGCCATGAGTACACTTAGAGCACCTGCCCAGGCCCAACAGGCACTGGTAGCTAGAACTCTCCATGAAAGGGCCTGAGAGGTGAATGCACAGCTGGAGGAGAGCACTAACAGAGACACACATCTCAAAGACCTACTGGTACTGCACAGGATGAGTAACACTTCCTTCTCAGTTTCTGCCAGGTGGACTGGAGCAGGTTTGCGTGGGGTCTCTGTCTACCTGCATGTGCATGTTGTGAAGCAGGGCTGCATGCCAACACCTCTTCAAATACTACTAGAGAATTTTTTGAGGAGCTGAAGAACTAACAGGGCTAGGATCAGGGTGTTCAAATTTTGCACATATCCAGGTCCTTGAACAGTGTGCAGTACAAATCAATGCCTGGAGTGCTGGACTTGGAAGGACTATAGAGTTGCTTGATTCCACACCTGTAGGTGACAGGGCTGATCCCAATATCCTCCAGCCCTGCCTAATTCCTCACACAAAACTTCTTTCACTGTCTCCATATAGGGACCTCATCCTTCTTCCCACTCCTCTTTAAGGCTACATTTTTAAAAGGATCTGAACCTGGCCTTCAGTTTTGAGCCAAAATTTATTTTTCCTGTAGTTAATTGTTGGCAAAATTCTACATCTTCAAAATTGAAACAAACAAGGAATTTAGGGGCACATTTAAAGACTGAAAAATTTATTTATGTGATGAGCTTTCGTGGGAGAAAATCCCACTTCGTCAAACAAACTGGGATTTTTGTTTGGCTGACCTAGACTGACACGGTTACCCCATTGGAACTTGTCTTAAAAATTGAAGGTTATCTTTCAGAACATCTGTATGCCTCCTTCAAGTCCTTACTTTAATAGATGTCACTTGTGGTTTGGTCTTTTTTCTCAAATGTCCAAATATCAGGGTGTATTTCCATGACTATCATTTTTTAAATGCACCCTTGACATGTACTGTAAGATGAGTTTGATAGACTCAGTTGATGAAAAAAGTTTTTCATTAGCTCCAAATTGTGGACAGTAACTTTATGGCAACTTATACCAGAGAAATATTGTTCAAGGTTAGATTACTTCAAGGTCACCACTGAAGGAATTTTCTATATAAAGTGGGGAAGAGAGAAAATTCATTTTTTACCTTAAAATTGCTGACTTGGGTGACCTGTAGAGTGAAAGGTCAGTCTTGAGGGAGTTATAACAAAAGTTCCTCTATTAAGGATTCAGGAGAGACATTAACAGCTTAACTTGAAATGAGAATGCTGTAGGTTGGAGGTGAAACCTTGTATGGGAGAAAGCCAAAATAGATTACCATCAAGTCATCAGTGTTACACTGAGTCCTAACCACACTATTTTAAGATGTTCATGAAGCCTGCATGTGATTTTCATGAAGTCAGTGAAATGTTACAAGGGGCTTTGTCCATAAAAGCTCATGTGAAAAATAAATTTGTTAGTCTTTACAAGTGCCACAGAACTCCTTGTTTATTTTGCTGAACTAGACTAACATGGCTACTTCTGTGGAAAATGCTATGGTTGTGTACTTTTAGTGCTTTGTTTCACTTCCTTTACACTATTTGGAACTGTTACCTGTCAAGAACACTACACCCACTTTTCCACCTGTAAATAAAAAAGCAGCTGAGTCCTCAATTTGGGGAGCAAAGGGGGTTTTGCAAAATCCCACTTCTCACCACTATCAGTGGAAAAAATGGAGAAAAGGTACTGCATGCCAAAATGTTATTAATTGGTCTGAGCACTAGGTGCACATTTTTCAGCTCATCCCCTCCCAAGACATTTTTAAGGGATAAAGTGGAGGGAAGAAGGTAGGGGACTCAACACTGCTAGGAGGCCCTTTGTTTAGTCTCTTCCCCCTCACCTTTCTCTCTGCCTTTTGCTTCTGTTTCTCTGCTTCCCTCCTCCCCTTCTCTGCCATATTGTGTTTTAACTTAGAATTGGCTATTACTGCTAACTTAAGTAATGTTAGAAGTGAAAGGGGTGCAGGCTGTTAAGAGTTTTTTGTGTCTGTGTATATATGAACCCTCAGTCAAAATCTGTAAAGAAAATAACTGTGACTGCTACAATGCTATTGGTCAGATAGTTAAAGTGATTCACAGCTAACCACTGATTATAGGTGTTTTCTGGCCAGACTTGATCTAGGTACAAAAATACATGCTCATTGGGAGTGGTCGGGTCATAAGAAGTTTTTAAATTCTTGCTACTTCCTTGAATGAGAGTTGAGCTCTTTTGGAAGGCTAGCTAACAGTACAGGTCATAAAGCAAAGAATGGTCCTGCAACTGGGGGGAGCTTTTCTGAGTTACACACAACTGGTGGAGTTGAGTGGTAGAAGGATCTGAGTCCTTGCTCCTCTCCCACTCTCTTCTGTGGTGGAGTCCTTGTAACCCTGATAAGGCTGGGCCTAGGATTCCTGTGCTGAAATGCACAACAGTCAACAAGATAGGTCTTTTTCACAGAAATCTGTTCAAGGCTTATTCCAAGCTTGATTTCCCTGGTAATAAAGTTGAAAAGGGAATGAGAAAGAACAGACAGACAATGGGCGAAAAAATATATAAAAGGAGTCCAAATTTGGTAGCTTTTGGGGATTAAATTAAATAGATATAAATACAGGTGGAGTAGCCAAATAGAAATTCTCTGGGGTATCTTCCTGCATCCTTCATATTCTTGATGTTTCTTCTGGCAGTCTCAAGGAATAGAGCTTTCTGCTCTTTACATGGACAGACATTGAATGTGATGGCCTTTGTGTAATGTCATTTCCCTAAAGAGGGCTGTGCTGTTCAGAGCAGTGCCACAAATGTTCCTTCGTGGTTTGCTTGCGGTTAAAGTAAATCATTTGACCAAGGAAAATATGGCACTATCATTGTTGCTCACACTTTTTCAGTCAGTTGGAAAACCCACTCAGAACCCTCTCACATATTAGTTTGCCCTAAATTACAGTGAGCTTCATTATTACATACAGAGGAATACAAAATATTTTATGTATACTATTGTTGAAATTAATTTAAAAGATATTAACAATGACTAGCCACTTACTGCAAATTGTTGCACAGATTTATACATTTGTGTAAACACCTTAGTCTGAAGAAATTTTAACCTCTTTCTAAGGTAGAAGTCCATTGTTCCATACCATACCTTCGTTCTACCACCTTCACAAATTATGACTTCAACTAAATGGCTAACTATGGAACAAAGTATCTAGATTAATTTTTAAGAAGAAACAAGCTTCACTTTTCACTGGTCCTATATAATTTTCTCTCTTAAGAGTCATAGTAATCATTTCTGTGATCTGCCTAAAGCAATCTACAGGCTGCCAGTCTACTCTGCCTCTTTAGGCAGCCCATTCAATTTCAGAAGTCATAGAACCATAGGGTTGGAAGGGACCTCATGAAAGTCCTTCAAGTATTTGTTATGCTGGGAGATGTTCCCATCATAATAAGTTAATAGGCTGCTCTGGTTTTTTAGGTCAGTCTCTTAGTTCTTCACTTTATGGATCTAATGGCCAGAAGGGAGTATTATATCATCTAATCAAAACTCCTTATAAAACCTGCCTTTGAATGTCACCCAGTTACTCCCTGTATTGATCCCAGTAACAACAGCTTATCTTCCAGAAAGGTATCCAGTCTGAATTTGAATAGTTCAGAAAATTGATCACTTCCCTTGGGAGTTTCTTCAAATGGTTACCAGTGGTTCTCAACCTTCTGAAGCTCATAATACACTTGGTGGTATATTGTGAGCCTACAGGACATACCAACTCATCCCCTGCACCCTGAGGTCAAATCCAGCCATCTCCCCAGCTCTCTGTGACATACTTACCACCATGTGGCAGCACAGTAATGTGTCCTGACACAGTGGTTGAGAACCATGAGTCAGTTGACCCCATTATGATTTTTTTTTCCCTGGTCGCTATTTGAATTTGCCTGCCTTTCACCTCTGGCCATTTTTTTTGTATGATCTTCTCTGCTAACTTTGAGCCCTTTAATACCTTTAAGAACTTTAATACCTTTAAGAACTTTGGATGCTTCCTGAATCACCGAGACCCTCTGAGTCTACAAAAATGAATAGGAACTCACAAGAACAAAATTTTTCATAAGTTTTGACACTCATGCTCCTAGTTGCAAGCACAGATACTCTCATAAGTTGAGTATATTTTTCATTAGGGTAGCACCTAGAGGCAGCAGTTAGGTATGAGGGACCCATTGTGCTTGATACTGTATACATGCAGAACAAGCAGTCTAACTGCCATTTTGTGGGGATGGCGAAGCGACTTTGTATTTCAAGTGGAAATCAGAAGTGGGAAAATTGGTCTATACAATTTAGAACTGTAGAGGTGAAATTTTCATTTGATTTTTAAAATGCTTAGAGCTTCTTTCTTTCTTTCTTTCTTTTTCTTTTCAGAAACTGTCCATTCTTAGTGCTTGTATTGTTATATATTATCTTATAATGTCATCTACAGCAACTACCTCTTACCATCATGCCTTGTTAAAGCAAGGTTTCTTGCTCTTTATTCTTTTGTCATCTGTTTTATCAGAATTAACCCTAGAGATATTAACTTCTTTCTAGAAATGGAGCATGTAAAAGGAAAAAAAAACTTTTCAAAGTTAAGTAACGATAATTTTAACTACACAGTGTTAAAATCCCTTCACCAAAATAATTACCTCTAGCCTCTGGAACTCTCAAAGTTTCTGAGGGCTTTAAATAAAGGGTCAGCCCAAAAGTTATGTTAGTATATATAAACAGGATGCCTACTGAATTCATGGTGGAAATTTACAATTATATTATTCTGTTTCCAGTTCAAACCAAAACTTCCACCCCTCACTCCTATAATGTGACTGACAACTTTATGAATACAAAACTTATTTTACAAAAGAGAGTGATGAGTATGTTTCACTGGACCATCTATGATGCATTAAAAAAAGAATGACTGTGAGAGGAGTGACATTTGAAATTATGGCAGAATTGCCACATGGGCTTGAGTAGAATAACCTGGTAAATGAATATTTAGGGGTCCTCTGAATGGAAGAGATTTTTCAAGGTTCTTTGTTTTGCTTCTCTAGTTCTTGCATCATTCATATCAGAGATTTTCTCTGGACTGATCTCTCTCTCTCTCTCTCTCTCTCAAAATCTATCTATCTATCTATCTATCTATCTATCAAGAAGCTAAACTGTTCTGGGAAATGGAAAAGCCTAATTCTTCTTTCAAACTCCTTACAGAGATGGATAAATACAACAAAGAGGAGAACTCAACTTGTATGGCTTTTTTGCAGTTCAGAAAAGTAAGATTTTAGTTGCAATGAGGAACAGATTTCTAAAGGAAGCTAAAGAGAAAAAACAAAACAAGGCATTCTGTGATGCTTTTAAAGGCTAACAAATATATTTATCACATGGGCTTTCAAGGGTAAAATCCTACTTTGTCTGGCACATGAAATGGAAAAATACACTATGGAAAGGAATATATAAATGCAGAGAATGATAACTCACAAGGTCAATTCAGATTTTTTTAGCACACCAAGCAAGTTGTTTTGATTCTAACAGTGTGGAACAATAGCAGTGTATGAGACAGAAAGCCAAAGCTGCAACTGAGATTTGGGAAGGGTAATCAACTTCTGTAATGACCCAGCCGTTCAGGAGTTTTATTCAAACCCAGTGCCAAGGTGTCTAGCTTGCATATGAATTCCAGTTCTGCAGTTTCGTGTTCTAACTTGTCTTTGAAGGTTTTTGTTTTGTTTTGTTAAGGTTTGTTTGCTGAAATACTGTAACTAGCATGTTGCTTACAGCATGTTCAGGTAGATTGAAATGTTCCCCTACAGGTTCTTGAATGTTATCATTCCTGTTATCTGATTTGTGTCCTTTTATTCTTTTGCACATTCAGTCTAGTTTGGCCAATGGATATAACAGAGCAGCATTGTTGATACATGATGGCATACATCACATTGATAGATGAGCAAGTGAATGAACCTTTGATGGAGTGGCTGATTTGGTTAGGCTCTATGATTGTGTTGCTTGAGTAGTTGTTGCAGGGATGAGTACTTAGCTTAGTTTTCCTTTTATATGGTGTGTAGTTGCTGGTGAGTATTTGCTTAAGGTTCAGGGGTAGTGTAATCAAGGAGTAGCCTACCTCCCAAGGCTTGAGAAAGTGGGAGTCATCTTGTAGGATAGACTATAGGGCCTTGACGATGTGCTTGAGAGGTCTAATTTGGGGTTATAGGTGATGACCAGTGGCTTTTTTTTTTTGTGCTTGTCCTGTAGTAATAAGAGTTCTGGGTATCCATCTGGCTCTGCCAATCTGTTTTTTCACTTCTCCAGGTGGCTACTGTAGTTTTAAGAATGCTTGGTAGAGGTCCTGAAGTCTTGTCTGAGGGATTGGAGCAAATGTGATTGTATCTTAGGGCTTTGCTATAAACAATGGGTCATGTGGTGTGTCCTGGATGAAAACTGTAGGGATATAGATAGGTATAGTGGTCAGTAGGTTTCCAGCATAGGGTGGTGTTTATGTGGTCATCATTTATTTGTACTGTATAGGGGATGTTGTATGTGGACTCTTTCCAGCAGAGGTTGATGATGGGGCCGAAATTGTTGAAATCGTGGTGTTATTTCTCAAGGGCCTCCATTCTGTGGGTCCATATGATGATGTCATCAATGTAGTGTAAATAGAGGAATGGCATTTGGGGATGAGAGCTGAGGAAGTGCTGTTCCAAGCAAATGTTGGCATGAAAAAAAAAAGACATTCCTCTTCTTGACATAATATGAACAGCACTCAGAGGGAGTGTAATGTGTTTGTGTCTACATTTATATGAGACAAAATAGAACTTTTCTTTGTCAATAAAACTAAGCAAGAAAGCTTGAGTTTGGAGGGGGGTTGGTTGGTTGGCTTTTCTTAAACTGAACTTCTTTCATTCTTAATCAATAGTCATAACATTCATTCACTTTATTAAGAGCTATACAGAACTCACAAGTCTGGCTAGCAGAGGTTAAATCCAAATCCTATATGAAAATCAATGGAAATACTCTTATTGATTTCAGTACTAATTGGCTTGTGCCCTATCTGAAGTACCTTAACAAAGAGCAATTATAGTTTGTCTTTAATTTGCCTAGCAAAGAATAAAGGATTCTGAGCTATTCCTACTTATGCAATTTTTCGACTGCACACAATCAAGAAAAAATAGGTGAAATCTCAGAATGCCACATCAACAAATAATCTTATGTAAATCTGAGATCAGTAAGCACCAGTGGCAGGACTCCTTGTTCACTAAAATAATCTGGTACTGCTTAAACAAACTTCCCTAGATCAGGAGTTCTGTGGCACTCCTTGTTTGTTTTGTTGAACTAGACTAACATGGTTATCTCTTTGGAATTTTTCTACACCAGGTGCCTCCAAGGGCTTATGTAAATAGGAGGAGGCATATTGGAGGTCATGTTAAGGGTATGGTGGAGCTGAGATCCAATGTGCATAATTACGGAGTTTAGTTGGTGTAGGCGCCCTGCTCCTCTAATTTCCTCCAGAAGTCAAGGATCAAGGTTCTGCAGCTGTCACTGCCTACTGTTTCTGAATTCAGCTGTAATGGAGAATTGCCTGGCTAGTGTAAAATGAATAGTTATTGTCTGAAAACCTACTTGTTTTTTAATTGCTGATAAAATGTTAATGGTATTTAGAAAACTGGGGTTTAGAAAAATGGTATTTTAGAAAATTTAGACAATTAAATGCTCTCATCGAGCACGCTGCTCAAGCCATTCTTGTGTATAAGTTACTGTTTTGTACAGCTCAATTTTGGATGGAATGTTATCAGGCCAGATTGTTGTAAATGAAGTTATGCCAATTTACATCAGCTGAGGATTCAGTTGCCTCTGCTTAAGAGAAGAAACTGACCATTTTTGGCAAATAGCATTTGGTGTACCCAGTCAGTGACAGAAACAAATGTCTGAATTGTATAGTAATTATTGACAAATGTGTCTGAAATAATTAAATCTTAGAAATGTAGGACTAGAAGGGACCTCAAGAGTTTATCTAGTCCAGCCCCCTGCACTGAGGCAAAAGAAAATATGTCTAGATTGCCCCGACAGGTGTTTATGTAACCTGTTCTTAAAAGCCTTCAATGATGGCAATTTCACAATTCCTCTTGGAAGCTTAGTCTGGAATTCAACTACCTTTATAGTTAGAAATTTTTTCTTAATACCTAACCTAAATATCCCCTGTTGCAGATTAACCCCATTACTTCTTGTCCTACCGTTGGCAGAAATGGAGAAAAAATTGTCCCTATCCTCTTTATAGCAGCTCTTAATGTATTTGAAGATTGTTATCAAGTCTCCCCTCAGTCTTCTTTTTTCAAGATTAATATACACCATTCCTTTAGCCTTTCTTCAGATGGCAGATTTTCTAACACCATATCATTTTTGTTGTTCTCCTTAGGACTCTCTCCAGTTTGTCCATATCTTTCTTAAAGGGTCACACCCAGAACTGGATAAGGTTTTTCAGCTGAGTCCTCATGACTGCCGAGTAGAGTGGGACAATTTTCTCCATTGTCTTACAGTATTCTTGTTAATATTGCCCAGAGTATTAACTTTTTTCTCAACTGCACTACACTCTTAACTCATTCAATTTATGATCCATTAAAATGCCCTAGGTCCAAAGGGGTAACCATGTAAATCTAGTTCAGCAAAACAAACAAGGAATCCATTGGCATTTTTAGACTAACAAATTTATTTATCTATTGCATGAGCTTTCATGAGAGAAAATCGTACTTCATCAGATGCTTAAAGATGGGGAACTTACAGAATCAGAGGAAAATAAATGCAGAGAAGCATAAGTCCTGGGATCAGGGCAGACAGCTAGAACAAATCAAATCAGTTATTTAGATTCAAACAGTATAAAACAGATTTGCTTTAGCAGTCTGACATGATTCTGTGACTTATACTTCCCTGCATTTCTTTTGCTACCATTCTGTAAGTTCCCAATCTTTAAGTGTCTGATGAAGTGGGATTTTCTCCCTCAAAATCTCATGTGATAGTCTTAAAAGGGCCATGGGACTCCTTGTTTGTTTCAATGCCCTAGATTCTTTTTCAGCAGTATTACCGGCAGTAGTGTCATCTAGTCAGTTACTCCCTGTTTTGTAGTTCTGTGTTTGATTTTTCCATTGATGTACTTTGAAATATCTGTATGAAATTTTGATTTTGAGTTCAGAACAGTTCCCCAATTTGTCAAGGACCTTTTGAAATTCTAATCGTGTCCTCCAAAGTTCTTGCAACCTCCCTGAGTTTGGTGTCATCAGCAAATCTCATAAGTATACTCTCCACACTCTTATTCAAGTAATGGAAATATTGTATAGCACTATATGCAGGACAGACCTCTGAAGGATCCAGTTAGATGTATCCTCCCAGTATGACCACACACCATTAATAACTATTCTTTGAGCATATTTTTCAGGCAGTTTTGCACCCAGCGTATAGTAATTTGGAAGACAGGATTAGGATTCAAAATGATCTGGTTACAGCAGCCTATAGATGACCATGTAGAGGTGCTTGCTGCTTGGCAGCTCAGCAAGCTTGGGCTGTAGAACTGCTGGGAATTATGTTTCTCAGAGGTGCCCTCTGCTGACCTGGGACTGTCTGGAGAGCTGCATGGAGGGCTGCCACAAGGCCAAGGGCATGGCGATGGGATTCTGGCTCCCAGTGCTGCTGTTCTGGGCCATTGTCCTCAAGTTTACAAAGTACCAGGGGGAACTGTGTTTGATTTTTTTTCAAGTCCACGAACCTTATGCTTGTCATGTTCTTGTATCCACACCACCGGAGGCTGGTGGTTAGCCCAGTGAGTAGAGGCTGTGAAAGTAGGGTTTTAACCAGGCTTGATGAAACACCAGGGGAATGTCCACATGAGTCTTTTATTTCGAAACAACACGTTGTTTCGAAATAAAAAACTGAATGCCCACACGACATTTTCTTATTTCAAAATGACAGGCTCTGTCATTTTGAAATAAGAACTGTCATTTCAAAACAGCTTAAATCCCATTCATTTCAAAACAGCTGTTATTTCAAAATGGTTATTTCGAAATAACGCCATTTGGACATGTTGTTTCGAAACAACACCATTGTTTCGAAATAACTGTTTCAAAACAATATGTCCAAACGTCCTTATTTCAAAATAACCATTTCAAAATAACAGCTGTTTCGAAAGCAGGCTTTCCCTTAATTCGAATTAACATTTTCTTAATTTGAATTAACTTATTTCAAAATAAGGACTTTATTTCGAAATAACTCATTTCGAAATAACTTATTTCAAAATAATGATGTATGTGTGGACATAGCCCAAGTGTATTCAGGAGGATCTGGATAACTGAAGCCTCATAGTCTCTTGCTAGATTAACTGGCTGATGGAATATGGCCTGAAGTATAAGTATTTCATTTTATAGCATGGCTCCAGTGGATGTGGAGATTCTGGGTTGAGAACCACACTTCTTGCCTAGCAGTGAATACTAGCTCTTCCTAGCACTGGCAATCAATGTTCCACTTGTCATCTTCCTTGGCCTTCTTCCAGAAGTGCCTCAAATTCTTTTCGGACTTTATTGATCTTATGCACCCAGTCAGATGCTGTGGGATTGGTGGAGTTGACTGATGCAGCTGGATGGAGATAGTGGTAAAAGATACCATTTGCATAGGACAGCATCTGCCCAGTGGAGACATGGATAGTATTGTTTTACACAAATTGCACTTGGGATAGGAGGCTCAGCCATTTCTTCTGGTAGTAATTCATGAAGCAGCGCAAATGTTCAAACACTTGATTTGCTTGTTCAAATTGATGAGCAGTTTGCAGGTACAGTGGGACCTCAAAGGCTCAGTTTTTAGGCTCAGCTGTCTGCGTTCCCAGACTAAATGATGAAACCAGCCGAATGACTCATTAGCTTTGGTGATTCTGGCAACAATCTCATCGGGTATGTCCACATGTATCTTTTAAATTGAAATAACACTGGTTATTTCGATTTAAAAAAGATTAGGTCCACACAACATTTTCTTGTTTCAAAAAGATGAGCTCTGTCATTTTGAAACAAGAAATGTTATTTCAAAATAGCTTAAACCTACTTTAATTCAAATAATCTGTTATTTCAAATTAACACTTTTGCCCTTCTCCTCCCCAGGGTGCCTTCCTTTTTCTATATATTGGGTGGGGGCATGGCCCAGGGAGGGGGCCATGTTGCCACACCTCCCACGGTATCCTTCCCCTGATTCAAAATAGCAAGTCCTGTGTCTAGACTTGTTATTTCAATTTGAGGTTTTTTGCTTATTTCAGTTTAAGTTAATTTGAAATAATGATTTTATTTAGAATTAGCTTATTTCGAATTAACTTATTTTGAAATAAGTGTCTACGTGTGGACATAGCTGTCATCAATATAAACAAAGCTTAAAAGAGTGCTGCCTAAGTAGGTGAAGCAGTCCACAGCAGTCAGAACCTTGCATTTCAGCCGCACTACCTAAAAACAGGATCAAAGTCTATCAAGCAATTATAGTCTCCGCTCTCCTCTACTCATGTGAGACCTGGACTGTCTGACAGCACCGTGCAAAGAAGATCAATCATTTTCACCTCAGTTGTCTCTGCAAAATTCTCAATGTCAAGTAGCAGGACAAAGTTCCTGACACTGCAATACTCCAGGGCAACCGACATGCCCAGTATCTTCACAGTGCCGCTCCAAAGACAGGTTCGATGGGTGGGACACATCAAAAGAATGGCTGACTACTGTCTCCCCAAGTATCTCCTGTATGGAGAACAGCAAGATCAGGTACATTCCCAAGAGGCACCAAAGAAGCCCTTCAAGGATGTCTTAAAGTATTCCTCAAAGACCTCCACACTGATATGACATCAGGGGAGGCCCTTGCTCAAGATTGCTTTGCCTGGAGGAGTGCAATTGCTTGTGGCACATCATCCTACAGGAGGGCTGGAACAACAGCAGCTGAAAATAAATGAAGACCAAGAAAACTCAAAGAAAGATAAACAAGATCCCATCGCGATATCTGGCACTCCACCCTTCCCTCCGCCCCGCCCTCCCCCATACACTGGATGTAGGATAGTGAATGTGGTCATCTTCAAACGTGAAGGACAAACAACAGAAACCTCAAAGATACAAATACCAGAGTTATGTACTGACTGGTCAACTGAACACCATATGGAACCAAAGGAAAGCAAGCAGGCAGAAGTGGGGTGGGGGGGAGAAAGCTTATACTATACAGTTCCTGTATTGCATTTTAAAGGGTAGCATGTGGACCAAAAGTAGCTTGGAGCCTGTGCTGTTTCTAGTGTGCTGTTTCCTGTAAACCAAGGACACTGTTTCACCCCCTTCCACAGCACCCCACTGGAAGGGGGAAGCTATTTTCACCACCCCTCACCATCCCTACTGGAGTCCAAGCCCAGGAAAGAAGCTGGTGGAGAGTGCTACTGATGTGGCAAGGAAGCGAATGTTACAACCAAAGCCTGTCCTGGAGCTGGAGTGTGAGCCGGCAAAGGAAATATTTTAAAGGGCCACAGCCTGTACATAGATGTGGCCAAAGCTTTGCCCATGGCTGTATGCCTGGATCCTTGCAGTCCCCCTGGGAGTGCCAGGGGCAGGGAATAGGCACTAGCAGTAGCACCAAAATCCTGCCACTTGCTGCCTTTGGAGTGCAGCAAACAGTGCAGGTACCAGAGTGAACTCTGGGGAGAATCAGCTGAGAGGCTGGGCCTTTTAGTGCCAAGTGTGTGGGTCAGGTCCTCAAACCAGTTCAACCACTTGCAAACTGGTCAGTGTTGCCAGCTGCCACCTTTGCGGAGATCTCTCCTAGCCCTCAGCTGAAAGACAGTGGCTGCAGGGTACCCTACCATAATATTTTGTTCAGATTCACAAACATTTCAGAATTGAAAACAAACTCCTTCTCCCAGGTTTTCATATCTTTGGGTTTCCACTGTACTACATGCTGGATCTGTACGCATGGACCTTAGTCAGCTGGGTTTTGTGACAGAACCATGATACAAACTATAGACCATGTCAATTGTGACTCACTCTGGGAGCCCACAGAATTCAATGCTGTGAATCAGAAGAAGCTGGGCCATTTCTGCACAGAGCAGCTGAGCCATGTGGACAAAGTGGGCTGTTTCTGTTAATTGCTCAACCATGGGGAGGTTCACAGTGTGCCAGTTAGACTCTAGGACCCTGACTGTGAAGTAGAGGTAGCGACTGCCCAACATCTGTTCAGGATCTAAGAAGGCATTAGAGTTTGGTGAGGTTTTGAGCATGGCATCTTGGTACAGGCAGCTGTCTTACAGAAACAAACAGTGGTTGTTGTGGCAGTTGGGGCCACCAGAAGGAGAAGGTGGCCAAACAGAGGGTCTTGTGGAGACCCAGGTGCCCTGATTATGGAGATTTGTGACAGAGCCCTAGTACCTCAAACTGAGAAGTTTTGGGTGGAACATACAAGCTCTTTTTGACAGATAGCAAGACATCTTTGACCTTGCTTTTCCCCTGGCTAGTTGTCTCATGTTCCTTGGGAGGGGCTCCTTCCCTGTAGCTGACCAGGTCACTGATACGAGATCTTAAGGAACAGCAGGAAGTGTCAAGGAATATGAAATTTTCAGGGCTCAGCATGAGGGGAAGGCTTTTGGCTGGTGAGGTATTCCCTCTTTTGGGACAAGGTATTCGTAGTCTTGTTCTGGGCACCTGGGGTACCTGATTGTGAAAGTGATGAGTGCGAAGAACAGAGCCCACTGATGCAGTCTCTGGTTCAGCACTTTGTCTTGGGTGGGAGGGGGCACTCTAAATTTTTATGATCCATGTAAACCTTTTCAGGTACCAAGCAGCCTTCAGATTGTGGCACCACTCTTAGAAGGTCCCTTTGATAGCCAGAAGTGCCTTGTCTAGGACTTCATAATTCTGTTTGGTTGTAGTAAGCTTCTGTGAATAGTTGGTAGAAGGGTAGAGGTGTGGACTGGGACCACAGTTTTGACCGTGTATGGACCCAATTGTCATACTGGAGTTTTTGGTCTTGATGACAATAGGCTTTGCTGGGTAGGGATGGGCCAGGATTGGGGCAATAATAAAGGTCAGTTTGAGATGGTCAAATGCTCATTGGATCTCTAGAGACCAGAGCATGACATTTTTGAGGAGAAGCACTGTCAGTGGATTAACTGATATGAAAACTTGGAGATGAAGTACCTAAAAATAATCCTGAAACTACAGGAAGTGTTGTAGATACTTGATATTTAAGTATGGGGTTGTGGTGAGGGCAAACTAGATCTGAACCACCTCCACCTTCTTGAAGTCCAAGTGGAGGCCCTGGGGAGATGGGATGTACCCCAGGTGTGCTGGTCAAAGTTGCACTTTTCCACCTTTGCAAGCTGTATTGGTGGAACCATTCCAGGCCTGACTGGCTGTTCTGGGTGTTCTCCTCAGGAAGCTTGGTCAACATGAGAATGCCATTTGTGTAGAATGCCAATGTACTGGTCTAGGATGTCATGGAGACCTCATCCACAGAGGACTGGAATGTTGTGGGGGCATTAGAGATGTCAAAAGACATCACCAGTTGTTTGTAGTGGCTGTACTGATTTCAGAAACTCATCTTCTATTTATCCTTGATTTGCATCTGAACCAAGTTTTAAGTCCCCAATAGGCCAAATTCATGAACAGCTGGCGCCGACTGTATGCTGTCCAGTTGTGTGAAGATGAATGGAAGGGGGTATTGATTCCCGGTTGTAACCTGGTAAAGCACATAGTAATCCACTCATGCAACAGGGATCCATCTTTTCTTTTAACAAAAAGAACTGTGGTCCCAAAGGAAGAGGTAGATAACTATATCATGGCCTTGGCTGGATTCTCTAGAGATAAGAACATTCAGCAACCAGTTCAGTTTTCAATATTATGTAGGTATAGCCCACTGGCACTGTGGCCCCTGGTTGGAGCTTGATTGGGAAGTCATAATCCCAACACGGTGGTAAGTTATCAGCATTCTTCTTCTTGAAGCTGTCAGTGTAGTTGCTATAATCAAGGGGCAGTGCTGAAGTCAGCTCTGATGGTGGACCCACTTGACCACAGCCAAGGCCTTGAGTGGTATATCTTGGTTCTGGGATTCATCAGGTAGTATGCATAGGCAGACATGCTGTCAGAATTTGGAACAGAAGTCAGGACTAGCTTTTGGCTATTTTCAGAGGCACCATCTTCAGTGTTGCTGACCCTGACAACAGAAGTAACATGTCTATAATTTCAACTATGTCATGGAACATCTTTGATCATACTAAAATACCTACAGCATCGGCCATATTGGAATCTATGAAGTTGTCTGCTGTTCCAGAATCCGCCAGTGTACACAGTGAGAAAATTCAGTAAGGTCTGCCCCATTGCAGAGTAGACCCAGATTTTAAGGTGCAGGGACCTCTCCCCGTAACAAGGGATATGCTTCAGTGAGGAGTAGAGGGACATTTTCTTGGGGATTCCCTTCTACTGAGTTGTGGCATGGTCATTTTCCAAGCTGGGTTGTGGTAGAGTTCAGGATGGGCAGTTGGCAAAAGCTTGGCCAAGTCCTTCGCAGGATAAATGCAGGTCATGGCAATGACTGTACCATTTTTCCTCAGGGATGTCTTGGTTACAGGTGGTATCTGCAACATGTGTTTGGGGTTTGGTTTGGAAAAGTGCTGGTGAAGTAGTAATTCAGACCACCCCCTTGCCTCACATTGCTTACAGGTGCTATTGTCAATGACTATGATGAGGTCAATGAAAGCTTGTAGATTTTTGGGTGGGGGCCTCCAACTGAGCTAGTTTGTTCTTAATCTCCTCATGTAGTCCCCACTAGAACTGGTACAGGTGAGACACTTTGTTCCACTCAGAGCTGGAGACTAGTCACCAAAAGAGGGCAGTGTAGTGGTTTGAATCACTACCTCACTAGCATCCCTTGGTACCCAGTGTAAGAGGAAGCTGGTCCCTGACCCTGCTGGCATTTGCACAGGGCTGCCTCCACTGAATAGGTCTGGAGAGGATCATCAAATATGGCAGAAAACGCCTGGGGAAAGGCATCCCAGCCAGATACCATGAGACTCACTTGTTGAAGCAGGGGTAAGGCCCAGTTCAATGCATCTTCCTTCAGAAGTTTAATAATGAGTCCTGCTTTTGTTTGATTGATGGGGTAGGGCGGGGGGGGGGGGTAAAGCAGAAACTATAGGTGACAATGGTTAATAAACATGCTGGTAGCCCCCATTAAAATACTCTGGCAGGGGGATGGGGGTAGCGGATCATAGAATCATAGAATCATAGGGTTGGAAGGGACCTCATAGGTCATCTAGTCCAACCCCCTACCAGAGGCAGGACCACTCCCACTAAACCATCCCAGTCATGGTTTTGTCCAGCTGGACCTTAAACACCTCCAAAGATGGAGACTCCACCACCTCCCTTGGCAGCTCATTCCAAGGCTTCACCACTCTCCTAGTAAAAAAGTTTTTTCTAATATCCAGCCTCGAGCTCCCTAACCGCAGCTTGAGACCATTGCTCCTCGTTCTGTCCTCTGTTTTTACCGAGAACAGTCGAGCTCCATCTTCCTTAGAGCATCCCTTCAAGTAGTTGAAGGTTGCTATCAAATCCCCCCTCAATCTTCTCTTCTGCAGACTAAATAAGCCTAATGCTTTCAGTCTTTCCTCATAGGGCTTGTGCTCCAGCCCTTTTATCATTTTGGTTGCCCTCCTCTGAACTCTTTCTAGCATATCCCTGTCCTTTTTGTAGTGGGGAGCCCAAAACTGAACACAATATTCTAGATGTGGCCTTACCAGGGCAGAATAGAGGGGAATGATCACATTCCTTGATCTGCTGGTAATACTTCTTTTGATGCAGCCCAGTATGCCTTTGGCCTTTTTGGCAGCAAGAGCACACTGCTGACTCATATCTAGCTTCCCATCCACCATGACCCCCAGGTCCTTTTCTACACTGCTGCTGCTTAGCTGAATGTTCCCCAGCCTGTAGCGGTGCATGGGGTTTTTTCGTCCCATGTGCAGGATTTTACACTTGTCCTTATTGAACCTCATAAGATTTCTATTGGCCCACTGTTCCAATTTATCTACTTCTCCCTGAATCCTGTCCTTGCCCTCTAATGTGTCTACTGTTCCCCCCAGCTTGGTGTCATCTGCAGACTTACTGAGGATGCAGTCTATTCCATCATCCAAATCATTGATGAAAATGTTGAACAGAACCAGCCCCAGGACCAACTCCTGGGGCACACCACTAGTGACTGGCTGCCAGCTAGACATGGAAGCATTGATTCCTACATGCTGAAACCTTTGATCTAGCCAGTTTTCTATCCACCTTATAGTCCACCTATCCAACCCATACTTCCTTAATTTGCCAATGAGAATGCTGTGGGAAACTGTATCAAAAGCCTTGCTAAAATCAAGGTATATGACGTCAACGGTTCTTCCTGCATCCAGAAAACCAGTCATCTGATCATAGAAGGAGATGAGATTGGTCAGGCATGATTTACCCTTGGTAAATCCATGCTGACTGTTCCTGATCACTTTATTTTCCTCTAAGTGTTTGAGGATGGATTCTTTGAGAATCTGCTCCATAATTTTTCCAGGGATTGAGGTGAGGTTGACTGGTCTATTGAGGTGAGGCTGACTGGCTGATCTGGGTATGTGGCTGCAGTGCACACCCCTAGTGCAGTATTTTCATCTGGAAATGAGGCAGGTTATCTTGTGGCATCAGGTTATCTTTGGTGTACTGTGCAAGCTGAGCTTTTAGTGCCACATTTTCATCATGGAGCCAGCCTGCACAGAGCTTGGTTCTCTGTTGTGGGCTGTGATATTTGGGCTCAGAGCATTAGGAGCTCCCTCTGAGTGCAGTCAACTTGTTCAGGCATCTTCCGTGTTCTCTGGGACAGTGGTTTTGAAACTGGGGTTTGTGAGCTGTTGTTGAGAGAATGTGAGAAGAATTCTGTAATGGCAGATAACACATTTTATTTAATAAGACTTTGCAATCTAATAATAGGTGTATTATGACTCTGTCTCAGATGGAGGATATGCAGTAAATTAAATTATTTGGAAAGGGATATGAAGCCTAAAAGGTTTGCAAACCACTGCTCAGAGGTATGCTGGACAGAGAGTGGCCAGCTGCCTCTATGCTTCATCAGTATAGGCCTTCACCAATGGCTAGGTTGGTCCAGGCAAACTGCCAGGATCCTGGCAAGGGTAGACATGACAACATGTTAAAGCAGGATCAGACTGAGGCTGAGAATAATGGCAACAATCTAATCAAGTTCCCAGGCCTTAATCAATACCTAGAATCAGAATCTGAGTCAGATTTAAAGATTTAGGTTAGGAAATGAGATCCAAATCAAGCTGGGATCGAAGCCAATAGTTCAAGAGCAGGAAACAGGAAGGTTGTAGCAGGCAGCCCCCCAACACTGAAACCAGTGTTTAGATCAGTTTTTTATATCTACCTACAGTCTTTTGTTACTCATCCCCTTTGAACTTAGTTTAAAGCCCCCTTCCTCAGTTTGGCACATCAGTTTATGAAGACACTCTTCTCTCTCTTGGTTAGGTGGACTCAATCTCTCCCCAGCAGTCTTCCTTCCTGGAACAGCACTGAATGGTCAAGGAAACCAAACCATCCTATCAACACTTTCTGCCCAGCCATGCGTTCTTCTTCAGGATGTGCATATTCCTGCCTTTGCCCTTACCCTCACTGTGGGAGATAGATGAGAAAATGTCCTTTACTGTCTACTGACTTATGGAATTTGTCATGCACAGTTTATCTTCAACAACAGATTTTATGAGTTGAACTTTATGTCGCTGAGGTCCCTCAGACTTCAACTGCAGTCAGCAATGAATTGGGTCCACTGCTTTTTAAAAATGTTGTAATCTAACTAAGCATGGTCGATATAAAAGAAACACTATTAGCAAAAGGCAGCACCATGATCAATACAAAGATGTGAACCACAATTTGCAGAAGGCAACAAACACTGATTGTACTAATTAACAATCAAGAAAATATACGGCAGACAAATAAGTAATAGGAGAACTTAAAAGGATATGAAATTAACCTTTGCCATTATATCACATTAGGTTTATAGGATTTCACAGTTGGTGTTTGTCACCATCCAATGTTTCATGTTTTAGGACTCTCCGTCCATTTTTAAATTTATGCTCTGTTTGACAAGACATTTCTTTTCTCCCATCTATTTTCTTGAGAGCAAAGTTGACATCCAGCCCGCCTTTCTTGACTGGACAGAGAGAATAGTGCCTATTACTTCCAAACAACCCTTGAGTCTTGTGCCCTATCCAGATCTGAGTTCTGTGATCTACACATTTCAGGGATGGGGGAAAAAAGTAGGTGAACTATATAAAGAGGATAGTAAAGAAAGTATCCCTTACTGATGGAAGAATGGAGCTGCTGGACTCATTAGGGTGCCAGAGCACAGTAATGTGCAGAAATTCTCATTTTCTACAAGGCTTAGCACATGCTACTCTTCAGAAACATACCATAGGCTCATTACCAAATTGTTGACTGTTCAGAATTACAGTTTGCTCTCTTAGCAGTTAAGGGTGTTTTTAAAAACAGGAATTTGTGAATAAATGTGGATGTTCTTCTTAATGCAAATTACTGCGTGTTAAAATCAGTTTATAGAGACAAAGTGATTAATGGTTTAAAAGGTACCACTATAACAGGGGTTCTTAACCTGGATTGCCCATACTGCCAGTGGTGGGGGAAGGGAGTCCAAAGGATGCAGGAGTAATATATAATTTAAACATAGAATTTGTAATAAATATGTTTGATTTTACATATTATACATTTATCAATCCATTAAACAACCTAAAAGCACAATCAAAATTGATAACCATTGAATTTTTTTTCGGTAGGGGTACAGGGCTACCATGTATCGCTGTAGGGGATGTGGGCCTCTAAAAGGTTAAGAACCCCTGCACGATAATTACTCTTTCTAGTCGTTTATGGATGCACAGCTCAAGCCAAATCTGTTTTCAGTAGAAATGAGTTCTGCAACAGTACTTGCACTTAAGTTATTAAGAACAGGAGTGCAAGATACTCGTGACAATGCCTATTTGTTCCATCTCTCCATGTTGCTAAATTAATTGAAAGTGAGTCCTCCAAATCCCTAAAAAAAGATATTTTTGGTAGCAAAAATGAAAACAAATGCAGAATCTATATCCCCTGAGATCCCTTATGTAAAACTGGAAGCTTTCCAGACCTAGTCACTAACCCTGTTTCTCTCAATCACAGGTTCTCCAGGGTTTTTTGCTGCAAAACTCATCCTCAGAACTTCAGTAAGCTGAATAAAAGGGTAAGAATGAGATTTTTAAGGTAAATATGGTACTAATGAAATATGTTTCTTTAACCACAATATGACTGAATCTTCCCCTTAGCAGTCTGTCTAAAACTCCCCATGGAGGCATCAACTTAGAGGAAGAAAAGGAAGATTATATCCCTGTTTGCTCAGTCCTGGGCCACTCTGAGAGACTGACAGTAACAGGACCCATTTGGTGCCAGCTTCAATATTTTCTGTGATGCTCATCTTACAATTAGGACATGGACTACAAGAGATCCTTATCCCCTAGCTTGTTTCACACACAGGCCAATGAACTGATGCTAAGTGGCAGTGATTTTATAGTGACAGTATATGTGCTTTCCTGAGGTAAGACAAATCCATAACATGTTGTATATTTGCTGTGTAAAGTACAGTGATTTATCAGAAAGGAAAACTGAAGAATCTAAAATTTCCATTTTATATTTTTTTTCTAGGGGCTAATAATAGTTTGCGTATTCAAAAAATATATTAGAGCTAGGTCTTAAACACAAAAAATAGATATGAATTCTGAACTCTGCAGTTTCAGGAATGGTTTTGGTTCATCACACATAGAATCTTTCTCCACTCCCATCATTCCTGTTACTTTTTCTCCTCTGCATTGATTACCCCTCATACTTCATACAAAATTAAACCTCCAGTTCATTACAGCGAACGGACTTCAAAATTTGTGCCTTTCCTTACATCCTATATCATTTCTGACTCTTTATATTACATGTAAGATTCTCTCCTTAAATGCAAGATTCTCTTCTAATTTTTATTTCATTCCTAATTTCACAAATGTTTCATGCTACCTATTATTCTTGGAGTAACATTAATTATTAATGTACTCCAAGTTTACACCCTTGAAAGAATTTCTGAAAAGCCTTCCAGCAGCTATGTCCATGTGTTACTATGTTGTTTTGACTGTACAGTGTGTATGTGTCTTTAATTTACAGGAGCTTTAAGAGAAACTACCATAGCACTATAAAGAGGTATAGTATTAGATTAACAATTATATGGCTATTTTGATCCTGACTTGGTAGATTTATCTCAGTTCAGTGTTGGTTTGTTAGTAAAATCACTGTCAAAATCCTTCAAACTGTATTCTTTCTAAGATGGTATTTTCAGTTTTGAGATCTATGGGTACTGATATTGCCAAAACAATAGATATATTTATATGCTGTGTATCAGGAGATAAAATATACCTAGCTATGAAAAAGCTATCTTTTTTTAAGCAAGGATATGTTAACAGGTTTCTGCAATGATTTAGAGAAAAATGCTGTCATCTAACATTTACAGATTGAGTGTATGTGAGGGGCAATTAACACTGTTTCTGTACCAACACAATACAAAGTAGATCATATCGCTCTATTGCCAGAATAACTAATTGCATAAGGTGCCTACTAATTACTAAGTCAAGCAGAGAACCACAACTGCAAAAGCTTCTTTTTCTTTATGCTCTTTTTCCTGGTGAGGGTCATGGTAGGAGCATGGAGAGTAAAAGGCTCAGACCACCTTTTCTTCTGCAACAGATTCCAGCTTCTCTTGGGTGATTCCCGGGGGGGGGGGGGAAACACGCCAGCCTCTAATTTGGAGGTGTTGATTCTTATCCCAGCTGTTTCACACTCAGTAGAGAAGTGTTTGAGTGCGTGTTAGAGATCACAGTCTGACAACACAAGAAGAACATCATCACCTGCAAGCAGCAGAAATGCCACTTCCAGATCTCCATACCAGATGCACTTCTCAACCGACTGTGCCTTGATTGTCTGCTAAGGAAGATTACAAACAGAAGTGACATAATGGACACTTGGAAGAGTCCAATGCCACTTTGAATGAACTTGACTTAGTATAAAGAATGTGGACACAACTCTCACTCTGGGAATAGAGGGCCCAGATAGTACATAGCAGCAACATTGGCACCTATTTCTAGAGCCCTGCACGGATACAAATACATGGATCCATATCCGACCTGCATCCGCAAGAAATGGCCCATGATATCCGTCTTGTATATGTAGATGTGGATATAATGTGGATGTCTGCGGGTATCTGCATATTTGTGGGGTTCTAGCTCTGTGCAGATAAAAATATGAGGATCCGTATCCAGTCTGCATCCACAAGAAATGGTCCACAGATATCCATGTTGTATCCGCAAATGCGGATATAATGCGGATATCCGTGGATTTGCAGGGCTATACCTATTACCCCTGTAGCAGCTGCCACAGACCATCTCAGGGAATGTGGCCATAAGTCTTCTCCAGATTTACAAAGTACAGGTATATTGGAACAAAAAATTCCCACAACCCCTCAAGTATCTGTAAGAGCAAAGAGCTGCTCCATTGTTTCTCCTGAATCTGAGATTCAGCTGGTAGATGTAGCCTCCTCTCCAACATGCTGACATAGGCCTTGATGGGGAGGGTGAGAAGTGTGATCAGCTGTAATTGGAACAGATCTCTGGTCTCCTTTCTTAAAGATTGGGACCACCATCCTAATTTGCCAGTCTCAAGGTACTGCACTCACCTTCCATGCAACATTGATGAGTCACATTAACCATGAGACCCTGACTTTGTTCAATGATTTCAACATCTCACGGCAAATCTCATCCATCCCTACTACCTTACCACCAAAATGGCATTTTACCAATGCAGTAACCTCATCAACAGAAATAGATCCTATCCCACTAGGGATTTCTGACACTACCTCCTGAAAGGAGGATATGTTCACTGTGTTGAGTAGCTCTTCAAAGTGCTCCTTCCCAACCTTTCCACAATCTTCTCAGTTGCAGTCAGTGTTTCATCACCCTTGCTGAGAACAGCCTGGGCAATGTCCTGACAACCCCTACTAAATTGATGAGTGGTTTGCCAGAACACCTGTGAGGCTGTCCAGTAGACAATCTCCATGATCTTTCCAAAGTCCACCCAGGATTTCACTTCAATTACTGCCACAGCTGCACACAGGTCTCCTAGTCTGCCAGTGCCTCTCAGTTGTGTGGAATTTACTTAACAAGCATTTTGTAGAAGGCCTCCTTTTTCACCTTAACAATTTCCCTCAAGACTGGTGTTCACCACTGGGTTCTAGGTTTCATGACAGACACCAGTCTCCTTCGGGCCAATTTTTCATGGCCATCTTAACAGTTGAGGCAGTACAGATGGTCCACTCAGACTCAGTGTCCATGACTTGCCTGGAATGCAGGAGAATTTCTTCTGAAAGTGGCAACTGAAGTCTTTCTTAACAGGGTCCTCTACCAGCTGTTTCCAGGAGACCACACTGACTGGGCCTTCTTTGTCTGCCAGCATTTTGTGTGTCAGAACAGCTCACCAACAAGTAGTGACTGGTTGATAGCTTTGTCCTTCTCGTCACTTGGTTTCCATCCTCCCCCCCCAGGAGTATTGAAGTCCCTCAGTAGAATGACATTGTTGGTAAATAGCACTCTATAGAGCATCAGTATCACTATCCCCAAAGAGTCTAAGTAGTCTTAACTGCTGTTAGTTATTCTAACTCCAACTATGCAGTACCCACATCGACCATGAGCACAACTACAAAATGCAGGAACAAATCAAATGAAAATATTTCATTATCACATTAATAAAGCTAAATTATCAGATGTGTATAGAGAGAATTTAAAAAAAAACTTACTTGATGATTTAAAATAGCAAACTACTAGTTATTTTGGAAAGATTTGAAAAAAAAAAAAGACAACCCTGTAAACATCCCTGTTTGGACCTGAAGGTCTCCTAGGTGACCAGATATATAATAATCAAAATTACTGCTTACAGCACAGATGACAATGAGTGTCAAATACAGATTAAGAAGGGTCAACTGATATAAGGAAAAAAGAACAAAGTAAATTGTTACATATGAGCTCTAATGTGCAAAAATAATAAATAAAACATAATTTCTATATACCTGTTTTGTCTATTCAGTAGTGGCTATGTGAAGAATAAAGACTGATTGCTAGAAATTGTCAAGATTTTTAGAGTACAATTCCTTTTAGTCAACTAAAAATAAAACTTCTGTTAGATGTTATGGTAACTGTCCTATAGCCCTGTTTCCTAAAACTCTGATTTAAGCCATTTTCATTTATTTGGCTATATATTTATGTAAGCTCTGACTTTAGCTCAGTATCTTTACATGTAGTTTTGTTCAAGATCTGAATAAGATGCCCAATCTATCATACAAACTACATAATATCATTCATAAATCTGGTCCATCCATAGCTAATGAATCAGTAATAATGATCAAGACCGGTCACTTACCTGTACATAAAGGGTCCTCACCTTTGATTCTTACTCAGTCTGAAGTACTGAAGTTAAGACATAGCTTTCACCTTCACTTCCTACATCTTCCTGCTCATCTCCAAGTCAGCAAAGCCAATCAGGGTTTTGAATGCATACAAACTATAGACTTGGATGCAAAACAGTGACATAACTGAAAAACAAATATCTTATCCAACAAAGAAAATCGCTAGTATGCTCTCAACTTACTTCCTGTGCTAATCCATTAAACCTAACAGACAGTCACAAATAAATCATAGTGCCAGGCTATGTTAATCTTTCTTATGCTTAGTTATAACTTAGTTATGCTTAGTTATATATAGGATATAAGGTAATTGAAATCAATGGGACTATTGAAGGATTAAGGCACTACTCAGTTTCAGTAAGGTTATCACAATCTATCCTTTAGTTCTGTGCAATATCCTTATCATCCTTAATACTTCCTTTATTGGTAGCCTAGCAGACCTTCCTGCTTCTATTCTAGGATTCCTGATTCTGAATAATATAAATATTATCATGTTTATTTCTTGTTATTTGCCCTTCAGTTTTCTTCTTGTGCATCCTAACTTCGATCTTACATTTTATCCAAGATAGTTTTGTTGCTTTCTAGTTTTTTGTTGTTGACTTCTCAAGGACTGCATTTCCATTTTCTGATATATATCAGTTTTGCTTGAATAACCTCTTGAACCTTGATGTTTCTAGGGGTTTTTTTTCTTTTTCTTGTCTTCCTACTTCCTTTTTCATAAATGACCCCTTTTTTTCTATAAGAGACTTTTATGAGGTCTTCATGCTGAGTCTAAGGTTTTAATTTCCTTTTGATTTAAAAATTTACTTTAGCTTCCTGTTTTTATAATCTTTTGCTGAAGGGTAAGCTTTTGGTATGATTGCTCCCCTGAGGAAGCTACAGCTTAGTTATATTATGGCTGTTGTCCCTTTGTTGAAAATGGGAATGTGTATGCTGGGAGGCCAATTAAAATGATATAAGAACACTCTGAAAGCTCATCTAAAAGTAAGAAAAGTCAGTCAAATACATGGGTAGCATCTATTATCAATAGACCACAATTATGGCTGACCTCTTGATCCATGGTTAAAGTATTAGAATAACAGAATATTAGAGTTGGAAGGGACCCCAGAAGGGCACAGGCCATGTCACCACTGAGAGGCTATTTTAAGTCGACTTAAACTCAACTTGAGAAGTTGACTTAGGAGCATATCTACACTAGTAGACATACGCCAGAACCAGGCTTGAGTCCTGACCCTTCCCCACCCTGGGGCACGACCAGGCCCCGGGGGCCCAATCCAGCTCCTGCCATCATCAGCAGGCAGCTGGGAACCAGATCCAGCACCAAGGCCCTTGTTGCAAACGGCAAGGGGCTCGGAGCTAGGCACAGTCACCCACGGCAGGGTGTTAGGAGCCTGCTGGGGCTCCCAGCCCCTTGCTGCAAGCAGTGGAGCCTCGGAGTCAGCTTCTGCCACCCACTGCAAGTGGCTGGGGGCCTGATCTGGCTCCCAGACCCTTGCTGCAAGTGGCAGGGGCTAGGAGCCTGCTCCTGCCACCCGCAGCAAGGGGCTGGGGGCCCCATCTGTCTCCCAGACCTTTGCTGCAAGCAGTGGGAGCTCAAAACTGGCTCCTGCCACCCCTGCCAAGGGGCACAGAGTCAGAGCTGACCCTGCACCACTTGCCAACAGTGGCAGAAGCCAGCCCTGAGCCCCTTGCCCCTTGCAACAATGGACTCAGGGTAGATCAGGCCCTGAGCCACTCGCTGGTGGTGGCAGGAGGCTCAGAGCCCAATCTGTCCCTGAGCCACTTCCCGCCACAGGCAGGTGGCTGGGCAGCCTGGTCAATTTCACAGCCCACTCCTGATCTCAGGAGTGGGCTATGAAATTGACCAGGCTTGTTCACTGGGCTGTCTCCCAGGTGGCATAAATGCTGCCATGGGGGAGAGAGCCTAGTCAGCCTGGTGGGGTAGGGCTTGGGGCCCTGCCCTGTTAAGTCAACTTAATCCTTAAATTGACTTCCAGGGCAGGAGTTATTAAACTGACTTAAGCAAATGCTTAAGTTGACTTAATAACTTTTGAACGGTGCTAGGGAGTACCTTAGGTTGACTTAAGGCAGGTTAAGTCGACCTAAAGGTCCAGTGTAGACATAGGCATTTAGTGTAACCACCTGCTTAAAGCAAGGCTGTAGATGTGTAGCAGCATGTGACCAACTAACGGGCACCTCCTGATGTTGGAAACTGGGGAATCGCTCAAGTGGCTAGCCTCCTAATGGTCTGTGTAGCATCTCTCCCATGGTCTCTAACCCTTTTCAAGACATCACCCTCTGACTGAATCCTTTCTATTTCCTCCCCTTCAGATGTAAGATCCAATTTAGACCGGGCCACTTTGAGTCAGTGGCTGCTGCTAGTCCAGCCTGGTGACACCTCAACCCCCATTCCAGCTCCATTGGTCCCCTAGGCCACAGCCATAGATCCCCAAGGCACTTTCTCTTCCTTGTACCAAAGAGGCACTCTACAGTGAGCTGTCCCTGTTCCTACCTCCTGCAGCCAAGCCTTCAGCACATGATTCCTCTTCACAGGTTAGGGCAAACTGCCAGGGCAAGGGCTGCAGTCTTCCTTTTTTACAGGCTCCTGATTGGCCCCGCAACCTCCTGTCCCTATTGACTACACCCTTCCTTCTTCAACACTGGAGCAGGGCAACTACCCTGCTTCAAGGACCAATCCTACTAAATCATTCGAGCCAGGGCTTGTTAAGCTGGGCCATAAAAACCTGAAAGGATAGAGATTCTATCACCTCCCTAGGTAAACCATTCCAGTGCTTCAGCTCCCTCACTAGTGAAAATGTTTTTTCTAATAGCCAACCTAAACCTCCACCACTGCAATTTCAGACCATTACTCCTTGTTCTGTCATCTGCCACCATGGAGAACAGCCTAGCTCCATCCTCCCTGGAGCTCCCCTTCAGGCAGCTGAAGGCCCCTCACTCCTCTCTTCTGCAGACTGAACAGCCTATTTCCCTCAGCCTCTCCTCAAAGGTCATGTAGTGCAGGCTGCCAATCATTTCTGTTGCCTCCACTGGAGTCTCTCCAGTTTGTCCACATGTCTCCTGTAGTTGGCTGCCTAAAACAATGTAATATTCCCAGTTTGGCCTCATTTGTGCTGAATAAAGAATAATAATCGCATTCCTCAATCTGCTGGCAGTGCTCCTATTAATGCAGCCCACGATGCCGTTAGCTTTCATGGCAATGAGGAACTCATATCCAGATTCTTGTTCACTGTTACTCCCAGGTCCTTTTCTGCTGAACTGCTCCCTAGCCAGTTAGTTTCCAGTCTGTAGCAGTGCATGGGATTCTTCAATCTAATTATAGGGCTGTACTTGTTCTTGCTGAACCTTATCAGATTCTTTTTTTGGACCAATAATCTAATTTATGTAGGTCACACTGTACTCATTGAAAACAGTGAAACAGAAAAAGGCAAAGAAGTGTGAGCATAGAAAACAGACTATGAAAAAAAAATGTGGCCATGCCTCCCTGGCATGTGGGCAAATATGTGGATCCTCCATCAGTTTACATTTGCGCAAGATGACAAGCTGAAACAAACTGACTCGTTTACATATAGGGAGACTCCAACTATCCCTTAGTATCTCAACTATAATAGTTTCTTGAGCCTATTTCTATGTGTTACATAGCACTAAAATTAAAAAGGAAAATGCTGGACAAAACGGTTGAGTTGAGCTTTTCTATAATACAAAGGAGGCGAATGTTTTTCATGAAAAGACTGACCTGCTTTATTCCACTTAGTAGTATCAAAAACTGCAACAGCAGTGGATGACACTTCAGCAACAGATAGTTGTCTTGCATTCTCAATGTATATTTTCTTCCACTACCACACTCTTCCTCAGTTTCTTACAGTTAGTACAAAACGGAATATGTTTTATTTGTATGTAGTGTCCTAAACAGAGTCTCATAGGCATCGTTACGTGGTTGGGTATAACCTACCATGTTCAGACTAAAACAAACAAGGAGTCCTGTGGCACTTAGACTCATCTTAATCTGAACCTCCTGAAAATTTAGGGGAACTCAGGTCTACAATCTTGTTGAGATCTGTCTCTAGTAAAGAGCAGAAGAGGAAAAAAGATGTTTTGTTTTTTTTAAGAGAGTGGTGACTCGTTTTCCCTGAAAGAGAAAGAAAACAGGAAAGCTTTTGATGAGGCTGCATAAGAAATAAATCAAGCCCAAAATCATGTTGAATCACAGGGAAGGCAATCTGGTAAGGGCAAAGTCTTAGCAGTTGGTTAATGTGAGGTGAGAAAGAACATGAACTAGAAATAATCTTTGTAGGCATCTGATAATCTGGACCATATTCTCCTGATGTGAGATGTAAGTGGGAGCTACTCATATTCTGCAACTAGAGAACAGGACTGCAGGAAAGTAACTTGGCACAGGATGTGGAAAAGACTAGGTAACTGGTGATGGCTATAGTTTTTTATGGTTCTTATTAGCAGTTACCTCTGGATGTGATCTGTCCATATTTTTGTATTTTAAGACAACTATAAAAACTCCATTTGTTTTAGCACTTTTAATACATGTTGGTAGTTGTAAGAATTTTGCTGCTACAGCTTTTTTGCAGCACTTGTTTGCCAATTTAGTAAAGATACAATAGATTACCTGAGTTTTGATTGTTTTATTTTTCCATACACCATGTTCTGCAGATAGACACATCACTCTCACAAAGGAAAAAAATCGTTAATAAACATTTCTAAATATAAAACTGTTTTATAATTAAAATATGGCACTCTGTGATGCATGCAACTTTGAGATAATTTTATTTCTCAGGAAACTCATAGCATTTGGCATCTCGCATACTACAATGTCCCAAAGGTGTAGTTTATCTCATTTTAATAGATCTTTTGTCTTCACTTGTTATTTAAATAGAGAAGGTGCCTGCCATGTTGATTTTTTTATTAGATAGGAGGAATAATTTTTGGGCAAGGTCTTTCATATCCGTGGAATCTAATTCATTTTTAAATGGCCTTATTAGTCCATCATTACTTGCCACTGTAAAACTGGATTCAGGTGTTTTTGTTTGTTTTCTTCTTCCTTCTTCTTCAGACAATGATTATTCAGGTCTTAGTTAGACCTCTACTTTATATTCAGCCACACGTACCTTTGCAGTCATTGAACAGAGGCCAGTCAGCACTGACATCTTCACTAGAAGTTCACCGAACTATAGAAGACCATTCTCTTTTATATGGGATAATGTTGAGGTAATTGCAACGATCATAAAAGGGCACATAAAATCCTGAGTCAACTTGGCAGTCACAGATCTTATTATCTTCTGCTCAATCAAATTAAATTCTGTTTTCAATACTTTTCAGACCCAGGTCATAAAATGAGATAGCAGGTTCTATTTCTCATTTCACTTTGTGTTTTGATCTTTGCTGCCTGAGGCAGAGACTACTTCACAATTCAATGCGTCCTTTCCATGAGCAAGTGTGTACATCTGTGACACACTGGTAAGAGAGACGGGCCACACAGCTTTGTACTTGTAGTGATAATTCTAAATGCAAGGTGCTGGGGTTGTGTCAGAAACCAGTTTTCTGCTTGTCTGATTTCCTTTTTAGCAAATGGGAATCTCCAGATATAATTCCCCAAACTGCTATCTTGTCAGATTTTATAAAAAAAATCAAGTTCAGGCTTAGTCAGTACTCAGCTGACACACTATTAGGAAAAAATCTAATTGATAGAGCCAGTGTTATTGATAATTCAACAGGTGGCATTCTGACTTTTAAAATGATCTTGACATTTTTCCAGCATAAAGTTAGGGCACACTGTGTTGTCTTTTGAATGTGATGGAAAATCAACTATTACTATTGAATGAAAATATTCAAAAGGAAGGGAGATTGATTTGCCTCTCCCCAACTTTTTTACTTGTTGTCCACCTTTTTGACATGTTTTCCATCTTTGCCAATTGTTCTGGTTCATTAGGCTCCCAAACATAAATGCTCAATTACTATTGCATAGATTTGGGAAATAGTCTGGAATATTTTTGGAATGCTATAAATTATGACTGTTTAGGATTTGTGTAATATTGCACCCATTGCCTCAAGCATCCTTCACTAGAACCCTGCAGATCTGCTGGTATCTGTTTCAGATCTGTGGGTATTCACATCTGCGGCTGTGGATAGCCACTGATCCATTGTTGTGGATTGCAACTTGAATGCGGACTCTATTTTTATCTGCCCAGGGTGCATTAGCTACTGTTGCTGCCTATGCAACAGCTGCAGCGAGCAGGGAGCAATGTAAACAGCACATTAGGGAACAAAGAAAGCACTCCACTCAATCCCAGTTCAGATCTGCTTTCGTCTGCCACCCAATCAGAGACACTCATTCATAGGAGCTCAGCTTACCAGCTAGTCCTGCCTCTGACTCCTAGAGTCCCTGTGCCAGTCCCCATGCTCCACCAATTAGCTGGTGATGGGCAGTTACCACCCACCCCTTCCCTTACTACCAGCTACCCCATCAGATGACCGTCAATTGCCACTAAACCACTGAATGATCTCAGCAGCTCCGGCTTCCCTAGCCCCGCCACAATAAAAGTTGTTGAGGTTGGGATTAGGGGAGGTTCTGAAAAGCATTCAGAGCTGCTGACGATTCCCCCACTGCCACCCCCAGTGTCAGCTCAGCAAAGCTGTGGCAGCCAGTGAGAGGCGCTGCTCCTATAGTAAAGGCAGAAGCTGCTGTGAGGTGGGGTGGTGCGGATGCAGATGGACATAAAACCTGGCATGCCGATCCAGAGGACACAGACTGACACTGTGTGGATGTGGATCAGATGCAGATCACGTTTTTATATCTGCTTCGGGCTCTACCACTCACTACCACACTTCATTTCAAAAGGTAGCAGGTTCCATCTTTCTCTCAGTAGGGGGGAAATTGAAAATGCATGAAAATTAATGTGGAATCAACATTATATGTGAGGGGTGACCTGGATAAAATTTTCTTTTTACTGTTTCAGAAAGCTATGTAGGAGAAAACACAACAGAGTAGAAAATGATGATCCAATTGTAAGTGGTATTTCCATATTAGGTAGCATACTGCATGTATTTCAGAGTGAAAGGAAGATTGTTCCTGCTAATGAACTGTGGTTTAATATCTGTTGTTACGGTACTGTACAACCAGAGGGTGGAATGCTGCAGTTCCCAAGTGGTGGTGGGGGCATCTTCTTAACTTTTCTGACAATAAATATGATATAATGGATGAGACATAGATGCTACCTGATTTTTGCTATTCTTCTGAAAACTATTTGGTGAAAAATTTTCTTGATATGGCTTTCCTGCATGTATATGCACATTATCTATCTATCTATCTATCTATCTATCTATCTATCTATCTATCTGCATGTTTCACCAAATTTTAATTTAGGATCATAAAAAAAACATTTTCCATAAATGTTTGTAACTGTTAGGCTACTTTTGGCACACTAGGAAAGCCAAGTGCAATAGTATACATTTTAATTTGAACTTTTTAACTTTTTAGTCCTAAAAATGCACTTGCACTTATGACTATTTCTGTTTATGAAGGCTTGCTCTTTTGAAAACCAAATGTTCTAAAACACTTAAACTTTGGTTTACAGATTAATTATACATGGCTATTTTAATAAGATCTTGAGAACTGTAATATCAACATTCAAATGGACATGAAAAGCATGGCTGACATTTATTATTGGACTAAAAATATTTTGCGGTTAGTTGTGTCAAATAAATGAATGATTTATATACCTGGTAGAGAAATCATTTGATCAATATATTATTACAAACAAAAAATGAAATTAAAACTATATTCAGGTTAAAAAGTCAAGCATTGAAAAGCCAGAAATGCCAGTTAGTTACCTTCACTATGCTCACTTCTCTGTCAGCAGCATGAGGCTATCTTTAGTTATACAATGACACAGTTTTGCCACTCTGTTTTTGCCTCATTCAGTGCACAAAAAGGCCTGTGTTAATTCATCAAGCTGTTTTTCCACCATTATTCTGAGTGTGGCCCAATCACAGAAAGCTATTTTTTACTTTTAATTTCTTCATAGTCATATGACTCTCATCACTATGGTATCCAAATGCTTCACAAATATCAATTAACTTATTTTCACAACACCCCATGAGACAAGTGGGTGTTATTCTCATGTACCTAATGTCAACGGAGGCACCAAGTCAAAACCATGTACTAAATTTTTATGCCAAATCTGAAAGACATGGGACTGAATTTTTCAGAATATTTAGCAGTATATAGCACTTTAGATGTTCAAGCACAGTTCCCGTTGATCTGGGCAATTTTCTTTCAGGCAAATAGTAAATTAACTGAAAATATTTGTGAATTCAAATTTAATTGAGCTAATAGTTTGGGCCAGAAAAATGTGCCTGAAATGTCCACATGAAAATTTCAATTTTGTTAGTTTGAAACAGCATGGTTAGACATTTTCTTTTTTTTAATTGAGTAAAAAAAAACAATTTGTAATGAAATACTGATTTTTGTTTATTTGTTTGTTTCAGATTGAACAAAATGTGTGTGTGTGTGTGTGGGGGGGGG
>ML681979.1:29350110-29367341 GCA_007922195.1 Podocnemis expansa
TGTTTGTTTGTTTGTTTGTTTGTTTGTTTGTTTGTTTGTTTGTTTGTTTGTTTGTTTGTTTGTTTGGGAACCCCGGTTATGGACCAGGAATCCATTGTGCAAGACACTGTACAAATGCAGAAGAAAAAGACAGTCTTTGCCATCAAAGAACTTACAATCTAAGTAATTCTAGAGGGACTGAACAGATATATGCTAATAGAGAGGTGCAATTCAATGTGGAAAGTGAATGTTTCCAAGTGTCAGATGTACTACCCATTAGAATGAATTATTTGAAACTGCTTGTACTATACATATGGATGTATTTTTTACTTAGTTCCCCAAGAGAAAAATCTAGAGCAACAGGAGGCATAGAAGCAAGTAAGATGTTGAATTTTGTGTAATGATAGGAAGAATAATGCTAAATATTGCAACTATGTAAGTCATTGGTGCACCATTATATTTAATACTGTTTTCAGTTCCAGTCACCTGTTGAAAAAAAGGATAGACAAGTAAAAAATGGGTATAGTCTATAGAAGGATAACAAAATAATTACATTTGAGGAAAGCATTCAATGTGCAGAGAATTTTAAAAGGTTAGGACCAGATTAGAGGGGAAAAAAAAGTAAGAGGTGACATGGTAAAGAGATCATGACATACAAAATAATGAATGTCATGTAGAAGGTCAATCAGCATTCCTATCATATTCTCTAAGAGAGGCCCTCAGCTTTGGAATTTGCTGATATGAAAAAGCCTGAATCTGCTAACATTTAGTGCTTTTACTAAGTCCATCAATTTTTAACCACCTGATTGATAGAAGGATTAATCCTGTAAATGACTGTTAAAAAGTAGGGACATTGAACAGGTGATTTAGTCTGTTTTATTATTGTATTTCAAACTTCTTCACTTTTATTGTAAACTAGTAAAATGTATTGTTATAACCGGCATCTCCAGGTGACACTGTTACATGTGATCTTCCTAGTTCTTTTTCTTAGTATATTGGAAAATGCTCATTTATAGAAAGACAGCGCTAAATTGTAGTTAGAGTAAACCATGTGGTCTCAAGCCCTAACGAATAAGGGAGCTCATTATTGATACCTGTCGGTGAACGGGGAAAAGAGCAGTTCAGAGCTGCTTGGTAACTGCAGGTGGATAGGGAGCACACATGAGGGAGTTCTGTCAGCATCTGCCAATGAGCAAGAGGAAATGACCCATGGGACCTGATCTCATTTGCTTTTTAGTTAAAATACTGTTTTCTGAGTCTGGGGCAATCAAATTCAATTAACTGTTTGGAAAGAAAACAACTAGAGAACAGCAATAATTATGGTGGAGACAAGGGGTCACTGTGGCTAAGGGTATGTCATTTGGATAGCGGTGCCTGGATAAAACATAAATATAGACAAAGGTGAAAGTGCCCATCTTTGGCTGGGAGTGCTTCTCTAATGGTAAGGACTCTAAGAGTCATACACAGATTTTTCTCCAAAGACTCAGCAGAGAGGAACCCTCAGGACACTGGATGGTTTTGAGACAACAGGGTGAGCAGAGGTGGCTTTGAAGTAACAGAAACAGCTGAGCTGAAGCAGTTTACAGGCAGTGGACTGTGCTGAGCCTGTGACAGTGCTGAGGAGGCTTGGGCTGAAGCTGCAGAAAACAACAGTCTACCAGAGAGATCCGGATGCGAGCCTTCCTGCCCAGCAATCAAACCTCCAGTCATGCCAGGTGGGTGAGGTGGTAGTCTCCTTTTGCTGAGACAGCATTTCCCCAAGGGGTGCAGAATGATCTTTCAAAATTCTTGGACTGTGTCAACCCTGGACAGCAAACTCTGATCAGGGGAGCTAAAGAGGAAGAAGGTTGCTGGAATGTTTTGGCAGCTCACAAAGGCCAATGGTACTGAAGCTGGGACTATGGTTAAGGCCCATTGGACATTCTTTAGTAACTGCTGTTTTTCCCAAGTTCATTTTGTTCAGCACTGTCCCAATAAAATTATTTTTGTCTTAAATTACTGAACTCAGTGTTTATGTGTAGAGAAGTATTGTCTATCAAAGGTGCAAAAGCTGGTGTACCTAGTTTCCCAAGTTTCTGCTTGAGGGCTCAAGTTGATGGTGTTGTTTTTTAGAAAAAAACCCTAGTAAATTGAAGCTGGCCAGTTTTGCTGCTGACTGTCTGGCAGAAGGATTATAGTAGTTTGAGTTATGCTGTGTTCTTTATAGAGGGACTAGTCCATGAAGAGGGAGATGTATAAGCCACTGGAGAGTTGACAGTCTGCCTTGGTCTCTGATTGGAGTTAATTCTTGAGACAGAATTGTACCCTCAGAACTAGGCATTGGAATTGAGCTATGATTGCTCAGAGAAGGGATTGCCATATGTGCTGTTTGACCTCCTCTGTTCAGGACTGCTCTGAATGGGTGTGTGATTTTTTCTGTAAGGTCCTCGACCTCTGCTACTGCTTGGCAGAGGGACACCACTGGTATAAGAATGGGACTCTGGCATAAGAAGAGGCAGCATTAGTGAGTCTTTTATCAAGTCAATGGCAGATGAGCTATGGTATATTTTGTTCATCTTTCAAAAGTGTTGTAAATGATATCAGCCTTCATAGTTTAGTACAAAACCCTAAGTATTTACTCCAGTTTGGAAGATATTTCTCTACTAATCATAGTTATTGTTTGTGTACTGTCGGTAAAAGAGATTTTGCACCTTTTTCTGAAGCAGTTCCAAAATCTCAGGGTAGTTAAGCACTGGAATAAATTGCTGTGGGAACCAGATCCCTGCAAATAGTGTAGTGGCTAGCACATCTGCTTTGCGTGTAGACAGTCCTGGGTTCAAAGCCCAGGGGGTTAGATTAGATGATCTCATGAGGTCCCTTCCAGTCCTATGATTCTATTCTCTGGAACCTCCATCATTGGAGAGTTTTAAGAGCAGGTTTGACAAACACCTCTCAGGGATAGTTTAGACAATATGTAGCCCTGCCATGAGTCCAGGGGACTGGACTAGATCACTTCTTGAGGTCCTTTCCAGTCCTAAAATTCTATGATTCTATTTTATTCCAGGCCACTATCAGAGATAGGAGATTGAATTTGATAGAATATTAATCTGTCTGATCTAGTATGGCAAATCCATTCTCCCTGTAGTTTACAATTTCAAAAATAATTCATGGCCTATACCACTTATAAAATAGCACGGGGGGGGGGGGTAGACAGCAAATTTTACAGGACATTTATTCTGCCAAACAATGTGCCATCATTTTCTTACTCTGACGCAAAATTGGAACAGATGATGTCCATCAGTATCTTTTTAATAAGGCTGTGCTGAGATTCTATCCTTGAACAAAACCAAAATGTTCTGTCCTTGCACAAAATCTTATTTGCACTATGTTTCTATTTATGTTATATTTTGTCAGTTGCCGTAACATCTAAGTGCCTGACAATTTAGCTATAATTGGACATTGTTTTCAATTCACTGTTTTGAATACAGCCCTCTGAGATTAAAGCATACTAAAGTGATGAAAAACTGGACAGGCTTTGACAAGGGTTAGCATTTTGATAACTTGAACTTCCACCACTGAAGTCAATAGGAATTACCAGTGACTTCATGAGGCCGTGGGAGAGAGGCAGTTGTTCGATGGTAAACATGAACTTCCCCAGACTGATTCCCCTCCACCTCAAACAGAAGCACATTCTAGAATTTTTGCTCTGTTCTTAGGGCTCGGAGTATGGAACGTTTCTAAACCATCCATCTTCTTTCACAGGAGACTGAAGTTCAGTACATTGCTGTATATGTGAGTTTTAGATTACACCATACCGGTGTGACTTAAAGCATAGTAAAATTCCTTACACACTGCTTGCCAGGCCACCTATATGAGTCATTTATACGTCATGTGCTGGTAAGCATAATTCAAAGATGCCAAAGTCAGAACACAGATAATTAGCACTGAAAATGACTTGCTGAGTCTGAAAACATTGTTTTTCAGTGTGAAACAAACACACAATCATTGTCTAATATTAGATACGTGCAAGTTTTATCCACTTGGTTTGCTCTCTCTGACTCAAATCAAGGTGTTCACTTGACAGTCCTCATAAATTCCTTTTGGCATTTCTTGCCAAAGCGTGTAGTGGATTCTGACATTAGCTTTGACTTCTAATATTTCACAAAGACTTCCTTTAACAAAAGAATTTGCAAGACAAATGCATATTTATCACTTTCTTCATATTTATTCACCCTTTTGACATGGTGTTTTTCTCATTTTGAGGAGATGAAATATCTTAATGCATTACAATAACCTCATTTGTACTCCTGTGAAATCGTGGAGTGCCTAGTGAAAAGACCATGCTCATATCTGTTAATGCCAGAGCACAGTGATGCTGGCAGCGATACCAGCAACCAGAAAAGGGGCATCTTGAAAGCTTGTACAGCATGCAAATACTATGGATGCAGTTAGCAAGATTTTCTCATTAAGAAAGGGAAAAGAGCTGGTTTCATTTCTTATTGCACATGTGAAGAACTCATATTCAGTGTTCACATATCTAAAATACCCACTTTCAAACCTGTCCCTTCTGGGGTGACCAGACATCCCAATTTTATAGGGACAATCCTGATAGTTGTGGCTTTGTCTTATATAATTGCTGAATACTTTGCACCCCCACCCCAATTATTTTTTTTTTTTTGCTATATGGTCATGCTAGTCCCCCCCACTCCTTTTCCCTTGCCAGTTTTCTCACGTCACCTGTTTTCCATCTTCATGTTTGCTATTTATCAATTACCTCAGTGAAATTCACTTTTCATCACATTCCCATATACACAGTAGTTCTCTCCCCAAACATTTTAAAAGCTAATTTGCTATGAAGTAGTTTAAACCTCAGTGCCAATGAAAGAGCCATATGCTTTTATACCCCTTGTAAAATGTGCCGTTTGTTTCAGAAATGAGAATATGGGGCAGCAGTAAAATAGTTTTAACTCTTGATTTAGAGTGCTCACATTTGCCCGTATAAAGGGAGATGTTTCTCTGAATACAATATAAATATCAGATTTTTTTTATAGTGAATCTTCTGAGGACAGTCTGACTCCAAAAGGCTCAATAATTTAGAAGTTATGTCATGAGTGCCTGAATGGCCTTATACATCAGTGCAGTGCAATAAATAAATTTTGTTAGTCTTTAAAAGTGCCACAGGACAATCTGTTTTGCTGAACTAGGCTAACATAGCTACCCCTCTGGAACTTGGGTATGGAGTTGTGCATCAAAAATGCTTTTGTTTAAAAGCAAGTGATCACAACTGTCGTGTATTCCACTTTGTGGTATGTCAAAGAAAAATACTCAGGTTGATAACTGGCTTTTCAATTTCCATGTAGGACCTAATAGTCTCTCCCGCCCCCAGAACTCAAAAAATATTTTATGTAATGCACACAGTGGCAAATTAAGGTTTTTCTCCACGTAAGTGTCTAAGCAGGGCTTGTGAAAAGGTACAGGCCACTTCATGCTCTTAGCCCAGGCTGAGCAGACTATTCATCTACAAAAATGAAGCAGTAAGAATTGAGTTTGTGCTGTTTGTTTGTTTACTTGCTTTTTTTAAAAAATAAGATCAAAAGAAAAATATTCTTGTTTTCACAGTAATGGCAAATATGGGATTTTTTTCTGGTCAATTTGGAAGGAGTTTGAAAAATTTTCTAAATTAAAATATTTATAAAACCCACACCATGTGAAACTTCTTCTCCTTCTCCTGTTCACTTACTCTCACTCATTACAGAACACTTTCCTCCTGAGTGTTATTCTTTCCCTTGCTGTCCTCTCTCCATGCTTTCTGATTAAAGGAAGAAGTTTGCTATTTTATCTTTTTTTTTATGATTATTCTTTCTTTAGGTGATAATTTGAGTGATTTCATCTGGTACATGCAAATCCACGTGTTTGGGGGTATTAGATGGATTGAATTACTTGTGAGCAGTCCACTGTTACCCTGAACTACATGGATCTGAATTAGTATTTCTGAACTTAAAATAAAAATAGCTTTGATTTATACACAAGAACAATTAAATTACTGAATCAAGATCTTTCTATCTATAGGTGTTAATTTTTACAGTGGTAGCATTATATGCTGAGAGAAGCAGTGACATTTCCCAGGGTTCCTGATGTTTGTGAGGCACCTCCCTACCACCTGCCCTTAACATGAGGAAGTCTTATCTGTACTTGTCATAGATCAGCTCCACAATCCGCCCTCCCCCCGTCATAAGTGAACTGAGCACACCATTCTAGGATTATGCAGAATTCACTGTCCCTGTGCAGGCTAGTGATAAGCACTCATTAACCCCAAGCCCTACATGTATCCCCTTGGAATGTCCATCCCCCAATCCCCTGGACATTAGCAGTGTTCTCTGATTAACTGCCCCAAAGGAACAGTGTACTCAGCCTTGCCAATTATTTATCTCATTTCACTGCTTTGCTTAACATCCAGCACTCAGATAAGATCATAGTGAAAACAAACAATGTATTTAATAAGCTATATAAATTCAAGTGATAGCAAGTAGAAATATTGGAAACAAATAATATAAAATAGAATCATAAGAAACATTTTAGAGCCTAGACTTCTTTAGAAGACACTCTCCTCTTTGATCAAATTTTGCTCACCAGCGCTTGAGAATGAGACAGGCTGTGACCCCTTTTTCATGAGACAAAGCACTTTGGCAGCTTGTCCCCTAGGTGAAAGATACAGTGTGACTTCTTGCACTCTCCTAGATTAATCCTTTCATTTTGGTTACAAATAGGACATTCTCTTGTGGTGGGTTGCTTCCTGCAGATTTTGTAATCTCTTGTTAATTTCACAGTTTTAATTAGCCGGTGTCCTAGTATGCAAATAGATTTATATGGTGAGACACCTCGTACACAATGACCAGATGGAGAAATAGGTATGTACTACTCCTTGCCTGATCAGAACCTGTCTCAGCCATGTAACTAAATAGGCTGCTAGTCCTGTTTTTTCAAGATTTGTCCTCTCCTAGCATTGCCGAATGTGGTTTTGTCCAGTATCGTACACAAAGGATGCTATTTTGAAGAGCATGCCATGACGTCCTGTTACAGGGAATTTTGTAGAAGATGTTTGTAATGGACAATGCAATGATGTTCATAGGCTTTCCCATGGGAATGACCTTCCCATGAATTGTTTTCTGGACTGTCTACCCAGAAAAATTGTACCAGGGTCTGCCTATGTTTTTGCTTTAATAGGTGTTTAGGTTTGTTTTTGCTTATTGCATGTTATTTTGTGCTTTTTGTGCCCTTCAGAGCCAGCTTGGCTGGTCCAAGCCTGTTCAGGGAGGGCGGGCCTGATCCCCCCACCTCTTCTGAACTGTGCTATATGTTAGCATAACCCCTATGATTGCTGGACCTCGCCGAATGGGCCTTATGAGAAAGGTGTATCAGCAACCTGCTCGGGGTCGTCCGCAGCCATCCAGGGGTCCCCGGCTGCTGAAGGGACATAAGCTCTCACCACTTTATATTTTGCCTTGCTTTGCTTAGGGTGACTTATTCAGTATAGTAGCCTGGTGCTTAATAAACATCCGCCTTCTTTTAAGTGGTTTTTGTCTGTGTCTGGTGAATCCACAAACAAACCTCCCCTTTCGGGATCCATGGCCCCACTGATGTGACCTAAGCCACACTGTGAATGTGGATAAGTTCCAGAGGGGTGGCCATGTTAGTCTCTATATAGCAAAAATAACGAATGTCCTGTGATACCTTAAAGACTAACATATTTTTACAGACATAAGCTTTCATGGACTGCAACACACTTCATCAGATGCATAATGTGGAAACTACAATTAGAAGGTATATATACATTTGCAAGGGTGAGAAACAATACAATGGGGAAGGCAAATGCTAACAAAGACAATTTAGTTAGGGTAGATGAGGCCTATTCACAACACTTGATTAGGGTATTTGTAACGAGAGAACCATTCCTAGTCTTTAATCAGACCCAGTCTGCAGAGGTGTTGCTGGCACTGGGCACGCCGGGGCACATGCCCTGAACCCCAGAGCTGGTGCCCGGATCTCCGGCCCAATCAGGCTGGGGATGCGAGGCCTAGCCACCCACAGCAGCACGGCGGCACCTGGCCCTGGCCCTGGACAGGGGGCGGGGCCTGCAGGCTGGGGGCGGGGCCTGCGGGCCAGGGGCCGGGCCTTCACCCGTGCCCCGGGTCCCTCCTCCAGCCAGCGATGCAGCTGCCAGTCTGATCATTTCAAGTCTGCAGATGAGGTCCAGATCTACAATTTTACACTGAAGTCTGTTTTTTCAAGTTCCTTTGTTGAACTATGGTAACTTTCAAATCTGCTACAAATTGTCCAGGGAGACTGAAGTGCTGATGTGGTTAGGGCTAATGATGGTGTCACTGGAGGTGATGTGATGGCAGAGTTGGCAACAAGATTTGTTGCAGGGATAGGTTCCCAGGTTAGTGTTCTTATTGTATGGTGTATGGTTGCTTTTGAGTATTTGCTTCGTGTTGGGAGACTGCCTGTAAGCAAGAAGTGGCATGCCTCCCAAGCCTTAAGATAGTGAGGGATCATCTTCTAGGATAGGTTATAGATCCTTAATGATATGTTGGAGAGATTTTACCTGACAGCTGTAGGTGTGACTGTTGGTGTTCTGTTGTTTTCTTTATTGGGTCTGTCCTGGAGTTGGTGACTTCTGGGTTCCCATCCCTCTGTGTCAATTTGTTTTTCACTTCCCCGGGTGGGTACTGTAGCTTTAAAAATGTTTGATAGAGATCCTCTAGTGTTTGTCTCTGGATGAGGGATTGGAACAAATGTGGTTGTATCTTAGGGCTTGGCTGCAGATGATGAGTTGTGTAATGTGTCCAGGGTGGAAGCTGAATGCATGAAGGTATTCATTTTGGTCAGTTGGTTTTCAATTAAGGGTGGTGTTAATGTGACCATCCCTTATTTACATTGTAGCGCCCAGGAAGCAGATTTCTTGTGTGGACTGGTCCAGGCTGAGGTTGATGGTGGGGTGGAAATGGTTAAAATCCCAGTGGAATTCTTCAAGGGACTCTTTCCCATGGGTCCAGATGATGTAAATATCATCAGTATAGTGTAGATAAAGGAGAGGTACTTGGGAACGAGATTTGACCAAGTGATGTTCTAGGTCAGCCATAAAAATGTTGGTATACTGTGCATCTTTGTGACTACCCATAGCCATGCCACTGACTTGAAGGTACAGATCATCTCTAAACGTGAAGTAGTTGTGGGTCAGGACAAAGTCACAAACTTCAGCTACCAGATGTGAGTATATCTGAGAGTATATCATGAGAGTATATCTCACTTCGTCAGACTCTTTGAAGAGGGAGAACTTACAGAATTGGATGAAAATAAATGCAGGGAAGTGTAAGACACGGGATCAGGTCATACTGCAACAGCAAATCAGAGCTCTGATATTTCCCCATGAAAGCTCATGCGATAAATAAATCTTAGTCTTTAAGTGCCACAAGACTCCTTGCTTTTTTTTTTTTTTTTTGCTTTACTAGATTAACACAGCTGCCCCTTTGGAACTTGGCCAGATGTGCCATGTCATCATGGAAACTGTTCCTGATAACTTGTAGTCTATTTTTATGTGGAATGTTGTAGAGAGCTTCTACATCCATAGTGGCAACGATGGTGTTCTCTGGGGGATCGCTGATGTACTGTAGTTTTCTCAGGAAGTCAGTGGTATCACAAAGATAGCTTGGAGTGCCATTGGTGTAGCACCTGAGGAAAAAGTCCACATAGCCTGATAATCCTGCTGTGGGAGTGTCAATGCCTGAGAGATTGGGGCATCCAGGATTCCCAGGTCTGTGGAAATTGGGTAGCAGAATACCCCTGGTCAAGGCTCTTGGGCTGCATCCATGTAGATTTGTTACTGTGCTTCTTTAGGGAGTTTATTATGCAGATGTTGTAGTTTCATGTATTACATAGGAGTCACACTAGTGGCAGCAGGCCACATCATTCCCAGAAGAACTAGAATGTCTGGTATTCTGGAAGTTCATCAGTGGCCATCTTACATGTCACTCACTTGCTGAGGACCTGCCTTTAATGCCAAGGCTTGAAGAATATAATTTCCTGCATAGATTTACAGCTGCTTAAATATAATTCATTTATCATTTTTCAATTATCACAACGACTAGTGGCCTACTGGCTCTTGGTAGAGCTACCCTTTTATGAATAATTTCGTGCTACCCTTTTATGAATAATTGCGTGCAAAAGTACATGTCCCTCTGTTCCTTCCAACAGTTGGCATAAAGAATTTCTTGGATAACAGAAACCTATTGAAATAAGGAGTATAAATGTATTAGAGGCACCCAGGTTTATGGAAGGAGTATGTTTTTTTAAATACAAGAAAGGAAGATGACATAATGATCAACTGAAAGGTTAAGTAGGGCTGATATCTTTTTCTGAAGAAAGTGCTTTTTTTGTTTTGTTTCATTTTGTTTTTTACCATAATATCAAACAAACTCTACATGATGGTCCTTTTATATTTTCAGTGATAAAGTTCTATGTTGGTTTAATTATTAGGGCTACACTAAAATTTTGAAGTGGAACTCTTTTAGATGGAAAATTATGTTTTTGACTAAATGAAATTTTCATTAAATGTGTCTACTTTACATAGAAATTTTAGTTTCACAGTTTGAGGGTTCTTTTTTTATTAACATTATGACATATAGATTCTCCTGAACCCCTGAGGTGTCTGTTGTATGAGCTGAGCTCCCTGGCCAGACTATATTTCCCATGGTGCACTGCAACAGTAGAGCAAGAATGGAGGTAGTTCATCAAGGGAGATGTAGTCCAGCCAGGGAGCCCAGATCATAGACATACACAAGTATGGAGGCATGAAGTATCTGAGCTTCAACTCTAACGATGCACTGCAACAGGACAGGCAGACACAATTCAGCATTCAATTTTCCAAAAGACCCATAATCTTTTGTTTTGGTTTCACAGACTGAAATATTTAGATTTGAATGACTCTAAGGTGAAATAAAATAGATTAGATTTTCCCAATGGAAATTTTTCCATTGAAAATTTTTGTTTTTACTTTCTGATGACAAGTCAATTTTTTTAGATGAAAAACTTCCACTTTCCAACTAGCCGTAGTGACAGCTTTGTGTAATAACCTGACCTCTAGAGATACATCTACATTGCAGTTAAAAACCTTTGGCTGCCCAGTGCTGACTTGGGATCATGGGGCTTGGACTATAAGACTGTTTGTTTCATTTAAGTATAGACATTCAGACTTGGCTGTAGCCTGGGCTCTAAGACCCAGCTATAAGCTACAAGACCCAAGGTGAAATATATCTAATAATAATACCACCTAGCTCCTGTAGTACTTTTAACCTGCAGATCTCAGTGTTTTACAAAGTATGGTAAGTCAGTATCAATATCTCCTTTTTAAGAATGGGGAAGTTGAGGTGAAGTAACTTGCAGAAGATCACCCAGCAGGCCAGTTGGGGAACTGGAAATAGATGTCACATCTTCTGAGCCTCAGTCTGGTGGTCTGCTCTTTACAAGGAGGTCTGTGTTGCATGACTGACTGTTCAGGATATTTTCAAAGATTTGTACTGAACAGTTTGAATGGCTCATTTTTACTTTTAGTCATGTATACAGCAATAGACAGTCTGCAGACTCTCTCTCTATCCTATGTACAATTTACAGTGTGTGCCATTCACTCCATTTCACCATGTCCCTTTTTAAAAGGATGAAAGGGTTATTCTGTTAACAGGTATTGGAACTATGTCAGGAGATTCTGATGGAACTCTGCTGACTTGTTGCAAAGAATGACTTGTTTAAAGCTATCTTGGATATATGCTAGGGAGGAGGAATGGTGCTCTGAACAGAAGAAACCTGTGTGTTAGACTGGCCATAGTAGGGAAATGCTAGGTACAACCAAGTACAGGGAGAAAGCTTCATGTCAGGTAACTTTTTTTGACTGCTTGCTCATATAGATTCCAAGTAGGCATGTGTGCACCAAGTGTCAGTCATTGGAATGATTTTCCCTTAGACCATTGGGTCAGTACCACCTGGAGTCATGCTTCTCCAATTCAATATATGGCCCTACTGACCCACTGTGAGTTCCTTCTTACAGCCCATGACAGTTGTTGGAGTTTCTACCTTCTCTTGCTTCAGCAAGTATTTCTCCAGTGATCTTCTACTGTTTTTCTTGTAAATAGTTAGGTTACATTTAGTTATTAGTATTTAACTAGCTATCTAAACTTTACTTTGGTGGGTTCCCTCCTCCCCCCCATTACATTTCCTCCTACCCAGGAACCAGGGAGTGCCTTTATCCGAAGGATTCAAACCCTGTGGGAACTGCCATAAATCTATGCCAAAGGGCGAACTCCATGAATGCTGCCTGAAGTACCTGAGTGAATCCCACCAGAATGATTATTACGGTATTTTCAAGGGGATTCCCTCCTAGGACCAAGAAAAAGAAGAATATTTGATTTAAACACCTCCTCTTGAAGGAAATTCTCCATTCCCAATTGGCCCTAGGCTACTTGCCACCAGCATCCAGTATCTCGGTGTGGAGTACACCTCTATAAGAGAGTTTTCAGCTCTGAAAACACCAGCATTCCCCAGTGCCTCATACAAGGTTTAGAAAGATTGACAGAAGGTACTTGCCTGCAATGAAGATAGTAGGGAGGGACAATGTTAATTGTGTGCATCCTACACTGAGGCACCTAGCATCTGTCCCACTGGAGCTGGCACCATTGACTTTGCACCAGCAGAGGGCTCCATCATGTGACTCTTATGTAAGGGAGAATCAGGTGGAAAGGTTGGACCTACCTTCCATCTCTGACACTTTTGAGGTGACGAGGGACCTGATAGCCATGACAGCACAGCAGGTCCTTGCCAGAATACCATGAGCACTGGAATTAAGACCTCCAGCACCACAGCAAATTGAGATATTTTCTCCAATTCTGTATTTCCCCTCCATTCCTTCCCCTTCTTCAGGGCCCCTCTCATGAGCAATTTCTTATGCAGGATATTCAAAGGCTCCTAAGAGTAGGTGCAATGAGGAGGTTCTTCTGGAACTAAGGGAAGGAGGGGTTTTATTCCTGATATTTCCTAATTTGAAAGACCAAAGGAGTATCAGACCCATTCTCAACCTAAGAAAGCTCAACAGATTCATGAAGAAACTGAAGTTCCAATGCTGTCTTCTTTCTACTCAGGTTTTGTGGATAGAATGGGAAGAGGGAAATAGAAGGTAGTTTGGGGCATTTGATCTCCCTTCTTTCTCTTCTTCATGAAATATCTCCAGATGAGGTTCAGGAGACAAAGTCTATGTGTGTATGGACTCCCAAGATGTTTCTTTGCCATGCTTCCTTCTGTTTCTCTCTTCCCATGGCATCTGCAATACCTGAAGACCAAAGAAAGTAGCATTGGACTAGGGAGGGATCCTGACTGAAAGAAATTCAGCCAGTAAGACTGATGTAATGTGAGATGAGACACTTCTTGGCCTTGGATTCACTTAAGTTGTTAAGTTAGGTCAGGGGGCAGCAACCTTTGCCGGCACCCATGCCAGCCCCACCCACTGCACCCTCAGCAGGTGCCAGGGCATGGGGAGGCCTCAGGTTCCTGGCTGAGACCCAGACTGGGACCAGGGGTGGCTCCTGCCAGCAGACAGCCTCCTTTTCCCAGCCAGAGCCAGCTCCTGCTCCTGCAGCAGGTGGTATCCAGTTCTAACTGGCTAACCCACCCTCCTCCCCTCCAGCAGCCCTGGCCAGCAGGGAGTGGGGCCAGCAGCCCCATGCTGCAGCTTCTTTTTCCCTGCTGCCTGTGCTCCCAGAGGGGGCCTGGAGGCATGGCATGTGTCTCTTGTGGCCCCAGGCCACATTGAAGGCAGGACCAGTAGGGAGCCTGAGTGATGCATGTGCCACTAAGCTCCAGCTCATGTGCCATGTTTGGTACAAGTGCTGGAAGTTGCCAACCCCTGACTTAGGTGTTGTGTGTTTTACTTTCTCATAACCTATTCTGACTTTTTCACCTCATTACTTGTATTCACTTAAAAGCCATCTCTTTGTAGTAAACAAACTTGTTTTACAATACTAAACCAGCATATTTGAATTGAAGTGTGCGGGGAAACTGTATTTGAAAGAAAAGATTTGTGCATATAATTTTCTATTAATAAAATGATTGACTTTGTATGGATTTGTATTGTCCAGGAATGATGTACATTTCTAGTAAAAGTCTGGGCCTGCAAGTTTGCTGGTGTCACTCTGCAATGTAATTCACCAGTGGCTGGTCATATCACAAACCCAGATAAGTTTTGGATGTTTTCCTGTTCCCATGAGACAAGGACCTCCTGTATGCATAATGTTGCCTGATCTATTGATTATGCAGTTAATTATAGTGTTCACTTAAGCATTTCCAATTAATGCTGTGAGGTTTGGGAGGCTCTTATCACCAGATCAGAACCAGTATTATTAGAATTGCTGTTCAGCTGGGAACCTTGAGTGAACAGTTATATCACACACAATTAGAAAAAAAAATCCTCTGTATTTGTCATAGTTTTATTAAAATCATTAGTAAAGTCACAAACATTTTAACCCAGTAAGGCAGATAGAGATAACACAGAGCATTTGCGCATCCATATAGTCACACAATCACTTTCAAAACAACCTGGAGTATTAGTCATTGCTGTCCTCTTCCTTCTCTTCCTCCTCCTCTGCCCTCTCATCACCATAAGTAGTGGTCATCATTCTGGCATCTCCCAAGGCATACTGGCTGGAGTAAAGCTTTTATAATGTCTTACACTGGCGTCACTATGCCTAATGTGTATTCAGTAGGGGTTTCAGCGTCTTGTCCTTATCCATATTTCTTCATCCAACTAATGTTGGGCTGCCTTCTTTATACTCAAGCTAACTCATCAGTTCTGCTTAAACTCATTAACGTTTACATTGCACAGTCACCATGACAACTTGTGGTTTGCACACTGCTGACACCTTATATTTGCGAAATATTGTCTTTACCTGTACATTACAGCATATATTTTCTAATTATCAGCAGTTTTAACACAGTTCATGAAGCATTTTGCCTTTTGATACGTTGTGATATCAGGTCATGATAACATGATAACTTAACTGCTTAGGCACTTTGTCTTTCAGGTCTAAAGCCTGTTGGCCCATTGCTTTACTGCCTTCAATTACAGCTTTGCATTATGTATCAAATACCTTTAGGCTACAATACTTACCAGTGCCATTCATTCCCACTGTTTTTGTACAAGTGAAGCGAGAAAAAGCTGGAAAGATCCTCATAGCTCCAGCCTAGGCAAGATACTTGAACCTGCATATGCCATCCATCTGAAAGGCTTGATTTCCCAGAATCACTTGCGGGTTTTATGCCCAAATCATCAGGTTGTTACACCTCATTCCATGCTTCCTCTGTAGTTAAATACAGATGAAGTGCAAAGCTGTGGGACAGTCCAGAGTGTCTTGCTTAATAGCAGAAAAACATCTACATGAGCTACTTGCCTTAGTAAGCAAAAGTGTTCCTCCTTCTGGGAGTCTAGCAATGGTGTCTCCTACACTATGCACAATTCAAAATATTTTTGTGCTATCTGTTGCATCTCAAAAGGTTGGACGCACCACTCAGGTCCATGAAGGTGTACCTGGCTGCAGTTTCAGCTTTCCATATCTGTATTATGCGTAGGAGTGTTTTCTCTAATCCTATGATGACCAGATTCCTACAAGGTCTATATAGGCTGTTTCTACCTATCAATCTGTAGCTTGGGACTCAAATTTTATGTTGTGAGCTTTTATGGGACCTCTGTTCAAACTTTTAACTTCTTTTATATTTCATCCCCTTAGGGAAGGTGGCCTTCACCTCTGTCAAGTTATTGAGGCAGCTGTAAGGTAGCAATGGGTCCCATATAAATAATATTCTACCAAGACAAGATGCAGATTAATTCCAAGTTTCTTTGAGGGAGAAATAAGTTACTACTTGGGAATTGATCAAGATCCTCACCCATCTTTTCTATCAAAGCCTCATGTTCACAAAGATGAACCAAAGTGCCACAGTTTAAATGTGTGCAAAACATTGCCTTTTATGTGGATGGAACAATGTCCTTCTGGATTTCTTCCAACTTTTTGTGTCCTATGTGGAATAAATCAGAGCTCATTTCATTACAGTACAATGGCTCTCCCTAAACAGATTACCAGCTGCACTAATCAGGTATGCTCCTGAGGGTATCAGGCCTCCTGGGAAACCGTCAGCATATTTAACTACAGCACACTCTGGCTTTCTAGCATTTGAGGGAAATAGTCCTCCTGTGAACCTCTGCAGAGCAGCAACTTGGTCCTTGGAATGCACATTTGCTAAACATTGAGCATTTAATACTGCATGAAGGGAATATGAAAATGTGGGGAAAGAAGTCAAGCAGTCCTTCTTCTGATAAGACACCTAACTCTACATCCATCGAAAATTGGGAGTCACCAAATATGTAATAACATATGCAGTTACTTGAAGAGAGAAAAATAGTTTTTCAGTTTGTCATGACTTGTTCAAGCTGTGTTATGTATGTCCATTACACAACCCGCCCTCCTCAACTGATTCATCACAGTCTATCATCTGGATTCGGGTATTTAGGAATTGAAGGATGGGCAGGTAGCCCTTATCCCATACACCCTCAGCTCAGACCATGAGGGGGAGGCCAGGGTGCAGACATAGTGACTCTTTTTGGTACCATTTGGGAAAACTCTCCAGTATGAGTGTATGAAATGTGCATATACCTAAAATGGAATTGCTGTATGCAACACATCTCAGAGATTAACTATGAAAATGTTAGTAACATTTTTCTTCAGGTTCTGGACTTTGACCACTTGTTGAGTGGAATTACAGAGACAGAAACAGAATATGGCTATGTTCACACACACACACAGAGCTTGTTTTGCAACAAGCCCTTTCGAAATAACTTGTTTCGAAATAACGTTATTTCGAAACAAGTTATTTCAAAATAAAAAACACTGTCCGAGAAATAAGCAAAAAGCGGGAATCAAAATAGCATGTCCACACTGTGGGCATGCTATTTCAGTTCCAGGGCAGGGCACCACGGGAGATGTGGCAACATGGCCCCCCTGCGGGCCATGTTGCCACTGAATCCCCTGCCTGGCTGTCACCTGCAGAGCCAGGCAGTGGAAAAAGCCCCGAAGGGCAGGGATCCCCCAGCCCTGGGTGGCAGCTGCTAGACCCCTGCCTGCTAGAGGTACCCCTAGCCCAGGCGGGCTGGCGGGAGCACCTGCAGCAGCTCCAGCCAGCCC
>ML681979.1:29367741-29383798 GCA_007922195.1 Podocnemis expansa
GCACAGGGTTGTTTCGAAACCACTGGTTTCGAAACAACCTTGTTTCGACAGGAAATGAGGTTTAACCTATTTCGAAAGTACGGCTCGCATTTCGAACAAGGGGTTTCCTTGTTTTGAAATGGCTGTACGTTGTGTAGCCATGGCAATTCTTATTTCGAAACAACCTCATTGTTTCGAAATAAGAATGCTGTGTGAACACACCCTATAAGAATATGAGTAGATCTGGTCATTGTGATTGGTTGTGTTGAGGAAATTCTGGGATTTGAGAATACGGGCTAATTCCAGATTGAGGCCTTGTGAGTCAGAACCATAACTTCAGGACAATGCATCAGACTTGTTCTAATTCAAAGGTGGTAAGTCAAGTTAAAATTGAACTGGAAGAAGAACATGCCAACAGAAACTGCCATTGATTTAGGGCTTTAATGATTTAGGGCTTTAATTTTGTGCAGATTCTCCAGGTTCTTGTGATAGTGACTACTTGAATTGGATGACCCTTCTAAGTGGAGTAATCAGTCTTGAAAGGACGTCTTAATTGTCAAGAACTCCTTGTCCCAGATCTCATAGTTTTACTCAGCAAAGCTAAGCTTTTCTTGAGTATTAGGCAGTCAGGGGTAGTATCTGCTTTATTCAATGTCCAGTCACTGTACTAGAAAGTTCAGCTTCGAAAATAAAAACTTGCATCATGCTTGGGAGGGCCAACACTAAAGCTGTGATGAAGACAAGCTTTAGCTGTTCAGTTGCATGCTGGGCCTTGGGTGACCAGTGAAACTGTAAATTACTCCAGATTAGGATACTGAGGGGCTTGCCTTATTCAGTAAATTTTTAAATAAACCTCTGATAAAAGTATGTCCTGGGCAGGCTGAGGTGACAGGGCCAGGTTCAGTACAGGAGAAGCACAGGCGATACTGATAACACTGTTCTTTTTACTCAGGAGTGAGTTGCTGATGAGGGAGACTGGCTTGCATGGGTTTGATAGGTGATACATATTAAAAGGTGATGCCCCAGTACACAGGTAGAGTGTCTGCCAGGAATCTCTTTTCTCCTCTCTTTGCTCTCTTAGCTTCGTGTCCATGTGGCTTGCAAGGTCCACAAAGGCATCTGGTCCCTTATCCATCACTATGTGGGTCAGTTCATCTTTCTTCATGCAAGCCCCACTGACTCTAATGCAGCTGTGTGGCTTCTTTCCACTCTGTATCCCATGTAAGGCAGTGGAAATGTACGGTGTATGAGACTGCTGTGGCCTGCCCCTATCTGAATCTCCTCAGGTTGGCTTCAGCCATTGGTGTAGGTGACTAAAGATGGTTGATTTTGACTGAAGAAAGGCATTACAGTGACATGGGGTCAGGTTATGACCTTCCAGCAATGAGGAGGCCCAGTCTAATGCATCTCTTGTCAGCAGGCTCAGTACCAAGGTCTCCTTGTACTGGTGAGAGACCTAGGTTTTGGAACACATCAGGAAGAGAAGATAGGATTGCTTCATGAAGCCCCAGCACCATCAGTTGTTCCCACTGAAGCATTCAGGCCAGGGTACTGCAGGCACTGTTCAGGAGAAGGCACTACAGGTGGTGTTCACAACATGACATTCTCAGTGCTGAGCTGCTGAGCTGGCTCAGCTTGGTCCTGCAGGACATGATCATCTGCCTGGAGGAGGGGATCCATTCAAGTGAGTCCGATGCCTCTGACAGTGCAGCTGGTGCCATCCTTCTTACACTGGGCATTGTTCTGTAGGGTTATTGTGGACGAAACAAGCTGTCATAGCTGGATTATGAGTAGTCACTTAGTGGACAGAGTCATAACACAGAGTCAGGAGTTGAGTCACCTGGGTCAGGATACAAGGTGACAAACCAGAACAGAACCACAAGTCAAATGCCAGGAGTCAAGCTGGGGGGGCATGAGCAGAAGTAGGAAGCACAAAACACACAGTGCAGAGCCAGGTGGATCTCTGTGGTTCAGACAGAGCCCTCCATGTTCCTGCTGCTGGCTTCCGTAAGGCCAGAGGGCTAAATGGCTGCTCTTGAATTCTGCCAATAAGATACAAATTGCAGAGCCTTACATAGGGGAAAGGCTTCAGGGTTTCTGGGTAAGCAGTTGCCAGCAGACTGCCACAGGGAGTGTTGGCGCATGTCTGCTCCTGCAGAACTAGGTTTTAGGCCCATGGTCATGACAACAAGAGACTGTGTGATGATCTGTCCAGACCTCCTGTATAACACAGGCCATATAATTTTCCCCAAAATAATCCCTAAATGATAGCTTTTAGGAAAACATCCAGAATGGATTTTCAAATTTTTAGCAATGGAGAATCCACCGACCCTTACTAAATTGTTCCAGTGGTTAATTACCCTCAACATTAAGAATCTGTGCCTTCTTTCCAGTCTGAATTTCTCTAGCTTTAACTTCCAGCGATTGGATAATGTTGTAGCTTTCTCAGCTAGTTTGAAAAAAACTATTATTAAATATTTGCTCCCTATGTAGATATCTGCAGACTGTAATTGTCACCCCTTAACATTGTATTTGTTAAGCAAAATAGATTGAAGTCTTTGAGTCTATCACTGTAAAGCATGCTTTCTAATCCTTTAATCATTCTCATGGTTCTTCTCCATAACCCTCTCCAATGTATCAACATCCTTTTTGAATTACCACTACCAGAACTGCATACAGTATTTCAGCAGCAGTCACTGCAGTGCCAAAGGTAAAAACCAAACCAAACCAAACCAAAACAAACAAAAAAAAAACCAAACCTCTTTACCACTACTATTTGTTACACGCATGTATGTGTATAAATATTTAAATATAAAATAGCTGCCTTCACTGCCATGCTCAATCAGGTCAGTTTTTAACCAATATAGCCGCCTTCTTCAGTTGTGGCTTTTTGGGCATCTAGTAGAGTTGTCTTTAATTATTCGCATTTATCAGTCACAGTTTTCTGATTACATTCTTCCTTCTAGCTGATTTGTCCCATAATTGTTTTCAGCTTTGTGAAATTGTCCTTATAAAAGAATCAAGTATATACTGTGATGTTCCATTGTGCAGTCTGGACCATTATACCACTGTATCACCCCAAGTCCCTTGGTTCCTGGGGCCATCTTGGACTTGCCTCACTGTGAACTCCTGGGTCAGCCTAAGCCCCACCACCTACTAGCCAGCCATTTGTGGGGTTCTGCAATAGATTGACCCTTGGATAATACCCCTTGCCCCAGATCCAACCTTAGGACCTGCTATCTTACAAAGTTTGGTGCTTCCTATTGAATTTTGAAATCTCATAGGTTAGTCAATCTGTGCATATATGTAACATTGGTGGAAACATGCTACCATAACAATAATGTTCAGTATATCATAAACATTCAAAAACACCTTACGAGACATACTTTGCATTGGATAACAGTTATAAAGGTAAACATAAATGATACACAAATCACACCATAAGGGTGTACATGGGGTACAGCATATCATACATATATTATCAGTCTGGCCTTTATTCTGCTTGCCCATTATAAATCTGATCAAGTCATCATTATTTGTACCTTTCCTACCATTAATTTTTAGATCCTCTGTACCTGTTAAGACAATCCTGAATAAAGAATTCTTTCATGTTGTCTGTAACACTTTCTTAGTTTTGAAATTGTCATCTATAATGTTTAGAAATTCCAAGGAAATTTCTGTACTGGCAGCACAAGGCATCCAGCATCTGTCACTCAAATTAAAGGTCCTCACAATCGCTCAGGTTTTGTTCCTACACATCATAGACCAGACGTGGCCAAATTGTGGCTCATGAGCCGCATGCGGCTCCTTAAAGAAAAATTGCAGCTCCTGGAAGAGCACACCAGGGAAGGGCAGCATGGCAAGAGACAGAGGCGAGAAATTTGCAGTGGCCAGGGACACCAGAGAGGCAGTGGCACCATAGTAAGAGCTGGCAGAGGAGCAGCATTGTGAGAGCAGGGAAGGAAAAAGCAATGTGGTGAGAGCGGGGAGGGGAGGGGCAGCATTGTGAGAGCCAGCAGAAAAAGCAGCATGGTAAGAGCCGGGAAGAGAGAGGGGGGAAGGGGCACCATTATGAGAGCCAGTAGGGAAAAGCAACATCGTCAGTTAGGTGCAAAGACAAGCACTCAAAGTAAGTAAATGTCAGATTCTACAGTTTACCCACACAAGATTAATTCTACCCTCTTTGTCTATATGCGTTATGATACAGTCTTTAATTACATCACAGGCTTCATTCATTGCATAAACTGGATTCACAGAGGCAGAATTAAAGTAGCACCAGCAAAAAGAAATCTGACCTTCTGAGTGCATGATTTTTTTAAATACTTTTCTTTTTTGATATTGTTTTCTGTTTTTTAAAACTGGCAACATAAATTGATCAAGAGCAAGTCTACAATGAAATACCGATAAGTGATGATAATTAGCAATTTAAATCTGAAAAGCAATTGTAAATTAATTTTCTTACTTAAAAATCACCTGGCATTTCCAGATATTGTAATATAATGCAAAATTATTTCTCTTATGTTTATTTTGAGAATTAAATAAGAATCATCAGACATGACTGAAAATTGACACAAGTGTTACATCCAAAACCACTGACTATTGTCAAAGGTTATTAAAAAAAAAACCCTCTATTAATTTAAAGAATGGTACAAGTACTTATTGTGGATCATGGTTCATTTTCAGGATGCAAAATGATTTAGACTTAGGATAGACCACCACTACTTAAAAGTGGCTTTAGGAAAAAAAAATCCTTAAGCCCATTGAAGAAGTGTGGCTAAGACATCAGTATGTCATCTGTTTGCAGAAGAAATTCTCGTTGATCTGTTGTGATTCTGAACAGTTGAGAAGATGTCCCTGTGTGCATCTCTTCACAGGATTAAGATGAGAGCAGTGTTTTCCCTTACTACTTCTACTCATTTTAAAATTGTGTCTGAGTTCTAAAACCTTTTGTCTTCACTGTCCATGAGTATTTTAGTGAACAAGTTTTCTGGCAGAAATGTTGTCAGGAAAGCAGGGGCATGGTCGGGGCTGGGGTGGGGTGGGGGCAGAAGTGCGATTATGGGGAGAGCAGAGAAGCAGCAGCATGGTAAGAGACGGCAGGGAAGCGGCAGTGGGGGTGGGGGAGGGAAGCGTGACATAGTCAGAGAAGCCGTAGCATGTTTAGATTTTCTCATAGGCCCTAATGCAGTTTACTCATTGTTAAAATAAAATCATGTTTTACAAGTCCTAAACATGATGTGGAATACGAAGAAATGAAAATACAAAGGAGAAAAGTTTAAGACTGAACGTAGATTACTTTCAATTTTTGGCACAAATTACTGCTGTGAAGCATCATATTCCACAGTGAAATTCAAAACATTGTGCAATACTTAGAGATCAACATCTGAGAGAGCTTTTACCTACTGCATTGACAATTTACTGCCCAGATTTTAAAAGAAAACTTGCCACAAGCCTATAGAGTTCTACATCTAGCGACAGCTAAATTTTTACTATATAGGCCTAGTTTCATGGTAATCTTAAATAATTATTAGAATCTGACATTAGTAGGATCAATATTTGCCATATTTTTACGATAAAATTAAAGTGTGCAATGAATTTTAAGCTTAGGAATTTTGGAGTAGGTAAAAATATGTGGTTATACGCCTCAGTGTGGCTCTCGAAGGTTTAATGATCGACTTGTGTGGCTCTTGAGCTCCGTAAGTTTGGCCACCCCGTTATAGACAGATGGGTAAGGAGGTAGTCAGCCTGCTCTTGGTTGTTATTTGGTGGCCTATAATAGATGTCAACTAAGACCCCGTCTTGTGTTTTATCTGTTCAGACTTCGACCTATAAGCATTCAAGATAACTTTCTTCCAAGTTATCAGCAGCTTGGAAATAAGTCATACCATTTTTGACAGAGTGCCGATCCTCCTTGATCCTGCCTTAATAGGTTATAAGAGGCTTGTCCAACCTACAACCTGGGGCCCAGACTCTGGCCTACCAAGGGCCTTCATCTAGCCCATGGAGTGCTGCCGCAAGAGCCTAGGAGCTGGGGCTCACCTGGATCCCTGTCAGTTTCCCACCCTGAGCACAGCACAGCTACAGGGAGGTGTGGCATAGCTGAAGAGCTGTTCAGGAGCTAGACTCAGCCCCTTTTGAGTGAGCAGGAGGCGGGTAAAGGGGGTGCTGAGCAGTTTAAAATCCTGAGCTGGACATCCTTCCCAGTTGAGTTCTCCTCCTGTACCTGTAACTCGAGCACCCTTGTCCTTCCCCTGACCTTAGTGGCAAAACTCCTCTGTAGAGTCTCTGCTACCCATCAATGTTTCTGGTATAGAAATGCCCAAAGCTGAAACCTGTGACCCCTGCAGAACTGCCTGGGTTTCTGTCCTGTCTCTGTCTGACTCTGTTCTCCTTTCCCTCTCCCCAGTACTGCTCTCCTTTCCCTGAGCAGTGCTTGGCAGGGAGTGAGGAGAGCAAAGTTGGTGGGATCCCTGTCAGGAAGTAGCTGAGTCCTGCCACCCAGCAGCTCTGCTCCACCCATCTCATCCTTCTTTCCCTCCCCTCCTCTGCCATGCTCCCTTGTCCTGCCTTAGTCCCCATGCTCTGTCTTGCCCCTTCACACTGGCACCCCTGCTCCTTTGTCCTCTGTATACAGTGCAGGCAAAAGCAATGCCAGATATCACACTAATTATTTCATTAAAATTTATTAATAAGATCGATTTTTCTATGTCTTATCTATCATTTTTTTTCACCAGCTCCCCAACTGAGGAAAAAAATTGGAATGTGGCCCCTCACCCAAAAAAGGTTGGACACCCTTGGGTTATAACAACTGATTTTTAGCATTCCAGCTGTGTGAATCATCCCACCATGTTTCAGCTACTTCAAATTTGTACTAAAAAATGAGCAATTCTGACTTGTCTTTTTTGTTACCCAGACTCCTAGTATTGATGCATAGAACAATTCAGGAATTTCTTTTCATGTCATTTAGTTCCTTGATTAATTTTGTTCTCAGCATCTCTCTTTTGTACTTATATCACCCCTCTTTTTACCATCCTTTTTTGCTATTCGTTTAACACCCTCTGGACTATTCCAGCTAACTTGTCCCTGGACAGATTGATTCCATTTCTATTGAGGTGAAAGTCATCCAAAATAGACAGCCCCTCTCCTTGTAGGTGGACTGATGTTTGTATTTTTGATTTCATGAAATAATACAGTGCTGTCTGCTGTAAAATGATGTGCTTCCATGAAGTACAGTGGCTGATGCACTTGAATATGGATAACTCTAAAACAAAATTAAGGAGAGAAGACTTATGGCATGCTACCACCATGCCTCTCAGCATACTGTAGAATGCTGTAAGTATATATATCATGTGTTAGTGGAGTACCTTCTGCAGAGACATGCTTCAAATATGACTTCTTATTCTGTTTATCAACTGTCATTCCTTTGAATCAGACAACAGCGTTAAAGGAATCTTGCTTGATAAGGGGATCTAACTAGATGACTCCTTCAGTTACTGGTGGTATTAAAGCTTAACAGCTGGGAAATTTCAGACACCAAAATATTCATGGGGCAAAATATTCACACACTGCAGAACAATGTTAGAATCTTGATGATGATTTGATGCTATTGCACACCATGGTGCATGTTTCCCTTATAAATTTGGAACACAAAGAAAAACACCAACAATTTCAAATTTCAGGTCCTAAAGTTAGTCTATATTTTTGGTACCTAAAGAAGGCATTCCTCCGCCCCTAGATGCTGTAGGGTTTTGATATCTTTTCATGAAGGGGAATGGCTATCCTAGTGATCTCTGCACCTCTTAATAAAAGGCATTCTAACTTGGAAGTGTTGAAACTTGGATTTAGGTATCTAACTTTAGCCTCCCCTCCTTCATTTTGATTACTTTGGTAATATTGATCCTAACTTGCGACAAAGGTCCCAGTCCATTTTTACATAGTTCCAACATTGTAAAATATTTGTACAAAGGGATTGTGTTGTCTTGTCTTATTTAATGTATAGGGGTTGCCAACCCCTGTGCCACCCCCTCTTCCTTAGTCGTCAGCAGGAACCGGAAGCCCCGTTCAGCACCACATGAAGGGGCAGGGCAAGCAGCAGAGAGGAGCTGCTTCACATGTGGCTCCAGCAACCCTGGGCTTACTGAGGGTAGGGTCAGCAGGGGTCAAGAACTGCTGCAAACATAGCTCTTGAGCCCTGGACCCTGCTGGGAGCAGGGCCAGCAAGGGAAAAGAGCCACCGTGGGCCATGCTGGGGGGGGAGGGCCGACAGAAGAGAGAGGCCACCATGCACATGCAGCTCTTGTGGCCACAGGCTCAACTGGCAAGCAGGACCAGGGGGAGGGGGGAGCAGTTGCAGCACTCACGGCCATACAGAGTGGCACCACATGGCTGGGAGCCCTGCATGCTTCTTGGAATGGGCACACATGTCATGTCCTCTTTGGCCCAGGTGCCAGAGGTTGCCAGTCTTTGGATAGGGGTTAGTGTGTATGGAAAATGCCTGCATTACGGTCACTGAAAACTGTGGCCTGAACATAGCCTGGGTCTTTCAGGTTGTTCTTATGCATTGAGTAGATGCTCTTAAAATTATTGTTAAAATGTTTAAGCAGAGGTCCATGTTAAGCTTGACATGAAGATATTATGCACTTATACTGTTTTTAATGTTTCATCTCAGATGCTGTGTTGCTGTGGAATATTGCCAAAAGAAGTGAGAAGGCCTCCTAGGTTCACAGGAAGTCCTTTCTCTTTGTTCCAAACTCCTCTAACTAGTGGCCAAATTTGAAGTCATTATTTGAACAAATCTTACACTGATTTCACCTTTACATCTCATCTTTCAAAATTGCCTCTCCCTTTGTCCTGAAAAATGATGGCAAACATTCTTTTCTGCCATTTAATTGTAGTCATAAATGAACAAATGACTTAAAAGCTCCATGAAAGCTTGTGTCTTTCAGCAACAGAGACTTTTCCAATACAAAATATTACCTAACCAACATTGTCTCTCTAATATCCTGGAAACAAGTAGCTACACCAACACTGCAAACAAGGCATAACTAATGTCAGTTAGCTGCCTCACTTCTCATTGGCACCTTCTAGTCAAGCTAATATTTGTTATTAGTGCCCACAATTAATAGTGCATGAAAAATTGCATGTGCATTTGTTAGTAGTCACAAAGAATGCATTTTCCTAAAAATCAGCCAGTAATGTGTTCTTTTGTATTACTTGTTGTTTGCTCCAGCTCTTCAAGTGTTTTCTTTATGCTCTTGACTTGTAGCAGATGCACCTTTAAAATCTTGTTTTGACTCTTTTTCAAAATGTAGTTAAAGTGTGTGCACTTGCACACATATGGCTCAATTGTAAAGCACAGAGTTCTGCACTCTGCACCCCTCTCCCTCCATTCCCTGCACATGCATGTTTCTCTTCTTCTCTTTTTTTCTGTTTCTGTGCTGTGCAGATGATAGGTTCCTGCTGATTGTTTTAGGGGTTTTTTTTTGGTTTGTTTGTTTTTTTTGTCAAAACAATTTTTCAACCCAGGAAGGGGAGCATATTAAACCCCCAATCTATGCTAAGCCATCATCAGTCAAGATAAAAATCTTTGTTTGTAAATTACCCATGAAAGAGGGATAACGATCTATTACATACATCTATACGTTACGTAGTCTAATATACTTCAGTGCTTAGTTGCAGTCACTGTAGAAGAATTGTTTCCCTATTCTCAAAAGACCATGGAAGTGCTGTTAAAAGAACAATTCTTTTCCTCTGTTTGCTCCACCTTCTATTTAGCAGCTACAGTAGTTCATGTGTACAGCACAGAGGTCTTTGTTACACCTACAGGAACATTTACTGTCTAGAACAGTTAAATGATGTCATTAGTAATGCAAAAACTTGTATTGCATTATTTGATGATAGACACTTTCAACAGTAAATTTCCTGTCTGACATGACATGTTGCATTTACTAGCTGAGTGGTTTAGAAATTATGAAAACATGTATTTTAGTACTTTAAATAAATTGGCAGCCTATTGGAAAGTACAGGGAAGATGTTTGCTGCTGAAATTTTGAATGAAAAAATTAATTGGAATATTACTCTGCAAAAATATGTATTCTCAGTTTAAATTTAGGTCACAACAACCTACTGTTATGTCTCAAGTACACTTAGTTTCTAGATAGCACAGACCTATTTAGCAGGGAGAGGCGGAAATCAAGTCTGTGGGTACAGAACCTAATTCTGAGTCAACTTCTAAGAAACAGGTCAGGAAGTTTCCTGTTCAGTGTCTCTTCTACATATACCCTGTGGCCATATATGGCCTATTGCTTTTATTACACTGCAGTTAAATTGGGGATGCTCTAAGTTACTGCTGAATGGCTGTATAGCTTTTGTTAATTATTCAGATATTTGCATTATAACTGGTTGTGGTGATAAGTATGGCTTCAAATTATGCACCTGAAGTTAAGAACACTAGGGACTGCAGGGATAAAATCAGAAAGGCCAAAGGACAAATGGAGTTGTGGCTAGCGAGGGGTGTAAAGGATAACAAGAACGGGTTCTACAAGTATGTTAATAACAAGAAGAGGATCAGGGATGGTGTAGGTCCCTTGCTGAATAGGGCAGGCATCCTTGTGACAGAGGATGAGGAAAAAGCTGAAGTGCTCAATGCATATTTTGCTTCAGTTTTCACAGGCAGGGTCAGCTCCCAGCCCACTACCATGGGTATGGCAGATTGGAGAGAAGAAGAGAGGCCCTTGGTGATGGAAGGTCAGGTTAGGAACTGCTTAAAGAAGCTGGATGTGCAAAAGTCCATGGGGCCGGACAAACTGCATCCAACAGTGCTAAGGGAATTGGCCGATGACATAGCAGCACCGTTGGCCATTATCTTTCAAAACTCATGGAGAACGGGGGAGGTGCCAGAGGATTGGAAAAAAGCAAATGTAGTGCCTATTTTCAAGAAAGGGAAAAAGGAGGATCCAGGGAATTACAGACCAGTCAGCTTCACCTCAATCCCTGGAAAAATTATGGAGCAGATTCTCAAAGAATCCATCCTCAAACACTTAAAGGAAAATAAAGTGATCAGGAACAGTCAGCATGGATTTACCAAGGGTAAATCACGCCTGACCAATCTCATTTCCTTCTATGATCAGATGACTGCTTTTCTGGATGCAGGAAGAACCGTTGATGTGATATACCGTGATTTTAGCGAGGCTTTTGATACAGTTTCCCACAGCATTCTCATTGGCAAATTAAGGAAGTATGGGTTGGAAAGGTGGAATATAAGGTGGATAGAAAACTGGCTAGATCAACAGTTTCAATGTGTAGGAATCAATGGTTCCATGTCTAGCTGGCAACCAGTCACAAGTGGTGTGCCCCAGGGGTCGGTCTTGGGGCCAGTTCTGTTCAACATTTTCATCAATGATCTGGATGATGGAATAGACTGCACTCTCAGTAAGTTTGCGGATGACACCAAGCTGGGGGGAACAGTAGACATGTTGGAGGGCAAGGACAGGATTCAGGGAGACCTAGATAAATTGGAACAGTGGGCCAATAGAAATCTTATGAGGTTCAATAAGGACAATCCTGCACTTGGGATGGAAAAACCCCATGCACTGCTACAGGCTGGGGAACATGCAGTTAAATAGCAGCAGTGTAGAAAAGGACCTGGGGGTCATGGTGGATGGGAAGCTAGATATGAGTCAGCAGTGTGCTCTTGCTGCCAAAAAGGCCAATGGCATACTGGGCTGCATGAAAAGAAGTATTACCAGCAGATCAAGGGATGTAATCATTCCCCTCTATTCTGCACTGGTGAGGCCACATCTAGAATACTGGGTTCAGTTTTGGGCTCCCCACTACAAAAAGGACAGGGACATGCTAGAGAGAGTTCAGCGGAGGGCAACCAAATTGATCAAAGGGCTGGAGTGCAAGCCCTATGAGGAAAGACTGAAAGCATTAGGTTTATTTAGTCTGCAGAAGAGAAGATTGAGGGGGGATTTGATAGCAACCTTCAACTACTTGAAGGGATGCTCTAAGGAAGATGGAACTCAACTGTTCTCGGTAGTAACAGAGGACAGAACAAGGAGCAATGGTCTCAAGTTGCGGTTAGGGAGGTCGAGGCTGGATATTAGAGAGAACTTTTTTTACTAGGCAAGTGGTGAAGCCTTGGAATGAGCTGCCAAGGGAGGTGGTAGAGTCTCCATCTTTGGAGGTGTTTAAGGCCCGGCTGGACAAAACCATGACTGGGATGGTTTGGTGGGAGTGGTCCTGCCTTTGGCAGGGGGTTGGACTAGATGACCTATGAGGTCCCTTCCAACCCTAGGATTCTATGATTCTATGATCTATGAACACTGTCTCAGTTTGTCACAACCCTCAGCAGACAAATCCCAATTTTACATGAGAGGGAAAATTACCAAGCAGCCAACAAAATGGGTCAGATAACTGCTCTGTTAACCCTAAGAAATACTTTGTGACTACTGCTTTCCACCATACTTACCTCCCTCCATTCCCTCCAACCGCATAGAACTTTACATCTCTACAAGTAAGAAAGCCTCTCTGGCCTAAAAACAAATATTATCTGTCCCTTAGCCTGTGGGGCGGGGAGTTGGGAAGAGAACTTTATATCTAGCTAGGCCATCAGGGGAAATAAAATCCTTGACCCCTCTGAGGACTGCATCCTCCTTCCCATCCATGTGGGTACTTTTTCTCAACATGTGCTTAAGAACAGCTTTGCAACTAACTGAATGGCCAGAAGTGTGCAGCATAAGGTTCATCGGCTCCTGCATACCAAAGGGAAGTGCTTATAAACCTTTCCTTCTCTTCCACCATCACCCAAGGGTGCTGAGAAGAAAAGCTCCTACCCTCTGAGATTGAAGTGGGACTAGGTTTAGCAGACTTGTTGTGGGGATTGGCACCTTTTTTGGAGCTATGCAGGAATTTTTCTCTCACTTCTAAATTGGCTCAGGCAATAAAGGGGTGTTTTACTTTTCCCTTTAGCAGTCCAGAAATCCAGAAGACATGTTAGGTTATAAAATTCATTTGTCATAACTTGGCATATACCCAGTATAGATCATTGTTTTATCTGGAAGCCTGGTTCCCTAATAAACCAGAATTGGAAGTGCAGTAGGAGAAGACTTTCCCTAAGTATGTTGTGGAGAAGAGTGGAAGTCTGAAATCTGTCAGAGCGAAGATGAAAAGCTCTCTTTCCCACCCCTCTTAACCTTTGTAAAAGGAGAGGACAGTGGGGTACCAACAATGGTGGTGAGACCACGTCAACAGGATGGTAAGTAGAGCTGGTTAAATTTTCTGATGAAATGGTGTCTTGAAAAAAAAGGTTAGCCAATCCTGAAATTTTCTGCAAAGCAAACAAGGAGTCCTGTGGCACTTTAAAAGACTAACAAATTTATTTATTGCATGAGCATCTCTGGGAGAAAATCTCACTTTGTCAGATGCTTGACCACTTTGGAACCTGAAATCTTCTGATAAACCATACATTTCCTGCCTGGTCTCCTGCCAGCTCACCTTGGTAATCAGATCAAGGGTCTGTGGCTCCATGGCGCTTCACTATGTGGTTTGTCCCAAGGCTGGGAACCCAAGGGCTTCCAGACTCCTCTGCCACTTGACTCCCAGGTCTACTCAACTCCTGCATTTTATGTAAAACTAAGGTGATGGTGCCTTTATTCTTCTTATTCAGATGTACCAAGGAGGAGATGATTACTTGAAGATTACCTACTCTGTTCATTCCCTCTGAAGGACCTGCTATTAGCCAAACAAACAGGGAATCATGTGGCACTTAAAGACAATACATTTATTTATTAATAAATAAATAAAGCTACAGAAGTAAGTAGTAAGTTTGTTTGTTTATTAATAAATAATATTAATACTAATTATTTATTAATAAATAAACAAACTTACAGAAGTAAGTTCTGTAAGTTCCCCCATCTTCAAAGCGGGTGACAAAGTGGGATTTTTCTCCCCCAAAAGCTCATGCAATAAATACATTTGTTAGTCTTTAAGTGCCACACAACTCCTTGCTTGTTTTACTGAACTAGATTAACACGGCTGCCCCTCGGAACTTGGTATTGACCACTGTCAGAAGACAGGATAGATGAAGCATTGGTCTGCCCCAATATGACTGGTCTGATGGATGCATGCCATGGCTGATGTGCTGCTTCACTCTCCATCTAGCAGAAGCCTCCTGACAGGATATTATGTTTGTTTTCCTTTCACATAGATCAGATGTTTCACAGGACTATAGTCAGTGCTTCAACAATTTGAAAGTAAAAGTGTCAAAGCTGAGTCTTCTATTCCAAGTCTGTACACCTGGACCTTGTACCGGTCACCCAGAATTAGATCCAACTAAGAGCAGCAGGATTTGACCCTATCAAGAAATTACTTGTATTTGTTTCATGAAAGCATTTTTTTTCTGAAGTAGCTAATGTTGTCCTCCCACCTGCTCCTGAAGTGAAATCAAAATACTAAATTTGGGGTATCACATTCAATAGCATTGCAACAAACTGGTGTTATTAGACACAGGATTTAAAAATAACGGCACCGTCTGGTGAAAGGAAAACATGTATTCAAAGACAAGTATGTTTAATTATAACAAGGGCTATGCTGACAATTACAGTTGCTTCTTGTATAAATGTCTGTCATTTCAGTTTCTGCTGGCATGGACATCTTCCGTTATTTGTACTGACCTCCTAACCCTGGAAGAAAAATAAATGGAAAATTAAAATTGGGCTTTGAATGTCTAGCATTTTCTTGCTTTCAGTTAGTTATAATAGCATTCCTTAAATACTGATTTGTCTCTTTTCTGTGTTTAAGGACCAAAACAAACATGAGATTAAAAAAAAAATTCTTTTATAAAAATGATAAAATACGTGCTCAGTAGAGCCTGGAGCATCTCATTGTGAGCCATTCTGGTCAGTCACAAACTATATCATTAGTCAGTTTAAGCTTGTATATTGTTTCAATGATATTTGAAGGCCTAACATTCACTTACTGAACATAATTAGGACTTGTGTTTTGCACATTGAAAATCTGTGATCAAATGGTCAGCCCAGGACCAGCACACCATTTCAGCGCTGGAGTATCTTAACATATTGGTTGTGCAACCTTTCTCCCACATGCACAGAACTGTGAATGGGGTAAACCAGGCCTGGGAATAAAGCTTCATATACCAGTGCAGTCACATAGGGCAAGAGACAATCTTTATTCCACTTTATACTTTACATCGAATATACTCATAGACGAATTCAGCCTGAAGCAAGTGGGTGTGACCAAGTCAAATTTGCAAGTGAGATAAATGATAATGTTAGTTATCAGATGTGGCTATGTAAGGACTTTCACTCATTCAATATACATGAAAATAAATGGACAGAAAGGTTGGTATAACTAGACAGATAGAAAGCATTGAGCAGAAGGAGGGAAGATAGGGCAGGATTATCTCTTCCTTATTCTGTCTGGATCTACCTTCATACACTTTAACTGATACCCACATATTCCTGGGCACTTCTGGTGCCAAAGTTTGCCATAGCAGAAGTAGACACAATTTCTGGTGTGCAAATTTCAATTCATCTGCATAAAGTTTTACACAGCAACTAAGAATCCTCATAAGCCCCACCACCAAAAATTCCAAGTTCAAGATGTGCTTCTTCAACCTAATTTGCCTTTCATAAACACAGAGTTACATAGAAAGAAAGAAAGAAAGACTACACTATACACACAATTCTTCCCTGGGAGAGATGGCGGCAAAAAGAATAAACCATATGATTTTCAGAAATTAGTCCTATCAGCCAACGCATTACTGGAATGTGCTCAGATCCTATAGTGATGGTGATATAATCAAAAGATTTGAAGGAGAGGAGGAACTATTAGATCTGACTTTCTGCATAACGCATATCCTAGAAGTTCAACCACTTACTCTGATATTGAGTTCAATAACATGTTTTGCTGAAGAATGTCTTCCAGAAAGGCATCCAGACTTCATCTGAAGTGTTCAAAAGATGTCCCTTGTTCTAATGGTTAATCTCTCTCTCTCTCTCTCTCTCTCTCACACACACACACACACACACACACACACACACACACACACACACAC
>ML681979.1:29383808-29414886 GCA_007922195.1 Podocnemis expansa
CACACACACACACACACACACACACACACACACACACACACACACACACACACACACACACACACACACACTTAATCCAAATTTGTCAGATTCTAACTTGCATGCATTCATTCTTGTTATGCTTTCCTCTGCTAGATTGAAGACCCCTTTAGTGACCAGTATTTCCTTCATGAGAAGGTACTTACATGCCATGCTCAAGGTACATCTCTATTTTCCTTTTGATATAGCAAACATTTTGAGCACTTTGTCTCCCCTTGTAAGGCATTTTCTTTGGTTCTTGAATTACTTTTGCATCTCTTCTGCATACAACTGCTAGGAGTATTCCAGTATCAGTTTCACCACTGCTGTATACAGAGGTGTGATCTCCACCCTTTTCTTACTCACTCCTGCCCTATTTCCGTGTCACAGGCTGTGTTCACACGCACAGGGTTATTTCGAAACAAGTTGTGTCGAAACAACTTGTTTCGAAATAACACCTTATTTCGAAATAACTTAATTCGAATTAACAAAATGTTAATTCGAAATAAGAAAAAAAGCGGGAATCGAAATAGCATGTTCACACATTGGGCATGCTATTTCGCTTCAGGGGCACGGCATCATGGGAGGTGTGGCAACATGGCCGCCTCCCTGGGCCATGTCGGCGGCCATGTTGGTAGCCACTCCTATAAAAGCTGGCCCCGACCTCACTTCAGTGTCCACTCAGGCTAGCAGCGTGCTGCAAGCAATGGACACTGCCCGGCAGCCCACACAGCGCCGTGCACTCCGGGGATCCTTTGCCCACCTGCAGAGTGCCCTGCACATACAGGACACTCTGTTTGTGGACCCGCAGGATGCCCAGACTTCACCCAGAGCCTTCATCCTCCTGGTGTGTCAGGCAGAGCTCATGTCCCTGCCCCCCTCAGTGCCTCGCCAGCTCTGGGCTCGGGAAACCAGCCCAGACTGGTGGGACCGCATCGTCCTGCACACCTGGGGCGACGCAGAGTGGCGGAGGAACTTCCGGATGACCAGGGTCAGCTTCATGGCCCTGCTCACCGAACTCGCCCCACACTTGCTTCGCAGGGACACCTCCATGAGGCGCGCCGTACCCGTGGACAAAAGAGTGGCCATCGCCCTCTGGAAGATGGCCACTCCGGAGTCCCACAGGGCAGTGGCACACCTCTTTGGGGTCGGGCTGTCCACCATCTCAGACATCCTCCGTGATGTTGCCAGGGCCATCAACCACGTCCTGCTGCGGCGCCTTGTGAGAGCAGGGCAGCTGCAGGACTCCATCGCCGGGATGGCCGCCCTCGGCTTCCCAAACTGCGCAGGGGTCCTCGATGCTACCCACATCCCCGTGAGGGCCCCAGAGCACAGGGCTGCGGAGTACCGCAACCGGAAAGGGTACCATTCGATGATCCTGCAGACTCTTGTGGACCACCGGGGCATCTTCCAGAATGTCTACGTCGGCTGGCCAGGGAGGGCCCACGACGCCCGGGTCCTGAGGAACTCGACCCTCTACCGGGACATGGAGGCGGGCACCTTCTTCCTCCCGCACAACATCAATCTCGGGGGGGTAGAGGTACCCGTCCTCATCGTTGCCGACGCGGCCTACCCCCTGAGGCCCTGGCTCATGCGGCCGTATACGGGGCCCTTGGACCCGAGCCGCCAGCAGTTCAATCGCTGCCTGACTGCCTGCCGCCAGGTGGTGGAGCGGGCATTCGGCCGCCTGAAAGCCCGCTGGCGATGCCTCCTCACCCGCCTCCCCCTGGCAGAGACAACCCTGCCCCACGTCATCGGGGCGTGCGTGGCCCTAAACAACTACTGTGACCTGCGGGGCGAGCCCGTCCACGCAGCGTGGGAGGCAGAGGCCCAGCGCCTCGCAGAGACCTTCGCCGAGCCTGCACCCGTGCCATCAGGAGAGCGGCCATCCCGGCGAGCCCGCTCCATCCGCGACGCCATCCGGCTCTCCTTCACGGACGAGGAACTGTAGGGGCCAGGCCTGCCTTGCCCCACACCCCCCCCCGTCACCCACAGCCAGCACCACCCGTCCACCCGCACTGTCACCTACCCCCAGTAAAGACACTACACCAAAAGACAGTTCAACATGCATTTATTAGGGATACAATGGGGGTTGGGGCAGGGACAGGGGACTTCGGGGGTAACAGGGAAGGGGGCATCAACTTGGGAGGGGACAGGGGACTTCGGGGGTAACAGGGAAGGGGGCATCAACTTGGGAGGGGGAGGGAAGCAAAGGTCCGGGGAGCAGGGGTGGGGTCATTCCTGGCCCGTGGGGGGCTCTGGGGTGGTTGGCATCCCCCGATGGCGCCCACGGCCTCCCTCAGTCCCCTGCCGCCTGTGGGTTGGTTCATGGGGCGTGCCGGTGGTGGGCTGTGGGGGAGGTAGCCTCGCGGCGATCTCCCGGAGGGCCGCTGGGAGCTGGTCTGCCAGGCGTCCCATCACCGCCACCAGCTCAGCATCAGTGTCCAGCGACCTCTCCAGCAGATGGAGGGCCGCGTCCTGGCGCTGCCCCTGCTGCTGGCGCCAGGCCTGCGTCGAGGCCTCCATCCTCTCCCCGAGGTCTGCGAGGGCCTCCAGGAGCTCAGTGCGGGAGCGCAGGGTCCTCCTCCGGCGGCGGGCGGGTCGGGGGCTTGGGTGCCCTGCTACGGGTGGTGGTGGCGGCCGGTGAGGGGCAGCTCTGCAACGTGCTGGGGGGAAGTAGAATACACAGTTGGCCCCTGCTGCCTGCTGGCCCTGTCTGTTTGCACCTGCCTGCAGCACACACGACTGCACTGACTGCAAGCAGGGCCCAGGCTCCCGTGGGACATCGCCCTGGGGGGGGGGTCCCCGCTCCCCAGGGCCTCGGACGGAGGCCAGGGCAGTACCCGGTGGGGGACATTGGAGGACCCTGGGGTGGCAATGTTGTCTGGCTGGGGCAGTTGTCGGGGTTTAGGGGGCCCTGGGCCACCTGCCTGTCCACAGTGTGCTATGGCAGTGCAGGCTCCGTCAGCCCCTCCACTACAAAGCCGGACTCACCCCTGTAGTCTGGACACCCTGGCAGACAGGGAATGGGTGGGTGTACAGAGCAGGACAATATACAGGCGACACTGTCCTCCCTCTGCCCGCCAGCTGGGGACCGTGTCATGGGGTGGCACGCATGCTGGTGGTGCCCACAGGGGTGCGCTGGACCCAGTAACGCCCCGGTCCAGGGGGGTCTCCCACAGCCACCTGCCAGTGGTGCGGCCCGTGTGCTGTCCACCCCACCCGGGATGCAACTGCATCTCCACCAGGCAGCCCCAGTTCCCCGTCCCCAGGCACACAGGGGCCTGTTCGCCCGGTGCCACCCATCTCCATGGCACCCGTGGGTGGGGGGGCTTTGCACGCACCGACCCTCTGCCCTGCCTGCCCCTGTGCCTGGCCCTGGACCCCTTGCTGCCCAAGGCCGGCTGGACAGGCCCAGCCCTGTGTGCCTCAGTGGGGGGGGGGGGGAGTACCTACCCACAGTAGCGCCAGAGGTCCTCTGTGATGTCTTGCTCTGACACAGACTCACAGAATCACAGGACAGCGTTACCCTTAACCAAACATTATTCATTCAAGGAACGGAAGGGAAAAACCAGGGGAGAGAGAGAGAACCAGTAAAGGAAGCTTATCACCTATGTTGACATATGAACCTTATTGAACCACTTATCACTCTAAACATTGTCAGGTATCAACCCCTCAGAAAACCAACAGCCTCCACTCCCACGTCCAAAGTACCCCTGAGACCCCTAAGTCAGGTAAGTTCACAGCAGACCACCATACACCCAGGCCTATCACAGATGACCGGTGAGTACCACCCCTTTAGGGCACCTGCCACCCACGCCCTGGGTAGGGTCTTACAATTTCTCTTCGCCGGATGGCGTAGGCCCCAACAGTCTGCGTGACTGGTCCCTTGGATCTCGACACGGTCCAGAGTTGGCGCGGCGGCTTCTGGGCCTCCTGGCCTGTCCTGAAACAACAGTCTATTCACCCCTAAACAAAGACTTTTGGCTGGAGCTGGCTCCCTGCCTCCAGATCTTCGGGGATTTCCAGATGCGCCCATCCTCTTCAGAGCCTGCCAGGGACCTCTACTTCTAGCCTCAATCTCTGATTCTACAAAACCAGAAGTTCAGTCCCATGTTAGTCCGGGAGATCCCGAGGCTCTCCTTGTTCCTCTCTAATGATGAAGTAGGAGGCAGGAGAAGACACTGCGGTGCCTAGGCTTCTCCACCCGCAGCCCAGGACAGCAACCGCACAGGGAGCTTACTCTTGCAGAGTCCACGCAGGGAGACCCATCCTCTTCAGAGCCCATTGCTTAAAAGCAGTCCCTTTGTCCAATCATTGCGCTTCCTTTTTCGCACCGCCAAACTCATTCTCCAATCAGGCATGCCCCTTTTTGCGCCACAGTCTCCCTCATTAGTCTATATGGGCGAACAGCCTGGAACTGCCACTCGCACGGGGGCAGCCATAGTGTCCTGTTGCCGGGCAGATCTCTGTTGCTGGGCGGATTTCAGTGACCAGCAACCTGCCTGTCAGACTGCCTGGCTGCTTAACTCTCTTTACTCTAGTGCTGGGGAGGAGCAGCACCAACTATTCACCTCCCATACTAACATCACAAATGACGAGAAGTGAAATTAAACATGCATAACAAGTACCGATATAGAATCCTAGACATGGTAACCAATTTTTATCCCAACAGTACTTCATTATTGATTGAATCCTGTATTAGTTTTTTCCCATGTTTTTGCAAAGTCTTGATCATCCTGCTTGCCTTTTTTGCAACTTTAGTGCTCTACCATTCTTATGGAATTTCCCAAGTATTCAAAGGTTGATTAAAATTTTAACATTAATCAGCCACTTCTTTTAGGACTTTCAGGTAAAAATGATTACCCCTGGGAGAGGCTTTATAACCGCTTTCTTCTAATGGACTAAAAATTTGTTTATCATCCTCATATAGCGTGAGTACAACATACTGCCTTCTTTTCAAAAACAGAACAGAAATTTTGTATTGACAATTCTGTATCTTTATTAACAATTTTACTGTTTCCATCTAGTAATAGGTTTATACCATATTAGTCATTTTGTTGTCCCTGACACACTTAAAAATTGCTTCCTTAATATCTTTAGACCTGCCAGCCAGCAATTCTTGCTTTGATACCTTTAGTTTTCCTTTGCAGTTTTCTATGTGCCATAACTTCTAATTTATTCTCATTCTTATCTACTTTTCCTTTCTCCATTTGTTTATATAGATATTATTTCTATTTGCTGCCTTCACTTTTCCTCTTAACCAGGATGGACATTTTTCCAAAATTAATTTTGAATCATCTTGGTGGTGTAATAAACTCTTCTTTAATCACAATTGTCTGTCTACATTTTCCCTCTCAATCAATTTTACTCATGACCTTCCTCAGCTATGAGAGATTAGCCCTTCAGAAGCACCAATCTATCTATCTTATCTATCTATCTAATCTATCTATCTATCTAAACTTATAGAAGGTTGAATAAATGGTCCAAATGTGAATGAAATGCACAGGGAATGTGGAAATGAAATCAAGTCTAGTCTGTGATGTTGCTATTGTCCATCCTCCTCATGCAACCTCAAAAGGGGGATTAAATGGAATGCAAAACCTTGCACTGCTCCTTTGCATTGGGACGAATTTCACTCATTGCAATTTCCAGTCAGCATCACTGGGTCTCCATAGCTCTATGTACAAAACCAGGTCAGCTGAAGTGAATGTAGACACACACTAAATTAGTGCAAGTTACCAAACTCCATCATTCACTTGTATTTTGGACCAATGCATGCCATTCTTTGTATCACCTAGAAATGCAGTAATATGAATGAAAATTTCTGGAACAAAACTTCTATATTTTTATCATCATATGAAGTGTAGAGCAACCAATTATTGTCTTAAAAGGTCCTGACCTTGTTATTCTAGTCTACAGGTAAGCTAACTATGGTTTCCAGTCTCCGGTTGGGCCTGGCTGGAGCACAGCAGCTGGTCCCTTCTCCTGGCCCTGCCACACTCTCACCATGTGCACTGGTGGCACCCTGGCTGCTCCCTGCCCTACCCCTCTCCTACCATGTGCAGCAGTGGTGTCCTGGCCAGACAGCGGCGGCCACGGCCCCTCTCCCTTTTTCTTGTCCCCTCCAGGGCAAAAAGTTTTCTCTTTCTTGTTCTAGTCCTAAACATCTCTTGAACACAGAATACCACTTATACAGAGGCTTGTCAGATAATTAACATAAATAGGGAATATAATTATATTGCCATACTCATTTTTACTTGTTATTCAAGTCAGAATTTGAACCTAGGTCTTCAGTGGTGAAATTCAAGTACATTTTAAAATGCTCCTGAGTTGTGACCTTATATTACTAACTTCTAACCAAAGATAATTTTGTAATCAAGTTATACATCTGTGAATATTTTGAAATGCTGGTATGACTACAATGCTAATAATGTTGCTGTAATAAATTAAATCAGTGAGCCAGATTCTGGTCCTGAGCCAGCATTTCTTGCAGTATTGAATAGTCAGAACCTACATATTTTGTTCTTACAAAATAATTTTTCTGTATATTGAAACCAGAGCTATTAGGGAATTTAGTGAAAGAAAAGAATAGGAAAAGCTGATTAATGAATAATTAAAATATTAAATTCAACTATTTAAAAATGTTTGATTCAAAGCATTAGCAAAATGTAATGTAGACACTTGACTGGGATTCAGGAGATCTAGGTTCTTATTCCTGGTTCTGGAAAAGGCAAGTCACCTATTCCCCCTATTTCCCACCTGTAAAATGAAGGCAATAATGCCTCCTTTCTCCCTTCCACTGTCTGATTTGCAGGCTCTTTCTTTTCCTCCTGCTGCAGTTAGCTCTGCTGCTAATAGCTAACATAGCGTAGGACAGTAGTTCCAAACATTTTCTTTGCTGTGGCACCCCTTGCTACCTTTAATTAACTAATTTGAGGTACACCACCATATAGCTTCCAAATGAACTCATGAATATTCATGAGCCAATGAGCTAATCCATAGCTCTTGGAGTAGTTTCTCAAAAAATTTTGTGGCACACCTACTCAGGCCTAACGGCAGACCTGTGTACCACGGCACACTGGTTGGGAAACACTGTCGTAAGGTGGAGCGTTGCTGGTGCCTGCACGTGCGGAACGTGCCCTGAATGCTGGTGCCCGTGCCCTGCCTCTTCCGGTCTCTGGCTGGATTGGGCCGGAGATCCGGGGCCCAGCCACCTGCGGCCGCAGCTGCTGCTCCCGGCCCTGTCCCCAGCCGGGGTTCCAGGGCCCAGCCACCCGTGACAGCAGCAGCCGCTTCTGGCCCCTTCAAAGGCCAGGCAACCCCATGGCCATAGCTGCTGCTCCCCGCCCTGTCCCCAGCCGGGGGTGTGGCCTGTGGGCAGGAGGCAGGGCCTGGGCCCATGCCCTGGGTCATTCCCTGGGTCAGTGACTTCCCTGGCGTAAGGAATGCCACTTTCGATCTTCAGGTCATAGGAAAGATTTCATTATCTGTGTCTAGAGAGTCCAAAATTATCAGGATCTGAACTCAGGTCATAGTAAGTCAAAAACTTCCCTTGAGATATATTTATTTGAAATCTTTAAGACTACTTGAATATTTTGGCCTCTGAAAGAATTCTTAACATTTATTTATTTCCATTTACTGTTAGGGAAGAACTCATTTTACTTTCTCTGAAAATGTTCTCTTAAAAATATTAAATGATGAAGTACAAAGAAATTGATTCATTTTCTCAGAAATAGGGTGCAGTAGGTAATACAGACATCAATGATAGGCAAATTGCCAGGAGTTGTGTCTCCACTTTTACATGTTTGTGAAGTTTAATGTTGCCTTAGCAAAGTAAAACAAGGCTGCTAGCTCTGAGGTAACGTATAGCAACAGAATGAAGGAATGTCCTTCATTTTGTTCTTCACTATTTTTATATTGAAGCAAGTTGGTGTCTTTGTCATTCCTTAAAGCAACCAAGAAGGGTGAGCAATCTTTTCCTTATGTTTCAAAAGATATGCAGTCTTTCTCAAAAATGGAGAAATATAACCATGCTCTTGATAATTCTTTTTTATCGGAGGAAGGCGAGGGTAAATTAAGTAGAAAAGTGTTGTTTTGATTTCAATATATGGAAAAGACTTTAATATAGTTGTATTTTACTTAGTAGAAAATATTACATCAATAAAGCCCTTATATTAGTTGAACCATTAATGAACAACCTTGAGTTTACTACAAGGTCGATGCAATATGTGGCTCACATTCTCAAGTTTGTTCGAAAGCTAGGCTTCATGGAGGGCGCCTAATATCAAGAAGAGCAGAACACTTGCTGCTCCCATAGACTTCCGCTATGATTTGTGTGCTCAGCACTTCTGAAAATCAGACCACTTTTAGATTTTGGTCTTGCTAAGATTTATGCTGATGCTTAACTTTATGCACCCTGAGCACTCTAATTAAAACAAATATTCACAGGTCAGAATGAATATGTCTCTTTAGAATCAGGGTCTTAGGTGTCTAAATATGGATTTAGGAAGCTAAATTGAAACTGAAATGTTTGATACCTTTATTTTTGGTATAATTTTCAGATCAAGAATGCCATTTAGCATTATGAATTCTACAAAATGGCACAGAGACAAATGCTGGTTCTTCTTCGAGTGCTTGTTCATGTCAGCTGTAGGTAGATATACAGTCATACGATAATTTTTTTCCCTAGTGCAGTGGTCTCAACCTTTCACTGGCAGATGGTGCAACAGTCATAGTTCTAACTGTACTTGCTGTTCAGAAGTAGATCACAATCAATAGGTTGGAGACCACTGTCCTATCATCAGGTTGGTGCAGGCATCCACTGAAATTACACCATCATGGCATTGTATATAGGGACCCACTGACCTGCTGCCTTTTCAGTTCCTTCTTACCACCCATGGTGGCCATTGGAACTAGGTGCTGCTTTTCGTACTTTGGTAAGTAATTTCCCTAGTTCTCTCAATTTTTGAGTGTATAAATAGTTAGATTAGATTTAGCTGTTAGTTTTTAATTAAGTTTCCATTTGAGTTGTGCCATCCCCATTAAATTTTCCTACCCTATGTGGGAAAGAGAGAATGATACAAGAGACTTTTAAGCTGCAATAATTAATAGAAGAAGGCAAGTACCAGAGACACCATGTCACCACACAGCTGGGGGTGAAAAAGAACAGGCAGAGAAGGGGAGAAAAACAGTGAAGATTTTTAATTTGATTTAATCAGAAAAACAAAAATGGTGACAGTACCATAATGTTTTGTCATGAATAGCATATAGGATAGAACATCATTAATTTTAAGTTTAAGGCTTCTGAGGAGAAGTAATTGATAGTTTTAGAGTAAGTTTCATGGTTGGATGGGATGTGATAAAGGTCACTCCTAATACCTGAATGGAAAGAGGTGAGAAAATGAAGTAAAAAAGGAGTCAAGTTTAGAGTAAACAAGCATAGGTAATTGGTTGAAAATATCATCTTGAAGGAGGATCATGGGAAGTCTGAGCTTGAGGTAAACAAGGAAAAATATTTAGCATAGTGTCAGGGCCATTTCAAGGGGCCCTGGCACCCAAGCTGGCTTTTCTTTTGTGTCCCCCACCCTCAGGGGGGCAAAACCTGGCCTCTGCTCTAGGCTACTCTCTCTGCCTCTTGGATGGGGAGCAGCTGGCCCAGAGGTGGGGCAGGCCAGCCCATTGGGCAGACTCCACTCTCTTGCCACCTCTGGACTGGCCCTCCTCACCCCCAGGGTGGAACAGCCAGCTGGGGGGCAGACAGAGCCAGCCCATGGGGCAGACTTTGCTCTCGTGCCCTACCGCTGGGCTGGCTGTTCCACCCTATGGGTAGGGAGGGCTGACGCAGAGGCAAGGCGTCGGAGCAGGCTCCACCCATGGGCTGGCCTGCCTTGCCCCCAATGCCATGCTGTGCTGCTCTATTGCTGCATTGGGTCTCCCCAGTCCGTGGCTTTATTGTCTTATGGCTTGAGCTGGCCCTGCCTAGTGGGTAGCTGATTGGCCAAAAGAAATCTCACCCCAGCATAGGTAGATGCTGTTGCTTGACATTAAGAAAACAATCAATCAGAAAGGGTCAAAAAAGGTAAGAAAAAATCATATACAAAGCAGAGAGCTGACAGGCTTGGGTGTGGGTGATTATGACAGCTAAAGAAGACCTTGGCAGCAGCAGCAGAATTTAAGGAAGACATCAGCAGCAAGAGCCAGAGACTTGGAGAGAAGGAGATTTTTCAATCACTAGCAGGGCCGACACAATGCAGTAAGCCCGGTAAGCAGTGCAGGGGGAGCGCCTATGCTTGAGGGGCACCAAAATGGGGAGCACACCCATTGCACAGCGCTATTATATCATTTGTATGCACCAGTATCTGCTGCGCTTGCAGGGGGTGCCAGCAACACTAGCGCCGTTCCTGCTCACTAGCAGCAGAAACAGCAGCAATGGTCACCATAACATATTCAACAGGGCAGAAAAACCACAAAAGACGATAGAGTGATTAAGTCAAGGACAAGTAAGTACGATTTTTTTCTTAAAACAAAGATTAAATTATTATGACTGTAAATAAGGCTAGATGCCTGTGGATTGAATATTCTGTCCACCCATCCTATGACTGCCTGATCTACATTCACAGAATATTAGTTTGTAATAGTATTAGTAATATGGTTAAATATATTATTTGTATTGTCACTGTAGGCATGTGTATAAGGGAATTACAAATTATATTGTAATAAGTTTGATATTTCATTGTGTTAAGAATTTATACACGTATGCAGAATTTCTTCATTATGTATTGCAACATTATATGTTCATTGTGCTGCACTGCAACTAAGTATTCATAACATAAAACCATGTGCTAAAGAAATACCTAACTGTTTTATAAATACTGTATTGCAACTTTAGCATTCTCTGTTATATAATGGTATGTATAGTTTATAGTGCTTTGTATTGTCTTAAATGGTTTATTTCATATATTTTATTGTATTTATTTTAAAATTAATCAATTTTTCAGTTTAAAAACCAATTGCATTAGAATGGATATTAGATAAAATACATTTTATTTTTGCTGAAGTTACTGTCAGTCCATTGAGTGAAGAGCTGTATCCACATCCTCTCAAGAGTAAATTGAGGTAGGATGGTCTAGGGAGCTTGTCAATAATTTAGATGGTAAATCCCTTAAGGCAGATCACTTTAATTACCTGCTTATAGAAGTAAGGCTGGGACATGACACTGTGGGTTCTGAGTTTTAGGATAACAAGAAAGGTCAGACTGAAACACCTTCCCATGGAGGCAGCTCTTTGTACCCAACTACCAGGTCAGTCAGACCCTGCACCTAGCACATTGATGAGAAATGAGCCAGCCTTAATTTGGGAGTTTCTGGTGCCAAGGAGTTGACTCAGCACCCAGAGAAACTCAGCACCACCTTTTTTCCATGTCAAAGTCAGCCCGGAACCAAACCCTGATGTCCCTATTAGACCTTATGGTCATACCACCAGGCCCAGCGGTATTATCCTAGAGGGTCCTGATCTTCATCTCAGAAGGATGGGCTCCCCACTGCCCGAAGACCAGTTACCATTGTGGGGCACCAAAGTGAATGCTGAGGTCAGCACCAAGGCAGGCACAAAGAGGGACACAAGGATCAGCTCTGGAGATGTCAACAGCACTGAGCCTAAGACCTCCATGCAGGAAGAAACCCACCATCCTGCAACTCAGGAGAGCCAAGCACTACTCAGAATGTCACCACAGTCATCCCCCAAAGAGGTGGTGGTAGGAACTTCAGCTGCTCCACCACCTTGTGGACAGCAGTGTCCATTGGATGCTGTTACAAAGAATGGCTCAGATTTTAGGGCTCCAAGCAGAAGAGGTAATGGAGTCAGTGGACAATTTAGCACCAGAAAGCCTCTCAAAAGTGATGTCGCCTCTCATAAAAACTAACCAAACAAGAACCAAAACTCTGTGGCAGATGTCTGTGTCTATCCCACCTACAGATAAGGGGAGAGAAAGGGCAAAGTAACTCTTCACTCATCCACAGGCCAAATTGCTTGTGGTAGTGAATATGAGCAAGAGAGGTAGCGGCCTGTCACCTAAGTCCAAGGACTCAAAGAAGCAGGACATCTTCATCAGAAATGTCTTCTCCGCTGTAGATGCTCCAGCTTCATATCACAAACCAGATCTTGATCTCCTGTTATTTCATGTCAAAGTTCAATGACGTACTCTCAGACAACTTCATATCAGAGTTTGCAACAGCCATAGAGTAGGGCAAGGCAGTGGTGAAGCCCTCATTACTGGCCACCCTGGACACCTGGGATGTGAACACTCAAACAATGTCAGTTGCAATTTCCATGAAGAGGAGTTAATAGCTGCCAATGTCAGGCCTCCGTGCAGAGGTCCAACAAGCAAAGCATCTGACAAAATGGGATTTTCTCCCACAAAAGCTCATGCAATAAATAAATTTGTTAGTCTTTAAGTGCCACAGGACTCCTTGTTTGTTTTACTGAACTCGACTAACACAGATGCCCCTTTGAAACAAACAATATGGGATTTGCCATTTGAAGGCTTGGAGTTATTTTCAGAGCAGAAAAACTTTAATATCCACAGCTTAAAAGATTCAAAGGCAACACTGAAATCCTTGAGTTTTCATACACCAGCTCATCAGAGAAAGTACTCTAAGGCCCAGTCTCCTTCAGGATTTTAAATTACACAGCCTGGACAGGATTACTTTAAGAAGCAAAGCAGGAATAGCAGGCATAGGTCACTTCAGCCCCCACCAAACCAAAGGTCGGGTTGAGCAAAGCAGTCCTTCAGCTCCAAGTGATCATTTTGAGGGTGTACCCAAGGATGACACACCAGCCCAGATCCTGGATCCTTACCCATGCTTTTTGAACTGTCTGTCCCATTTCTATCACACATGGGTCAGGATAACAGACTGATGGGTGCTGTGTACAGTAGAAAGGAGATGTTCTCTCCAGTTCTTTTCATCCCCTCCTTGCATCCTCCATCTTTGTCCCTCTTCAGGGACACCTCTCCTGAGCTCCTGAGCTTATACAGGATGTGCAACACTTGTAAGGGCAGAAGCAGTGGAGGAGGTTCCTCAGGAATTAAAGGAAAAGGTGTTCTGCTCCCAATATTTCCTCATTCCAAAGTACACAGGAGGTGTCAGATCCCTTCTCAACTGCAAAACCTCAAAAGATTCATGAAAAAACTGAAATTACACATGGTATCTGTGGTCACCATAGAGGACTGGTACACTACCCTCGACTTAAAGGATGCATTCTTTCATATCTCAGTAACTGCATCCACAGAAGTTTCCTGAGATTCATTGTGAAATACACCCATTACCAATTTACAGTCCTTTTCTTCGGATTGTCAGAGACCTCATGAATGTTTAATAAGTGCATGGCAGTCACTGCCACATTCCAGAGGAAAGGTGCTGATGTTTCCATAAATAGATGACAGGCTCATCTAAAACTGCTTGAGGGTACAAGTAGAGGCTCATGCAATCCTCGTACTATCAGCATTCAGCAGATTGTATCTACTGCTGAAAACTCCCAAGTCAACCCTGTCCCTGACCCAGAGGACTTCAGGTGCTTTCCTATCACTATGGCATAGAGCTGCTTGAAGCTGCTAAGTTACATGGCTGTATGCATATATGTGGTTCAGTATGGGAGGCTATGATTCAGACCTCTCCAGTCTTGGCTGGCATCAAGACACCCTCTGTACAGAGAAAAGTTGAACAAGATAGTTTCACTTCCACTTCAGGTTATCAAATCCTATTTGTGGTGGCTCCATCATCAGTTGATATGTGCAGGAGTACCTTATTCAGGCCACAGTCCTCAACGACTTTAGTCACAGATGTATCAGGTTTGGCGTTGAGAGCACATTCAGGGACCCTTAGGACTCCAGGCATCTGCTCCTGGACAAAGCTCTCACTTTATATCAATGTCAGGGAGCTGTAGCACACAGGATAAAAAGTCTTCTTATGCCATATCAGAGAATTTAATCATGGATCACAGCTTGCATTAGGACTTGCTATGACCTGGCAAAGTTGCCAACCACCACACTGACAGTGCACTTCACAAGGATGGAGGCTTGGCAGCATTTTTGGTGCATGTCCCTATGCAGATCTACTGGGCCACAACATAATCATCAGTGTACATGTTCACCTCCCATTATGCCATCACCTAACAAGTCAGGGATGATGCAGAATTTGGCAAAGTAGTGTTTTGACTAGCAATTCCAATAGCTCCAGCCCCTCCTCCTATGGTCATCTTGGGAGTCACCTACTTGGCACCTACATGAGCAAACACTTGAAGGAAAAAATGGTTACTTACCTTTTCATAATTTTTATTATTCAAAATGCATTTTTCATGTCCATTCCAACAGCTACTCACCTTCCCCTTCATTGGAGCCAGCCAGCAAGGACTAATTTAATAGGCAGCGGGTCAGCAGCACCCTATACACAGCACTGTGGAGGCATGACTCCAGGGGCTCCTGCATCATCCTAACAGGTACAGCTAGGGGAAAATATCTCCAACTACTGTGAAGATCACACACACACACACACACACACACACACACACACCTTCTTGAAATGTACATCAGCAACCCCTCTCAGAGCAACAGTTATGAAAGGCAAATTAGTAGTAAGTTACTCATAATAATTTTTGTAACAAAATCATCATGGGGAGGTAGCCTAACTTAATTTTAGATCAGGAGTTATTGTGTTATTGTGTTTAGATCAGGAGTTATTCGCACATGTTGTTTTAAAAGATTACTTGCAATACATTATGATTTAACTAAAGACCACATTTTCAAAATGGCTTCCTGTCAGCTATTTTTATGGGCAACAAAATACACTGCAGTTTTTGTAGGCTATATAATATTTTAAACAGAAAAAAGCTTTTAAGGATGATTAATGATTTTGTGTTCCACAATATTTGGAACTCCTTGAAGGGACCCAATATAAAGAGAGTGACTGCTCAACACTCTGAAAACAAGCCTCTTGAAGTTGTCTCAAAGTAGGGCACCCAAAACTTTGTACCACACTAAGTCGGTGACCTTGGCAAATCTTTGCTTATATGTTTATATACTGCCCCATAGACTACATAATACATAATAACCTATTCCTTAATCATTTTGTTCCCACTGATTAAAATGTCTAAACCTTTCCTTTGATTGCTCAGATGTTAGGGGAATATGACTGTCTTATCGCCATATGATAGAACTTGCCACCTCAGAAGTGGACACAAATCAAATTAAATGTGTTATAGTTGTACTGCAGAAGCACCTAGCCATCCAAAATCCTCATTGTGCTGAATGCTGTACAAGCACCTAGTGAGAGAGGCAGTTCTTGGGAAGAAGGAGAGCTTCAAAAATGCAAATGGCGGTTAACTCACTTTCCTTAAATACCGAGAGAGGAAAAGGGTAAAAGGCAGAACAAAGGTACAAAAAAGGGAAGTTGCACAGCAGGTCAGATGCACAGCTGATAACTGGACCAGGTTTCTTAACGCCCATTCCCCCTCCCTATTTGTCACACCACATTGCTTTCTAATTTAATGACTATAGATACAAGAACTTGGCAATGATGTAGTTTTCCATATGTTACACTAACTAATAGGCTGCCCTGTAGTGATGTAAAATAAATTTCCTATGACACATAATCTATTCTTCATGCTTTAATTTGGCAAAATTCCTATTGATTTTAATGTGATTTTTTCCCTGAGAAATGAGTTCAAGATTTGACTCTGTAGAGGAAACAGGAAATGTTGACTAGCATTTGCCTGTTAAACTACATTCATTATAGCAATTTCATCTGTCTAGCAGTCACAATCCAGGTAATGCAGTTGATCCCAATGCCAGAAGAGAAGACATACCAGTTCTGTGACTAGGCAGAACACAGAATGAAAGTGACCTAGGGCAATGCTGGCTTTAGAAACCTAAAGACACTTTAAGACAGTGGGGAAGAACTGTAGTCAATTCAGCAAAAGACAGATTTAAGAAGAAATTTAAAATAATAGCATTTGGTGCAGAGATTGCATCTGTTGACCTTATCTGATAACAAATAGCATGAAGGATCACTGATTCAGAACTGTAAATTAGCACCAGCCCTGAAGACTTTAGAAGACTGCAAAAGCATCCTCTAAGTAATGAATTACGAGCAAATTAACTTGGTCAACTAGGCTGCAATTAAGCCACATGCTAAAGCCACTTCTTTATTCGTAGCTCTGTATTTAGAGTCCTCGTTAGAAACTTAGTGGCCACATGTCGATTCATTTTGCACCATACTAACTAAAAATCTGGAATTCCATTAATAGTGTTTTTTTGCTCTTTTGCTGATCTGCCAGTGTTACTTACCTAATAAATAAAGCAGTGTACTGACTTCATTGATGTCTCTCAAGAATGGTGGCTAAAATGCATCCTACCTCTTTTCCTACTGGGGCATACAGAAGTCTAGCTATAGATGAGCTTATATGGTTCTATGGTCGAAATGGAAGAGGACTAGAGGGTGTGTAAATCTAAGCATGGGTGTATTCTGTGGTTGCATAAGTGTGAAGAAGCAGAGGCAAAGAGGAATTTATTAGCTGTTTGTAAGTCTACTTTGTAACTTTAAAAATATTTAAAATAATATATGAGTAGTCCACTGAGACTTTATCTAACACACTATTCTGATCATAAGGCAAATTTCAAATATTACATTTCTGGTAGCACTTTCCCTTTAAAGCACTAATGGGGAGAAACCAAAGTTATTCTGATATTTTTAAATATAAATTGTTGCAAGATAACACTGAATATGCTACTTCACTTTCTCAGATATTCTGTCCTCCTTCAGATGAACACATTTATTTTTTTCATGAGCATTCATGGGAGAAAATTCCACTTTGTCAAACACTTTGATGATGGGGGAACTTACATCTTCAAAGCATCTGACAAAAATGGGATTTTTCCTCCCATGAAAGCTCATGCAAAAATAAATTTCTTAGTCTTTAAAAGTGCCACAAGACTCCTTGTTAGTTTTGCTGAACTAGACTAACATGACTACCCCTTTGGAATCTGTCCTTCTTACAATTTGTGTCCCTCTCATTCATATCAATATGGTTACTGCACTTACAATGTAGAGAGAATGACTGTTTAGCAAAATACTCCCATGCAGTCACAACAGAAGAAAATTTCTCTGATTCATGGTATGCCATATGTCCCATGAATATGTAGTCACATTGCCATAAGGTATGCTATAACATTGCATTATGACAAACCAATGTAAGCTACTAAGGAGGGGAAAAAATCAGTACTGTACTGCTTTAGGTATCAGTTTTTCATATTCCCTGCATTATTCATGTCATTTTTTGATTTTCTACAAATAAGAAAATCTGAAACAGAACATGAACTATTTTTATTTCATATAAAATATATGAGTTAATTTATCATCAAAGTGAGCCAGAAGAAGTGCTGGCAGCCACTGTGTACATTTTCCTACACAATTCTCTTAATGTATTTCCATCCTGACCCATAATACTCTCATTATTACAGACTGAGGCTCCTACTGACCGGCGATTATCAATAACACTGAATTTTGCCAAGAAGTCTGATGGATTACAGTTCATAAAATGGGGTCTAATATAAGCCAGCAAACTAATTTCCCCTTGAACTCAGCTCTTCAGACATGAAAGACTAGTTGCACCTAGCTACTACATTCCCGTCTCCTGATTACTAAAAGTGTTTGTCTGATCTCTGTATTTCATATCAGCCACTCATTGTTAGCCATTATAATGTAACTGGCTATCTCTGATAACATTTTATCTTAAAAAATGAAAAAAATAAAAAAGTCTATTATTATATTGCAATGTCTTCCTAAGGTTCATCTAATAACACAAGTTTAATTTGTACTTACAGATTTCAATATCCTTCGACATATTTTTAATTAGTCTATAGAAAAGTTAGTTTGATGCCATCTGACAGCTTTAATTGTAGTATTTCTTTATTGCATTGTATATGAGAAGTAGAAAACCCTGTCTAATGCTTTACATTATTTTGACGAATATTAAAGATATAATCCACAAATTGATCAACCCATCCTTACCCCTTTTAGCCAGGATTAATCAACCGTAAAACTGATCAATAATAATAATAATAAAAAAAACCTCTGCACCTTCCGAAAAACATAAACTCACTCTGTGCTTCCCTGTCCCCAAAAGACTATGAGCATATACTACCATGTACATTAGTGCGTGCCAAAGTAAATTGGAGAAGCCAGATCAAAACTGTAAATAACTTGAACTGATTTTTAACGGCCCATTCAATTGAACTGAAATGCAAACCGTGTAGATTTCTGGTGCAGTTCTGACTTGTAGGCAAATATGATTCTGTAAATGAACTGAAACAGAAAATTATTGAAAGATTATTTGAGGTGATGTGATATTTCTCACATCCCTAAAAGTTATGATAAATGTATTGTGATTGATTGCAGTCACAAATACTAATCTAGTGAGCATTGTAGAGGAATTCTCAGTAAGCGGGGGCCACAAACTTAGTGAGGAGTGCAGCTTTATTCTACACAGCTCCGGGCCCAAGGGCAAGCACCCAACAGCCCTGAGAACAGTGTACATTATTCTTATATAGTGACATATTACATCATATTACAAAGCATAAACTATTGCTGTATAGCCAATTAAGTTCTGGGTCCCTCCTTTTTGCACCAAAATCTCCCCAACTGTAACCCATTCTCTTTTACCCGCCTTATCCCACATAATCTCCAATCATAATTCACCTGTGCTGTAGATCTTTGGCCTAGTTCTTGAGCTGACCCAAATGGGCTGACTTTCAGAATTCTGCAGGCAAATCCAAACACCTTCTCTGTCTTCAAATTTCAGTACACTGTCCTTGAAGCACAGCTCTCTACAGCTTCCTCATCAGCTAGTTGCTTCTACTGGCACTCTTCCAGGCGTGCTAGCAGAACAGAGAAATGCAGCTCCACCCACCCCCTGCAAGGCCTGCTGAGCTAGGCATCTGTTTCTCAACACTGTTAGGCCTCAGCACGCTGTTAGGCCTTAGCCCTGGAATTCCTCCACAGTGTCTTTATTCACTAGAGTAATCCCATGACGTCCTCATCTAAGATGTTGTTTTAACTGAGTTTGACTTCTGTGGCACAACTCACAAGACCAGAGATGCTCATGGGCAGAGGTGTCTGCACCCACTCCCCAGGCTGCTTATTTGAGTCAATATGTTTCCTGAAAAATTAGCACCTTTTCAAAGAGTCTTTGTCATTTGCCTCATTCTTTCTTGTCAGGTATGAGAGTGGAGCTTTTTACCCCGAAATCTAGATAAAATTAATACTGAGGGAGATCCCTTGCAAGGGATGTAGAATTGTGCCAAGATGGTAACTGTACTTTTTTAGAATTCTTGTACATTGCTCCTGAAGGCCAGCAAGTGCAAAATTTGGCATCACCCCAGGATGACTTACTCTAAAACTTCATGTTTTTGTGCACAAAATTCTTATTCAAGTAGTCTGGAGTCCCATAGATACAGGGTTTGCAGGGTGCTTAGAAAGTCAGTTTTGGAGCCTGATACAACAAGTTTACTATATTTTGCTTTTGTTTGACTTAAGGTTTTTGTAAATGCTCAATTATGATCTGAGAATAGTCTTGCTACAATCTGTGCCGAATGGAGCCCTGAGTGTATTCTTGTGCTAAAATGCTCTGGGACTGCATATCATTTACAAATATTTTAATATGTATTTTTTCATCTTGTATTCTCTTTTGTAACATACTGCGTCCAATGTCAGTTAGGATTCGTAGGTTAATATTTGTCAGACAACTGATGAATTTTATTCATAAACTCATTAAACTATTTTCACTGTTCTAGGAATGCCTTCCTTGACTACTTTCTTGCTGGCTGTCGTAATTCCTTCTTCTTCATCTTCCTCCTTCTTCTTAATCAATCAATTAATTAATTAATTCAAAATTTTTAATCTCTAGAATAGCGTTTTTGGACACTGGGAGCCCTTAGGAAAGAGAGAATGACTTAACTGTATTTTAGTGTAATTATGTATAAACCACTGTGATGGGGTACACCTGGCTTTTGTGTCTCCTTACAGAATGCCCCATGGTCCTGCTACATCCTAGGAAACAGTAAGGTGACAGATCAGGAGCAGCAAGGATGAGTCCTCCAGGCCTAGAAAGGTCACATGGAAAGAGCCAATCAGAGGCCAGAAGTCTCAGATAAAAGGAACTGCAGGTGGCTAACTAGTAAATTCCTGGCTCAGATGAGAGGGGTAATGGAGAGTGATCCTCTGGTTAAAGGCACTTGATGACTAACCAGACTTTATTTCTCTCTCTGTTTGCTCAAGTTGGGTTTTGGTGGATGCAGGCAGTGAGAGGTCTTAAGAATCTTAACCTTGAGTTAAGGGTAAAGCTAAAAGGTGGCAGCTGGGAAGAAGCAGCAGTGAACTGAAACTGAGCATTTTGTGGTAGCTGATAAGGGGTCTGTGAGTTGGAACCTGGAGTAGTGATTGGCTCATGGTTCCTCCAGCCACAGTGGCACCAACCTCAAGGAGATGGGGCTTATTTGAGAGGCTGAACAAAGCCCTGAATTTAAAAGATCCATAGCTAGTGTTGAAGACCCTAGCAAGAGGATAGAGACTGAACTCTCTACTACATTGGTAGGGGTTCATTTTGGACTTTGACTTGCTTAGAGAGCAAAGCCAAAGAAAACCCACCAAGGTTGCCTGGCAGCCCACAGGGTGCACCAGGGTCAAGAAAAGGACTGCAATACCAACAGGAGACATTCAAGAGGTGAGTGCCTCATTATAACCACCCAAATGCCTGCTTCGTGCTTTACGCATATGTAGTAAGATGAATCCTTGTCCTAAAGCAGTGATACTTGGACTGAGGCTTGTGAGCTACAAGTGGTTCTCAAACACTTTAATCATTAACCAAACAGGATGCTCATGGTATGATATTATACAATAATAGAATGCTTGCACAGTCACCATGCTTTGTGTAAACAGTAAACAAAAGAATGAAATTACACTACTGTGGCTTTTATTTGAGTAATATTGATTGCAAATTTGACTCCTGAGCCACTCTGGTCTGACTGTCCCTGTCCTAAAAAATTGATTTGTAGACAACATACAAACAAAAAGGAGGAAGATGGTCTGTTATGATATCTGGTTTCAGGGGATGACAATTAATAGGTAAGAAAATCCATTCTGAATTGCCTATCTTGTATTCATTATCACTATTGGTGACTAGACTTACCAAAGCTAGTGAATAAAAATCTGAAAACTGCCCACATTTTAGAAGTTTGGGGATTTCTGAGTATGCAGCCTAAAGGAGATCCAAAAGGGTGTATCCCATGACTTTACCTGTGTTTGGCTTGCATTCAAATCTATTATATTTATCTCATCTTATAGATATGTCTTTCTTCCATGTTCAAAAAATTCTGATTTTATAGTAGTAAACTTAGCATAAGTGGATAAGTTAGCCTAACTCCTTTATTCATACCTAAAACACAAGGTACCTACAGTCCTGTATAAGAAATTATAAGCAGCCTATATGTGGAAGCTTTGCAAAAGAATGTAGTTACGAGTTATTTTGAGGTTGAAAGTAGCAGACAGATAAGTTATTTTGCATAATGACACATAGATCAGCAGGTGAATAACAACTTTAGGTGAGACCTTTGACCTTCCACAGAAAACCACAAAATTCATAAATTAAAAAAAAAGGGGGGAAAGGTGATGAGCAATATTCTAGTAAGTAAAATGTGTGTCAACTGTATGCACAACCCTATAGCCAATCTTATGGCTATATCCAGGTGCTTTCTGGGGAAAGGGCCCCTGTTTAGATGACCAGGGAGGATCTAACGTAGCTTACTTTTAGAAAGGAATAAAAGAACAGCCCCTATGGGGGTGGGGAGAGGAAGAGGAGTTAAGACCTTAGGATTTGTAGAGCGAGAAGAAAAAAAGGAGAAACTTCCAATCTTGAGTTTACAGCTCTGCCTTTCTTAAGAAAGAACACCACAAACCCACCTTACTCTTTCTTAGCTATCTAATCATTGTTTCTTGAATACGTTTAAATATATCAGTTAGGGTTGCTAGACTACAAGTCTCCTGTCAATTAAGAGATGAGGCATCCGTCTTAACTCAGGGGTGTAAGTATAGCAACTATAAATTTTCACAGGAAGCAATCTATCAAATTATGAACTGCATAAGATTTCCTAAATGCATTCTGTGTGTCTGAACTAATTGTTACATTGTATATTCATTAACTAACCTTTTCTCAATTCTGTGCTTTTAGCAATAAAGGATTTTGTATAATAAAGTATCTGTGTGACAGTACTCTTAGCCATTCCCCAGAGGTTCCCACTTTACATTTTATAACATTTTTTGTGGTCAGATTTGGATTTGAACCTAAATTCCCTAGCAAGATTTATTGACAGTCCCAATCTGTAATCAAAATTCCAATCTCCAAATCCAAATCATAAAGAATCTGCATACAAGGGGCTATAGACTGCAATGGTGAGGTTGTGACTGAGCGTCACAGATGCACAAAAAGAGGTGATTCTTTATTCACTGCTTATCAGTACCTGTAGATGAGGTAGCCAGTACTTCATTCTCTGAATGCCTAGACTGGAAAAGGGAATTGTAGCACAACCAGCTATGCTACTTTCTTTAATGGGTGAGAAGCTGGTCCATAGATCTTGTGTCTGTTAGGCAGCTGGTGTTTGACCGAACCTGGCATGTGCCTGATACCCTTCTGAAACATGTAAAACTTGTCACTTCCCTAGTGGTCACTAAGCATTCAGATTGCTTTTCACACCTCTGGACCTTGCTGATTATGCCTCTCCTGAATCACAAAGCCACATCTGAGTTCCACGTAAGTAAGTTTGGGGCTGTTTTGTTTCCCACCCAGCCATAGTGTCTGTAGCATAAGAACTCAGTTCTTAACTGAAGGGTTTTTATTTTCAAACCTGGGTTAACTCCTACTGAACGAGGACATCATAGGCAGCTTAATGTAGAGAAACATGACAATTAAACATCTATGAGCTACCTACACTTGCAGACTGTTTCATCTAACTTCTTGGATGTCACATTGCATGTTCATATGTTGTTCAGACATGGTATTGGGAATAGGTGTTAGGAAAAGATGTTTTAGCAAGGTAATTTAAATAACACAGCAACTGTTATCTTATTAAGAATAACTCCTTTTTTTTCCCTCTGACTGAACAAATAAGCATTTATTCCCTCATGAAGCTATGCAATAAACTGCACCTGTTCTTGCTTTGGTATCATAATTCAATCAACTCTCCTGTCTCAGAATTGCTGGCCATTCTGGCTAGAGGTACAAGAATGTTCATTCATAATATTCAAAGCATAAATATTGCTTGGAACCTATTAGCTAGTACTTTGCTTTCTCCTTCTCTTTCTGTCTCTTGCTAGAGCTCATCCTCCCCTAAGTGTTTCATTTCAGTTTGGAAAAACTTTTCTTAATTCTTCTGATCAAATAATGTGTCCTCTGTACAAGCTTCTCTAAAAAGATTTAAGGGATCTGACTCACCATTCTCCTTGCCTGTGTTTTAAGCAGTCTAAATAATTATGCCAGGCAGTACTGATTTTTCTTTCAAGTGGGTCAGATATTGGTAGTAGCTTGCATTTAATTAACCCTGCCTGGCTATATAAATTTCTCTTTCAAATTATTCATAAATATAAACAATGCTTGTTTAGTTTCTCTTCATGGTTTAGCAGTCTAAATCAATTCCAAACACTGAGTGGAAGTTGAGGGCAGTCAATATCTGACAGATGGCGCCTAGCACCTGGCAGGTTTGAACCCTGCATGACTATTCAGTAAGTGGATGTAAAACAAACAGCTCTTATAGAGCTTTCAGGGCTAGGGCCAACATCCTCTAAAATTCCTAGGAATCTTCTATGGACTTCAGTGGGGTTTGGCTGAACTAAGAACTAGGCACGCTTGTGTGCGTTCACCTGTATTTTTTTTAATATTCATATTAAATAAGGCCAATGTGCTTCCAGCACATTGTGAAACTGAGACTATAACAAATAAAAGCAATTGAGCAGGGATATGAAATATCTTATTATGCCGCTTACACTTTAAACTTGATAGCTAGTCCAGTCAGGTGCCTTCCAAATTAGATTAATTTATGTAAGATTTTTAAGTAGTTTTTCTTTTGAAATCAGTTATGACAAAACACAGATTTTTGCTATCTATGGTTCAATCTTTTGAAGTATTTTAGCATACTGAAGTGGAGATGAATGCCAATCTTTCTATAAAATCATGCAAAATAAAGATCAAATTTCTACCACTTGACATACAGTTACTAGGGACCATCTAGAAACATGGAAATCTCCAACTTTTTTCATAAATTGTAAGAATAAATACCTAAAAATGATTAGAACTATCAAATAGCTTAACTTTTTGCTGGTTTTATGTTGCCTGAATCCTCTTTAAAGAACAAATCATGAAATATATTTGGTCTAACAAATGCCTGCTGTCTAACAAAATACGCAGAGTGCCAATATCATGGTCAGACTAATGCTCCTAAATTTTAAACTTCATTGCTTTTTGGCTCCAATAAGGGCCCTGTTAGATGATGATAGCAGCACTCAACAAAAATGAATTGTTACAGAATTCTCTTTCAATTCACTTATTCCAAAGGAAAGCTGGAAATTACTTTGCCACACTTAGTGGGCAACACTTATACCTATCAGGCATTTAACATATGGCCAAAATTCCCAGCTGCTTTCCTCCTTTTTCTTCTTTCTCATATATATGACGTCTGATGGTGAGAGGGTAGACTTTAATTCCTGGGTAAATGATGATGTGCAATCCAGTTGTGAGGCTAGAGCCTAAAAGTTTAAAATACTTTAGTATAATATATAGAGGAATGGTAACACAGATATCTACTATAAAGATAGGCAAATACTTCTCTCTAGTCTCAAAGCTATTGTAATTTATCATCTACCACCGTGAGTAAGTAACATGTGTTACACTTAACCATTCAAGTAAAATGATACTGACTATGTCCCTTGAACTCCGGATAATTTCCCAGTACTGCTCCAAAGAAGCATTTCCTTATTTCTGCCTATCATGAGTCCCTGAGTGCTAATTATTAGTATTTAAGCTTCCTAAGATGATTGTAGGTGGAGAGGCTATCAGGTGGTAAAAATACATGTAGAGAACTATTCTAGTAATGCATCTAAAGTGCAGCAGTTTGGTTGCATGGTTTAAGAATAGACACAAGGCTAGACTGAGGATTTATGGGAAAAGGGAGAAAGGGAAAGCTACTAACTGAAAAGGGGTTGCATTTTTTATTTTTTATATAAAGATTTAAAAGAAAAACTTGAAAAGTTCTGAGTGGGGGAAGGTTGGATAGGTGTCAATTTTGATACAGATTAACACAGTGATTCTTCCCTCTGCCCGCCCAATGGCACTTTATCTTTTGGGGTTAGCCAGCAAGCTGAAAAATCACTTACTTGTGCAGCTCTGATGCCAGTCTTGTGTATATTAAGATCAGAAGGGTAGTGTCACTTTCTTCAATCTCCCCTTTATCCTTTCAAAGCTCCCAGATTCCTGAACACCAAAGAGGCTCCAGGCACTTAATAGTCTTCTCTCCCCACACATCCCCGGTTTAAAAAGTCTTCAATTATTACCCCTCCTGTCATTGGGAATAGCATGGGAAAAGTGCACTATGTGCAGCTGTGCTTTGAGCATGTACCTGAAACCAGCTGACATGAAATTCCTGCCCAGTGTGCTTCCTAACTTTCAGGGGATGGGTTAGATGTTGAATGAATTTGAATTTCCTGGAGCTATAGTGAGATGGAGGTTCTACACAACTCCTTATTTTCATGTTCTGACATGTTTTGAATAGACATTGTGGCTTTAAATTTTTGAAGATGTGCTGAGAGACCATGATGTATGCTAATGTAAATAAATGTGGAATAAATAATGCTACTGTGATGATATATAATTAAAATATAACCATTTATATCATTTTTGCAAGCACTGTTATATAAATGTAACAAACCTTATACAAAGTGTCAGTGGAAAAGTTATGAATGGGAGCTATCTGCCTGTACTTCAAATGTGTTTATCTGTGTGGAAGTCAACACATGGTATCTCATCTAGCCAGCACCTTGTGAATGAAGTATTCAGATTGATGCCTGTTAATGGACACTTAGCTCACACAATGGGCTATAAAAGGGTTTGTCCTTGCCCCAGAAATCATCTTGTGGATATATTAGCCAGAACATAGATAATTGCTGCTCCTGTGACACATCAAATCATGGAAGGTCATGTGATATGTTCATGTGATGCTGAAGTCCATCTTATGTCTGTAGTAGTCTACAAATGGAGACTGAGCATCCCCACTATGCAGGAGATGGTATACGAGACCCTGAAAGCATTTCCATTTTGCCTCTTTCGTGCTCTGATATCTGGACTTAAAGTAATAGAAGCATTTCTTTCACTGGACTGAGGACCTTCCAGTCTTTTTGAAGTTCCCAGAGACTCTTATAAGCTGCCTGTAACTCTTTTTCTTTCATAAATAAACCTTTAGATATTGGATATTAAAGGATTGGCAACAGTGTTGTTATTGGATGGGATCTCAGTTATATATTGACCTTGCTGTGTGGCTGGTCTCTTGGGACCAGAAACTTCTTGTTCAGTGAAATTGATTTTCAGTAACCACTCATAATAAGGTCTAGTGTCTGCCTGGTGAAACATGGACTGGCTATGTAAGGAGATTGCATTTCTGATTTCTTCTTAATCAGTGTGATGAGGCAGAAGTATATTCTTGTTACTGGCTTGCTACTGTAGGGGTCTGCTTGTAGAAGGTTGTGATTTAGATACTTGTTAGCATTGGACAGTGTTGTGTGACTTGGGAGACATACCCTACAGGTGATCTACATAGCTGCACAGCTGGGAATCACTCCTGTCTGTGTTTCTAAAGTTCTAATCCTCACTCATTCAATAGTACGGCCTACAATGAGCCCTCAAGATCATTATGTGGGGTAAACACCTATCTGGGATGTCTACCCTATATATTAGCAGTTTATCCTAAGTCTGGTATCCTCAACTGTGACCCACTGAGGCACAGTGACAAATGCTAAGGTGCTCTAAGATAAGCTGCATACTATAAGGTACAAGTTGCATAGATAACTATAAGAGATTCATCCAGAAAAGCCTTAACATTAACACATTGCTTTTGGCATCCAACAGCCATGATAGCTGTTGCCTAAAGAGAAATAGACCTAATTGTTTGTGCTTAATGTGAGCAGAAAATAGAATTTTACTTTTTTCTTTTTTTGTGCTCACTTCCCATGATTATTGATGGGCTTTCATCAGTGTAAAACAAACAAACAAACATCAATTTAAGATCTGAATGGTCTGTTTGAATGTTGTGTGAAGTACCTAGGGTTCAAAACAGGTAACTCTCAGCAAAAAATCTGATGTGTGCAGGTTTTCTTATTTCGTAAAGCTCAGTATGCCTATGTGTCACAGAGTCTGATATCTGTCAGTAAACAGTATTTAATATGGAGCAGACTTATGCTAAGAATGACTTTCATAAATCTATAATGAGATGTTGAATTGATCTCACCTGGCACGCCAGAAGCTGTCTGTGTACAGAACAAAGTTAATCAGTGTAAAGGATGTTAATTAGCATCCCTAATGACCTTCTTGTAACAATAGACAATCATGCTGAAGATCCAAAATGTTTACAGAAACCTATTATGGCTCTATCCATAAATACTTGTGTGGGAAAAAGGGATGCTTATAAGATAATAAACAAAGCAATTACATAAAGACACTTGTGAGGCATGCATAGGCAGATAAATCAGCTATGTCAAAGAAACTTGAGGAATATATCTGAAAAGGTCTAGAACTGGTAAGAAACTGAGTCACTGGAAGGAAAGGAAATGTCCCTGTACTTCCGATCAAAATGGTCAGAGGAATACAACTTTCAAGAATTATGTGTTTGGTTTTTTGCTTTCCATTGAACTTAAACCACAAACACCCTACTTTGCTGACATTTGCAAGACATTCTAGCAAAGCCAGATATTCCAAACAATTTTTTTGCTTTATTATGGTAAGATGCATTTTTCTCCTTGTTTAGTTTTTTACAAGAATATATGATCATAGAATTTTTCCATAGCTTGCTTCATGTAGGCCACTGCAGCGAAAAGCCTTCAATCATCAAGCAGAAAGGTGGTCGATTGTTTTTATTTAAAAAAATAAATTGCAATATTGCCCCATCAGATGTTGGTCAAATGGCCAACAGGGCATGTCACAATCAGAGCTGAGAACCCAAGCCAGATACCTGTAGACTAAAGAGGAGACATGAGTAGGAAGAGATGCAGTGAACAGACTACATAATTTTTTGGACCTTAGTTCAAATCTTCTGAAGCAGTCATCAAGCTGTAGCAGCCTGATGTGCCTCAGGGTAGGATAGAGAAGTAACTGTTCATTAGGAATTTAACAAGTGTCAAAGTGGCAGCCTTGTTAGTCTAGTTCAGTAAAACAGACAAGGAGTCCTGTGGAACTTAAAGACTAACAAATTGATTTATTGCATGAGCTTTCATGGGAGAAAATCCTACTTCCTCAGATGCTTTAAAGGTGGGGGGATTTACAGAATGGGATACTCATTTGTTTTATTAAGAATTTAAGGTAATCACTGTCAGCAGCTTCTACATCACTGATTGTAAATTAAGAAACCATAGCTTAATAGGAGAATGAATATTCTGCTAGTCACTTTTATAAAGAAGACTCACAGCTCTTTCCAATGCTTGCTTTCTTAAAACACTGCTAATCCTTCTCATGTTTCTCTTCGCGTGAATATCTTCCACTTGATAGGATGTAGGAGGATAAGCATACAACAAAGCTGGGTGACTCCATAAATATATAGTAGTATCATGCTGTCAGTGATACAAAAACAATTCATGAAATGTGCTGCTATATTACTGCAGCAGGTGTGTGTGGTCGGTCAAGACCTGCCACTACAAGCACAAGACATATGAATCAACTTACTAAATTTTCTTATTATGCTCTTAAACCCAAATATCCCATTAGTAACGCAGCATTTTGATTCTTTCAGTCCAAAAATGTTTCCTATTGCCTTTAAAATGAATTTACATAATCAATTACTGATTTCAGCAATTTCTTCTTCTTTGTCGCAGCCAGAGTTGCATTAAAGAAATCCAGTAGCCCTCTTCTCAGACCATGACCTCTTGTTTTAAATCTAGCAACCAATTTAGACTTTTTTTTTTCTTACCATGTTGGACATTGCTGCCCTCTGTCAAACTTGTATACCTCAATTCCTAATTTTAGGAACTATGTCTGATTTTAAGTTTCTTCACCCCCAATCCCTAACAACTTTTACCTCCTAAATCTGGAATCCCTTTAGTTGTCATTCCTGAAAGTAGACAGTCAGGAAGAACAATCAAGCCTTTACATACACAATCCTCTAAAGTATGTTTTATTATTGACTCAAGGGCCAGAATGATTCTGTTAAAGCATATTAGTGTTCAGTGAAATATTAAATTAGTTTTCTTCTGTTTGAGTAGCTGAAGAAAATCACAGGAAACATTTGGGTATCTTGGACATTTGCTGTTCCAGGAAGAACTGCTATCCTGAGATGGAGTCCACCTATTGAGGAAGGGGAAGAGTATATTTGGACATCTATTGGCTAACCTAGTGAGGAGGGCTTAAAGCTAGGTTTGAAAGGGGAAGATGACCAAGGCCGACAAGACATCAAAAACCAGGCAGACCTGGGGGAAGAGTTGGAACTTTGGGGGAGCCTGGGCTGTAACAGCAAGGATAAAAGAGGCTAGTCAGAAATGGGGAGGGATATTAAATCAGTATCTTAAGTGTTTATATACTAATGCAAAAAGCATGGGGAATAAGCAGGAAGAACTCAAAATGCTACTAGCTAAACAACTATGATATAGTTGGCATCACTGAGACTTGGTGGGATAATACACGTGACTGGAATATTAATTTAGCAGAGTATAGCTTACCTAAGAAGGATAGGCAGGCAAAAAAGAGGTGGTGTTGCCTTGTATATTAAAAATGTATATAGGCACCCTGTACTTTAGAGGCCTCTGAAATCAAGTAGGAAGTTAACATTTAAGCAGTTCCTATGTGCTGTAAGTTTTCCACTGAGGGACTACAACTCCTATGATCTCTTGGAAGAGAGAGAGAGGGACCCTGGCTGCCCTCCAGGAAGCAGACAGGGACAAAGGGGTCTAGAGAGAGACATGTCAGAATCTTGAAGCTGTTGTGAATGCTCCTGGGGTTCCTGAAGCTGCTCCTGGGGTTCCTGAGACTGCTGGAGGCTCACTCAGGCAGGGAGCTTCAGAGGTTGGTGGCTTACTCAACCCAAAAGCAGGGTCTGAGCCTAGAGCTGGCTGAACTAGATCCGCAGTAAGGGTGTGAGTGTCTTTCTCCCTTCTCCAATTTGGAGCAGAGCTTGTAAAGCAAGAGAGTCTGCTGAGAGACTGACTGGGCCTGAGGGGAGGAAGTGTGGCAGTCCCCTTGAACCAGGGCCAGGACTACAGACCATTGGTTGGGCTCACTACAGATCTGCATCATGGTTCCGTGCAGATACACTGGACCATCACCGTGCTGCCTTGTTTCCTTCATTGACCCTCCAAACATGTCCACACAAGCAAGTGGCTGGGGTTCTGAACTTTGAGAAATGTGACCTCTGAGTTGGATAAAGGGCTGTGAACATGCTAGTTAAGTTCTTGTAAACTGTATTCTGCATCTGCTGACTGATTTATTTACTTGCCTCCGTGTATTTAAATTGGTAGTAATATTCAATTCCATCCTGTTATGATAAGTTTCTTTAAGTAAAGGTTTGTTACATGCAATTAAGCACTATGAATGTATTTATATATATAAAAAAAAATTCCCTTCTCACCCTTATGGGTGGTATGTGTCATCCTCAATCTCGGGTCCTCTACCAGAGGCCCTGGGAGTTTGAGGGTTCTGCACAGTATCTTAGCTGTTCCTAGCAGTGCACTCTTCTGGACAGAGAGCTCTGATGTTGTTCCTGGGATCTGTT
>ML681979.1:29415769-29491607 GCA_007922195.1 Podocnemis expansa
AGTGTTGTCTTCCACAGTCCCATTGAGTTCTTGAGGAAGGTCCTTAGTGTCCTGTTGACTTTGTATAGCGCCAGACATTCACAGATCCATGTGTGCGGCATTGAGTCGCAGGCTTTCCTGTAGTCAATCCAGGCTGTGCTCAGATTGGTCTGTCTAGACCTTGAGTCATGGGCGACTGCTCTGTCTATGAGCAGCTGGTGTTTTGAGCCTCTGGTGTTGTTCCCAATGCCCTTCTGAGCTGTGCTCAGGTACTGGCCCACATGGTCCTGTAGCTTGGCAGCTATGATGCCTGATAGGACTTTCCATGTTGTGGGGAGGCAGGTTATTGGCCGGTAGTTGGATGGTGCTGTTCCCTTGTGGGGAACATCTTTCATGATCAGCACTGTCCTTCCTTGTGTTAGCCAGTCTGGGTGGGAGCCTGCTGCTAGCAGCTGGTTCATCTGTGCTGCTAGGCGTTCATGCACTGCTGTTAGTTTCTTTAGCCAGTAGGTGTGGATCATGTCTGGGCCAGGTGCTGTCCAGCTCTTCATGTTCTTGACCCGCTGTTCGATGTCGGCTACTGTGATGGTGACTGGTTCCTGTTCTGGGAGATTGCTGTGGTCTGTTCTCAGGGCCTGCAGCCACTTTGCACTGGTGTTATGAGTCTTCTCTTTCTCCCAGATGTTCTTCCAGTACTGTTCAGTTTCTGCTGTTGGTGGCTCTGCTGTTATTGTGTTGTTGCACTGCAGTTGGGAGTACACCTTGGATGGTTCTTTGGAGAACAGGGCATTTATCTTTTTGGCCTCTGCTTCTCTAGTGTATCTCCTTAGCCTGGTGGCCAGTGCTGTGAGCCTTTGCTTAGCAGTCTCTAGGGCTTCAGATGGAGTCAGGCCCTTGTATTTTCTCAGTAGCTGAGCCTTATCCTTAATCTCTACACCCTTCTGTAGTTCCACCAGCCAGCTAACTTCTCTCCCGGTTGCCTTGATCTTATCCTCCAACCTCATTTTCCGGGGGGGTATGTACTGCTGTTCTTCTTGATCGTGTAGCCAAGCATCTCCAGGATTACAGAGGCTGTAGCGTATACCAGTTCATTGGTTTGAGTTATGGTGGCAGTAGGAATTGTCATTAGGGCTGTATTGGCATCTTCTAGCATACTATCTGATGGTACTTCTCCCACGAGCCTTGGTAATGGGTCTCAAGGGTTGACTGTAGCTAGTTTATCCATGATTTTATGCCTCCTATCAGCTGCTGTGCTCTCTAATGGAGGGGGTGGCAGTGAAGTTACAGCTTCAGGTGTTGGCTGCACATCTAGTTGTTCTTCTGGGTCTTCTTCTTGAGTCCGGGAGGTAATGTGGAGTTGGTCTACCTCCAGTTGTGAGAGCAGCTGCCTCTTTATTACGTTGAAGTGTTGGGTAGCTAGCTGTTTCTCAGTTAGTGTGGATGTAGGTCTTTTGTCCATCCATAGTTCCCTCATACATTTAATATATCCCCTCTCATTAGGTCTGCTGTTATAGTAGCATTCCATCAATTCAAGGTTCTCTTGTCTCGTCCATGCATGGTTTGTTCCAGTAGCCCACTTATCGTCAGATTATCCTGGTTCCCCAACATCTGGCACAGACCTTGTTAATCCGGGCAACGTCCGAGCCGGCATGACTCTCCTAGTTCATGTCACTCTCACATTTGAGGTAGGCAAGTGAGGTGTTAGGGGGTCTTTTGCCCAAGGACCCCTACTGGAAAGGTAGGCAGGTATCCACAAGGATTTGAACCCTGGTCTCCCGTATCAAAGGGCACTGCACTTAATCACTCCACTATCCAGTCACCTGGAGTAGATCCCCTACCATAATGACATCACTGTTTTTAACTCCTTTTATTTATACCCAGAGACTTTCCTATCTGTCTCCTATTTCCATCTCCACCTCAGTCCTCAGTTACTATATAATTAGTAAGTTTGGATTAGGCCCATCCCACAGGTTATTCTTAGCCACATGGATTTAGTCCTGGAGGCTCCCAAGGCATGCCACTGAGTGTGTACCAGACCCAGCCAGGTGGAGGCACCACCAAGCTTAATTTCCTGTAAAGTAAAGGGACTGAAGCAGAAGAGTGGATAGAGGATTCCCAACATCACCACTGGGAAACTCAGGATCTCTTTGTCATCAAACTTAAGCACTTGTGCACACGTGAGTGTTGTGTGTTGTGTGCTCCCGAGTAACCCGGGGAGAAAAGGGAGAGGATTACATGTGTATACTCGGACTGAGGTGGAGATGGAAATAGGAGACAGATAGGAAAGTCTCTGGGTATAAATAAAAGGAGTTAAAAACAGTGATGTTGTTATGGTAGGGGGTCTACTACAGGCCACCTAACTAGGAAGAGGAGCTGGATGAGACTTTGTTCAACAATTATCACAATCATCCAAAGCTCAGGACTGGGTAGTGATAGGGAACTTCAACTACCCCACTCTCTGTTGGGAAAATAACATTGCAAGACACAGGTTATCCAACTGGTTCTTGGAATGTATTAGAGAGAATTTATTTCAAAAGGTGGAGAAAGCTACTAGGGGAGAGGCCATTCTCAACTTGATTTTAACAAACAGATGAACTGTTTAAGAATTTGAAATTGGAAGTTAACATAGTTGAAAGTGATCCTAAGGAATGGTAGAAGAGAGAACAGCAAAATAGATTATGGATTTCAAGAAGGCAGACTTCAGCACACTTGTGCAGTTGGCAAGTAGGATCTCATGGGAAGCATATATGAGGAAATACAACTGGAGACAGTTCTCAGTTTCTCAAACAGGCATTATTAAGGGCAAAAAACCAAACTATTCCAATGTGCAGGTGTGACAAGGTGTACCAACCCTTCCTACCAGAGAGGGAGCCCTCTACCACCACAATAGCCAGGGAGGCCTCTGTTGGCCAAACAGGCCTCCCACAGATATATATATATCTGCTTCTGGGGCCTACTGAGAAAAGATCTACATGAAGGGATGTTTCAAGCTAGGAAAGCCAGCAGTGTGCAAGGGAGCTAAAGGGGCAACTGCCTGACTCTGGGCTGCCCCATGGCCCAGCCCAAGAGAAGATTGCAGATAAGGTAAGGGGGCAGGTCTATCCACCCTGAGAAAGTAGGGCCAGACCTGCAGGCCTTCAGGACTTTTTTTGGCCCATGGCATAATGGACTCAGGGGCTGGCAGTGGTTTGCCCAAGGGCAAGGGGACTGCTGAAGCCCCTGCCTGCAGATAGAGTGCCCTGGGGGCTATCACAGCAGGAAGGATAGGAAGTATGTCTAAAGACCACCTTGGCTTAACCAGGAGATTTTCAATTTTCTAAAAATGAAGAAAGAGTTCTACAAAATGTTGAAACTTGGACAAATCACAAAGGATGACTAAACAAGTAACACAGTTAGGTAGTGGAAAAATCAAAGGTCAGGGCACAAACTGAGATCAAATAAGCTGAAGGCATAAAGGGTAACAGAAAAAAAACCCATTTTTAAAATACATTAGAAGTAAGAGTGACCAAGGGCCGCATAGATCCTTTACTCAACAAAGGGGAAAGCAATAACAGAAAATGTGGAAATGGCAGAGGAACTAAGGCTATGTCCACATATATAGGCTTAATTCAATTTAAGTTAAATCAAAATAAGCTAATTTGAAATAAAATCATTAAATCGAATTAAGCAAAAACACCAAATTGAAGTAGCAAGTCTGAACAAGGCACTTGCTATTAAGATTCAGGAAAGGGGCACCGTGGGAGGTGTGGCAACATGGCCCCCTCACTGAGCTATGCCTCATCTAATACATAGAAAAAGGACAGCATCCTGGGAAAGAGAAGGCCATATTGCGTTAAATTGAAATAACATGTCTGAACAGCATTATTTCAAAATAACCATTTTGATTTAACAGATGATTCGATTTAAACTAGGTTTAAGTTATTTTGATTCAATGTCTCTTGAATTGAAATGACGGAGCTCATCATTACGATTCAAAAGAACATAGTGTGGATCTAATATTTTTTTAAATTGTAATAGCCACCGTTATTTCGATTTAAAAGGTACATGTGGACATACCCTAAATGATTTCTTTATTTCAGTCTTCACCAAGAAGGTTGGTGATGACTGGATGCCTGATGTATTGGAGGGCAGTAAAAACAGGACAGAATCAGAAGCTAAAATAAGGAAAGAACAAATTAAAAAATTACATAGACAAGTTAGATGCCTTCAAATCACTAGGGCCTGATGATATGCACCCTAGAATACTCAAGGAGCTGATTCAGGAGATATCTGAGCCATTGGCTATTATCTCTGAAAAATCATGGAAGAATGGAGGGGTCTCAGAGGACTGGCAGGTTATGTCTACATCAGCCAAAATTTGTTGGGATTTGTTAGTCCAAACTAAGAAGTTTGAAGTTAGTTCAAACTAATCTTGTGCTTATAAATTCAAACTAACTGCATGTTCTAGTTCGAACTAGAATGCACACTTGATTTCAAACTAATCAGCTTAGTTCAAACTTCTTAAGTCTGAGCTAAACATTAGTCCTGGTCCACATCGCAACTAGTTCAAGCCAAGTGCTTAAGTCCAGACTAAGTGCTGGTACTTATTAATTTGAATTAAGCATTCCTTAGTTCAAACTAAGAAATTTCTTAGCTCAAACTAGGCAAAGCCTAGTATAGCCATGGGCTAAAGTAGTTTGGATTAAGCCTCCTTAATTTGGACTAATTTGCCAGTGTAGACACAGGCTAAAAGTGGAAATAAGCACAACACAGGGAATTTATAGACCAGTCAGCTTAACCTTTGTAGCGGAAAAAACAATGGAGCAAATAATTTGCTAATCCTTTAGCAAGCATCTAGAAGACTATCATGTAACACCTTATTCTCAGCATGGATTTTGTCAAGAACAAATGTCAAACCAACCTGATAGCTTTCTATGATCGGTAGCGGTCTGGAGCACTTGACTTATGAGGGAAGATTGAAAGAGATGGATTTGTTTAGTCTAGAAACAACCATCTTTTTAGCATCTAACTTCTCACGTTCTAGTTGCACAAACTTGCCACTTAACAAATGGAACACACCTTTTCTCAGGAGCCTGCTTTCTTCTGCAAGCAGTAGGAAGAAGAGTCCCGAGTGATAGAACCAGTGGAACATCCAGAGGAGGACCTCAATGCTGGTCATGCAGCAAGTTGAGAGCCAAACAGACATTTTCTTTGGAATCTGCAAAGAGGACAGTATGTGCTAATAGGCCTCCAAGTACAAGCAGGTGGTTCCCAAGGTGATCTCCCATCATCTTAGAGCAACTTGCTTTCTACATGACTGAACACTAGACCCGATGTGAATTTGTCCCATCACTATGTGGTCAGAAAGCAATGTACTGACATCTTGGGAGGGTGTTCTGCAGGTAGCTGGTACCTCAGCTTGCCTCTGCCCAAAAGATTAGAACAATCTGCATTTCAGTACAGATCTCTGACACATTCTTGGAGATGGAAACAGGGCAGGTTCATAGCCACTTTAATACCCATTTGACCTGGTGAATGTTTGTACTCTGTTTTGTAATGCTCCATTCAAAAACACATGTAAGAAATGATACGATTGTATAGATGGGAAGCTCAGATGAAACTCCATTTCTATGTCTATTCAAGGGCAGGAGAAATATATGTTGTGTGAACAACCATTATTTTAGCATTCTGATTATTTAGTGAATTTTCTAGAATGGTGACATTTTGTTTAATAAAAGCAGCTTCATTTTTCAGTGGCTTGCCAGTTTGGTTGTAAATTCAGTGGCTTGTTGCATTGGCCTATACTGTAGTTCACGCAGGCTAGCATTTTATGTGTCAATGAAAACTAGATTATTCTTACGGAGAAAACAATTAGCTTTACTTTTTTATTTCAAGCTTAGATCTTCAGATCCTCCTTCCTACCTACTGACCCATTTCTGCTATTGGGCAGGCTCTTAACATTTTGTTTCTCTCTTTCTCTTAGCAATGACATCTGTCACCATTTTAGATTTTAAGCTAAAACTTGCTCTAAACTATCATTTATTAATTATCTAAATACTTAAAACTATATTTCTATTCATGTCAAATTATGATTCTGTCCCCATCTTAAGTTGAAATTTTATTCAAGTAACAAGCAAGCCCTTCTTACCCAATATAACTGCATGAATTGTTATAAGTGGGTCCCAATCCCTGTGAGACAGAGGTTCCTGCTGTGGTGTCTGGGATTGAGGATCTTCACTTGGTGACCACCCCACAGGTGCCTAATAGGTGCATCCACACTACCCTGAGACTGATCACATGCAGGAGGTTGGTATGGACTGACTCCAGAGTGAGTGGTCACCTGGCAAAGCAGGGCAAATGGGGGTTCAGGAGTGGGGATTTGGGGAGTCACAGCAGCACACCAAACCAGAACCAGGGCAGCAACTGTCAGCCAGCTAGTGACCTAAATCTCTTTAAAAGCCATAGTTGGTCTAGCCAACACAGTCTCAAGATCCATGAGATCTGTCATTGTGATGAGACAGGAATCATGATTATGCTCTTCTGAGGTTTCCCAGGGAGGTTGAAAACACTAAGGATTTACCTTGAGAATGGTTCAATATTGATGCATTTCCATCCATTTTCCAAAATCCAAATTTGCTTAGCAAACTTTTCCCACAATAGGGTGCCAATAACAGACAAGTTGTTACTGGATATCATCCATTCTGACTATATGATCCAGCTTCTCTCCCCACCTCCTCCAAAATCCCATTTCCTGTCACTTTTCAGGGATCACTCTCACAAAGGGACCCTCTTTCAAGAGGTACAACCTGCTCTCTATCAGGGAGCAATACAGCAAGTAGATCCTCAGTGTCGGACAAAGGCAGGGGAGGGGAGAGAAGGGGCTCTGTCTGAAATATTTCATAGTCCTCAAGATGAAAGGAGGCTTGAGATCTATTCTTGACCTGTGATAACTCAACACTTTTATTCAGCTGCTGAAATTCCACATGGTTATACTGACATCAAAAATACCACCCCTAAGAAGAGGCTTATGGTTCATGGCTCTTGATATGGAAGACACAAAGTTTCCCAAGAATATTCACCCTTCCCACAGAAATTTCCTCTGTGGAGGGCCTACACCACCATCAGTACACAGTGGCTCCAATTTAGGTTAGTTACATGTCCCAGGGTCTTCACACTAATGTTGTCAGTCTCAGAAGCATAGCTTAGACCAGTAGTTCTCACATTTTTGCAGGTCACACACTTGGCAACATATTGAGAGCCTATAGGACACACTATTCCACCCATCCCAGGCCAAATCCAACCACCTCTCTGACTCTCTGTGACACACTTACCACTGTGTGATGACACAGTAATGTGTCCCAACACAGTGGTTGAGAACCACTGGCTTAGACAAGGTGGCTCCCTAGTCTCTCCATACTTGACAACTTGCTTCTGACTCTCATGTACAGCCTGGAAGTCATAATGGCAACCTCATCACTACTCCACCTTCTAGCATCCATAAGGATGTGTGTATCCCCCTTTTGGCACTGGCTTAGTAGCTTCATGGTGTGTGAATAGGAGGCTGGTCTCAGCCTTTGGAAAGTTCAGAAGTTTCTTTTGCCTCTGAAGCATCCAGAATCCATTTGCAGTCAACGTCTGTAGTCATTTGGCCACCAGTAATGAATGGGAATTGCATAGTAAAGATCATCTTTGCTCAGTAGGACCCTCCCCACTTGGGACCTTTTTGCATCTTAGGCAAAGATGAAGTGGAATACTGTTCAGGGGAATTCAAGGTCATCTCTCCTCCTGGCTTGGACTGATTCTATCAGCTATGTCATCCCTCCTGTCCTACTTATATTTGGTTCTATGATGTATTTGACTGGACAGGTCTTAAGTTATCTTCATTGCTCTGAAATAGCACAGACAATACTGGTTTCCAAGCCTCTTAGGGTGACATTTAAACAGGCACTCAGACCTTTTCAGATTGTTTGACCCAGAAAAATGGCAGGGTCAGGTATCCCAGCACAGATGCTGTTCATCTTGTGCAGTATTTGGAAGGGCATCAAACCTAGAATGTTCCAGCTTTTCAAGCTGTGCAAGTCATTTTTAATAGCAGAAAGTACTCCCCTAGGAAACATTAACTAGCCACAAGGAAATGTGGGTTTTTTTTCTGTCTGGGCCCAGCAAAACCATACATCTTCAGTGGATAGTCCTGCTTCTTTGCTCAATGTGACAGGCTCCTGGTTCAGGACTTTTGCTATGAAAGACACATGCTTTCATGTAAATATACACTCCCTCACACAGCTAATTCTTAACAACCCTTAGCTTGTTATGGGTCCACCTGGTGGGAATTAGCACCTTACCCACCAGTAGGTGATTACATTTCCCTGCACAGTAACAGCCAGTTCCTGACAGGCCTGTTTAGAACTTTTCTGCCTTTTTAAGAAATCAGTTCCTCCTTGGGCTCTTACTTTAGTTCTTTCAGCACTCACTAAGTCTCTCTTTGGACCACTAGCTATACATTCCATTACTCAACAGTCAGTGAAGGTTGCAATCTTCTTTGCCATCACCTTGGCCAGAAGGATGGGTGAACTTGGATCCTTAATGGCCAGTCCACCACATACAATATTCCAGAAGGATAAGGACTTGCTGTGTCTATACCTATAACTCATTCCTAAAATTAATGTCAGAATTTCAAGTAAATCACATGCCTGGATTCTTCCTGAAGCCTACTGTCTCTAGTGAGGAGAGAAGACTTCATTTCCTTGACATCAGAGTATCTGTATTCTTCAAAACAGATTACAAAGTCACTTAATCTATTTGTTGTCATAACAGGAGGAGTATAAGGATAAGGTTTGTTTTCTCTAGTAGTCTGCTGCTCAGTTACCAGTTGATGCGGCTCTCTCTACATGAGGTAAAGATTTGCTTTACAAAGGGCATGACTCCAGGGTGTAACGCTGCTTGACACTTGCAGGGCAGCTATGTGGCATTCCATCCACACATTCATGAGACATCATGCATTGGTCCAAGACTCCACATCGACACATCTTTTGGGACAGTGGTCCTAGCAGCTACATCCTCAGGGTCCTTTCCTCTGGGAGTACTTTTTGCCAGTCAGACACAGTAGAATACACATAGGGACTAGAACTCAAAGAACTCCAACTACAATAAGATAAATAATTCCATAGCTGTATTCCATGCCCTGTTACCTCTTCCCTTCCACTTTGGATCATGACTAGATTTGTGCTATAGAAGGAAATGGAAAGGTGGAGTGTCTGCCCTTTTTTATACCAGGGGTACAGAAGGAGATGAACAGATACTGTTTGTAAGAATTCTCCAGTCACAGCCCCTTGGACTACATGCATACCCATAGTGGAACTCTGCTAGGGACAACACAGCTTGAAGACCTTTGATTACAAGGTCAAGAACCTTTAGTTTAAATGGACTGCCTTCCCTTTCTCTTGCTTCTAAAAGTTGAGTCAACTGCAGGGTCTTTTTAATCATAACTGAAGTTTGACAATTATTTTATATATGTGCTGCTAACATGTATTTTTTATTTGCTCTTTTTGTCTCTCTACCCATTTATCCAGTATGGCTCCTCAAAATACAACTGAGGTGGTGTTCTGGAAACCTGACTACCTAAAATCACCCAGTTCATGTCAAGAAAGTATGGAACTATATGGATAAAGAGCATAGACATTCTTTTCTTAAATTGGTTTTGATCATAACATAGGTTACCAGAAAATAAGTAGGTGAGGAAGACTCATTATTTCTCCTTCATCTATAGTATTAGGCATGTATCTGGTCTTTCTAGTTTATTACATATCTCTACCCTCTGTGGTATTAGTGTGCCTCCCACAGTTATTCAATGTATACAAAGATATTTTACTGTATTCTTCCTAGTCAGCAGGGACTGAGCATCATTCATTATTGCTCAGGGCCTTGTGGTGAAAGCACTGAACTGTGGATTAGGAAATCTGGGTTCTGAATCCAGCTCTTCCCCACACTGTCTTAAGTACAACCTTGGGAAAGCCAATAAGTGTCTCTGCCTCCATTTCCCATCTGTAAAGCAGTGATGATGCTAATATTTTATTTCTCATCTTTTCTCTCTCTTCTGTTTGGGTTTTTAGCATTTTGAGGCAGAGACTATCAGTGTACAGCACTCAACCCAACAAGACCTGGATGTTTTTGGTTGTCTCTCTGTGTTACTGCAATACACATTAGTATACATGAAATATTATTTTATTGTGGTGGTGTGAAAAGATTAGCTAAACAGAGACTGGTCATTGTTAAGGTATGCACCAGTCTTTTAATCCGAACTCTTGCTCTGATGGCAGAGAGGAAATTGAGTGACCTTTCCTCCTCAAGGGGTAAGATTTAATATTTTGTTCTGCCAATATGTACCCTTCAATTATTTTGATGCTTCCTATATCTTCTCTCCCCTTTATTATCTACCTTCCAAACTCTTTACTAATAAAACAGACTTGATTTATGTCTACAAATTATGCCATCCCACTTTTAGAGAAGTTTTCTAGATAGTGTCACCCAATCCCTATCACATGAATAAGCATAGTTTAAATTGGCATTCATAGATTTCAGTGTTTTTAACTTACTCCATCCACTGACTACATAGTACTTGTTCAGTAAGATAAAGCTTAAATGCAGAGGTGATAGGTGACTTTATAATTAATTGAACAGACAGTGTGAGGATTACACCTAATTTGCTAATATCAATTTTGGAACCTAGATTAGGCAGAAGTATTTTTGAATCCTCAGGGTTCCAGGTTCTAAAGTGTGAATCCTAATTTTTAATACTGTCTTGCAGTTCATGTGGAACAAGATGACGAGACTTATATTTTAATACATTCTTTGTGTTTAATGACCACAGAGAAAATAATCCAACCATGAAAAAGTCCAATATAATTATACTCCTTCAGGTCCTAGATTTAACCGTGTAAAAGCTGCACTCAGCTGTCTCTTGAAATATAACTGATTCTGTAACTGGTGTCCTTAGCGAATGTGCTCGTTTAACAGAGAATCTTTGGGAAGAGGACTAAGCAATTTCTTTTAAGTAAAATGTGTGTTACATTATTTTCTTCTTTTTTTAAAGGATGCCCTGAAAAGTCTTAGGCATCTTTGCTATAGGCCTATGTATGTGCCACAGCACTGAAAGTAAAGGCTTTCATTTAAAAAAAAAAAAGTTTTAACAGGAACTGCCTTCAGGATCCTCTCTGAAAGTAGCAAAGCCAAAAGCTACTAAAACATGACAGCTGTTGTGCTAACTGGTGATGGATTATGTCACCTCGAACAGAGTTAAGGCACATTGTCAGAGTAATGTACAGAAGCTTGCACGGCCACTGGCTGTGAATTTGTAAGGGACTTCACTCTCCGTGGCTGTCAGTACAACTTCTCTTTTGACCATAAAGTTATTGGATTTTCACAACCTCCCCACATAATTCCCTCCCTACCCTCTATATTACAAGGGCGATCAGCATCTTGTTAGAGAGTGTAACTTGAAAAAAGATGCACAACCTCCAGCAAAGTCAACATGCTCCATAGATTGCAAATCATAAAAGCTGTGTGTGATGGCTATAACTGGTCAATCAGTGACAAAGTATCATTCAACAGCACTTGCAGAAATCAGCATGTTACTAACTCAGGTAAAGGTATACTTTCTCAGGCCCCAATTTGGCCTGGAGCTCTTCATGGATAATCTTTATAAACAGTGGGGTCCAGCTATCTGCAGTGGAACTCTGAAGAAGAACAGAGGTCTGCTTGCAGGGAATTCTGCACACAGAAGCAGAACAGTCTGGAGTAGGGTCTCACCCTTCTTGAAGGGTACCTTATAGGTACTTTACCATTGACTTCAGTGACTGCATGGTGTCACCTGTTGTCTTTAAAGAAACAAATTAGAAGTATTTCTCAGTAGCATTTTATTTTAGAAAACAAATGCTCTTCTGCCTTCTTTCAGATGACAACCAGTAATAGATACTTTTGCTGTTAGTTGGGGTTTTTGCAGGTCTTCTTTTATTATCATTAGCATCAGCCTAAATATCTTTAAATGGAAGAGCTACTTATCTCTTCAAAACTGGAGGGTAGACTTGAATACATTTAAACACGGAAATGTATTACCATAGGAACCAAAGTTGAATGAGATAAAGGACACTGACCATATTGTATTGAGAGACCATGGTGTATATTCATGGTAAGAAGAAAATAACACTCAAAGTTGTTAAGTATTGGAGAGCAAGCAAGGTATCACTGTGTTGTGAGAACATTTCTAAGGTTTTGAGTATAGTATTTTATATAACGACTGTTATGGGCAAATTAGTTGAGGGGGGTGAGCAAAGGAGCCAGTGCTGGAATCTTTTGCAAATAGAGGTGGGGGAGGTGCACAGAAGGCAAGACCCAGCATGAAATCAGAGTGATTCTTCTAAAGACAAGACAGATAAGGAGTCTTGTGGTACTGTTAAAAACTAACAAATTTATTTATTGTATGAGCTTTCATGAGAAAAATCCCACTTTGTCAGACACTTTGAAGACAGGCAGCCATTGACTCTCACCAGTTTGCATTGCCCTAGACTCCACCCACAGGATGTGGCAGCATACAAGCTTTGTTTTTTTTTCCTGTTTATAGCGCTAAGATAAGGAGGAATCATTTTGTCTGTTGTGCAACAAATATAAACCTGTTATTCCTGGCTTATTGATTACCTAATTGTTGCAAATATTTTAAAAAACCCATAATTTTCTCTGCCCTGCATACATTTTCATGCCTCAGAATGCACTTGCAGTGTTCAAGCACCCAGTGCAATAGCCACATTGATGCAGGTGTGCATTTGCACATTTGACAGAGTATACTCAAAACTACTTAATTTTTGTACAGTGCATTGTATATTAACTGCTGAGCAAGTATTAACTTTGTTTTAAAAATGCTCAGTTAATTCAAATCACAGCTAAAATATATATTAATTTTTCTACACTAATTGACAAAATACCTGGCTTCATAACTGACATTATTGGGTATGAAGCATCATGTAATATATCTAGATCTTGATCTAGATAACATTAATTAATAGTCATTGAATATTTCTGAACACTTAATTCAATTATTTAAATAAGAACTTTTAGAGGATTCAGCATAGCTTTGGGAATGCACTTAGCATCCTGCCCAAATCTACATTTATTGCCCTTTTGTTTTCTTTTTCCTTTTGGCAGGCAAGTCTGACCTCAACTTTAACTGTGCTATGTGATTTTTACATCTCTGTCAAAACTTGCATCACCAACAAAATTGTGACAATAGAAGTTTCTTTTCCGTTTACAGAACTGACAACTGGTACAGACTCCAAAAGAAAGTACAAATAATATATTCATGTAAGTTTAGAATCTGCTTTTGCATGACTTGCTGAACATAAAGGTACAATTAACATACCAAGTAGTCATGTCTCAAGTATTATTATTAGTAATATTTAGATGATTGTGGCACCTGCTATGTGACAGGCACTTTTCAAACACTGAAACAGAGTGAAACCATAAAAGACGAAACCCCCAAGTGAAAAGACTAAATAAGCAGTTTTCTCATAAACACATATGACAGTTGTAGAATGTGTAAATTTTGAATGACGTGTTTAGTGGGCAAATAAAACTGCATTTGAATTCCATAAACAACATAAATGTCACCCTAAGTGTTCAAGTTTTCATAACAGCTCAATATGATTTATAAACAACTTGTTTGAATTAAAATATGGTCACATTATCTTATTGTGGAACTTGTATAGTTTATCTCAGGTCAAAACTTCAGTTACTATAGCAACATTCCCCTCCAATTTTGATTTCTAATGGTCTTGTTAAGCAAGCCAAAAGCTCAGGGAGAAATAGTTCCTACCTAGGCCATAAACTTTCATTGTAATCAAACTATCCTAGTTATTTTCATGGAAAGCACCAACTCTATATACTCGTGTATAAGCCTAGAATTTTCTTCCTTGAAATCCTCTTTGAAAAAGGCACTCATCTTATGTGCAGGTCAATTTCATACCCACTCTACTGGTAAGACGGAGCGTGCCGGAAGTAGAAAAATTCCAGCCAAATGCTGTGGCAGGGAGCAGCCCCAGCCCAGGCTGGAAGTTTTGAAATCTCCCATCCTGAGCATGCTTAGGGCAGGACCCCAGTCTGTGGCGTGGTCACCTGAGCAGCCAGGTAAGGGGATCATGTGGGGGGGAGGTTGGCCCAGGGGAGCCAGCAGAAGGATGCGGGAGGTGGTTAGGGAGGGGGTTGAGTTGGCCCTGATTTTGAGCCTCAGCTTATAGGCGGGCCATGAGATTTACTTTTTTGGGGGTTTCTTAGGTTAATAGTCAAGGGTTGGCTTATACGTGGATCATCTTATAGACGAGTATATACAATAGCACATAGCTGTTGTTTATAGGATTGGCTACACTGTATATGTCCTCCTAAGACAAGGCCCTCCTTTCCCTCAAAATGCGGTGCTCTTGCGCTTACCACACCATGTTTGCTAGATGCTACTTATTCCTCCCTTACCATGCCATCTAGAATTAAATTCAAAGAGTATGACCTATACTTTCCCCCCTCTGTGCTCTGCAACATGGCCTCAGGCAAATTTAGTCGCCTGTGTATACAAAGAAATAACTTTATTTATTTAAGATTTTTATCCTGTGTATATTGTGAAGAAAAATAAGAATAAATAGTTTCTGGCCCAATACTGCAGCTCCGGATAAGCTTCTACTGCAATTAGCTAGTGCCTTGGTAATTTGTAAGTTATTTGTTAAGGGACAAAGGACTGCTTCAAGGTCATTTGAGGCATCAATTGGGATTATATTTTTCAGAGCTGTAGGAGTTGTGGTTATGTGTGAGGGAACATAAGAACAGCAAAAAAACCTAGGAGTCGTGTGGCACTTAAAGACTAACAGATTTATTTTTCAAATGAACTTTCGTGGGAGAAAATCCCACTTTGTCAGATGCTTCAAAGATGGGTGAACTTACAGAATGGAATGAAAATAAATGCAAGGGGGTATAAAACATAGGATCAGGTCATACAGTAACAGCAAATCAAGGCAGTTGTTAGGTTCAAACCCTGGGAACCCTGAAGTCAAATTACCTTTTTTTGACTTCAAGCTTCCCAGGGTTTGAACCTAACAACTGCCCTGATTTGCTGTTACTGTATGACCTTATCTTATGTTTTACACCCCCTTGAATTTATTTTCATTCCATTCTGTAAGTTCACCCATCTTCGAAGCATACGACGAAGTGGGATTTTCTCCCACGAAAGCTCATGCAAAAAATAAATCTGTTAGTCTTTAAGTGCCACACGACTCCTTGGGGTTTTTTTCTTTTTTTTTTTGCTGGACTAGACTAACATAGCTATCCCTTTGGCAATAAACATAAGAACAGACTGCTAGATCAAATCCATAGTCATCTAGCCGAGTCACCTGTCTTCTGACAGTGGCCAGTGCCAGGTGCTTCTGAGGGAGTGAAGAGAACAGGAAATCATCAAGTGATCCCTTCCATCAGTCATTCTCAACCTATGGCAAACAGCAATCCTTGCCTATGATGCCTGGTAGTCCTAGATGGACCAGTCCTGTGAACTTATCTCATTCTCTTTTGAACCCCATTGCAGCCATGGCTGTCATAACATTCTCTACACCAGTCATGACTTTATAGATCTCTATCATGTCCCCCACTCTGTTAGTCATCTCTTTTCCAAGCTAAAAGTCCCAGTCTTAATAGCTTCTGATAAGAAAGGTTTTCCATACTACTTATAATTTTAGTTGCCCTTTTCTGCATCTTTTCCAGTTCCCATCTATCTTTTTTTTTTTTGAGGTGATTCTCACCAGGTTTGCATGCAGTATTCAAGATGTGGGTGTGCCATGAATTTATGAGACAGTACAGTATTATCTATCTTATCTATTCCTTTCCTAGTGATTCACAATACTCTGTTAGCTTTATTTAGTGAGATACCAGAATATCTGCTGGATATGTGATATCTTTTTTTCTCTGGTAGTTCAGGCAGTACATATTAAGTCATAGCAGAGGTAATGTTATTATTTAACACCCCACCACACTTGCTTTCTATTTGAGAAAATGATTAGCCATTGTACCCTATCTAAATGGGTTGGGAGAAGAGCTCAGTAAAGAAAGGCACATGCCCAAATTTTAGTATACTCACTTATCAAGTTGTTCTGGACATCTTAGACCAGCCTTGACATAGAGGAGGGAAATATTTTGAAGATTTCACAGCCATGGTACAGTCTCCTATAGCGGAAGGCACCTCTCCTCTTCTCTGCCCCCCTGCCCCTCACACAACTGAAATCAATAGGAGTCCTTTTTTATTTGTCAGTCATGCTAAGATCTCACATAGCAGAATCCATGAATAATGTTTTCTATCCTCCATGGCTGATTAGGAGACTCCAGACCACCCTGGTGCATACTGACCTGTCCTCAGTTACTTGTGTCTTCTTCACCTCTCAGCAGAGCTACAGCAATGTGGCATTTGGAGCATGAAGCATGCACAGGATTTTAAATGTCATTACTTTTGGAGGGACATGTTAAATACCCAAATGAAAGAGTCACATGACCCCCTTCTTGATTTCTAGGATGGTTCACAGGGTGGGGCATGTACCCCAGTTCCCTGTGGCAGCCACACTCTTCATGCACATACAGGCTAGGAAGAGAAGAAGCAGCTGGGTGCCTGGCTGACGGCTGACCTCCTCCTTTCCCAAGCTCCCACCCTAGAGAGGCAGCCTGTTGTTGCTGCTTCCCTGCTGCTGGAGTCCCTGCTCACAGACTACCAGCTGAGTGAGGTGAATCAGGGTGTTGAGGCAGAGGCACATGGACAACACATTTGTAGATTTCTTTCCATGCAAACATCTCTTTCCCATTCAATTGGTGGGACATACATGCAGGTAGGCTTTTTTACATAAAACTGCTCAGGAAAAAAATTTGTTTCTGTATAGGAGGATGAACACACGTATTCATTCCCTAAGTGCTAAGCAGGCCAATCTGTACATATATTTGCTGTGTGAGTTAGGAAACAGGAAGGGGTGAACATGGGAATCACTGTTTTTGTGAGGAGGGTAGAGGGAAGACTCTTTGAGCATTACTTGGAGATTTTTGTAAGAGCCCCAAAACAGCAGCAAGGTGTCCAGCTCTATCCCTGGATATTGCAGAGTGAATCAGCACCTACAGTCAGCTATCCTATGAAACCATCAGCCTCCACACACACATGGCATGGAGGACCCAATGCAATTGCGAAGGCCTAGTGGCAGCACAGAGGTCACTAGAGTTATGTCATCAGGGAAAGGGTAGTGTCAACAAACATTCCTGGCCAAGTGGAGATAGGGATTGTCTCAAAACTGCCATAAAAAAAAATAGAGCCTGCTAATATATCTGACTTAAATCTTTGCTCTCTACTTTGGGTAAGACAGAAGGCAGGAACCTATTCTGAAATTTGGGTTCCATATACATACACATCTTCTGTGTGAAAGAGGACAGGTGAAGAGTTAAAATGTTCTAAACCTTCCTGGAACTGCATGCTCTTGTGCTTTGTGTGAGGCAAAAGGGCCACAGGGAAGCCGGAGGGTCTTAGAAGGGAGATACATAAGCCCAAGATTGATCCTGGCATAGTTACCTGAACACTGAGCAGAGGTTACTTCAGGGCAATCAGGAGCAACTGAGAGCAGTTAAGGCCCAGCTACAGTTCTGATTAAAAACTCTTGCTCCCCCCCTCCCCCCGCCCCAACTAGAGGGGGCTGGAGAATAAGGACAGTTAATAGCAGTTCGCAAGGTGTGTTGGAGATGACTAGAGGAATCCGAACAAAGCCAGGAGAAAAGTAAAAGAGAGCAAAGAGGGGGAAGTAGCCCAGAGGAAAGCAGCACAGTTGTCAGCATTGTCAATAGTGTGTAGCTGCTACTCGTAGGGCCCCTGCTCTGGGGCTCTGAGTGGAGGGTGGGCCTGGCCTCCTTCCCCCACTGGGCCAACAGAGACACCAGCTGCCCAAAGGACAGGGACAACAGGAGATTCCTGATTCCCACAGAAGAGCAAAACATGGGGCCCAGCATAATAGAGTAGACAATTTGTCACATATGTTTCTGCTTAAAAAGTGCTGTCGGCCCTCTCCTCTAAGAGATTCAATGTTCCCACTGCTCCAGTTTAATAAAATCTAGGTCCATCAAGGCACTAGAAGCATGAGCAGTATTAGCCCCCATTTCATCCCCATTTTAATGGGAAATTTTTTTTTATATAGCTTTCAACTTTTACTGTTGTTTACAATTGGCAATTATACATTCACCCAGCAATTTTCTTCTACTTTTTGTAACTTGACATTTTCCCAGTATGGCTCTGTGTGGCTGGTTTCCATGTCTTACTACTGATCATGCAACTCTTTTAGTCCAATTATTTTTTTTTTATGAATTGAACAAATGTCCACTTCTTGTTTAAAAAAAGTAGTTCAACAATAAACTTATGATAAGCAAAAGCATTTGTTAGAGATTTAAGCTTAAATTTGAATTTTATGGAACTACTCAGTTTGAATAGGGAGGAAGTGTAACACGGAAAAATTACTCTTAAGCACTAGTTGCACCACTATTTTGAAAGCCCATTCTTGCTAGTATCTTTCCCATTTCTAACTGATATGGTTCATGCAAAAGCAGTGAAACTTCAGATAAGGGTCCATTTATAGCATCAAATGTATATTCAGTTCACCATAGAATCAAATCTGGAATCCAGGACAGCAATCGCAACCTCAAGCTAATCAAACTCATTTGTCTTTGCACAAAATTGTTTTAAGACTTCTTATAAAGAAGGAGATAAAGCAGGGCTTAAGCCATTTATATTGCCTGTCAAAGATGTTTCTTCCTCTCATTGCTTATATTGTTTATGCTTATGATCATTTAATCACTGTAAAATGCTCCCAAGTTTTAATTCTCTTAAAAAAGAACGTGAGCAAAACATAAAAAGATTTCATTAACTCAGTTTTCTGCTAGCTTTCCTGAATTGCTGTTTGTCTGGGTTTTGTTTTGGTAAGGCTTTTTGTCTATTTGTTTTTTTAATCAAAGTCATCTGTGACTTATTTTTATAAGCACCCAAAAATGATCAATCTTTTCTTTCATCTTATAATATATGAATAGGCTAACATACTTTTAAAATCCTCCAGACAGTGGCTCCTGGGCTGAAATTATTCTTTACAGACCAATTTTATTTTCCTAAGTATAGGATTTGGTAATGCTAATACCAGTCCCTCAAACACACTGTCATTGCCTGGCCACAGCACAGTAGATTTTGGGTTCCTCAGGGTGTGAAAGATCATTGGTATACTGATGTGCCTTTTAGTCCCTGTAACAAACAAACAAACAAACAAACAAACCCTCACGATAAAAGCTACAGTGGTTTATAAAGAGATGCCTGTCTCAGGCACAACTTTCTCTTCACTGAATCCCCAGTGGATTCGAACAAAGAAATTATGTCCATTAACCAACAGACTATGCAATGTTATTTTTGTAAGGCTCAGAATGAAAGCTTTTAAAAATCATAATCTCCATATCTATTAGGAGAATTGTGTGTGTCACATTTCCATTAAATATTTTAAGTGTAATTTTTTTTCCTCTTGAGTCACAACAAGGTGTTTTCCAACTGCATTATATAGTAGCTGTTAGTAATATTAGTCATACAATAAAATACGAAAATGTACATTTTTATAAATATATTGCAGTTATTCACTTACATCAAGGTTAATTAAGGTCATACAACTGTGGACTGTTAAAGCAAGTTTGACTCATCAAACTACATTAATTATCTCCTATATTATATGACATAATTGCATTAAAGCTATAGCACAGAGCCAAATTTTAGATTTATTGTAAGTAAAAAATAATGCAGATAAGCTCTATATACCACATAATTTTGGTTGCTGTTGGCTTAACATTTTAAGGATAAGTTAACCCAGTGCAGATGGGGTGTGATTCCTGTCCTCATTCTGCTCTAACAATGTATTTCTCCATCCTGCTGTGTGGCTCCAGAAAATAATGTAAAACTGAGGTGAGGACAGCAGGCATTCAATCCAAAAGTGTATTCAGCTTAACCCTTTGGTGATAGTGATAATAGTGTAATTAAATTTAACATCTTGTTAGGGGAGGAAATGCCACACGGTGGCATTTAACTTCAAAAAGGGGAACAATCATAAAGTGAGGAAACTAGTTAAATGGCAGTTAAAAGGAACAGTATGAATAGTAAAGTGTATAGAGACTGTTTAAAAGCACTGTAATAGAGGGTCAGACTAAATTTACTGGTATATCTCAAAAAAAAAAAAAACAGTTTAGAGGACTAAAAATATGCCCCCTGTCACCACCCCCTGGCTCTACAGCAGAGTAAAAGAGGCTGTTGGAGGTAAAATCACATTCTTTAAAAATGGAAGGTATGATCCTACTAAGGAAAATAAAAAGGAACCTAAACTCTAGTAAGTCAAGTGTAAAAATATAAGGTGGGCTAATAAATAATTTAATGAGCAACTAGCAAAAGACTACAAGCTAACTGTAACCTTTTTTAGTATGTCAGAAGCAGGAAGCCACCCAAACAATCAGCAGGACTGAATGATCAAGTTGTAAAAAGACCATATGAGAAGGGGAGGTCTGTTGTGCAGAACCTAAATGAATTCTTGGCAGCAGTCTTAACTCCAGTAGCTAGGAGGTGGGGTTGCAAAGGGAAGGGGGGGAGATCCCCACAAGTGAGTTATTCTTATTAGGTGATTTATATGAGGAATCATCACAAATTGAAGTGTCCCTAAATTTAGGTGTCACTACATTGAGGAGGCTTTGAAACAATTTGACTAAACTGAGGTGTCATCAACTTGAGGCGGTTTTGGAACAATTTGGCAAATTAAACCATAGTAAGTTACCAGAACCAGATGCTATTTATCCAAGAGCTTTGATGGAACTCAAATATGAAATTGCAGAAACTCCTAGCTATGATAAACTCGTAATGCTTAAATCAGTGTCTGTACCAAATGAGCAGTGTGTGGCTAATGTAACAACAATTTAAAGAAAAGCTTACTGGAAGCAATCCTGGCAATTACAACTGGGCAAACCAAACTTCAGTAGCAGGCAAATTGGTTGAAACCATAGTAAAGATTAGAATTTTCTGAAACCTAGATAAACATGAATAAACACATATTGAGGAAGAGTCAAAACTGGTTTTGTAAAGGGAAATACATGTATTAGAATCTTTGTGGGGTTACCAACAAGCACATGGACAAGGGTGATCCAGCTGATGTTGTGCATTTGTACCTTCAGAAAGCCTTTGACAAGTTTCCATACCAGAGGTTCTTAAGCAAAGTAAGTCATCATGGGATCAGAGGAAAGACCTTCCATTGATCAATAACTGGTTAAAAGATAGTAAACAATGAAAAGGTCAGTTTTCATAGCAACGAGAGATAAATAGCAGGGTCCTCCAGGGATCTATACAAGGACAACTGCTAGTCAACATTGATAAATGAACTGGAAAAAGGGATGGACAATGAAATGGAGAAATTTGCAGGTAGACATTTCTTTGTCATAGATAGGCCCTTGAACCAAAAATCATACCAATATTCAGGCTACTCCTGGTCCCAGAGGACTAGTCACTTAGCCCTAGTCAGTTGTACCTTAGATTGTACAGTCAGAACAATGCCTGTAGCCAGCACTCTTTAAAAAAAGAAAAAAATGGCAATACGCTGTGTGTGCCCCAGTCCTCCCCCATCTGCAAATCTCCCTGGTGCCGTGCACCCCAGCTCTGAGCTGAGCCCCTTCCTGCTGTTTAGCTCCCACCCACAGTTTCCCTCTGGCCTGGTGAGCCCCAGCCCAGTTGCCCTTGCCTGCCCCTGGTGAGCCCCAGCCTAATCCCAGTTCTTTGCTCATGGCTTCCAAACTTTCTGCACATGTTATTTTAAAACTTTCTTTGCAAGACATCATTTTTTAGTATTATGACAGAAAATTGATCTTGTGAGGGGATTTATTCTCCAGCTGTCATAACACTGGCTAACAGTTGAAGCACCTACTGTAAAATCATATCAGTCTTCTGTGGAAGCACAAAAGGGGTATATGTTTTGATAAAAATAAGGAAATAACAGATTAAAAAAGGATAAGAATGCTACAGCTTTTAATTTCCTTTCAGCTCTTTCTTCTGTCAAAACTGTTGCTAAATTTAATATTATATTAAAAAAAGCAAGCAAATGGCAACTTTTTCCATCTTTATTGCTTGAATCATTTAAAATTAAGTTGGACAAAGCACTCAAAAAGGTACAGGGAGGGAATAGTCTTACATTGTGATGGGGATGAGTTAGGTGACTAGACTGTCCTTTGTTGCTTTCAAGGACTTATTTTTTCACACTGGTGTAAGTCAGGAGTAGTTCTGTTGAGATTAATGGATGGTTCAGCTAGCTTAACACTGGTGTGTGAAGAAATCTGATGTACTAAGTCTCCGACTCCTTGAAAAGTAGTTATAGAGATGGTGGCTGTTTTGGAAACAGAGTTTCTCTACACAGGAAATAGTTCCCAATGTTTACAATGCTAGCTTGTTCAATTTCCTGTTCTCCCACAGTCTGTCTTAGTGACCTTGAGCACCCACTTAGTCTATCTCTACCTCAGCTACTGTTACTCCAGAACTTCAAATCATTTGGCTCTTAGGCAGTTTTTGGTCGCCTAGGGAAAATTACTACTACTCTGCTGCGATAAATTCAGTGTGGTCCACTTGCCTAATGATACTTAAATTGTAGAAAATACAGCTATAACCCACTGATCAAGAACAGACTTAGAGCAATAAATTCTTCAAAAACAAATGTTAACATTTATTGATTCTTACATTAATAGCAATGAAATTCAGAAACCTCAGAAATTAGTTCCTCCTTATCACAGTGAGCGTAGCATTAAATGACAATTAGAAATAATTCTGCTCTGCTGTGGTACAACAATTTAAATCACATAAACATCACTACTTACTTCACACTCTAACATATACCTTAAAATTATAAAAAACCTTAATAACCTATGGGAATCAGCGAATGATGATCAGCCATTTGTGGAATGGATGGAGATGAGCCCGTCTCAGTCATACAGCACTCACTCAGCTTTATTGGCAGGCAAACCTCAAACGCTCTCTCTACTTACAGCACCTTATGCATCCCTCTGTGCTATCAATCAGGGTCCTTTTCTGTTCTGTCATAGACAAGTGGATTGCCTGTAGTTCTGAGCACAGGTCTAGGACTTTGGTAGCTAGGTTGCTCAGACCTTCTGCACACCAGTGTTTTTTAATATGTTCTGGTCCGGTCTCTCTTTTGCTGCTGCTGCCACTTCTGATGCTGGCGCTGCTGCTGCTCTTAGTCTCCTGATCTTCTCCTCGATCTTCTGTCCCAGGGGTCTGGTCTGTGGCCCAGGAAACTTCTTTGTGGTGGTCATCAGAGGGTTCTGGGCTTCACACTAGGCTCCACAGATCCCACAGCCATTGGCTGCTCTTTATGTACTCTCGGGGGGGGGGGTGAAAAAACATCAGGGGTGGGAGGGGAAGGAAGAGAATTATGCAGGAATGTCAGGGAGGGGAGGGGAACTTTAATGAGCAGTAGAGTGAGGGATATAAAGTTAATTAAGATGGATTTCTTTAGATGGAAGAGTGTTTAGGGAAGTGTGGGGGGTATCTTTAAAAGGTAAGGGAGGGGGTATAATCACTCATCAACTGTCTGAAGTTATTTATGCTACACTTGCTAACTACTCTATTTGTATAACACTAAGTATCCCTAATTACAGCCCTTACTTTATACCTAGACTAGCATATTTGTTGCTACTGTTAGAATTTAAGCCTACACTTCAAGAAAGGGGTTTTCTGTCCATTTTCCCCTCTTATTCTAATCCATTAGTTTTTAAAATATTTTGGGACAAAATTCTCTGGCTACATTACTTGTCTGTAAAATGGGGAAAGTAGTATTTTCCTATCTTGTGGGACCATTGTTAGGATGAATATACTAAAAATGTTGACATGCTCAGATAGTACAGTAATAGGAGGGCATATAAGTACCTGGGAAAGAATTTAATAACTCTAGAGTGGAAACTGGAGAGCCAAAGACAGGGGCTAAAGTATAATTTGGTGGACCCTAGAACCCTCCTAAATTCCCGGTCCACTTCCAACAGGCCCAGCCCCCCTTCACCCACCCCAGTTACTGCCCCTCAAACATCTGCCCACCATGCCAGCTACTGCCCCTGTCCCCTGTCTCGCCACTGGTTCCGCCTCAACCCTTGCCCAACCCTTGCCATGCTGTGTCATCTTCTCCCACTGCCACGAGCTGACCCATTCCCCTGTACCCTTTCTCCTCCAGGCCAGCTTGCTTGTCCCCAACCCCCCCTACTTGGGTTCCCTTTCCTGGCCGCCATGTGGAGAGGCTTTGAGCGTGCTCAGTCAGAGCAGGCTCAGGATGGGAGATTTAAAATCTCCCAGCCCGATACAGCTCCCTGCCCTGCCAGAAAGTACCAGACCGGCATTCTAGGGCCTGCTATTTTTAGAGGCTCAGTGTTTGGGGGGCCCTTAAAAATAGAAAATGGAGCCAAACCTCTGCATTCTGGGGCTCACTCTTTTTAAATGGTGGGCTCTGGATTACAACTTTCCAGAACCATTTTCTATTTTTAGGGGGCTTGGAATGCTGAGCCTCTAAAAATAGTGGGTCCTGTAACACTGTTCCAGCTTACTTTAACCCTGCTGAAGAGATTGTGCAGACACAATCTGTGTAGGAAAAACATTACTGGATAAATTGATGGGAGGGAAACAATGCTCACTTTAGGTAAATGAAGTAAAATTCTGCTTTAGGTCATGATTATGTTAATTTCTAATGAAATACTGATTTATATACAATAAATGGCTAATGAAGAGAGTATGTATAATGTCAAATTAGAAAACAGAACTGAGATATGATAGCTCTAAATAGGTATAGATCAAATTTAATCAATTTCAGTTGAAATTGGATTATACTTTGTGTATTGGATAATTAACAGTGAATTTTTGACAGACTTGCATTTCCTCTAAGAGAATCAGCTGATGACAAACAGATGTAGACAGGTGTATCTTTATATACTTAGAGTCATTTGAAAAGTATAGAATGAGCTTTACACAGGTATGCTGCATATAGCAAGAGTTATGACTATGCAAGGACTTTAGGTCTGGTCTTTGTCCTTGTGCACATTTAATGCACGGTCAGAGCCCATGTTCTTTTGTAAAACAGATATTCAGAACATTACAAAAGGTTTGTGAATTACAATCCCAAAAGACACATGCTGTGGACAGCACATCAAAAAAAAAACTTCCTTTAAAAATGTTTTCCTTTGACAAACAGCTTTTCCCACTCTATGGAATAAACTAATGGATATGGAATTCCAACTTTTAAGTTCTACCATTACATTGCATGTGGTAAACTTTACATAGGAAATGAACAAAGCAATGAAGGTGTATTAGAAATAAAATATAACAAGAACACTCTAAAACCACTCTTTGAAATTGATTCCCCCCATCTCTGTTTACTAAGTTTATAGTCCTAGTGATCATGTTCAGAAAAAATGACTCCCAAGTTGTTTTTATGTAAAATATTCACTCTACTAGTTTCAGTAGGTTTGATGAATATCAACATTATCACTCAGGCTCAGGATGATTTTTTGATTAGCTTTTTTGGCTTAAATTATAGGTCAAAAGATTGTAGGTCACTGCAGTAATAGTTTTTGCTGCTTATTGTTTGTTCATTTTAAAGTGGCCTCAGTTGATGGAGCACTGGGAAGTGCTTTAAGCTTTACTGTAACATAGCAAAGACACTTGCAAGGATGCTTAGAAGTCTGGGACATGTACTGTGATAAAACTCTAGCAACTATCCTTTTCCTAGAAGTCACGGGGTTTAGATGAATGAGCAACCAGTAAGGGAGTCAAAACTCCAACGTTCTAGTCATGCCTCAGGTACTAACTTTAGGTATTTTGGATTCGTATAGCACTTCCCAAACACATAATATCTAGGCCTCAAAATTATCCTGTGAGATACAGTAAGTTAACTCCATTATGCATATTTCACTGATGCAAAACCTAAGGGCTAATCTAAACAAACGTTTAGTTTGTAACAAATTAGGGTATAAATCTACACCACACTAGCCTGCCATGCACTGTGTGTATGTGGAACCTCCAGCCATTCACTAACAAATCTTTAGTCTGTTCTGATCTATCCTACTGTGGGGTAAATTTACATCCCAGCATGCCACAAACTAAAAATCTGTGAAGAAAAACTTGGAATGTAGCAAGGCATTTTGTCCCCTTTAATATGAATAGGGTCAAGAGCCAGCCAACTATGTTGTAAGACTTAGACTCTTTAAGAATAGGCATGCTGTGTACAAGGTGCCATAGAACTATATACAGCACTAGCACAGCATACTATATTTAATTGGGTAAAGCTGTAACTGGAACATCTTCCAGGTGACTCTTTAGCTTAAAAACAGTAATTGATGATCAAGGCTTACCAAACTCTGTTTAAGAATGGCCACATTCTGGGCACTCATTCAATTTTTTTTTCAATATTAATATTGCATCACTGCTTGTTTCTGCATGGATATGTAACAGAGGTAATGCTCCTAAGAATAGAATCTAAGAATCCTTGTTCCAGCAAACTCATTCACTTCAATGGGAATTTATCTGAGGAACAATTGAGAGTTGAATAAAAGACCTTTAGGAACTGGCCCAGTATTCACAATATACGATAATGTGGCTAAGAAAATTCTTCATGGAAAATTTTGATGGAGATACATTTAAAATTAAGTTATATATTCTGTTAGATATTAATATTTTATTATATTTTAAGTACTGCTCCTGCATATTATGACATTGCTACAAGGGAGGACTATAAAGATCAGACATTTTGTGAAAGGCAAAACTCTGATAATGATAATGAACCAGAAAAATGCCAGACTGGGTAATCCATATAATTTGAAACAAATTTCAGAAAAGTTAGTCTGGGCAGCAACAATGTAAGCTTCCCTACAGTGCTCCAGGAATACGTGACACCAGTTACCTGGAAAGGAATATTTGTATCTGGCACGGATTCAAAGCAGCATTTAAGCATGTGTTCTCAGGCATCTCTTTTAAGTTCGATTGACTTCTTTCCATTTCCAATCATTGACTTCTCTGAAAAGAGAGTAAATCAAGATGTTTGTGTGCTAGTAGTTTGGTGATCTGCAAACGTATTCTCTAGGAACTGAGACCACCAATTCATTTCATACAGACTGCTAAAAGAGCTCTCTTTCTGTTATCTTCATGACTAAATTTAGGGAGTTAATAGGTGAACCTGAATGCTGACCATTTGGATGCTAATTAGTACCCCAGGAAAAGCTGATGAAGTAATGGATCTAATCAGGCTAGTGGAATCTGAGAAGTAAAAATCCAGTTAGCTCCATGCTGATAAGAGAAACAGAAAAGAAGAGCAGGGAGGAAGAGGTTCTGAGTTTGCCCTTAATCGAACTTCCTATCTATGGTAACCTCTCCTTCTCGTAGCCTCTTTCTGGGCTCTCTAGCAGGGCCGTAACTAAAGAATTCTGTGCCTGGGGCACGTTCTGATCAGAACGCATCCCCTCCAATAGCAGGCACCTGGGGTGAGCGGCACACAGTGCATCCTTTAATAGAGTGGCTCATTGGAGCCATTCTGGTACACCTGGAGCAAAGTCCCACTCACCGCACTGTAGTCATAGCTGTGCTCTCTAGGGCAAGATCTCAGAACTTGTTTTCCCCATGGACTTATCTCCTTGTCCCAGATGACTTCTTTTATAGTAGAGAGAGATTCCTGCCTCCTTCCCTTCCAGCCCCACTTCATTTTCATTCTTCTGGTTTTAGAGAGCCGTCCCAGCCATTCCCCAGCTGGGCATCACTCTTAATTAACCTTGGCATTCCATCTCACAGGTGATGTCAGGTAACCAAGTTGGCCTTTCAGCCCCTCTTTGGGTGTGCACTCTGCACCAGCTCTGATAATCATAGTCATGAATGTAGATTAAACTCTAGGGCTATGTCCACACGTACATCATTATTTCAAAATGAGTTATTTCGAAATAAAGTCCTTATCACAAAATAAGTTAATTTGAATTAAGGGAAAAGCTCAAAGCGAAATAGCATGTCCAAACACAGGACTTGCTATTTCGCTTTAGGAGAGGGGCATCATGGGAGGTGTGGCCACATGGCCTCCTCCTTGGGCCATGCCCCCACCCAACTAGGCTAAAAGGAAGGCACCCTAGGAAGGAGAAGAGCAAAAGTTTTATTTTTGAAATAATGGTTATTTCAAAATAACACATCCGAACAGCGTTATTTCGAAATAACAGCCATTTCAATTTAAAGGAGATTTAAGCTATTTCAAAATGACCGCTCTTATTACAAAATGACAGAGCCCATCATTTTGAAATAAGAATATATCATGTGGACCTAATCTTTTATTTCAAAATAACCAGTGTTATTTCAAAATAAAAGAGATGTGTGGACATACCCTAGGGCACCAAGCTGAAGGAATTTTGAAAGTGGGATGCTGAAGTAAAAACTCTGCAGCAACAAAACCTCAATGTTTGAAGAATAAAATGCACTATTTGAACCTGAGATCAAGCGAAAGTGTGGAATAAAAGCTCCAAAATAGTTCCAAATGGCTGAAACTATTCAAAAAGCTCCCAGAGCTTACCTATTTGTCTCCAAAAGGACTTCTGTGAAGTTATCAGGTTCATCTTCAGTATTTCCCTGTACAATGAAGAGAGGATCTGAGGCCTGTGAGTACTCAGTCTCAGAGTGAGACTCCTCCATGCACAAACTCAAAGTGAGAACATGGTCTGCAAGATCAGAACCCCTCAAAGTCTTGATCTTCAGAATGCTGTTCAGGACTGATTAAAAAGCAGTTGATAAAGGGATATTGTGGTGTAAATAGTTCTAAGGAATTTGAAGTTTATTTTAATTATTGGGTTTTAATAATTAATAAAGATTTTCTTTATAATTCAAGTTTTATGCTTTTATGATAAACAAATCAATATGTGGAGTGGTCATAGATTTCCTGTTTCTCCATTTAAAAGGATCAGGATGTGTTTCAGCATAAGGCTTACGATAAGCAGGATCTTCCCGGTCAGGGAGTTCCCTAATTTCTGTTTAAAGCATGTCTTTTTGTGTTTATATACGCACATGCACGTGCATGCACACACACTGACTGCACAAAGGAGTAGGTCAACAATTAGACTTTGGGCAGGGAGGTGAGGAGGGGGGAGAAGAGGTTCCACAAAAAACCTACAATGAATTCTTTCATTGATTCCATTTTCTGAAACTTGGCAGAAGAGAGATGTACTTGTTGGGGGTGGGGAAGTTTCCTTGGTTTATTTTTAGCAATGTTATATTTTTTTTTCACATTTCCTTCATTGAGCAAAACACTGTTTCCACAATTAAATTATTGAAATTACACTTCATAACAGACAGCACAAATAGAAGATGGCAATAGTTGCTCAAAAAGGCATTGTCTCCATTGGGCTGGCTCACACATAGGTAGAACCATAAATGTATGTTTATTTTGAGACAGTTATCAGCAAGATGTTGACTGTATTTTTATACAAAATCACTTTTTCTTAAAGCAAAGGTGCTTTTAACATTGTCTTTTAATCTTTTTATGTGGGTTTTTCAATTACCTCCCTCACCATAGTATCTGAATATCTTCCAGATATTTAAAACCAGAAACAACACTTTTTTTTTCCTTACTTGCCTATGTAATAAACAATCTTATTAGTCTTTCTTGTTTCTTTGTTCATTTATGTTTGTGTATAAGAATTAGTGGTTGGATTGTATGTTGATTCACAAAAGTATTAACAGAAAGATAAATTAAAGAAATAAACTTTAGATTTACCTCTGAATATGGGTAGTTCTATATTTCTGATCTTTTGGGAAGTGTGTTCCATATGTTCTATGTCTCAGTGTGGTGAATGGTTTGTCTGTTGCACTAATGAGCTTTCCCTTTACTAGTCAGCAAGGTGAGATGTAACTGTTGTGGATACCTATTGTGGAAGGTCATCATTACAGAAGAAAAGACAATTTATCTGGTACCTAAGAAGAGTAACATGGAGAGCTTTGAAAATCAGAACAAAGTTCTGAAAGAGGCCAATCTGTCTTCAGTGAAGAACTGGTGCTGATAGGAAAGCAGCAGATGTATTCTCAGTGGCTTGGGTTGCTTTCTGTCTCAGGCATGCACACACTATTTCTAGATGTTCCTGTGTGTAATTAACAGTCCAGTCTTCTGTTTGGCAGTTTCTTAATGTTTAATAGCAGACTCCTAGTTGTGCCACAACTCATGCCTAGTAACAGATGACAATTACCAATTCAGAACATCATTTTTTTTTGGTTCTAGTCTGTTTGCTGATCAAATTTTATAGCACTACTAAATTGTCACCTGTAACTCAGCCAGTCATTCTGAGAAGCAGCTCCATCTCTAAGGCATGCTCCAGGAGTATCCTTATTCTACATTTGTCCACCTCTTTCCCACTTCCGCCTGGTAACACAATAGCCATAAATTTCCCTCTGAAGGACCTGTGTTAGTCTCTATCTTTTATGAGCTTTCCTATTCATGTATATACTGTATTTACTGCAAGGAACACTTGGAAAGTCAGAGTAATTATCACACTCCTCTTACTTTCTTTCCCCATTCAGGGATATGCATATTGCTGTCATAGGCCCATTGTGTGAGGAGAAGAAGAAATAAAATTGAATCAATATGATTAATACATGCTATGCTAGAATCTCCTGTATCATTGTATTTTTCATGCTTTAATGCTTCTAGTGTGTTTGATAAGATCATTCTCTAGGACAGAAAACACTGAAATCTGTATCATTTTCTGCTGAGGGAATCTGCCTCTACCTTTTTTTTTTCCTTTCACCATGGTGCATTAATTTACATTTCAATTTGTGTCATGCCCAAGAAAATACCTCACTTTCATACAAAGTGATACAAATTTTGTTCCTGGATACAATAATTCAATGTATTATGTCAGCTAGTTAATGGAATAATTTTTAAAATGTTGAAAACTATGATGGAAAGAATTATGCCTTTTAATTATCTGTCCTTATTTCAAATATTAATTTGTCCAGCTTCAGCTTTCAACCACTGATTTTTGTTATTCCAGTATCTGCTAGGTTAAAGAATCCTTTACTAACCAGAATATCTCCCCATGAAAGTAGCTATACACTAATCAAACCACCTTTGTATCCTTTACATAAAATGAACAAATTGACCTCTTTAAGACTCTGTCTCTGTAAGGCACTTTCTCCAGAGGTAAAATCATCTCTTGCTCATTATACCCCCTGTTCATGTGGTCCAAGATTGTCTTATACCTTTTGGCACAAGATTACACATTACCAACTCCAGTTCTTTCTATGATTGTCCTACTCTCCTTTTTCTTTACTATTGTGCCAGTCTGTGTCATCTGCAGTTTTATATTTGTCAACCAAATTTGGAAACTCATCAGTGAATGAAATCAGATCCTTTGAGATCTAGTTTCCATAAAGCCATGTTAACAGTCATTATTATATTCCTATCCTTTAACACTTTATCAATTGAATCTCATATCCCCTTTTCCATGCTAATGCACAGGTTTGATGTCAGGCTAACTGGTCTCTACTTATCTGGACCATCCTGCTTACTGTCTTTGAATACTGGCACAACATTAGCATTCCTCCAGTCTTCTGGGATTTTGTCACGATTCCAAGATTTATTGAAAATTACAATCAGCAATTGAGAGATCCTCCAAGATAATCCTGTTAGAATTCCTGAGTGCAAGTTACCTGGGCTTGCTGATTTTTATTTTTTTTCTCTCTTCTCAATTATTAATGAAAGGGAAAATACTTCATCTACATGTAATCAGAGTACATCATCTACCTGTTTCAAAATAAAGAACAAGTACTTAAACATTTCTGCCCTTCCTGCCTCATTATTAATTATTTTACCATTTTCATCTAGTAAACAGCCTATGTTATTGTTGGGATTTCTTTATTCTTACCATAACCCTTTCAGCCATGGGTTTTTCCCTGCTGTTTTAGCTTTTCAATATTCTTCAGTTCATAATTTCTAATTTATATCAATGGCTACTTCTCCCATTTTCCATTTTTTTTATATTCCTTTTTTATTTCTAACTGATGCCTTCATTTCACCACTCATCTGGGGTCATTTTTGATTCAAAATTGTCCTGTTACTTGATTATGGCTCTGTGATCATCTAATGAAGCCTGCTTATAGAATTCCCAATTTGCATTCACATTTTTCTGTCTAAATTTTTCCTCCTAGTCATCCTAAGTCCATTTTTATCAGCTTTGAGAAATCAGACCTTTTTGAAGAACAATATATGTGACTGATTGGGACTGTCTTCTGTTTTCCCATATTGAATATAATCAAGGAATGATCATGATTCCTAGGTTAAGCCCATTTAGTGGGGTTGCTTCCCTGCTCCAGTAGCTAAGGGATTAAAAGCATAGTGAAGAAAGCAGCTGATCTGGGCCCAAGAGTCCTATATATGAGGGGGCCCCAGCCCCAGCTCTGGGCAGTCTTTCATCTGCAAGTGAGGTGAAAGGATGTGCTGTTGGGCTGGCTGCTGGAGACAGAACCAGGGATAGCTCTATACAGGCTGCCAGGGCTTGGCGAGAGTCCAGAACCTGATATAAGGGTGAAAGGTACCTGGGGCTGGTGTGAGCATGACCCCTGGAAACAGAGAGACTCTGGGGAGGTTTGAGGTGCCAATCTGTGGTGCACAAGGTCCCTGGGTCAGGGCCTGGAGATGTGGGAGGGTCCAGATCCCTCCTAGCTTCCCACAGACCACCAGTGGGCAGTGATAAGACTAGTGGAGGCCACTGACTAAGTGGTTTGGCCTGGACTAGACCTTTACCCTGGAAGGTGGGAACTGAGAATGGACTCAGATGGAGGGCTGAGGTCCTGAGCAGAGAACAAGAGAAATGGAGCCCAGGCCACCAGATGGGAGTGGCCCTTGACTTATTGCCCAGAAACATCACAAGGAGGCACTCATTCAGTAAGCTGGTACCAGTGAATATCTACACTTCAGTTATTTAATTCATCTTTTTCTGTTATAATGTAGTCCAAAATATCATTAACTTTTATTGCATGCATACATTTTTGTGTTACAAAAATCCTTCTTCTAGAACAGCGTTGCCCAATGGGGGAGTACCCCCCTAGGGGGAAATTCTGAACTTAAAGAAGGTGGTAAAAACTAGGTGGGTGGTAGGGGGGCATCAGAATTCATGTTCAATGTTAAAATTTTTCAAAGGGGGCAGTGGAGAAACTGTTTCACTGGAACAGGGTGCTGCTGCGAAAAAGGTTGGGAACCACTGATCTAGAATTTTAGAATCTTGGAGGGGTGCTCAACAAGCAACTCATTGTGTTCTCTAGTTAAAGCAGACCTGAATAGGAGAACACTCTAAAATACACTTAGAAATATTCTAACTCTCTTTAAATACATTTATTTTTGAAAATGCACTGCTTGCACAGAGATACCTTATTTTTTTTTAACCAGTCCCTCAGCCATTTTATGAGACTAATACTTTGCTTTTCTTCAGAAAGTTACTTCAGCCTTCTGATTTATACCTAGAACTCACTAGGAAAACTTTATGAACCATATTGCATTGGTTTCATCAGAGTTCAAATTTTTTGCAAAACTAAGTCAATTTCACTAAAATTTTTTAATTTAAAAAGTGGAACACAGTTCTGATAATGTTGACATATCCTGTTCCTGCACTTTCAGAATGAAATGTTTCCTTCTTTGTTTTGAAATGAATTTTCCTTTCAAGTTTTATTATAGCATATTATACAAAATAAAAAAAATTAAATGTTTCAAGATTTTTAAAAAACTACACATTTTGAATGACTAGAAATAATTTTTCAAAAAAATTCCTTTTGAAGAGAATTTCAAAATTATGGGGTTTTGCTCTAATTCAGAATAAAGTGAAATTTCAAAATCCTTCAAGAAACAACCTTCCTCCTCCACACCACTCTAGTTATAACACTGATATCCTAGTGCTTGTAGCAGCTGTTTATGAGGAATCACTTCAGATACAGGTATGTAATATATAAAGCAAAACAAGAAAGGTAACAGTTTTACATGATGACAAGTTGCAAAGGGGTAGCCATGTTTGTTTAGTTCAGCAAAACAAACAAGGAGTCCTGTGACACTTTTAAAGACTAACAAATTTATTTATCACATGAGCTTTTGTGGAAGAAAATCCCTCTTTGACAAGTGAAAGAGAAGCTTTTGAGCTACCCAGAGCTCTTCTTCAGGTAACCCTAAATAACATTTGTCATAAAATGGACATATAATATAAAAAGCATGGAAGTCCTTTTTTGGAAAAATTCTGCCATTATCAGCAAAATTCCTTAAAAGAAAGAGTAGAACTTTGTGTTCATTCCCTCCCTTATCAACATAAAGATGTCTTATCTGTAAGATTGGTCATACAGTGTTCTCAAGCAAACATTAAAACGTCTGACAATTACTTTTTTTTTTGAAGTGCCTTAGAATTAAAGTCCATTGTCCCATACATTTCCAGAGGTAGTAGAAATTGCTGGGTCCCACTGAAAAGCTAGGAATCTCCTTGATGTAATTTGTGCTAATTTTATATCTAAAGTGTTGCACATCTACATTCTACCATTCTTGCTCCTTAGGCAAGACTCATGTAGGGATAGAGAAAGAAGAGCTTCTTGCAGTCTGATTTTTTTTTAATCAGTTTGTAGCTCTTCAGCAGGTTGGCATATTCCATTAAGCTCCATAGAAAATGGATTAGTAAGCAGTGAAGGCAATCACAGGGATATAGCATTCATTTGTCACATAGCTTTGCAGTTTGTCACATGCATCTAACTTCAAAATGTTAGGTATATGTGAGTGTATAAACAGCATATATTTTTAAATAGTATTCTCAAATGGCATAGCTAATGTAATATAATTGTCCCTCTTAGTTTTGGTGGTATGTTACTTAAAAGTTTAATACTGTAAAAAGTATTAGTATTGCAGAGTTGGAGATTTACTGTGACGATCACAACCTATTAAGGTATTATGTTAGTACAAATGTGGAAGCACATCATCCAGCTTTGCCTTTCTGACCTTCAAGAATTTGCAGCCTATTGAATTTTTTATTCTAAGCCAGAAATCCTGTCAGCTTCTCAAACAATTTGTAATGAACCTACTGCTTGGGGCTGACATGAAGATTTGTGCACAAGCTCTAAGAAGCTTGATTCTGATTCCTTTTCAATTTGATTCAGATGCTGCACACTTCCTCACACCCATGGACAGCTAAGAAATTCAGTAAGGTGTATAGAACTGAACTGATTTACCTAAAGGACAGGTGGTTTGGGTAGCAATTTTTAAAAAAAATTCTGAGCCCAACTGTTAATAACCAAGGCCATTGGAAAGCAAAGTTGAGCTACCTCAAACAAAATTGAAAGATTTAATGCTAGTTACCTGGTTGCTCACATATCATGATTTGACTTCTTTTCTATCAGAAGAGGTAAATAAGGATCCTGACTGAGGATGCATAGTAGGCAATAGTGGATTCTGACTTGACCAGTGGGATCTCAAGTCAACCTGTTCCACAATTAGTTTGTGTTTCTAATGCAGGTGAATGAGGCTTCAAAGACAAGTTTGCAATAGTAATATATAGATCTGATTTCGCTGACCATGAAACTAATACACCATGTCTGCATTTCACATTTAAGTTTTCTATTTAACATAAAAGGGCTATTAAATGCTCTCCACATTATTAAACTTAGTCATAGGAAAGTGATAGTCTTACAAGTCGTGCTAAAATATTCTTCCTCTTATAGGTGCTAAATGCATCCATTTGCATGCTTCAGGGCCATGATTCAGCTAACGATCTTTCTGTGTAGCATATACATTGTGCTATCTATCAGTGCTGTCCTTTGGTGTTCTCCGCTAACCTGAAATCAGAATGGCAGCTCTGTTTAAACACTTACTCATTTCTTGCTGTTCTGTGAGGAAAGAGGAGGCCTTAAGAAAAGTTGTTTAGAACCATATGATTGTAGAATCTTACCTGTCACAAACTTAGCTATGGTTCTTCAGCCCAGTTTCTTTTTACCTCTTTGTTAGTCTTTCAAAAATTAACGTGTAAGACATTTCCATCAATGTATTGGTTGTTGCTGACACCGAGGCAAGGGATGCACAAGTCTATTGCTTTATATTTTTAGCATCTTTTTTACTTTCTGACATAAGTTGGACACAACCAATGGTAGTTTAAGGAGAGGGTTGTCAGCATAACTTCCTACGTGGGCCTGTTTTCACCTAGACTCAGTCAGAGCTACATGACTGCTGTGATGTTGAAACATGGAGCTTGTAGCAGTCACCTAAATTCACCATACCCTAGGGACAACTCTGATTACAGAACTTTTTCTTCCTTTCCTTCTAGGCAACTCTTCCTTTATACTGCTTCTGCCTCTTGCTAATTAGTAATTAGCTATACATGATCCAGGAGGCACATCCAGTTGCTTCTAGGTGTACTTAACAAGGTCATAATGGGCCTATAGGGCTTTAATTCACCTGAAAGCCCATTGACTCTGTGACAATTTTCCACCCGAGGATGAAGTGGGGGGAAGAAAGCCAAACACAGCTAGCTTCATCTTCTGCCTTCCTGATCTTCCTATATGTTATTAATATAATGAACAAGTCATTGAACAGAGTTTTAGATTAAAGGAATTCATGGGTGCATGTTCTGAGTGATGATCTTCAAGGCTAGGACTTGCTCCACCCAAGCTTGCTCAGCACTCACTAGTTTGTACCTGTTAAATTTCTTGATTTGATGTGAAGTCTATGTTTATTCCCTTTAATGTTTCAAAGGTGGGTTAATGGATATATAGAGTTCTGTTTGTTTGTTTGCTGAGCAACTTAGGCAGTTTATTGATACGTTTTGGACCTATTTTTGACATATTTTTTCTTTTATAATCCCTATCCCCAAATATAGGGTGGGCAGTGTTGTAGAAAATAAGAGCTTGAAACATAAGGCCTAGCATAACACACCAGGTAGGAGGCCTGAGGCCTACAATAACAGGTCAGATATGAAGCCTGATCTCAAATAATGATCAAGTCTGTCATAAAGCAAAGCCGGCAGAAGTCATGCTGTGACAGTTGATAGGCTCAGAGTAACAGGCAAGAACAAAACTGAAATAGCAAATACATTCCAAAGAAGTACTAGGCATAAGCACATTCCAGAAAAGTACGAGGACATCCGAATACCTCAGAGATAACAAGGGCTCACTGACCTCCTGTAATGATGCTATAATGAATAGAAATGTCTTGTTAATATGATGAATACAGCTGTTCTGACCAAACCATACAGTACAAGGTAAAGGTTGCTATCCTACGACGTCAAAGAGTGGTACCTTAACAAATTAGGAGGGAGCAGCTACGTATGTCAGAAGAGATAATATGAAACTTGTTTGCATTTGTGTATAAAAGAGGAGTTTTCTTTCTTTGGCTGAGTAGCAAACGGAAAGCTCCACTGTTTGCTGAACCAGTACCGTTAGAGGCACACAGTATTAAATGTACTTGTAGCAAGTATAAGGCATTTTCTGCTGTGTTTCTCTGACCGTACCCCAGCTGGATGTCTTCATTGCTCAGTGGATGTGTGGTTGTGTTGAGTTATTCAATTGTGGAGTGGCATCTCAGTTATCTCTGCAAAGCTAGGACAGCATATGCACAGGGAGCGTACACACACAACCAGCAGGAACTTTTACATATAACTCTGAAGATATAAGGCAGAGTAAGTAATAGTGCCTATGATTAATCCCCCGCCCCCACCTTCTGAAATGGAATTTTGAACCTGGCAGAAGAATTCTCAGGTGTTGGTGACTGACCTTTTTTTTTCCCCCTTTTCTTTCTTTTCCTTTCTTTAACTAGATTCTCTGCTGGGTGGTTAATTGTTGCAGTTTGTGACAGGCTATTGCAGGGGTGGCCAAACTTACAGAATTCAAGAGCCGCACAAGTTGATTATTAAAACTTTGAGAGCCACACTGAGGCGTATAACCATGTATTTTTACCTACTCCAAAATTCCTAAGTTTAAAATTCATTGCGCACATGAATTTCATCATAAAAATAGGGCAAATATTGATCCTACTAATGTCAGATTCTAATAATTATTTAAGGTTACCATGAAACCAAGACTATACAGTAAAAACTTAGCTGTAACTAGATGTAGAACACTACAGGCTTGTGGCAAGTTATTTTTTAAAATCTGGGCAGTAACTTGTCAATGCAGTAGATAAAAGCTCTCTCAGATGTTGATCTCTAAGTAGTGCACAATGTTTTGAATTTCACTGTGGAATATGATGCTTCACAGCAGTAAGTAGTGCCAAAAATTGAAAGTCATCTACGTTCAGTTTTAAACTTTTCTCCTTTGTATTTTCATTTCTTCATATTCCACATCACATTTAGGACTTGTAAAACATGATTTTATTTTAACAATGAGTAAGCTGCGTTAGGGCCTATGAGAAAATCTAAACATGCTACGGCTTCTCTGACCATGTCACGCTTCCATCCCCCAACCCCGTTGCCACTTCCCTGCCGTCTCTTACCATGCTGGTGCTTCTCTGCTCTCCTCAACCATACTTATGTCAATGGACTTACAGAATTTTTTTTTTTAAAGCCAGTTTTCAGTAGTGGTGGTCTATCCTAAGTCTAAATCATTTTGCATGCTGAAAATGAACCATGATCCATAATTAAGTACTTGTAACATTCTTTAAATTAATAGAGGTTTTTTTTAAATTACCTTTTGACAGTAGTCAGTAGTTTTGGATGTAACACTTGTGTCAATTTTCAGTCATTTCTGATGATTATTTTTTAATTCTCAAAATAGAAATAAGATAAATAATTTTGCTTTCTAATACAATATCTGGCAATATCAGGTTGTTTTTAAAAAATAAAATTAATTTACAATTTCTTTTCAGGTTTAAATTGCTAAATTATGATCACTTATCTGTAGTTCATTGTAGACTTGCTCTTGATCAATTTATGTTGCCAGTTTTAAAAATATTGACCTAGAAAACAATATCAAAAAAGAAAAACTATTTAAAAAATCATGCACTCAGAAGGTCAGACTTCTTTTTGCTGGTGCTACTTTAATTCTGTCCAGCTTTTTTTGGCAGGGGGTTGGACTAGATGATCTCATGAGGTCCCTTCCAACCCTATGATTCTATGATTGAGTCTATGAATTCTGCCTCCAGTTTGTGTAATGAATGAATCCTATGATGATGTAATTAAAGACTGTATCATAATGCATACAGACAAGGAAGGTAGAATTAATCTTGTGTGGGTAAACTGTAAAATCTGACAGTTACTTACTCTGAGTACTTGTCTTTGCACCTAATTGACAACATTGCTTTTCCCTGCAGGCTCTCACAATGCTGCCCCTCCCCTGCTGGGTCTTACCATGCTGCTGCCTCTCTGCTGTCCCCGACCATAGCAAATTTCTCACCCCTGTCTCCCGCCATGCTGCTCTTCCCTGCTGTGCTCTTCCAAGAGCCGCAATTTTTCTTTAAAGAGTGGCATGTGGCTCACGAGCCACAGTTTGGCCATGTCTGGGCTATTGAATCAAATTTTGCAGCACAATGAGTGTAACTACAGAAATCTTAGGCAGGTACTTGGTTGGTTAAATACAGTTACCATTATTCTACTGGGGTATGTTAGAGATTGACCAGTAAGCACTCCTGTGGGGTGAGTGAGGACCTGAACCTGCAGGAGCAGGAGGTTTCTAAGATTCCAGCAATCTGTTGGAGTATATTTGCTTTCAGCTTCAGGTAGAGGAGAAATGGGAGGCACTTTCATAGAAGAATGTTAGATACTGATAATCAACCTCCATTTTAGGTTAATGATGATTTTATTCAAGTAGTTGAAGAGAATGTGCAATTTCTTCCTCTTTAAATATAATCTGATTTATGGGCTCTTTATGTTGAAGCTTCCTTGGTTAGGATACTTCTTTTTTCTATTACGGTTATTTAAATGCATCCTTAGCTGAGAAAGTAAATGAGATGATTCTGTTTAGAATATTCATTAAAGCCTACTCCAAAATGTGTTTTATATGAAAAATGGCTTCGCTACAGAGAATGATTGGTATGTCAAGAATTTCATTTCAAGCAACATTTTTGTTATTAGAACAACCTTCTGTTGTCTACATATTGGTTTTTGTTCAGAAAGATGTAATGCAAGATAGGAAAAAAAAACACTCTTCCAAGGTTCTTATCTGCCATTCAATACTTCTATTGTAAGCATAGATAATAACAATTCTAATATTTTTTTCATTTCCTTGGGTGCTGCCTCTTACTCACATCTTATAACACTCCTCATGCTTTTGCTGCTGCTTCTCTGTACAACTAGAAAAATAATCAGAGTTCATTCTTCAGTAAGCAGAGCACTCACATATTAAAACTTTAGAATTGTGTATCTTAAATGTGAACCATGAAGAGAGTGTGGGGGGTTAAATCCTTTTTCCCCATTCAGAGTTTCTTTACAATATGCAAAGATGACCCACATACAGGTTTTCTTCATTATTTTTTTCATCTTTGTTTTTGCATTGGGAAAACCATAAAGAGCTGAATTACACGTCCCAACCATATTGGAGTGAGGAAGCCAAGCAGGCTGTAGCTGAGGTGACACCATCATGTGGTCTCATTATTCAGGTCTTTTAAAGGTCCTCTTAAAAACAAGGAGAAAGCAAAACTAGTTTTTCAAATAAACACTGGAAAAATACGTTTTTTTTGTTCTGCAGTTATGTGTTTTGGGGTTTGTTTGTTTAGATTCTTCTTTTGTGTTCCCTTCCACTCCCCTTTGCTGCCAGCTCTCTCCCCTGAGGTAGTATTGTCTTGTACTATATTTGTGCATGGGTGATGGAGCCTTTAAACTCTCTAAAGCCAGTGAATCCTGAATGGATCAAGTGGAAGGATTGCTAGCTTCTCAGACAAGATGTTTTTCTTTTTGTATTATACAATATATGGCATGTGCTACCATTACATACATTATGTTTACAGTACTCTACTTTCCTTAACAGCTACCACATTTTCAGAGACTGTGTGTAAATATCAATAGCAGGTAAAGCAGTGACACAGAAAGCAGCTGAGGCAGTATAATTTATTGTAATACATTGGAGGATTCTAGCTTTGTTTGCATTTTTATTTTGATTATTTAAGGGTTATCTCCCTCCTGACCAGAAAGAGATGAACACACAAATCGAAAGCACTTCAGAATCATCCTGGAATATAACTTCTTCATCTAGCAATATACTCTACCCCTTGACAATTCAGTGAGAAGCCTATGCAAGTTAGTATCTCTTGAGAATAGCACAACTGAGAAGTGAAATTATATATTATTTATACATAAATATACCACACTCCATGGAATTAAATAAGACAGTCTCTCAACTCTTGTGATAGCTACCCTGGCAAGTGACCTTTTTTCTTGTTCTTGTACATTGCAAAATATACTACACTGAATATTATTTATATTATGGCAGCAACTAGGGACCCAAACTATGATCAAGGCCTTTGGAATAGTCCCTATATAAGCAGACTACAAAGAGTTTGTCGCATGAGCTTTTGTGGGAGAAAATCCCACTTCGTCAGATGCTTTGAAAATGGGAGAACTTACAGAATGGGAGGAAAATAAATTTTATTTTCCTCCCTTTCTGTAAGTTCTCCCATCTTCAAAATGTCTGACAAGGTGGGATTTTCTCCCACAAAAGCTCATGCGACAAATAAATTTGTTAGTCTTTAAGAGTCACAGGACTCCTTTTTTGTTCTGCTGAACTAGACTAATGCAGCACCCCTTTGGATCCAGAGAGTTTACAGTCTAAGTAGACAAGACAAGCAGAAGATGGGAGGGAGATAAGCATGGAGAAGTGAAGTCAGTTGCCTGATGTCACATAGCAGATTAGCGAGTGAGCAATGAAACCCAGGTCTCTGGAGTGCCCATCCTGTGCCTCACCTAGTAGGCACTTCCTACCCTGGTGAACTCTAGGAACCCTTTTTTAAACTCCTATGTTCTCTTTCTAACTACCACCATGTTGTATGACCACACACACACACACACACACACACACACACACACGATCAGTTTTATTCACATATGCTTTTATTCTAACACCTGCCAAACTAAAAAGAAATTAAATTTGTATGAAAATATAAAAAGTTACCACATTCTTATATCAAATGCCAGAATGTGGTAGAGCTCTAGTGTGTATAGTTTGCACCCTCAGAAAATGTCTTACTTCAGAAATAGTACAGGGTGGGTTCTACCATAAAATATATGCATTGTTGTATGCATACAGTGGAAGACATATTAACTTGTGCAGGTGGTTGTGTTGGTTTTATAGTTAATATTTATTTGTTTATATTTCTGTAGTATCCATATGTTCCAGTCAGGATTGGGGAATCATACTTTATGAAGCTCAAACAAAATAATAGGCCTTCCCTAGCAACAGTGATACTATGCAAATATGGCAGTTCACTAGTGATAAGTTCACTAGATAGAACTGAGCTTAAGACATCAAATAGCCTTTATAAAGACCATTCCTTGCATTACCCAGGTACTCTTTATACATGTTGCTTTTAATAGCCTTCAGAAACATTCTATTCCCATATGAGAACCTCTGATTATTGATGTTAAAAAACATGCAAACAGCTCAGTTGGAAAGAAAGCACAACAAGGTTGGATTTCAGCATTTCTGGTTGAGTTGTTGGTTGACTCAAGCCACACAATAACATGTTAAAAATGATTTGCATAGTTATCAATCTGCACTTTGTTTCCATGTCATTTTTAAAGAATAATTGTGTTTCTAAGCTTTCATTTGCTATTACTTGTTATATTTTGGACTTTCCTCTCAAAATTCAACTCTTCATGTTAGCAGAGGCACCATTTTTGTGGTATTCTGATTGTAGCCAACTCTTTACGAGCATATTTTTTAATAAATTGAGTAATAAATGTGATGCAAATATATTGATAAACAAAAGTGAAGCAGTTACAAAACATTGAAATTTCTTTTGTAAAGTGAATGTTCTTTTCACAAATGTAAGGATATGTTCAGGAATGCTTTAATTTTCTTTTTGCTGCTGTGGCTAAATGGGAAGGTATATTTTAGGGACTCCTTCACACATAAAAGGTGGCAAATGGATAGCTGTTAAGTGTTCTTTATCCTTTCAACAGGTGCAACATAGCAGCAATGATGTAAGATGCCTAGTTCCTTTGATTACGCTTCATCTCTGGAGGGGAAAGGGGTAGGAACCAAGGACTGGACTGGAGAGCAGCAAGCCTCTTTACTCGTTAAATTATCATCCTTTCTCCTGGGAATTTCCGGTTGGCCTTCAGTGGCTTATGATACTGATGGCGCTCTATTGACAGCTAAACTAAACCCATTTCACATAGGCTGTCAAATGGCAAAGACATTTGGAAACTACCAAATTGAAACTGAAATAACAGGTATCCATTGGTTTCCTGGATCATCCAGTCACCTAATTAACATGTAGAATTATGTTACAGAATATTATCTATGCAGAATACTATTAAGGGTATGATCTAATATCCCTCACACCTGCCTCAAGGAAAGAAAAAGTATCAGTAAAGATCCTAGTAACTGAGTATCAAAACAGGTTGGTCAAGGTGTACTGATGGGAACGTAGATAGGACCTTCTCATTTGTGATATACCCCTGATATGCCAGTACAAAAAAACACCACTTGGGCATCCCTCCATGATGTAAATATTTTAATACTGCACAATTAAACTTTCAGTTTAAACTGTAAATTTCTTTTCTCATATGCCTCAGTTCTTACTAGAAGCTTAACACAGTATTTAGCTTTAAAATTCACAAAAGTCAAGGGTTACAAATGATAAGAAAAAGCCTAAACAGCCTGTGTATCTTGATAGTCCATTGCCATGACACAAAGATACAGGCATGAAGATAGAAAACTAGAGATTATGTCTGCACTGACAGCTGTATATTCACCATCATCAGATAAATTTATCCTATTTGGCTGAGTGGCAGTATAGACATCCTCAAGCAATCTGGAAGTCAATTTAGTAAAACCACCTCTTTAGCTGGCATAGCCCTGTGTTGAATTTTGCTGGCAGAATAGACCAGACTGGGGCTCTTGAATGGTGAATTTAGAATAGAACCAGGGTAACTACTATTCAACAGTGTACCATTGTTGAAGGGGGGGGGATCAGGGCCAAACATCATTCTGGGTTGAATTAGCAGAAGTGTTGTAAGCAAGACATGAGATCTAATTCTGCTCAGCTCCGCACTGATTAAACCTCAGGTGAATATACTGTCCAGTTCTGGGTGTCACATTTCAGGAAAAACAGGACAAATAGGAGAAAGTCTGCAAAAGAACAACAAAACCCATTTAAGGTCTAGAAAACAAGACCGAGGAAGGAAGATTGAAAAAAGATGGATTTGTTTAGTCTGGTGAAGAGACAAGAGGGGTGTGAGGGAGGGGATATGATAATAGCTTTTAAGTACATAAAAGGTTGTTACAAGTGGGAGGGAGGACTTGTTCCTGTTGACCTCTGAAAACAGGACAAGAAGTCATGGACTTAAAATCTAGCAAAGGTGGTTGAGGTTGGACATCAGGAAAAACTTCCTAACTTTAAGTATAGTTAAGTATTAAAATAAATCAACTAGGAATGGTGTGGAGTCTCCATCATTGGAGATTTTTAAGACCGGGCTGAACAGACAGCTGTCAGAGTATATATCAGTATATATATCAGTGGTATATATCAGTGCTTCTCAACTTTTTAGATACCAGGGACCAGCTTCCTATATTGTGTCATGGAGATCTCAGGGACCAGTGCTGGTCCGTGGACAGGTCATTGGGAAACACTAGTCTAGATGATACTTGGTCCTGCCATAATTGCAGAGGACTGGACTAGAATACTGGTTTTTTTTCTTTCTTTTCTAAAATCATATGATTACATTTTAAAATACTTTTAAATGCTTGCATTCAAAGCTACAAAATATCTAGTTCTTTAGCTAACTAGTTGAAATTAAGATTTTTCCATTGCAATCCACACATTCAAACTGGTTACCTTTCATGCTCTTACCCAGTACAGTTCACATCATTATTTACTATTTTCTTATAGATTTTGTGAAAGGAAAATCCAGGTAAGGAATCTAATTACAATGTAGAATCTATACTCCACACTTTTTACAGGAACCAACCAGGATAGGCTAATGCCAAGGTATATGGGGGAACTCCAGATCTCCAGCAATGAGCTGACTTGGTTGGGTAATCTGTAGGGAGTTTGAGAGAAGACTATATTACTTTAAATCAGTTTTACATGAAATTTTAGGTGGTATTTCTAAGACAAACTCACTGCCCCTTATTTCATTCTAGATCTTCCTTCCCTGCTTTTTCCTGACATGAACTTTATTTCTAAGATTAGTGTCTCATCCTGGTGTTGATTAAAGTGCCTCTCTGTCCTAGCTGGCAACTCCATTATTGCAGCAGGCCTGCCATTCCATGGACAGCTTGACAGCTGTATCAAATTGATTAGCGTTTTTCTGAGGGTTAAGTGATGTTAAAATGAGACCAAAAAGTTACATGTACCTTTCACACATGGATTCATACATGTAACTCACAAATGTGGGTTAAAGGTTTCCCTCTGTGCAGCTCTCCAAAGGTAAAAGGTTAGAACGTTACTTCACTATCCACTCCTCCTCTTCCTTATATGTAAGGGCAGAGCAGAAAGAGCTGAGTACAGTCGGTACTAAATTAAGTATTCCTAAATTATAAGTACATCTGATTTGGCAGATTGGAATCACCAACTGGACATTCTCCATTGCATATGTAACCTTGAGGTGGGTTAGAGTTCATTTAATTGCACTGCTCCAGTGCCAAAAAAAAAAAAAAAAAAAAAATTAAACCACAACTCCTATAGAGAAGCAGCTGGAGACTGGGGTCAGTTTGTAAGGGACTCATGGCAAAGATTGTTCAGTTACCTTCCCCACATTAAAATACTACCTAAGAACAAACATAATGAATTTTATTAACTACTAACATGATAAATCTTATAATAATAAAACAAAATGAATTTAAACAGAACAGTCCACAGCAGAAGCACTTGGGGGAAAGAAACCCAAGAGTCCCAAAGTTTCAATAGAGTTCACTCACATCTCAGTTAGGGTCTCTGTTCAAGTCTAAAGGCTTGAGTTGCAAGAAGCACCAATCCTCTTCTTTGTCTGCAGCAATCTTAGGTAGAAATCCATGCAGGCTTTTCTTTCTCTTCTGGAACCAGCACCATCCAGTCAGCTTACTGGTCAACCAGCAGTCAGTCACACACCCACACACAGACACATATAAGAAAACTCTGCTGCAAAATGCTCCACAGCCGTGGGAGACCATCTTGCTGTCCACTCATGGCTCAGCTTCTCCCAGTCACACGCTGAGCACATGGGCTGTTCTCATTGCAACGCTGTGGCTGCTGGCTGGTCTCACAGCATCTGTCCACAGCAGCAGTAGAAAATCTAATCAAGTATGTTCAGTGCATCCACCCATTTACCAAAAGCTTCTGGACCTAGGCAGCCAAATCTAACCAGCAACATAACACAGCCTCAAGAGATCCCTGAAAGAGAGAGGTCCTGTAAAGAGGTATATGGGTTACACACACACACACAGGCCTCTATCCTTCTGATACCTACCCCAGCTCTTAATTTTACACATGTGAGTATATTCACTGGTTGAGCTTCTGCACTGTGATTCTAATTCTATATCCACACTGAAGTCGGGGTGGGATTCCTGGCTTGTATAGATATACTTGTGCTAGCTCTCATTTGAGTTAGTATGGTAAAAAGAGTTGTGTGTCCACAGTACTAGAGCATGGGCTAGTAGCCTTGAATGCACTCCCACTATGCTGCTGCCTGCCTCTGAAACACCCTTTACAGTCAGTGTCCCTTGTTCTACCCCATAGTATATTGTCTCTGCAGGATCTTAGCTAGGGTCCTGAAGAGGCAGCATTGCAACTGTCTTCTGCAGTTCCTGTCCAGCTAGTCCTTCCCCTGCTGGTTATGGAGCTTTAAAGCCCTTTTAGGCCACTCTGTCTCTTTTCTGCAGCATAAAGGGGGCCAGAACAGGGGTGGGGAACTCATCAATCGACTTGTAACCCCAGACCTCACTGAGACTAGTCCTCATGAATAAAGTTAATCATTCCATAAGCTCTTTGCCGACTTAGTGGCATGTTCTCATATATTTAGCCACAAAAAGCAATTCTTTTAAAATAAGCTTAATCTTTAAAGTGCAAGGTTTATACATTTATGAGGTCCCTTCCAACCCTATGATTCTATTCTATTCCCCAAAGGAAATTATGAAGGAGGTTACTGTTCCTTTAAGGGTGGGCCAAGCACTCACTATCAGAATAGCCTGTGTATGATCAAGAAGAGTCCCTGATATTTTAAATAGAAACAGGAAACCTAGCAGGGGAAACTAGAAGCCATTCATCTTGATTCTCTCTTTTCTCCCTTCCTCTGCCACCTCGGGTGTGTTCAAACAGCAGTCTTATTTCGAAACAACAGAGGTTAATAAGAAATGCCATGTTCACACGATGCACTGTTGTTTCGAAACAATGGCGTTGTTACGAAACAACTTAAACCCCATTTGGGGTCGCAACAATGCTGTTTTGAAACGATTGTTTCAAAACAATCCTTCTGAACATGTTGTTTCGGAACAAAGTGTTCCGAAACAACATTTGACCCTCAGCACCCTGGCCAGGGAACCCTCAGCACCCTAGCCAGGGTGTTGAGGGCTGTCCCTCAGCCCCAGATAGGGGGCTGCAGCCCCCGCCCAGGCTGCTTCCAAACCCCGCCGCAGGGCCAGGGGTGCCCGGCTGGAGCCCGCCGCCGGGGCTGCCCCCAAACCCTGCTACAGGGTCAGGGGCGCCAGGCTCAGCCCGCCGCTGCAGGGGCCGGGGTGAGTGCGGCCCCGGGATTCCCCAGTGCCCCGCTCCTGCCGGGGGGCGGGGCTGGGGATACCCAGGGTATCCCCAGCCCCACCCCCAGCAGGAGCAGCTGTGCCGGGGAGTCCCAGGGCTGCGCTCACCCCCACCCCTGCAGTGGTGGGCTGAACTGGGCGCCCCTGACCCCACAGCGGGGTTTGGGGGCAGCCCGGGCCGCAGGCTGAGCCGCCCTGCCAGGGGCTGCAGCCCCCTTTCTGGGGCTGCAGGGTGAGCCGCGGCAGCAGCTCACCCCCCCCCAGGGGCTGCAGCCCCCTGAAGCAGGTAAGGAAATAGCATGTTCACACTGTGGACATGCTATTTCGTTTCCCGCTTTTTTCCTTATTTCGAAATAGCTTTTTTTGTTAATTCTAAATAAGTTATTTCAAAATAAGGCGTTACTTCGATGCAAGTTGTTTTGGAACAACTTGTATCGAAATAACACTCTGTGTGTGAACGTAGCCCTCCAAATCAGACTAGCTGATCCCCTGGTCATTCTAATTATGAGCTCCTGGTTTTTCCTGAGGGGGAAATACATCTTTCACAGGGAGGAATTCTTAAAAAGGGGTTTTAAAAAGTAATCTGGTCATCAAGATGTGTGTACACTTTACTTTGCTGAATAAACTGCAAAATTATTGAGACTCATTTTTAGTCTTTTTTTTAACAAAATGAAAATGTTCATTTTTTGGTAATAAGGTCATGCCTTTAATTTTTTTTTACGTTTTTTTATTTTATTTTTAATTCAAAAATATTCAGTTCAAACTGTTCTTTATTTGTCTGAAAAGGAGAAAGATTGCAAAAAGTCACAATTGTCAACAGCCAAAACGGGTCAATTTCAAACACATCAACGCAACATAATCAACATTTTGCATTCTTTTGTGAAAAAAATGTTTTAATTTGTCCATTTCTAATAACAATTGTCACTTTTGTACTTCTCCTTTTTATGTTCATTCCTCACTTATTTATAAAATTAAGAGCAGAAGAACCCAGCAGATCATCTAGTCTGACCTGCTGTATGTCACAGACCAGCAATAGCATCCAGCACCCACACACTAAACCTAACACAAAAAATTAGACCAAAGTAAGACAGCCCATCATGAAATTCCACTAATATATTTGTCCAGCTCTCTTAAAATAAAGATGTTTCTCCCCACAGCTCCTGCTTGGATGTTGTTCTAGAAGCTCATTCTTGTAATGGTTAGAAACCTTTTTGAATGTGTGTAACCAGACTTATACACAGTATTCCAGATAAGGTCTTACAGATCCTTGTCCAATACAGGGCTGAATTACTGCAGGAGCTGTAGGGGCTGAAGCCCTGGGCCCCAACTGAATGGGGGGGCTCTAGTTCCTAAAACCCCAACAATAATTTGGCAACTCCCACCAGTGCCAGCGCTGTGAGGAGTAGGCAGAGCAGGGCCCTTGAGCCAGAGGCTGGGCTCCATACTCCTGCCCCATCGCTAGGCTGGCTCGTTCACTCCCAGGAGCAGGGCCAGCTAGCATGGCCTGTGCTCCTACCTCACACAGTTCTCCAGTGCCCATGGCCCTGGGGGGCTGCATTGGGTGCCATGGCACTGTGTGCTAGCCAGTGCCTTCCCTCCCCAGGGCGGATTGGCCAGAGTGGGGCTGGGGTGGGAGTGCCCTCTGGCCCCCAGGCTCCTAACCCAGTGACAGTGGGGGCAGGGGCTTGACCCCCCCACAGTGGGGCCCCAGGCGGGGGACCCAGCAGTGGATGGCAGTCTAGGTTCCCTGGTCCAGTTAATTCAGCCCTGCTCCAATGGCATTAATGCTTTTCTTTCTCCTACTGGAAATGCCTTACCTGATACATCTTAGGATTACATTTGCATTTGTCACAGCCATTTGTTGCTCATCCTATGACTGATCAACATACCCAGCTCTCTGTCTTCCTGTGTTGCTCCAGCTAAGAGCCTGGAGGAGAGCTAATCACCAAACAACCGAAAGGAGGCATTGGAGCAGCAAGCAGAGCACTCTGTGACACTGCCATTTTGAAATAAATAAAACATAGCTGACAAACTGGTTTGGGTTTCCCTCCATTTAATTTAATTTAAACTGAATCAACCCATCATCACTCGATCCAGTGTTGTTTCTTAGGACCAGCTGTTCCATGATGTCCTCACTACTTAACAAAACCAAGTCTAAGATTGTATTTCTTCTTGTTGGGTCAGTGGCTATTTCATGAACAATATCATTTATCACATTGAGGAATAACTGGGCACCAACAGCATTTGTAACATTTATTCTCCAGTCTAGCTTCAGGAACCTATAACACAATTTCCAGTTGTATTTCTCCCTCTCTCCAGTAATATTGAAGACATAGCTAACCATAGCTAAGTTTGACCCTGGTTTTCAGAGTCACTAACACTATCATTGTCCAAATAGAACCTTGCTTGTGATCCTTCCCCAAAATGATTTTGACCCAAACAGATAGTTGCGTCCCCACTATCACTTTTTTTCTTTTGTTACCATATCCTGTTGTTACTCATTCTTCATGATCAGCACCTATGCCTTTGTGTTTCTGTGAATTACTTAGTGCGTTATTGGTGCTGAAAAAATGGAGAGAAACAAACTACAAAGACAGCTGCAGGAATATCTTTATTGGCAAGTGACAGTAAGATGCTTCCAGGCAATATTAGTTTGGTACCTTTTCTCCAGGTGGTTCTTTACAGAGCTCACAACTAGACAGTTGCATTAAAAACAGTAAAAGTAAAAATAAACAAAACACCTACTCCCACAGGGGCTCTGAAAGCACACACTACACTGGCACATAGAAAAATCTCTCAGTTCCTGTGAATTCTTACAGAATATCCTTTTAAACTAACAGTAGGCATTGATAAGCCAAAAACAAAATGTATTTTCCTTCCCAAGACATCTTTGCTTACTTTATACTCTCAACTTAAGACTTTCCCAAAACCCCAAATCATTTTTAACTCTTCTGTATAGAAGAACAGAATTTTTTTGCTGAGACTTGAGGGGGCTGCAATAAATAGAGATTTGGTGACACCGAAACACTTTCCGATATTCATGGTGATTTTATCAAAGGACTTAATTTAAAAAAAAAATCAAAATGTTCCTTTGTAATATTTGTAAAACAAACATTTTGATGCTTCTATCTGAAACCTTCAAAATTTCCTTGAAATCCAACTGAATTTTTTCTTTGTAATTTTTTTCACCTTCTGTTCACCATAAATTTGAAATATCTTGTTTTCAGTTTGACCAAGATTTGATTTTTTTTTAATTGTCAGCAAACCAAAGCCATTATTCACACTTTGTTGCTCAGTCTTCCTTGTTCCATGTATCCAGGTTACTTTCAAATTCAGCTCCTTCTTCTATAACATTTCCAAAATATAACCTTTTGTTTCTGTCCACAGGACTTGGCAAACCTACCAGCAGAGATTTAGAATTTGAACCAATAATCCGGATATGTTAAATTTTATACTTGAGAAAAGCTGGCTATCCAGAATAACTCTGATCCAATTCAGCCTTACATAGTGTTCATGAAAGGGTTTGTTATGAAGTTTGAGTTCATCCTGTTGTGGGCAATTTTTCAAAAATTATCTACACCTCAGATAATTTTGCCCTAAGTCCTATTTCCAAAACTGACTGAACAATATCCCTAGGCCCTGGTATAGCAAAGTACATAAGGAGGTGCTAAATTTACATTGAAGTCGATCATGTGCTCAAATCCACTTAAAGTTAAGTATATGCTTAAGTGTTCTGCTGAATTGGGGCCTAAGATGAAAAAGTTCACTGTATAATAGAGACTACCAGCAATCCCACACTGGGTCTGACAAGTGGAATAACCATCACACATCAGCAGAATAGTGTGCACCAGAATAAAGCAAGTTAACTCATTATACATTCTTTCCAGGTATCTAATTAAAGCTTTACCTATGGTTTAGGGGGAAAAAAATCAACTTTGTGATTGATCCGTATGAGATCACCTTCAAACTTTTGCCATCTATCCTGAGGAGAAAGGAGCTGATTGAGCTGGAAGACGATGCTAGAAAACTTCAAACTAGAAAAAAGAAATGCATCTTTAACAGTTGTCCCTGGAAGAGAGTATCAACAGGTGTGATTGGTTCACCACTACTCAAAAATCAAGACTGGATGTGTTTTTAATGGATATACTCTATTTCCACCCCCAAGTTCATGGGCTTTGATGCAGGAATTACTGGACGAAATTTCATGGTTTTTGTCATACAGGAGGTCAGACTAAATGAGTGTAATCGTCCTTTCTGGCTTTAAACTCTACTAATGTATTTCCTGAAGGAGTGACTGATTCTCAGGGTATGTCCACACAGGCTTCTTATTTCGAAACAACAGAGGTTGTTTCAAAATAAGAAGCGGCATGTCCACACAACGCACCGTTATTTCAAAACAACGAGACCCATTGTTTCAAAATAACGGCTGTTATTTCGAAACCGTTAAACCTCGCATCTTGTCGAAATAGCCTTTGTTTCAAAATGGTTGTTTTGAAACAACGGTGTTCGGACATGTTGCTTCAAAACAACACCATTGTTTCGAAACAACTGTTTTGAAACAACATGTCTGAACGGCCTTGTTTCGAAATAACCATTTCAAAATAATGGCTATTTCGAAAGCAGGCTTTCCCTTAATTCGAATTAACAAAATGTTAACTCAAATTAAATTATTTTGAAATGGGTTAGTTCAAAATAATGATGCATGTGTGGACATAGAATCATAGAATCCTAGGGTTGGAAGGGACCTCATAGGTCATCTAGTCCAACCCCCTGCCAGAGGCAGGACCACTCCCACTTAAACCATGCCAGTCAGGGTTTTGTCCAGCCGGGCCTTAAACACCTCCAAAGATGGAGACTCCACCACCTCCCTCAGCAGCTCATTCCAAGACTTCACCACTCTCCTAGTAAAAAAGTTTTTTCTAATATCCAGCCTCGACCTCCCTAACCGCAACTTGAGACCCTTGCTCCTCATTCTGTCCTCCGTTACTACCGAGAACAGTCGCGCTCCATCTTCCTTGGAGCATCCCTTCAAGTAGTTGAAGGTTGCTATCAAATCCCCCCTCAATCTTCTCTTCTGCAGACTAAATAAGCCTAATGCTTCCAGTCTTTCCTCATAGGGCTTGTGCTCTAGCCCTTTAATCATTTTGGTTGCCCTCCTCTGAACTCTCTCTAGCATGTCCCTGTCCTTTTTGTAGTGGGGAGCCCAAAACTGAACCCAGTATTCTAGATGTGGCCTCACCAGTGCAGAATAGAGGGGAATGATCACATCCCTTGATCTGCTGGTAATACTTCTTTTGATGCAGCCCAGTATGCCATTGGCCTTTTTGGCAGCAAGAGCACACTGCTGACTTATATCTAGCTTCCCATCCACCATGACCCCCAGGTCCTTTTCTACACTGCTGCTACTTAGCTGAATGTTTCCCAGCCTGTAGCAGTACATGGGGTTTTTTTGTCCCAAATGCAGGATTTTACACTTATCCTTATTGAATCTCATAAGATTTCTATTGGCCCACTGTTCCAATTTATCTAGGAATCCTGTCCTTGCCCTCCAACGTGTCTACTGGTCCCCCCAGCTTGGTGTCATCCGCAAACTTACTGAGAATGCAGTCTGTTCCATCATCCAGATCATTGATTAAAATGTTGAACAGAACCGGCCCCAGGACCGACCCCTGGGGCACACCACTCGTGACCGGTTGCCAGCTAGACATGGAACCACTGATTCCTACACGCTGAGACCGTTGATCTAGCCAGTTCTCTATCCACCTTATAGTCCACCTATCCAACCCATACTTCCTTAATTTGCCAATGAGAATGCTGTGGGAAACTGTATCAAAAACCTTGCTAAAATCAAGGTATATCACATCAACAGTTCTTCCTGCATCCAGAAAAGCAGTCATCTGATCATAGAAGGAAATGAGATTGGTCAGGCATGATTTACCCTTGATAAATCCATGCTGACTGTTCCTGATCACTTTATTTTCCTCTAAGTGTTTGAGGATGGATTCTTTGAGAATCTGCTCCATAATTTTTCCAGGGATTGAGGTGAGGCTGACTGGTCTGTAATTCCCTGGATCCTTCTTTTTCCCTTTCTTGAAAATAGGCATTACATTTGCTTTTTTCCAGTCCTCTGGCACCTCCCCCATTCTCCATGAGTTTTGAAAGATAATGGCCAGCGGTGCAGCTATTTCGTCGGCCAATTCCCTTAGCACCCTTGGATGCAGTTCGTCCGGCCCCATGGACTTGTGCACATCCAGCTTCTTTAAGCAGTCCCTAACCTGACCTTCCATCACCAAGGGCCTGTCTTCTTCTCTCCCATCTGCCACACCCATAGTAGTGGGCTGGGAGCTGACCCTGCCTGTGAAAACTGAAGCAAAAAAGGCATTGAGCACTTCAGCTTTTTCCTCATCGTCTGTCACAAGGATGCCTGCCCTATTCAGCAAGGGGCCTACACCATCCCTGATCCTCTTTTTCTTACTAATATACTTGTAGAACCCCTTCTTGTTATCTTTTACATCCCTTGCTAGCCACAACTCCATTTGTCCTTTGGCATAGTTTCAGTGATTTAATTTTAAAGTCCAGTAACCATGGGCATGGCCGTAGTTTCAAATTTCTTTTAAAATTCTATAAGAAATCAGTCTAAATGAGTTTCTTAGATTCCTAACACAAATATTGATTGCCATTGTAGTGACTGAAATTAAGGAATCTCTAATTCCAACAGTTCTCTCTGCCCTGAGTCAAGTACCTTCTAATATTCAAATTAGTTTTAATATGATCAGTCTGGAATGTTTTCTCACTGATATATAATGTGCAGACTTGGAAAGATTAGATTTTTATTTGTAGATGTTGGCAACTTTTGATTTGATTATGCACACAAAAAAGCAACAAAATATTTCCATCAGTAATCAATTTACAGATAGGGAAAGTAAGAAAAATGCTTCTTTAGAACTTAAGAGTTTAAATTAAATCTGTTTGCTTTGTATATTTTGATATGGGATGTTGACCATTTGTGTTAATGGTTACAGAACTAACTTTTTGAATCTCACCATCTACCGTCATTAAATAATTGTCAGAGTCCCACTGTTGTCTGCCCTTCATAATTTCCTGCCATTGTGGAAAAATAAAAATGTTTGTTTTAAAGCATTCAATTCAGTTTATATTAAATAATTATCCAAAATTACAGTATATATCACAATTTTATTTAAAAAAAATCAAATTCTGCCAAGCCTGATATAATAGCAGCAGCAAACATTGACATAGGATCCCATTGAAAAGTATTTAGCTTCTTATCAGCAAAGACTGTTTGCTACAGAAAGTTGTTACAGTAGTAGTGTTTGTAAACAAAGTGTCACAAAGCACTAAAACTACAAAGAGCATATTAATAAATAAATTATATACTTCAATGAAATAATGTAATAGTACACACCCAGCACACTTTGGGAGAGGCAACCGGGTAGCTGGCTGACTTAGGTAAATAAACTCTGCTGTTTCCTCCAGCACATGGATGGCTGTAAATTACAGACTTAGGAAGACAAACCAGGGTTATAATTTTGAAAAATGTCAAAGTGATTTAGGTGCTGGACCCCAATGACAGTAAATGGGATATTGGCTTCTAAGTTACTTTGAAAACTTTACCTAAGGTACATTTATGAAGCTACATTTTATAACATCTAAGGAATTTTACTGTAGAGATCACAGACACTTCATTTGCTAACTTCCTAACTTTTTTTTTTATCAAGGAAATGTAGAATTTGGGCTGAGGGAAGGGAGCTTTTTGAAACTCATTTCAACATTAAGTGTCCTAATATTGTCTCTTTTTAGGCATAGCAAAGCTAATTTTTACACATAAGAAAATCTTCAGTCATTAACAGAAGAGGCAAATCTACATGCCCAGATTAAAAAAAAAAAAAAAAAAAAGATTACATCTGCCTAATTCAAACATTTTTCAAATAATATCTAAGCCTAGCCCAGATAAACTCAGTACAATGATGGGGTAGGACTAGGAGTTGACCCTGCTACCACTGAAATTAATGGAAGTCCCAGTAACATTAACAGGAGCTGGGTAAGGTCTGTGAATAGTCTTTAGAGAAGTTCATGAATCTTAATCATTAAGTGCTTTCTTTATCCCACCCTAGCACTCTATCCTTAACTTCTCCTTTCCTCATTGATTATTCTGTACCACCACATTTGAGTTGCCTACAATTTTAGATTCTTGTTGTGGGACTCAGGGAGTCTGGCAGCATTTCTACTGAGGCCCAGGCTGGCACTCAAAATAGATCATGATTTTGTGCATGGAACTCTCAAAATAGCATAATTCCAGAATTTCATAATCTGAATTGCGCAGAAGAGGCCAGTGCAGGATGTTTGAGCTACTGTAACAGCTGCTGTTACAGTGTGACCTTGTCCCACAGCTTACACTTCCCTGCATCTATTTCCCTCCATTCTGTAATCTTCCTCATCTTCAAAGCATCTGACAAAGTGGGATTTTCTCCATAAAAGCTCATGAGATAAATAAATTTGTTAGTCTTTAAGTGCCACAGAACTCTCTGTTTTACTGAGCTAGACTAACACGGCTACCCCTTTGGATCTTGGATACAGGATAGGATCCTTCAAAGATATCAAGAGCACGTTCTTGAAACTACAGAAGAATCACAGATGTGGTAGCTGTCTGTCCCCAAATTTCACAAACATTTCTGATTTTTCACAGGTCTTTCTTCAGTAAAAGTTGAAGGCTCAGGTCCATTTTAACTAACCTAATGGAATATTTTTTACTTGAAGAAAGATGTCAATGAAGCACAAGTAATGTCTTTAAAAACTAAATGACTTTCTTGCATAACAGATTCCATTTGTAAATTAATAATCATGAAGCTATCTCACTCTAGTCTAACTCAAAATATCATTTAGCTAATATTTTCGGTGTCTCACAATCTGGAAAAAGTAAACTAGGTCAGTATTGTCAATAAATTATTCACTCTGTCACTTGTTTTCTCAGACTATTCTGTACCACAAATTTTGTGTTGCATGCCACGGAACTGTTCTAGCGCTTTAACTCCCAAAATAATTTTCATAAGCACTGCAAAGAAATGCACAAACACAGATACAAAACTCTTAATAACTATTTATAGGGTTAATACTACATGGAGATTAATAAGAAACAATGTATATTATAAGTTATCCTTTCACTGGAATGACCAACATGTTCATGTCTATAGGAGTTTGTTCCATATGAAAAACCTGTGGAACTCTGTCTTTACCTCACCAAAGGTTTATTCTTGGAGCCAAAAAACAATGATGCTGCATGTATGACATCAGAAAACTGTAGGGTAACTGCAAATCCTCTTGGGCGGTCTTATTAAATTAACAATAGTGAATTTGTGGTCACATTAGTCTTTTCAACCAGAAATGCTTTAAAAAACTGAAAATTTAAAAAAGTTTAGGTCCTTATTTTCCTTGATTAATGGTGCAAAACATTGCATTGCATTATTGGTCCAAAACAATGTCAGGGATGGTTTAATACGGGTACTTGGCCCTGCCATGAGTGCAGGGTACTGGACTGGATGACCTGTCATGGGCCCTTCCGGTTTCTATGATTCTATCTCGCTACAATCTTGCTGCAAAAAAAGCAAGAAGTCTTGTGGCACTTTAAGAAGACTCCTTTTTTTTTTTTTTTTTTTTTTTGCTTTACTAGACTAACATGGCTGCCCCCTTGGAATCTTGCTGCAGTGTTTCAGATCCTTACTGGTGATGGGAGAAACCACAAAATTCCTTTCTTTAGGAATTTTGGGTGAGTATTACTATCCAAATTTTACCGCTAGGAAAACTTAGACAAACAATTGAAATGCCTAACCCAATGTCCAAGCTGAGGTTATTATGTGCTAACTGCTAGATCATGCTACCTCATGATCCAGTGTGGCACCAACACAGGCTATCTTTTTTAGTAGTTATTTAGTGAAAATCAGTGATGTGTTTGAGGCTGCATAAAAAATACAATTACTGGTAGGCATGAGGTCTCCACCAGGGAGTTCACTCTTAAGGTCACAATCCTGCACTGAAAATGCTGCAGACACCTCTGCACATGGAGAGCTCCATAGAGTCCAGTGTGTGGCATTTTTTCAGCATGGATATCCATCTAGTTTTGTGCTCAGTGTCAGAGTTAATACAGTGACCTTAAGCCAGTATTATTGTCAGACTTTCTTGATGTGGAATTTTTTTTTTTTTTTAGAAATTGGGTAAAATACTCAGTTCTGGGAAGGGTCAGTATATTTTAGAGATGTGCATTTTAGGAGGGATACGATTGAACATAGGGTGGGTGTTTGGCACACATGGATAAAGAAAATGTTCCAAGAAAAAGGGGTGACACAGAAATAATAAAGAAAGGCAAGAATTGGAGCACTGTATACAAACCAAGTGCTGATGATATGCTGAGAGGACCAGCAACATCAGGATGGACTTCTCTAGACCAGTGTTTCTCAGCTTTTGCAGGTTGTGGCACACTCAGTAGCATGTTGTGACCCCACAGGATACATTAGCCCACTCCCCACAGGGCAAATCCAGCTATTTCCCCAGCTGTTCGTGACACACTTACCATTGTGTGGTGACACAGTAATGTGTCCCAGCAGAGTGGTTAAGAACCACTGCCCTAGACACACTAGCATGGAAAAATTTACAGAACACTGCTGCTGCAGATCAAAAGTTAAGAAGTGAATCTTTTAGTAACAACTTGTCAAAATTGACGCCAGCAACATGCTGTGCTTTAAAAAGCTACCCCCAACAGCTGTATTGGTAATGAATGACTTGAGCTGAGATGCTACAGGACAAGTTTCTGTCATATTAACCAGATGATACTCATTGGCTGTGGCAGGTGTTGTTGAAACTGACAAATCTATTTCAGCCATTCTGTCAATTTTACCTTCCTTTTTCCCTTAAGTGTTCTATTTGCATTTTCATCAGTGTCACAGGGATCCTCAAAGACAGATCATCTTTATCAATTGTACTGTTAGCTAAAACCTCATATGGTCTGGCATTTAGAACTCCTTTTGTTTTAAAACCACAGTAGGTTCGCCACTGACTAAAAGTGTATTTGTAGTCTGACTTTCTTTTACACACTGTTGTGACAGTGATAATAACTGCTGTTTTTATTAGAGCTGCTTTATTGAATTTGGACTAGAAATGTTCAGTGTTGAGTCTGTTAAAACTAATTAAGATGTCTGTTTCTGAGGTTTTTTTCTGTTGTCTTGCAATAAATTGGAATCATGTATTAAGCATTGATGACTAAGGGACTAGGAGAAAGAACAGACTCTGCAACAATATCCCATTTAAAAAAAATTGGTAAAATAAATTTGTTGTTGATTCAGTATCCGCCTTTAACACATATTCTCGCTGTTTTCACTAAGATACAAAGAGGTCAAGTGCCTAAGGTTAGCTCCAAAAGGAAAATCGGTGGAATGTTGCAGCACCAACCTTTGAGGGGTCCTGTTGCCAGGGGAAATTCACTGCTCTGAGTTAGACACCCTGGCACTCTACAAAAACTCCACAGGGAGAGTTAGGCACCTAAAAAGGAATTCACAGGTGGTAGCAGGCACTCCTCTGTGGTGGGCACTGCCTAAACTAGCCCCTAGGAAATGCTGAGGAGAGGGAATGTGATTTAAGACTTGCCCCTGAAAGGGAGTTAGGCTACTAAGTCTGGGATGGCAGAAATGGGCCTATATCCACTCAGGTTTCATAATGATGAATCCTCTTCTGGAATTAGGCAACTGAAGTGAGTCAGCCCATTCTTAAGGAAAGCTGAGGAGGAGAAGGTGCTGGTGCCCCCTTTTTTACCCAATATTTTACTGGGAAGAGCACACCCTCAAGATGTGGAAGACCTGAATTCATATCACCATTTTACCTGATGTGAAGATGAGACCTGAATCCAGTTTTGCCTACTACCACATCAGTACACAAACTACTGGGCTATGAAGTATGTCTCTTTCATGCTCTTCTGTTCAAGCTGTTCCATTTTGTGTAAATAATTAATCATTCATTGGAGCAGGGACTGGTGCCTGGGTATCCCACAGCCCACGTGAATACACTAACTACTTGGCTATACAGTCACTATTCGTCTTTGGCCCAATGAATATTGAAGTGTTTGTACATCTTGGAACAGCTTCAGCAGGATAGACTGAGAAAGAGCCACTTCACAATACTTCATAGCCAAGTGGTTAGGGCAGTCATGTGGGAGGCTTCAGACTTGTATTAAACTCCCTACTCTTCTCATGCAATGTTGGGACCTGAATCCAGGTCTCCAATGCACTGGGTGAGTGTTTTCCCAATTGGGCAAAAGGGGACTACCACCATCTCTTCCTCCTCTGGTAGCTGGTTTCTCTTGCAGGACCCAGTTTAGTAGTCATGCTCTAAGATACTTTCTGTGACTTCTAGGATGCCTAAAGAACTTTCCAAGGGGGAATTTAGGCACCTGCAGCATTAGATGACAGCTGAGCAATAGTTTTGAGAATGCCAGTGGTGCCTAAATGTTAGACTTAAGTGCCAGGAGGGGCAGTTAGGTGCCTAAATCTTCCTTGTGAATCTGGTGCCTGATGTTTCACAATAAAGTCAGTCACAGCAGAGTTTGATCCATGGCTTTCTTAATTCTGAGTCCTTTATGCTGGCCACTCACTACTGAGGGTTACCAAATTACATAACATTTTACATGATAAGTGCAAGCACTGCACTAAAGTGGAATATTTTATATCCTTATTAGCAGGTGTTAATTAAACTATAGTTTCTATGCCCAGAAATGAACAGAACAGTATCCAACTACTGTCATAGTATCCAGCAACAGTATGGCTAATCAAGGTTCAATGTAGAGTTCTGCACTGGAGGTTTAGCTGAAGTATTAACAGCATTAAAAAGTATAAATTTTGCTTTCCACTAGCCCCTGGATGATCATTACCCAAGGGCATGCTTTATAAGATAACCTGTTATTTGGGTTTTAAGTTCTTTAGCATACAGAACAGTTAGTACTGGTTGTATAGTGCCCATTGTCAGCTGGCCACTAGGTGGTGCCATAATGAAAATGATAAATACAGAAATATTCAAAATTGGTCAACAGAAGCAGAGGCAGCAGATGCCAAATATGCTAGGGCTATGCAAGACATGATTAGTTAGGGTTCATGGAAAACACTTTCTTATCGCAGTTTCAAGGACTTTTACTGAAAGCCATGTATTTTTGCAATAGTTCTATGCATGGTGTTTTGGTGTAGCAATTTTGAGTCGTTTTTGGCATTTGTCATTCCATTCAAGACCACAGGGGAAAAAAAATCTGGCTACTATCTTTTCTTTACTTGAGATAACTAGCCACCTTGTATCTTTTAGCTTGTGATGCCCAGCCATCTGCTAGAAATGAACTCAAGAGCTGCAATCTGGGGTGAGGGAGACTTTAAAACTTTGCTACATCATTCCTGGGGTTAGCAATAGAAATTGAGAAAGTCTGAGGATTGCAGTTTATACTATAGTTTGAATATCAAAATTCTGGGAAAATTATCACATAGTATTAGCCTCACTGAAACCTCCTTTTTTTTCCCCAAACTATAAAAAAGATACACCAGAATAAGGAAATATAAATTAGAATTGAGAACATTAATCCTGTCATCTATATATAAAGCATGACATTTTCTCTGTCTTTACAGCTTATTATATATTATTGGATCAGACTTTTGTTTGGGTCACTGGAAGAATTATGAATTTTAATTTATCTTACATTGTCTGCCAGAATAGACATAAGCAGGGCATGGATATTTTATCTCCACCTACAATCCCATTTGCTGACTATCTCATTTTATGTTATCTCTTTTGTGTTTGACTTGTTGTTATTAGTGCAGGCAGCATATGGCCTCTGGCTTTAACTGACTCAGTGAGTGCTGCAAATATTTGCTGAATAGGTGCAACCTCCCTAGTACACAACTAACCCCTGAAGATGTCTCTTGTGTATTTCTCTTGACACTGTATGTAGCAATAATGATAAAATATACATGCCATGACCTAGCTTGCCCCAAGCCAGTACTATCCTCAGACAAAAGCTAAGGCTCCATTATGAGCTGTGCAGAGTAGCTGAGAAGGAAAATAAAGGGAGATTAAAAAACCCCCATGGTCCTCTGTGCAGACTGCTCCCCTTAGCAGATGATGCTGAGGAAGGCAGGGAGTGGGTGTAGCTTTGGCAGGTATGCTGGAGAGCAAAGCCAACACAACTGAGTCAGCATGGAAGGGGAAAGAAAGCTACACCAGCAAAGAGGATGGGAAGGCTTATTTTACACCGGGAGCAAGTGGGAAAACAGGGATCAATTTGTGACAGATTCTCTGCCCAACTATCCCAGCTACACACCCTCCCTTACTCAAAGAAGGCTGCACAGTGCCAGTCCAGTCATGTATAGCTGCTCACTACCACCTCCTGCCTCACTAATGGTTCTAGATGATCCATCTTCACAGTCCCTTAACACTATAATAGATTTTTTAAGGCCAAAGGGGACTGTTAAATTACCTATTCTGATTGCCTGCATTGCAGAGATCATATTATCACATCAAGTGGTTCTGGGACCAAACCCACCATAAACCCATGGTAGACTGGTATTATAACTAAGGGAGGTGGGTTTTATTTTCCCTAATTTCAAATTCACATGAACAATATGGATTTCAAAGTTCTGAACTAGATCATTATTGGGTCCCTTTTTCTCCTTAGTCTGTCATGATAGGATCAGACAGAAAAATTCTAGTGAAAATTAGCTAAGAGTAGGCAATGTGAAAAATAAACACAGAGCAACTCTAGCTGGGAAAAAGGAATGGAACAATGTTTGGAGCAATTATCTCACTTCAGCTGAGTTCCTGTCATATTCTTGAATTAGTTTGTTCAGTACTTGAACAGAGTGTACTCTATTATGAGTGTTCTCTTATTTTGATTTTGATTTTTCTTTTGCCTTTCTGGAAACATAACCCAAAATCTTCAAATTTAGGTGCCTAATATTAATCTCCTAATTTGAGGCACCTAATCAGAAATGGCAATTTTGCCAGTTAGCAAACAAAACTGTTATAAATATGTAACTTTCTTTTATTATTTACTCTCCCACAACTCAGAAATGGTCGTGGAGATTTTCCCGAAACTTTCCAGAAGAATTAAATTCTGAGTTGAGATCGAGATGAAGGATTTACTTCCAAATGTGAACTATTCCATAAATAATGAGCAATAGGGCAATTATAGAATTCTGCATAAACATGGAACTTTTAATATGATAGTTAGAGTAGAGGACCTTCCAACTACCCACAAGCTGAATATAAGGACAAGCACAGTATGACATCAGATGCATTTGCTGGTAAGTTGTCTATATTAGCACATTTTAAAAATTCATGCCTACAATACAGTAATTGATGATGTTACAAAACACACATTCTAATAATGTTTTAAGATTGATGTCTATCAAGCCGTGGAAACATAGCTACCAATCCACATTAAATTTTTGTAAAAATAATCTTCATCTATCCCTTGATAGGAAGATGATGTCTGAACAAAGTGTTCATTGCTGGGTTTTTAGGTGGCTAAAGAACTCCATTCATGCCCTGCAGATTTTCCCACAGAGGTGACAGCTGTAATCTTGGAGGAGACACAGTTGTTGATGATCATGTTGTGTCTTTTCTTCCTCCTTTGTCACTTCTGTCTCACGAGCACATCTGTTCTCCTCAAATAGGCTGTTGGTGAGCAACTCCTGGCATGTGTGCTGACAGTTGCACCCAAGCACATTCAGAGCTGCACATGGCATCCTCTGCAGTACCATAGAAATTGCCACTCCTGCCACCAAAAGCCACTCTGGGCAGCTTCCTTTGGGTGCAGCTGGGACACAGCCCCCCCCCCCCCAATGCCTATGCCTCCATGTGCTGCAGAAAAAAGCTGCCTGCAGTGGCTCCTCTCTGTAGTGTGATGCTCCCCAAAGGAGCCACTCTGGGCAGCTTCTTTCTGTAACATGCCCTGAACCCCTGCAAGTAGCCACTTCTTTTTGTTGCATGCCTGGGAACCCCTGTCCCCAGGCACACCACCAAGATTAGCCACTCTGGGCAATTTATTTCTGTGGTATGCCTGCAGAAGTGCTCCCACTCTAGCCATGACTGCTGCTGAATTTTCAGGCAGCTGCCACATTTTTTCAGCAGAGGGGGCTGCTGGCACCAGCTGAGGGTGAGGGAGGAAGGACTGCCACAGGGGTCAACAAAGGTTGCTGACCCCTACTATAGGTTGATGTATGGTTTGGTGCTACTGTGTTCTGTTCCACCCTCCCAGTTTGTTGGACTGATACTATACTTTTTAAGATGTATTTGCAATGGGTATTTGAAGCACTTCTGCTATCTTCTGCAAGAAAAAAATGACTTGCTGAGGGATCTGTGTCAGGTGCAGGGCCATAACTACAGCGGGGGAAATGGAGCAAAGCTCCAAGCATGCATTGGAGAGGGTGCCATGCTAGACCCTTCCTGGACCTGAACAGGAATGTGTCTTAAAGTCATATTCCACTGGGAGCCAGGGAAAGCGCTCCCTGCCCAGCTTTGGCCGCAGTGAGGAAGGGCCCCCGCCCCTGCTGGCTCTGGCTGCAGCCAGGTAGGGATGCCCTGCCCAGCTCTTACTGCAGTGGGGTAGGGACCCCACCCCTCAACAGGCTCTGGCTGCTGAGTGGGGGATCGATGGGCACTGATGGGGTGTGCCTTTTGGGGCTGATTGCCCCAGGTGTCCAACTGTGTAGTTACGGCCCTGCTCCTAAGGCAATGTTGCTAGAATCACTGCAGCCACTTGAGATGTTATCTATAGATCACCCAAGTCCTTCACCCATATAGGACAGTAGGGATGACTACGGCCTTGTAGAACAAGATATCAGTCTGTATTTGCAGATCTCTGTTTTGAGGACTTGTTTAAGTAGTCTTCTAAAGGATATGCTTACACCACAAATCCTGTATTCAATATTTATGTCAATGCTGGATGTTTGGGAGAGGCAGCTGCCAAGGTATGGGAAATGGTCCACATTTTCCGGGGGCTGTCTGCCAATGGTGACTTGGAGATACACAAAGTAGTTTATGCAGGTGAGGTAGAATACCTTGGATTTTCTGATGTTGAAAGTGAAACCCAAGTCACGATAGACAGCTGCAAAATGTTTTAGAGTACTTTGCAGGTGAGTCTGCGTGTGTGTCTGAAGAAAACAGAATCATGCAGTGCTGCCAATTTTCATTGTCTTAGACTTTGTTTGTGATATCAGAGATTGAAGAGTCAGCCATCCATACGATACTCAATCCCAATTCCATCAGAAAGGCAATTTCAGATGAGAATCAGGATCATGGCAAGGTAAATGGAAAAAATTGTTGGAACAAAGACACAGCCTTGCTTGACAGCAATGCAAATAATGAATGGTTTGGTTCCTGGACTATTGCACAGAACGGTGGCAGTCATCCCACCATAGAGTCATCCAACGATGGAAGGGATTTTCTGCAGGCATCCAAACCTACACAGCACCTTTCATAGGGCATTGCACTTGATAGAGTCAAAGAGCTTCATTAGGTTGATGAACAGCATGAACAGTTCCTGCTGTTGCCCTCTGCACTTCTCGTGAGTTTGTTGCACCACAAAGATCATATCTGTTGTACCACAAGATGACCTGAAACCACACAGTGATTTGGGGAGAAATTCCTAGGCAATGGGAAGATGGTGATTTAGTAGAATCCAGGCAAGGATCTTGCATGTGATGGAGAAGAAGGTGATACACCTGTAGTTCTTGCATAAAGATTTGTCCAATTTTTTGAATATTATAACAGTGTTGGCATTCTTAAGGTCAGGTAGAATTTCTTTACATGTCCAGATTTTGTCAGGAGTTTGTGAAGTTTGTGCTGAAGTATGATTCCTCCAGCTTTAAAAAGCTTTAGCTGGGATGTCATCTGAGCCAGGTGCCTTGTTTTTTTATTTTTCTATTTTATCTGAGTGATACCACATCAGACTTCCTCAGAAGATGAGGGATCAGCAAGGTATCATGTTGCTGTACAATGTAAAATAAATAGGATGGTATCTTCAGAGACTATTGTTTCATGTTTTAGGAAGCTTCCAAAATGATTCATCCAGCATTGTCTAATGGTTTCATTATTCTTAAGGATGGTGGAGCTATCGTGGGAACATAAGGGGAGTGGCTTTTTGTAACTTGACTTACGTATAGCATTTTTGAAAAAAAGCTTCTCATGTTATCCTTCTCTACCAAACCTTGGATCTCAGAGGCCTTATACTGCCACCACTTGTTTTTGATGTCATGTAACCTTTTTTAGAGTTTGGCTTTGAGCAGGTGATAAGTCTCATGTTTTCACTGGTTAGTGGATTAATTTTGCTACTTACAGAATGCATTTCTTTTCTGTTAACACTAGGATTTCCCCATCACTTTCATCTGATGCCAGTTAGTGGACTATATGGTCTCAGCACTTGCACTGTGAATGGTAGTTTTAAATTGATCTCTGTGCTCTTGAATGTCAATGATATTATCAGGCAGGTTAAAGATTACAATAATACTTCATTGTTTTCTTTTAAATAATTTATTGAGCCTGTGAATCAACTAAACATTCTTTGCCATTTTTTGACCCTGACTCTTTTCCTAGCATTGCACGTCTATTTTTCTTTTCTTTCCTTTTCCTTCCAGCCAAACCCAGAGTAAATAAAGAAATTTTTAGGCCTTCAAGGCTATGTAAAGTGGCTGAATGGCAAAGTAATGAACACTCTTTGTGTGTAGAGTCATAGCACACGCATTTATTGCTAAGCAACACAGGCCGATGTCAAAGCATTTTGCCAAATGCAGATGGTGAGTAGGTTTATTGAATATTTGAAATCATTCTAACATAAATCTTCAAATTTGGTTCTAAAATAAACACAAAATATACTCAGCTGGTCAGAGTGACGGTCTTTTTGAAGAGGAAATAGAGGGACAGGATTAATTTAGTAATAGTTTCTGCTCTAGATTTTAGGGTGCTTCTTGTAGGTCAGATTATACAAGTTATTTTCAGAGTTCGGGAAGAATTATGTTTTATTTTGGGGGACTGTTTTGAATATAAATAATATTGTTAGGTGTTACTTGGTTTCCCATATATGTAAGTCATTTTTCAATGAATACCAACAGCATTGTACCCCCCACCCCCAGCTGTGCCAGAACAACACACACCACATATAACTGCTGTTCCACTACTAAGTAGCAATAGATAATCCTGCTGAGGAGAAATTGTGCCAAATTATATAGAATGTTCGTACTGTGAGAACATGTACGTCAAAGTCATTTGATAATCTCCATCTGAGCTCATAGTTTCCAGGAGAAAAACAAATTCATTTATCAGTTCCATTGCTCTCATGTAAACCCTGTTGATCAGCTGGTTGTTAACAAAGAACTCACCACCAAAATGAAGGTCAGTACACCAGAGGGTGGTTTAAAAATAATTCTTCTGGTGTGGGCAGCTTACTGGGAAACATTTATGGATCAAAAGCAGCCCCAAATCCTAAAATAGGAGAAAGCCTTGCTCACTGCAGTGGTGATGTGTTCAGTCTTAAGGGAAAAAAAGAGGGCAAGCTAACAAAGAGTTCTTACAGCTTAAAACAAAGAGAACATAATAGCATTGGTGGCAGTATCCATGGAAAGGTTGCAAAAAGTAGTAGCTTGATAAAATAGAAATCAATTCACTAAATCAGGTGACAAGATTTTAATAAGTAGATGCGAAAAAATGCTCTAGCCTTTTTAAGCTAGCTTGTAAAGAAACCATTTTTATCTAAAAGTTGTTCTGATTTATGTAGAATAAAGGTGTTAGTTTGGGCAAGTCAACATGGAGGTCTTTTGCATCTGATAAAAGAGGTTAAATTTCCTGAGCTTCCAATACCTGGGTAAAGAATTTGCCTTGCTAAATTCTGTTGCATTCTAAGTAACTTTCATAGGTAGATTTTACTGAAGAGAAGGCCTTCCCTGATTTGCTGTGGTAGCCCCACCTCTTTCCTTGCCTTCCATGCTGAGAAGACAAAAGGTTTTTATGCTCCATGCAGTCTGGGTCCCTCAGCCATGTAGGAACCTACCTGGTTGGAGCATATGAAGCTCAGCATGCCATGCCTTAAGGCAGTGTGAGACTGACACCAACCTTCTTAATTTCTCTTCTCCAGTCCAGTCTCAAGTTTCAATTTCACTTTTCTGGGCTTGGGCAGTGTGAATCTAAATCTGCTCCCAGTCTGCCAACCCCTAATCGGAGTGGTTTGATTCCTGTCAGACAAGTTTTCCTTCCTCTTTGCCTCCCAGCCTGTTCAGTAATCAATTAAGAGTCCATTCTCCCTTCAAAGACAGTCATTTGTTTTCCAGAGAAAAGGGAAAGGGTAAATATAATGTAATGAAGAAGCAACATGGCTTGGTGTTGAAAGCAGAGCAAGGGATTTGAAGATTTGAGGGTTTATAATGGCCCCCTGTCACAGTTTTGCATTGCAACATTGGATCAATAGTCATTCAAAGCTTGATTTCAAGGGGAGTATTTCTACTGATTTTAAAAGGCAATCAGCCTGTGCCTCAGTTTCTTCATTCAAAAACAGGGATAATACTTACCTGTCTCAGAGGAGTATTGCATAGCTTACGTCATTGTTTTTACTTAGGTGCCTTGAGGTCATCAGATGGAAAGTGCTTTAGAAGTGCTAAATGTTTCAACAACTAACCTTTCATTCATATGCACTCCTCCTAGATCACAGGAGACTGGGATTTTATGGGACTCCTCCTCCCATTGATGCTGAAACAAATTCCCAGAACAGGAGTAGGGGAGGAGAAAGGGGGCCCACTCCCATCATCTTTTCAATGTGGGAAGCTAGAGAGCTAGACAAGACAAGATGCCAATTGGGCAGCTCTGTACTCTGTGCAGAGGGTGGACTGCTCCCAAGGTCAGGGGATAGCAGAACAATGAATGGCCAGGAGAAATGGCTCTCCCTCTAGCTGGCTCAAAGCCTTTGAGACTGTTTCCATTAGGTAAATAGCAATTAGGGGTAGGGGTGGGAGAGGCTGCCTGAGGTTAATGGCTGAGACAGTGTTTTAGGGAATGCTTAGTGTTGTGAAGGTGACTAGTGTCTGCCAGTACCAGTACTGGGCATAAAAGAAGTATGTGGGTGAGGGTGGGGGGGGGAAGGAGGGCTGGTGTAGCACCACAGCAGTACAAAAGCCAGAGCAGCACCAGGGGAAGAAGATTTTTGTGTGAGCACTTGGCTCAGGACAGAGGTTTACCCAGTCACCCACCCAATCTTTCGCCTGGGTTATGGAGCTTCTTCCTCAGCTCACCTCCTCTCACATGACTGTCTGTACCCCTCTCTCCTTCCTCCTGCCCAAACATCCTGTATCTTTCCCAGTCTTCCTGATGGGGGGGTTGTCTGGTCACACATAGGTCTGTAGATCCAGTCACTGCCCCAGTCAGTCAGGGAGGGAGGAACAGGATGAGTGAGTTAGTCATCCTACAGCAGCCCCCATCCCACGCTGACCCAGTTCCTGATTTTGGAGGGGCACATAGGCAGCTGCCTCTCATGCTGAGAGGGGAGTAGGGACAATAGATAAGGGTGTGAGGAGGAGAGGATAGGAGAAGAGGACGTAGGCCTGAGACCCATGTAGCAACTATGGTGAGGGGTAGAGGAAAAGACCTGGAGTGGGACCTTGTCTTTGGGCAGGCATGAGGGTGCAGCTTAGGGGACCAAGAAAACTTCAAAAGCCACCCATGGTAACATTTATTCGCTGTATAGTATCTATCATTTGGCTGTTTCCAGGAAAGTAGCTGAAGTACTTGTTTAGCCGCTTTTTATCTATTTACATTGTTTGGGAACAAAGATTAGAATTAAGTGAATACACTGAAGGGAAAAAAAACAGATTCATTTTGGGTGATGGTTGTATCTTGGGAGAGTTATTTGTTTCCTTTTAATGTTTTCATATTTCATTAAACTTTGTGAACCAGTTCTATTAACTCTGAATGGTTCACCTAGTGCTAAGAACAAATAAATTTTGATTTCAGAATTGTTCACTTTCATAAATAATGTGATCTCAGTAATAATGAAAATTGTATTTGAGCTGTTTAGTCATATCTTTGTGGTACATGCATGTGTGTATGTATATATATTTGTCAACTAATTCTACTTAAAATGGTTTACTCCAGAGCAGTAGGCATGTGTACTGTCACAGAATTCTCTTGTTCTCTTCTGTCTTTAGCACATTACTGAGATATCTAACAGTTATGCTATTTATTTTTAATAGCTATTAAAAATACACTTGGTAAAGACAAAAAACAAAATATGAAAACTTGTCGACAGATGATGTGCTATGAAACAAGAAAACTACTGAAAAATGTAATCAGGTTTTAAGGTTTTTTTTTAATTGTTTTGTCAAAGTCTTCACTTTGTCTGTGATAAATGCACATTTCAAAGACTAATGCCATACATAGATTTAGTACTTAGGAAAATCTCACGTTGACAACAGCTAGATTCTGAAGTATTTATTTATCTGTGAAACAGATTTATAGAATGCTTAGTGGCAGCACAAGTTTCCCTGCTCCTTCAATGGTCCTACCAGCTCAAGGTGAAAGAATATCTTTGAAGGTAATAGATTTCCAATCTCCATGTCCTTTGTCCCAGACATGTGAGGAGAAAAACAAGATTCAAGGGGGTTGTGGTTTCATTAGTAATGCAACTCACCTAGGAGCTCTCTACCAGTGTTTACATAGTGCATGTCATGATTCCTTTCTCCACCTGGTGGAGGGCTGCCATTAACTTCCCGGCCCTCCACAGCTAGTCCCTAGCCTGTTGCAGGGATCCCACTGCCCTTCCCTTAAATAAGGATTAAAGCGATGGGAAATCAGGATCATCTCCTCCCTGCTCTGAACATCAGACATCTTCATTTCAACCCTCAGCTTCTTTTAGGGGAGCCACCCCTTCATCTGCGAATTCTGATTTATCAGGGAACCAAATCCTCTGTGAAACAAATACATAGCAGCCTGTCTGCTGCCTCTTTGCAGCCGTTGTTTTCAAGATATAAGAGCAGGATGGTCCCTAGTGCCTCACACTGGGTCAGCAAGCAGCTTAATCTCACCTCTAATGGCCAGTCAGCCCTCTCAGCCCCAATGAGATGTGGGACCTTTAAAGGAGACACTGCCCTTTTATTTAACAAGCCTTTCAGTTTGCAAAGGGTATGTTCTGCTGTCAGCTCGTCTGCTGAGATTGCCAGCAAGGGCTCAAATTAGTGTCAGGTATGATGGTTGGGCATTCTGTATTACACGGACACCTGTCCACCAGTAAAAATGTCCAGTATTAGCTAATTTTACTACACACATAATAAATTGAGTATTGAAAAAGGTAGTAACTTAGTTAACAGAAGTAACAACACTGATTTTTTTTTTTTTGTATTCTGTTTGTTGGATTTCTATCTATTGATTTTCCCTGGTTATTTACAAAGCTCTCTCCCACTTTAGTCCCTCCCACATAGCAGCACGTATGCTACAAATGCCACCCCTGACTCAACAAAGTAATCGTCTTCTGAAAAGCACTTCAATACATGTTCCAAAGGGGTAGCTGTGTTAGTCTAATTAATCAAAATAAGCAAGGAGTCCTGTGGCACTTAAAGACTAACAAATGTATCTATTGCATGAACTTTTGTGAGAGTCAAATTTGCAAATGAATTCCAGTTCTGCCATTTCTCTTTGAAGCCTTGATGTGTTATTCAAATGGTTGAGCACAGCTATTAACAAATCATCAACAGAGGCTATGTCTACACTTAGAATGTTAATTCGAATTGACTGAATTCGAAGTTGTCGATTCAAACTAATAATTATTAGTTCAAATTCAGTCAATTTGAATTGACATCGCCGCACTAATAACTCCAATTCGAACTAGCATGTCCATGAACTGAACTTGCTAATTCAAATTGGAGGAGGGGCACCATGGGAGGTGTGTAACATGGCCCCCAAAACGGGTCATGCCATCACCCAGTCCCCTGCCAGGCTCCAGGCCTCTGAGCCCAGCACAGGAAAAAGCATCCCCTGCCCAGCTCTAGCCCCACTGAGGCTAGAGCTGGGCAGGGAATGCTTTCCCCCATGCCAGGCTCAGAAGGCAGGATCCTGGCAGGGGATGTATTCCCTGGGCACCCCCCCCCACACACACACAGTGCAGGGAGGGTGGGACAGAAAGGATTCCCTTGGACCCAAGCTGTCAGTGTGGGGCCAGGGGAATCCCTTCTCCCCCACCCCTGCTGTGCTGTCATCAGGGGCCAGGGGAATCCTTTCTCCCTTGACCCCGCTGTGCTGTCAGCGCCCAGTGGGGGAATTCCACCTGTTCATGCTGAGAGCACAGTGGGGCAGAGGAGAAGGAACCCCCATGCACAGCTGGGCTCCCACTGGCCGCGTGTGGGGACGGGACCCCCACATGCAGATAGAGCCCCACTGACCACGGACTGGGAAGGAACCCCTGCACACAGCTGGGCTCCCACTGGCTGCATGCAGGGGAGGGACCGCCCCACGCACAGCTGGGCCCCCACTGGCTGTGCATTGGGAAGGAACCCCCAAGCATAGATAGAGCCCTGCTGGCTGCATGCTAGAGAAGGGATTCCACCCTCCCACCCCTGCCAGTGGGAGCCCAGCAGTGCACAGGAATCCCTTCTCCCCACGCCTGAGGATCCCATCCCCAAGTGCAGGGAGCATGACTCCAGCCCCAAGCTGGATCCCAGTCTGCAACCAGCGGAGAGGAACCCCATTGCCCACCAGCCCGATCTGGTTGGGGGGTGGTGGAGGCACCTTTGTGGCTGCTGGCCCGGGTGCTGAAGGTCTGGTCTTCCTTTCAGGGTGCCATGCACCCTGGGAGGAAGGTCAACCCATGTCAATTCAAACTCACAGTGAGTTTGAACTGACACAGACACACTGCCTCAATTCAAACTAGTCGGTTTGAATTGACCATGACTTTGAAGTCAAATGAGGCTTGACCAATTCAAAGTCACCTTTCCTCAGTTCGAACTGAGGAGTTCCTCAGTTTGAATTGAGGAAAGTGAGTGATGCCATGCGCTTAATTGAATTAGAACTGATGTTCATCATAGAATTCAATTCTAAATATAGACATACCCAGAGTGATTGGGAAGACTGAAGTTCTCAGCTACTGGTTTTTGAATGTTGTGATTTCTGATGTCAGGTTTGTGCCCATTTATTATTTTGCACTGAGACTGTCCTGCTTATCCAATGTATAAGACAGAAAGACACTTATGGCACATGATATCTTAAATCATATTGATGAATGGGCAGGTGATTGAGCCTTTGATGGAGTCGCTGGTTTTAGTAAGTCCTGTAATAGTGTCTTTAGTGCAGATGTAGCCTGAGGTTTTGCCATCTCTTTGGTATTAGAGCAAATCTTGATTGAATAAGGACACATATGAATAGGGAATAGTGTAAGGCAATCTAGTAGAAATTTGTGTTAAAATAAAGTCAAAAGTAGCATAATATGTAATAATTACTGATAAAATAGCCATAAGTTATCATTTACAATTGTTTGAAATAAAGCTAGTATTCAAAAATGCACTCAGCAAGTGAAATCTGATCTCCATCCATATGGACCATAAGAGAATAGATTTGACAGATTTATCTCTTTAAGGGAAAGTAGGTCAAGATGGAGGAAGATTCTAAACGTTTAAACTCCATCATTCTCCCTCCCATCAAGTATTCTGAGTTCTCCTCCCACTGTCCAGCTACCCCCAAAACCCTTTGATCTCTATCACGTCACTTGTAGGTGTTAGATGAAATCATCCCTTTTGTAATTGGTTGAGGATAAAATCACCCTTTTTGTGAGTGGTTAGAGGGGATGTGAATGGGCAGTTAGAGTGTATAAAAGAAGCAGCACAGCAGCAGAACTTTGGACATCTCTCCCGCTCCTTATTGGGTTCCACTGGCCTCTGGCTGTGTTCCCGCTGCACTAGGAATCACACTATCACTCATCCCCAGAGAGAGAGTAACAACGTCTCTGGTGGACTTAGTCTCTGAGCTAAATTGTGGGACTTAGTCTCAGAAGGGCCTTTTCCAGACTTAGTCTCTGAGCTAGGTCTCCAGACTTAGTCTCAGAAGGGTGAACCTGGATGTTCAATCTTACGTGAACTCCAGACAGGCAGATAACTGAGTCCTGTGGTTAAGTCTGTGAGCAACGAATATCATACAGCCAAAAACTTACACGCATGCTCCACAACCAGAGGGTACAGCAGAGTGAAATCTCTGCTGGGGGACTTTCGGGTTTCACTGTCTCTGGTATAGGCTATCCAAAAAAGGCTGCACCAATCTGATACCTGAGTCTTGACTCAAGGTACATGCTTCCAAGGGAGCCTGGTCTCACATAAGTCCTACACAAGTCCCATTTCAAAGCTCAAGGCTTTGGAGCTCTGATATTGTCAGAACTCCTATAAGTGCCACAGAGAACTTTGCTGATGTGAAGCGGCAGTTGCACCTGCGAGCTTTCAAGAACCTTCTGAGCCACCGATGTCCCAGCTGCTGAGGAGAGCACAGCAGAGCGGTGGAGCGCAGCGGACCCAGAGAGAAAAAGACCAAACTGGTTTTCGAGACCAAATCTCAAACTGTGGTAAGGAAAGGTCCTCAGGAAGGGTAGAAAATCATAGGCCAAGGTCCCAGACTAAAAGCTGCAGTTAGAAACCATCATTATGCTGAGAAGGGAAATAGACCTAAGACCTGAGATCTCCCCATCCCATAGGTAACTGGCCCTTGCTTATGGGATGTTATAATTTGTTAAGTGGTTTGTATTTGTTTCTGATGTTTTAATGTATTTTGTCTTCCTATCCAGTTTGTGATTATGTGTCTGTAACTTTAAGAAGGGAAAACCAGCAGAGGGTATTCCATTCTGAACTATCACTTTGCAATGCTCGCTGAGATATACAAGTATTAATGAATATTTTTCAGTCTCTGAATCTCATTATAATTCTGTAAGATCTTTAAGTAAATAAAAATATCTGTTTAAGATCTCTTGAATAAATGTTAATACCTGTTTATAAAAGAAATTCTTGCTCTAAGTTTCTTCATTGCTCTGGATCTGTTCTTGATCGGCGGGCTGTAGCTGTATTTCCACTAGAGGCATTTGCCCACTTAGGCAGCACTGATCCCACCCTCCTATCTCAGAAGTAGGTGAGATTGGAGCTTTTAATAAATGTAATGAAGTAAAGTATTTGCTGTCTCAGAGCTGAGCTATCCAAATGGAGAGATCCGAGTTCTGAGGTAACACAGATATGTGGGCAAAGTTGGCAACAGGGTTTGTTGCAGGGATATGTGCCTGCTTTGATGGTTCTGTTGTTAGGTCTGTAGTTGCTGGTGTTTAGTTTAGTTTAGTTTAAGGTTGGAAGGCGGTCTGTAAGTAAGGAGAGGCCTGTCTCCGAAGACTTGAGAAAGTGAGGGGTTTTCTTGCAGAATAGGCCGTAGATCCTTGATGATGTGCTGTAGAGGTTTGCTTGGGGGGTTGTAGGTGATGACTAGTGGCATTCTGTTGTTTTCTTTCTTGGGCTTTTCCTGTAGCAGTTGGCTTCAGGGTACCTTCCTGGCTCTTTCAGTCTGTTTCTTCACTTCTGCAGATGGGTACTGTAGTTTTAAGAATGCTTGATAGAGATTGTGAAGGTATCTGTCTTTGTCTGAGGGATTGGAGCAGGCATTGGCACTCTTACAGCAGTCTTATCTGGCTATCTGGACTCCCTCCTCAGACCCTATGCTATCAACACTCCTAGCTATCTCTGGCTATGTTCACACAGGGCAGGCTTGTTTCGAAACAACACATTTCGAAACAAGCCGTTTCGAAATAATATGTTATTTCGAAACAACTTATTTCGCTGGACAAAAACCATGTCCGCGAAATAA
>ML681979.1:29496607-29536055 GCA_007922195.1 Podocnemis expansa
GTTAGTCTTAAAGTGCCACACGACTCCTTGTTTTTTTTTTGCTGAATTAGACTAACACGGCTATCCCTTTGGAAATTTACTCATATAAATAACTACTTCACAGTTTCTCACCCTTAATGCTGCCTGTAACACCTCTAAACTTTAGACTCCTCAGACAAAAGAACCCTAGTACTTTTCTGACCATGTGAAAATCTCATGTTCAGACAACAAATGGATTGAATTCCATTTTTTTGTGGGGCAAAAATACCTTAGGACTAAAAAAAGCTAATAAATTTAAGATTAAAAGCTTGCAATCAATTGGTTAGTTGGGATGGCTAAATCTGTCTGGATGAAATAATTTTGGGGTGGTCATTGAAAACAAACTCAAACTATATACTGTTTAAGGTTAATCAGTCTCTGGTAGCCACCTCAGCTTTAAATGCATCATAAATTAAGCAATATGACAATAAAATAAGCTAATCACATCTGTGTTTAAATATTATGACACCATTGCCTTCCTGCAGGTATCAAGCTCTGAAAAGTAGTTCATGTTCTTTCAACAAAAAACATATACTGACCATGAAAATGGAAGAATCCTTCAGAGTAGGGCAGGGACTGGAAAATGCCATTGAATTTAAATAGCAAATTTTAGGAAGAAACATTGGCTAAATGTTGACTGTAGTTACTGTAAATGCATACATATGCTATAGTATATTAATAAGAACCACAATATTTTAAAATGTATTAAAGTATTATAAAAAGTAATAACCCCACATTGCATAGTGATCTGTCTCTGCAGACAGCTTATATCGCAGCAGCCCTATTTGTGGTCTGTATGTGAAGAACTGCAAAAACTCCTTTTTAATCTGATTCTACAGTCTTAGAAGTTGCATACCTCATGGGGAATAGGGTACAGAGGACATCCCAATTTAATAAATTAGTTCCAAAGCACCATATAGTACTAAAATATGTGAATAATTTAAAAAAAAATGGAAGAACTTTTTGTGAGCATGGCATTGTTACTTATGGGTGATGTTCCAGCAAGAATCTCAGTAGATCAATTTCTAAATTCACTTCTCTGAGTGCATAAAGGTAGGCCGAAACAAAGTGCATTTGCTTGGCCCTCTGAATGTGCTGCATACTGTACGGCTTGATAATTCATTTTCAAATTTTTAACTTAATTTTCAAGGGGGAATAATTGGTCTCAAAGGAAGCATCTTTAAGAACAAACATGTTTTCTCTGTGTTCTTTTAGAGAAGGAACCACTGGTGGGGGGCGGGGAAAGGAGGAGGTGGAAGGTGGGAAACAGAAGCAGGTGGTGTTTTATTACTGGAAAAATCTTTCTATATATTTTATTAGTTTGAAACTCAGTAACTCAGGTAACATCTCTCCTAGAGGATTTATCTTTGCTTTGAGACTCTATGAACTCTAGGGTCTGTTTATGGAGAGGGTGTGAGAGAGATATAAGCAAAGAAATATTTTTCCCTGAAAAGCATGCTAAATTCAAGGCTTCCCTAATGTGAAATGACAGTGTATTTTCCATCTTTTCTTTTTGGGATGTTCCCTGATTCCTCAGTGACACTTTGATTAACCAAAAGACAAAAGGAGATACTGAATCAATAATAAAAGCTCTAGAACTTTTTATTTTATTTATCAGGCTTTTAAACATCTTAGCTTGGATCTTCAGCAGCTATAAATTAACAGAGATCCTTTCATTTTTAAAAATAAATTATCAAGTCAGTGGAGTCACACAGCTTTACACCAGCTTAGGATTTGACCCTTTAAAGAGTTGTAGCTTGTGTAATGCTAAGGCAATTTATACCTTCCAAGATCATTGTCTTCTATTTTCTGAAAGTAAACATGGGTTTAAAACAAAGCTCTGTGTGTCCTTTTTACACAGTCAGTCTTGTGTTTGCACTGGAAATAATGCCATCATATAGGTAATCCAGATGGCTTGCTGAGGGGCCCCTTTGGAGAAAAGGAGAATGTTTTCAGTGCCTCATGAAATTCGGGCCCACTTTCAGTTGCTGAGGATGCTAACTGCTCTAAACTTATTATAAACATAAATAGGGTAATAAAAGAAAGAAGCCGGGAAGCTTCCATTCAGAAAAAAGGTCCAGAGAAGCCTGTGATGATGATAGCCAGTTTTCCAAAGACATCATCTGTGAGTTGGCACAATTTATTGAGGTAAAACTTATGTATTGCCACAGATGGTGTAAAATAAATTTGCAAAGCAAAAAGCCAGTCTAGTGTCTGTAATAAATGCATCCAATCTGACCTTCCCTTTAACAAGATTCCTGAAAACCAACAAATACATGATGCTTTAAAACACAGAAGAGTGTTGCTAATCTCCCAATGCAAAATTCAGAAAGTCCATCAGTAACAGAAACTATTTGGTGAAATAGTTCCAGTAATACATTTGCTGAACTGAAAGTCTGCTAATACTTAAACATCTCCATAAAACAAGAGAAATTACAGAAAGCACTCAGTTTACATTCAAAATTGTTAAAATTTACATCTCAAAAATAAGACTAGATATCTGTCAAAAATAGACTCTACCTCAGCTTTTGGGAGAAATTTTGAAGCCTGTGTGCTCAAGCTGGGCTTGAGGAGTCATGATGTTGGAATGTGTGAATCAGCCTATTCATTCCCTTCCTTTGTGGGCCATGGGGAGGAAAGGATGGCCTTCATCATCCCTCAACATGATAAATACCACTCAGTACTGCATTTAACAAATGATAGAAACCAAATCTCATACTTCAGGGTTTCAGTTGATCACCTGCTGAGGTTAGGAAGAAATTATTTCCCTGATGCACAGATGCTTTTCTTCTGGGGTGTGTCTCTGTGTGGGGAGGAGGGAATTGACATTTTCTGTAGCTTGAGACTGGCCAGAGCAGAAGATGGGCATGACACAGTGTGGACCAGTGCTTTGAGGGGATACAGAGGATATTTTTAAGATCCCATAGGCCTAGAATTGGGTACTGCATGGCCTGAGCCAGCCATGGGCCCATATAGTGTTGTCCCTGTGCAGTACTGAGAGGCTGAGCCTTGCCCAAAGAAGCATGAGCACCAGCCCTCCATGATTCCCTGATTGGCTGACATTCCAAATATAAACCAGGAAGCCAGTTCAGGGAGTTGTTTTAGCAATGCAGATCTGTGTGTGCTTCCACCCAGAACCCTGTCTTAGTGCTCCTCACTGGAATTTGCCTAAATTGGCTCTCAACCTCATCTCCACTCCTAATTTACTGTCATTGGCTTAGGACCATTGCTGATCCCAGTGCAAGACTCTGGCCTGGCCTGATCCTGATTTTCACATCATATTCTCAATTTGATAACAGGTTCTGACTTTGTGGTTTGACATGGCCTGACCTCAGGCTGATCTTTGACTCTTTTTGGCTTAGACACTGAGCGGAGCACTCATGCCAGTGGGTTGCCCACTACCTTGCACTGACAAAACTGTCCTAGATGCTTGGCTAGTGTGTCTTGCTCACTTGCTTAGGGACCAAACTTATTGCTAGATTTGGGATCAGAAAGGAATTTTCTCCCAGGTCAGAAGAGCAGAGACCATAAGGGCCAGGGGTCATCTTGTTCTGCAGCACAGAGTGCAGATCACATATTAGGATCATCTGGGATCACCTCCTAATCAATTCCCCTGCCATTGGACATTGGTGGGATCTTATTCCTTCCAGATCTTTGCCAGCACCTCCCATTAGTGTCATGAAGACTGAAATGCTGCAGTCTAACTAAAGTCATTGTGCTCTGCCCTCTATAGGGGTATCTGGGTTAAATATAATAGCCCATGATATACAGGTGGTCAGACTAAATATAATGGTCCTTTCTGGCCTTAAGCTCTACTAAACTAAATGATTTCTTTATACTGGCTTGGAAGTGTCTCAGGCTATCAGAGCACAGCAAACTGATACATTCTTATTGCTGAAGGGAACCTGACTTATGTAATGATCATACAGTTATTTCTCAATATTCCACTCTGACAGCTGTTCCAGAATAGACACCCATACATCCCCATAAATAAAGTCACTACACTAGCTCCATCCCTCCACAATTTGTCTCCTAATCTACCTTACATATGAGATAGAATGGGCTGTATCCAATAGCACATAAAGGAAAGGGTGATCATGTCTCACTTCTGTGTGTATGCCAGCCTGACACATTCTCAAAAAAAACTGACCTGTAGAGGGAGGTGTGAAGAGCATTTTCTCCAGTACTCCAAGGTCAACACATATGGAGCACCACTTGGGCACAGAAAACTCATTCAGGTGAGCTCACTGCTCCCTCAGCTGTGTTTTTTTTAATTGATTGATTGATATATTTAAATATCCAGAGGAAGTAATACAACTATTTGACCTCTTATATAACACAGGGCATAGGCCCCCCACACAGGAATTCTCTCATCAAGATCAAAATTCTGTTTGAGCTAGCATACCTTTTGGAAAGATATCTGATTCTGATTTAAACACTTCACATGATGGGGAATCAACTATGCTTCTTGGTAAATTGTTCCAATAGCTATTACTCTCACTGTTAAAATTTGCACCATAATTTTAGTCTGGATTTGTCTAGTTTCATCTTTCAACCCTGGGACCTTGTTATGCCTTTGTCTGAGAGATTAAAGAGTGCTCTATAGTCAGAAACTTCTTCCACACATAGGTATTTCTCAAGTACAGTCAAGTACCTCTTAACCTTCCCTAAGGTTAAATTAAACAGATTGAGGTTCTTTAGTCTCTGGCTATGCGTGCTTTCCAGACCTTGAATCATTCTTTCTGGTTTATGAATATACTTTGTGAAGTGTTGACACCAGAGCTGGACCCCTTGTTCCACTAATGATCTAACCAATGCTGTGTTTGGAAGTAATATCATCTCCCTACTCCGACTCAGAATTCTTGTGCTTATGCATCCAAGGAATGCATTAGCCTTCTCACCTACAGCATTGCATTTGTTATCTACCATTACTGCTAAATAGTTCCCAGTGTCACTGTATTCTAGGACACCATCATTCAACCTAAAAGTGTGTCCTGCCTTTTTTCCCTTGTGATGGCCCCTGCTTTTCTACTCTCTCCCCCTCAAGAACAAAGGAAAAGATTGCAGGGGGAAAAAACAGAGTTTCAAGGATGCACAAGATCGCCTTGCCCTCCCAAAATAGTTAAGCTGGGCTGGAAGGGTTTGGGGAAATGTGGTATTCCTGCACCCCACTAATTTATTGCCCTGAGTAGTCAAAGATCTTTGACCTGGACAAACTCATCATTCTCACTCTCTAATATATTTTAGAACAATCAGCTGGCTTTCCAGGCAGGTTCCTGCCTCAGCTTCCATTCCGATGGCATGGAGTACCAGGTGTAGCACTACTTTCCTCACACAACACTTTTGCTCACAAAATATTCTCACCCTTACTTGTACTGTCCCTGAGGGAGTGGTGATCTTGTCAGCTGTGTAGCACCTATGCAGTTTTTGTGAAAGGAGACCTTCCCTGTAAGATTTTATATGTTGCATGCTGTATGAGGGAGTAGGGTCAGTATTTCTCCCTATTTAAATATAAAACGAATTATTTTGGGCAGGTGGGCAGAATTGGAGACTCCAACAATAGTGTTCTCTACCTGAACAGATGTAAATAATTGTTCTTTAATAATTGTTCTTTGCAAGCTGCCAAAAATACTTCAGAAGCAGAAGCGAAACAATGGGTAATGAAGAGGAGGAGTAGATATTGTGAAAAGCAATTGGGAAGTTATATAATTAGAATTATGTAATTTTAGACCTTTTAGCTTCTTGGCATATATGGGAGATGTGTTTCTGAATCTATGAATGGATTTCTCAGAAGTTAATAACAACATTAAGGTGACTTTACAAAAGCCATTGGAGTAGAAGATATGACCTGGCAGAGTTATGGTGTCCTGCCTTGTCTTAACCTGCTGTATTCCCTGTTCAGCCAACATCTTCCCCAACAACTATAGAATACAATCAGAAATGCAAGCCAAAAGAACAACAGCTGCCTTTGGAACTCTGCTAAGATGTGTCCAATTATACAGCAACAGTATGTTTCAATTTTGCCACCTAATTGCCCACGTATCTCAAAAAAGGCTTTTCTTTGAACCTTAACCAGGTTTAGCTTTGGCAAAAAAGCACTTCGGTGTTTCAAGATATTGGCACACTTTTTCGAAAAAGCTAAACCCGACATTTTTTTCAAAAGAAAAAGCCTTTTTCAAGATAGCTGTTTTCTAAAAAGCCATCACCGGACACGGTAAATGCTTTTTTTCAAAAAAGCCTGCCTATCTCTTCCATTGGCTTTCTTTTTTTTTTTTTTTGAAAAAGAAAATCCAGTGTAGACTTTCACGTTTGAAAAAAAAAAAGCCACTTTTTTTGGGACAGGGAGCTGGTCCCTGGACTGTTTTCCTGAAATAACATTTTTTTATAAAAGTTATTTTGAGATAATTATTTTGAATATATTTCAAAATAATTTTGCTGAAAAAAGTTTTTTTTTGAAAATGGTCTGCAATGTAGACATAGCCATAGAGTCATGGAACTGGAAGGGACCATGAGAGGTGATTAAGTCTAGTTCCCTGCACTCATGACAGGACCAAGTACCCTTTTAAGCCATCCTTGAGAGGTGTTCGTCTAACCTGCTCTTTAAAATGTCCAGTGTTGGAAATTCCACAACTTCCTTGGGCAACTTATTCCAGTCATTAATCAACCTGACAAGAATTTTTTTCCTAAGGTCCAACCTAAACATCCTTTGCTGTAATTTAAGCCCTTTTCTTCTTGTCTAATCTACCCTAAACTTCTGTTTCTAAGTCAGTGCCACATCAACATTTTACAGTGTCTGGCTAAAGAGTGTTGATTTGGGGCCATCCAGTAAATAAAACAGGGAGAAAAAATTGCCCTGAGAAGTCTCACAAAGAAATCCATTAGTGCTTGAGCCCAGAAATGCATGCACTTCTGTGGTCAGTAACTGAGCACTGTCCTTAAATTTTGAAATATGCAGACTACCCAATAAACTGTTTTCCTTAGAAGAAATACTTTAATCACTCCAAAATCTGGTTTCTAGGAGAACATGTATTGTCTTTGCTTACTGAGATTTTAAGAGACAACGACAAGTTAAGTCTGATTAGCTTTTAGTTGCAGATGTGCCCGTAAGATCTCTATTCATTTAAGTGGAAATGAAGTGTGCAATTGATAAGAGGTTTGAGCCATTTTTCTCTCTGATACATAAATGCTTATAAAACCCATATACTTCCTTCATTATATTGCACTTAATAATCTAATATGTTATTAATATTTCACTTTAATTTTCATGACTGTCTAAGATGTCAGTTTACTTTTTTTACTGTCTCAGTCTGGAAACTGACTAATCAATTTGGCTTTCTTTGCAGCCAGTTTCTAGTCAGTTCTATTCCCTACTTCTTATTCTTATTCAATAGCCTAATATTTGTATTGCAACACTGTATCAGCTAGCACCTTTTTTGGAAGAGAAGTGAAAGGAGGCTCCTTCACCCCAGTGCAGCATTCGCAGCCAGGCCTGCAGTTGTGTCAGACACATATCCATTCTGCCTCCTTATGAATGTCTTGTGAGTAGCTTAATATCAGTCACTCAGGCCCATAACCTGGTCATCATCTTCAGCTTGGACTTTCTTCTAAATCTTGCTTATTCTTTCTATGTAACATTTCTAAGATATGGCCTTTCCACATAGCTAAAAACTTGGTCCAGGTTCTCTTATGTTGTGTCTCAGTTTCTGCAACATCCATTTCTGTGGCCCTGACAACCCCATCTTGCTCTAGTCATATCAATTCAAAATTCAGCAAAGAAAGTTTCCCCAGCCTGTTGCTTTGACCACATCCAAAGCCAACCAAAGGGTTTTTGGTGCCCTAGGTGAACTTTGATTTTGACACCCCTACCCCCACATTCAATATAAATAAAAAGGATAACACATTATTATATTTTTTTAAATGCAGAAAAAAAAATAACTTCCCTTTAGAAATAACTTGCCCTTTAAAGCCTGGCTAGACAACTTCCTAGTTCATGTATATAGTCGGGTCAGCCCTGACCACCTCACCCACCTTTTTACATTCCTCCACTGGCTCTTTTCCATCATAGTAAATGTAAGCTACTTGACTTCACTTAAAAGATGTTCATGGGCTATTTCCAGCCTGCCTGTTATTTCTCATTTACTATCCAGAACTCAGTTCCCACCTCTGAGTGGCCCATATCCCAGCTTCCACCACCCACTTGTTAAATCTTCAAAGAAACACTTTCATACCTTCTCCAATGCCGACCCTCATGCTTCAGAGCAGTTTCCTTTAGCCATCTACAGAATTGCCTCAGTATCTTCCTTTAAAACCCTTCACAGCAGATTCCTTTGCCATAATGCCTGCAAAAAACCTTGATAACAGTTAAGCAACTGGTGTACTGAGACCACTGCCTACCATGCTTACCAATATTGCCTCATTACTTCCTAGGATTCTCTCATCTCTCTCTGTATATCAACCTGTTGTATTTACTTAGATTATAATCTCTTTTGCTGCAGGACCCTTGCTGTTGTTCTGAATTTGCATGGCACCTAGCACAATGGGGTCCTGGCTTCTAATTAGGGCTCCTGGGCACTCAAGTAATAATAAAAAATATTTTACAGAAGTGAAACTGAGTCCTGGTCTACACTGACAGTGAAACCAGCAAGGTGTCCTGTTACACTTTTAAAGACTAACAGATTTATTTAATTCAGATTACACTTCATATGGCTATAGTCAGTGCCTTGTGAAAGTTACATAGATTATACACCAGGGTGCAACACTTGTCAATATGCAGGGTAATGACTGTAGCCGTATGAACTGCCAATGAAGTTTGATATACTACTACTTACCTTAATCTTCTGCAGCTTATGTTTCCACTATCAGAATATTAAGCTTAAATGGTGCTGTAGTTCGATCTAATAACATCACCCTGCAAGTGGCATAGCACTGAGGCTGAAATCTATAGCTAGAATTTAGGTCCTTGTAGCCAGAGAGTAGCTCTAATCTTGAGTTTCCTGTTTTTCCAATCTGCTACACTATAGCAACATAGTTCCTCCCCTGCCTGCAGCCCCAGAAAGTTTTCAATTAATTCCTCTCTCTGCATGAGCACTGTGCCTCTCTGTTATGCCTGCAGCAGAGAAACAACAAGAAATTTTTTTTCCTGCTTTCTTTTTTTTAAAGAGAAGAGGGGAGGGTGTGTAAATGGAAGATGACCATCTCCCCACAAACCCCTGTACCTACTGCCCACAATGCAAAGCATTTCAGCAAGTAATGTGAGCAGTGGGGATGTGAGACCCTGAGCAAGCAATTTGCTGTGATCTCTCTCCTTCTCCTTCTGCAATTTGGCAGCCTAAACTCAAATTACAGTCCCACCACCAGTGCAGATAAACTCTAAAACTCAGAAATAACTTTCCCAATTAATGCTTTTCCCAAGTTTACAAAGGAAATCTGTGACAGTCATAACTTAGAACACATATGTCCTGAATCTTAATCTACTGTTTTAACCACGCATCTATTCTTTCTCTGGAATACTAGCGTTCAATGCAACACTGTACCACATTTCTAATAGAGTACATCTCTTTTTCAAATATGGCCAATTTGAATGGGAGAAATGAAGCAACTGCTTTTAAAGTACCTCTTGGGAAATGCATTAATAGAAAAATGATGAGTCTAATACAAGAATTTCAATCATTCTTATTATAAAGTGACACTTCTCACTATTTTGTTATCTTTATCAACCGACAAAAATAATGTGCAATATATGGGAAACTTTCTGAAGGATTATTTTTATTTTCTTTTATTGATTCAATGTTTGTAAATGACTCCTTTACCTGTGAGTTAGACAAAGTATTTCAGTATTACTTAATAAACTATGATGATATTTCAGATGTTAATTTTCAGTTGAGCAAAAAAAAAAAAGCATCTTTGAAAGGTAAATTGGAATATGATTATACAATGATTGCATTTAATTTAATTGTGGTTAGAATTTTTAATAATAATACTGTGGGAGTATTTTGCATAATAAAATAAAGAATCAATGAAGCAATATAAATGATCATTTCAAACACTCAAATTCATCTTTGAATTAAAACATAAATTACACCAATGAAAGCAGAACAGGGTCATAATGTTGAAAGCTTACTAATCAAGGGATTCAGACCCTATGAAATGATCCTGCTGCTTTTATATTCTTATGATACTGATATTGTAATAATGCCAACCAATCATACTATAAATCTATTTAGCTATTCCTTCTCAAATTAAAGTTCTTATATTTCGTGCTGTGATACGTATCTCTTTATTATTGACCCAGGTTCTTATGAAGGGCTTTTTTCTACCCCATTGCAATCAATGAGAGATGTGTCACAAACTTCAGTGAGAACAGGACTGGGCTATAAATGAGTATTTTTCTATAATAAAAATATACACCTACAGCATGGAGCAATGATAGACAACTAGGGGGCAGCCCACTTAGGATACCTGATCATTGGAACATGGGCCTTCTCCACCAGCTGTGGTTACTATCTCCATCTTTCAGGTGTAGAGCTTCCCTAGAGCCAAGCACCTTCAGACTCTAGACTGTCTCACAAAACTGCTCACCCATGTTACCCATCTACATTGTCCCAAGTTCAATACCTCCTCCCTAAAACACATCTGATTCCAAAAGTACTTCTGGCAACAGCTAGTCTTCCATTCCTAAGCTGACACTCACCAGCTTTATATAGCTCTCACTGAAATGAAAGAAAGTCATTCCATTGACTTCAAGAGTAGCTGAATCAGACCATAGTTTCATCAATAAATAGAGTTACAATTTTTTTTTATTATTAAATGCAAGGAACCAAAAGAAAACCTTTAAAAATACAAAATGTTTTTAAAAATTGAAAGGTAAGAGTTAAAATTTAAAAAGCATGAATGATGTTTTTTAAAATAAAAAAGCTACTACTAAATAATATCAAAATGGGGAAAAGGCTAAAATTTATGTACATGAGAGAAGACAGGCCAGAGTTAAATGTGCTGTATCTTCTTTTGCATTCATACAGCATATATCATAATGGGTCGTGAATAGGGCCATTAAGTCTAGAACAATATAAATAATATTACTAATAACATGCAATATGGGATGTTCTGTACATGACTAAAACGTTACTTCTTGATGTTTTGATTTCATTTCCATTGATTTGTTGAGCATCAGCGATCTGGCTGTAAAATCTGTTGTCTTCCAAGCAGTCAGGCTCAAATAAAATCACAAATAACTCTTCATGCAGAATAAGTTGGTATTTATGCCTTTTCCTTATTGAATGATAAAAATGACCATACCACCCTCTCCCTTTGCCTGGTTTATTATTATTTATTTATATTACAATGTCACCTGGCTCCAGATGAGATCTGGTTCTCTTTGAACTATTCCCTTTACAACACATAGTATGAGACCATTGTAAGCCCGATCTTACACTCAAAACAGGCAATACAGAAAGAAAAAGACTTGTTCAAACTACTGAATTTTCAGTTCACAGGCTGTTCTAGGCAATAAAAGTAATTAATTGAAGGTAAACCCAAAGCAAAAGTAATTTAAAAAAATCAGCTAAACCCAAAGCAAAAATAGTATATTAATTGCAGATAAACCCATACAAAAACTGGTCAAAATTTTCACTGAAACAAAACATTAATAAAATTGTTTTAGGTTCCATTTTAACATAGCTACAGTGCTCATTGATTACTATCAACATCTATTTAGGCTGACTCCTGAAATATGTAAACTGTATAAGGAAAGTTGCTGTAGAATATCAGCTTTAAAAATACAAGGAAATGATATTGGAAAGAGGGGGGAAAGAGAGAGAGAGAAATGCCAGTTCTTCAAATAAATTTTGATATCTTGTGTACCCTGTGTTGTCAGGCAGACAGCTACATCTAGAATGCAAGAGAATTAATAGTGCTGTTTGTCATCTTGTATTTTCTGTAATCTGGGAGGATGTTTCTTGTCATTATTTTTATTTCTAAAATGCTAAGAGCTAGATCCTACAAGCCCTCTGTCTGCTGAATTCCCATCTGTTTAGAATTCAGTGCACAGATGACTTGCATGAGTGCTCTGTAGGTATATATTAAATATTACATATATCATTTTAAAACCTCATTTATATTGGTAAAAAGGGATGCAGAGTTACTTTGCCTCAGGCCAGGCAGGGCCCAAATCTTGCTTGAAGTTGTTTCAAGATGGAGTTTCCCAGGCAAAAAGCCTCAAGCTCCTCAAAGTGTCTCTTTGTTTTCAAACTCCCTTCAACTCTTCCCTTTCTGTGCTGCTGTGTGATTCCTGTATTTGCATAATTCTCCAGCCTCTGTGCTAGAGATAGTCCTGAGAGTCTGTGCTATATAACATACTTCACCTGAGCACACATACACGATGCTGCAGGAGACATGATATCATAACTATATGGTGGAGCATTCAAATGGGAACCCTGCGTGGCATAACTGGCATCAAATCATACAATCACAGTGGACAAGTGAACACAAAAATGATATAGATCATAACCTAGGAATGCACACATGTGTATCCCATGACGGGAGACATGGCTCTCTGTCTAGTATGAAATGGTTGGTTCGGTTAGGAGTAAAAGGAGGCAATGAGGTCCTATGAGCAGTAGGGGATATGGAATTTAAGCCTTGTGATGCATGAGGAAAGTGGGGCATTGATTGATTGTGGATTTGGTGTGGGTATCTGGGCCTTTGACTAGCAATAGAGTAGTCAGTTCCCCACCACCAGCGTGAGGTGGAGAGACTGAGGGATCAGATTTTCTTCAGACAGCGGGTACTGGAGAGCATGGGGGAGAAACTATAACTTCTGTGCTGTTCTGTTTTATCAAAAACACAAAATCCCACTTTGAGATTCACTCAGTGGTTAAACTGAAATTTACGGGAAGAAATGATGGTTTACAGGAGCCGATTAGCATGTAGGAGCATCGGCCTAGGGGCCCACTACAATGTGGGGACATCTCTGGCCTGAGGCTGGGTTCTGAGCTCCCATCCTTCCCCCAGGCCGATCCATCCCCAGGAGTGGGGTAAGTCAGTCCATAGGCCAAGCTCTCCCATTCTCACCCAGCTCCTGGGCCAGCCAGTCCACCCCAGGCGCGGGGCGAGCCAGCCACGGGCTGGCCAGTCAGCCATAGCTGGGTGGGGTGGCAGGGCTGACTGCTGCAAATGCACACATGGCAGTTGGCTCTGCCTCCCCCCAGGGCTGACCTGCCAGACCGCGGCTGGCCTCTAGCTCCAGCTGCCCCCCCCCCCAGTGCCTGCCTGCTGGCCCTGCAGCCCCTGATCCGCCACTGGTGGCTTATTACCAATACTGAGGTGGATGGAGAGAAGATTATTAAATTGTTGGGATGGGATGGGCAACAACTATTTATTTACTTATTTCAATTTAAATAACAGAAACACTTATATGACTCTGGGTATCTTAAACCCACAACTAATATTAAAACAGACACAAACTGCATCAAAACAATTATTTAGCCAGAAATCTTGGCAGCCAGACACCTAGAAAAAGAAAAGCTCCTTTCCACTCCGTCATCGGGAAAGTGTGCACTCACGCCTCTCCAAAGCCCTGTTAGACAGCTGTCTTTTGCAGTATGCCAGGAAAGTGCCCAAATTCAGGCTATTTCAGACCAAGCGGGGGAACACATCTAGGTCCTTGGGACTTCACAGTTGGTCTGCCCCTCACTCCCTCCCATTTACAGTGAGGGGAATTCAGCTCAGGTACCCCTGCAATATGGTATGAGGAAAGGGCTGATCCCTCAGCCAGGCTGCTCCCAAGCCACTTAGGGTATGTCTACATAGCATAAACAAAACCACTCAACAAACCAGAGCTGTGAGTCTCTAGGCCCAGCTCTACAGACTGGGGCTTGTGCTGTGGTGCCTAAAACGGCCATGTAAACATTCAGCTCAGACTGTTGTTCATACTCTGAAATCCACCCCTCAGCATCAGAGCCAAAGGCCAAATGTTTATAGGGTTGTTTTTAGCTGATAGCACTCGAACCTGAGTCTGTAGACCTTTGTTCTGAGACTCACTGCAGCAAGGTATGCTTCCCCGTGTAGACACAGCCTTAAAGGTTTATAGGGCATAGCCAATACGAGAAACTCCACCCTGAGACCAATGGGAGCCAGTGCCAATCACGTCATGCCGGTGAGATGCCACTCTCACTGAATGAGATACTGAGTTCTGCACCAGCTTGCATCTCCAAATGGTTTTAAGGTGGGACCTCTACACAGAACGCACTTCAATGGATTAAACTTGTGATACCAATGGCAGGGATAGCTGACTATGACCACACCCAGGAGGAAAGATCACAGCCTTCTAGATAAAACAAACAAGAAGTCCTCTGGCACTTTTGAAGACTAAAAAATGTGTTTATTTCATGAGCTTTCATGGGAGAAAATCCCAGTTCATCAGATGCTTGAAAATGAGGAACTTACAGAATGAGAGCGAAATAAATGCAGGGGAGAGTAAGTCATAGGATCTGGTCAGACTGTTACAGCAAATCAAAGCAGTTGTTGGGATTCAAAAAGTGGAGAGTACAGCAGTTGACAGTTAGATAGGTGGGGGACAAGGGAAGTAAATTGCTATTGCAGTCTGACCAGATCCTATGACTTATTCTCCCCTGCATTTATTTTGCCCCCATTCTGTAAGTTTCCCATCTTCAAGTGTCTGATGAAGTGGGATTCTCTCCCATGAAAACTCATGTGACAAATAAATTTGTTAGTCTTTAAAAGTGCCAGGCTCCCTGTTTGTTTTGCTGGACCAGACTAACACAGCTACAGGTTTGGAACTTAGCCTCCTACACAAATGACGATTGAAAAAACTGACCAAATTACAGCTGTAATATGATTGATCATTAAGTCTCATGGATCTAAAAATCACTCCTAAATTGTGAACCTTGGTAACAAATAGTAGACGTACTTCCTCAGTCAAAGAGACCAATATGACCTCTGCCATCTCATCCTTTTCTATGCTATGTAAAAGTTAAATTGCAACCACCTCAGATATTCAGGGAACTCGATACTCGTCAATGTGCATTGTGCAGCTATACTGAAGACCTATGCCCTCTTTACTAATCCAGTAAATCAGAGAGAGTAAAGCTTTGAGCTAAATAAGCCTTTAGCCCTGAAGAGTTTTCATGGGAGCTAGAAGTTACCACATTCATAAATACAGACCTCTGATAAAGAGCTATATCCACATTCAAGCAAACATTACAGAGTATATTTTATCACCTTTTTTCAGTATCAGTGTGCTTTTTCTGTAGTTGTCTTTTCATCCTTTCAAGATATATTTTAAAAACATAGTTACTTATGGGGCACTCAGGCAGAGAAAGGCATGGAGCTGTCTAAAAGAGAAATACCCTCACATTTACTATCAAGTTTAGGATTTAAAACTAAACCTTTTCAAGCAATTTCACTGAATATTTAGGAATTCTAAAAAGAATCTACATATAAAATTTGTTCATCTGTTTTGTTTTTAAATATAGGTAATTTCATAAGCATATAAAGTCCAATGCCACTATCTTTATTCTGACAAAACACCCATTCATGGCAGCAAGAGATATTTTTGCCACTTTTCTGCTGATTGTTTTCTTATATATTGGTCCTGTTTCTGGTTCTGTGTACAAAAGGGTGCTCTCTGGCCTCTTCCAGGATCTAATCCAACATCTCTGCTCAGGCACAACTCCCAGCTGTAAAGAAAGGTCCAAAATGTTCAAAAACTCATTCTGGTAAGTGAACTACAACTTCGGAAAAAGCACAGACAAATCCCTTTAGGATATTACCAGGAATCTGATTAAAGGAACTTGATTATACTCATTGAAAAAGCCCTCCAAATATTTTGTATGTTTTAATTGGAGTGTGAATGAAATCTGTCATTCATATGGAAATCAATTCTCTGTTCATATAGTAAAATATAAAATTCCTAGTACAACTCTTTTTTAATTGAAATAAACAGTGCCATTTAAAAACTACTCAGAAAGGAAAATGCAAAAGACTGTTAATGTCCAACTGTTTTTGTGGGAATTGAGTAGCTGCAGTGCCAATTTAAGAACCAGTGAGGAGGTCTATGATTTAATTAAAATGAGTAGTGATGAAAATTCTTTTTTCATAAATGAAAACTAATGCCCACTAATTGTGGCTATGAATACAGAAGAGCATGTGTGCGCCTTCTTTCTCTTCAATACTCTGGAGTCTTAGTCTAAGGGAGATTACAAAAATGATTAAGTTCTCTAATATTCCATCTGAGTGCTCTGTGATAATAAATGTAGTCTGGATAATAAATCTTTCATTCATACCATTTTTGTAAACTGGAGTTATAGTAAGTAACTAGAGTTTTGTTAACTAGAGTTGTAGTAAGTAATCCCTAGACTTTCAAAAAGTGTCCATCAATTTTGGGCATCAATGGTTTTGGATGCCCAACTTGAGACATCTACCACCTGATTTTCAAAAATATTAAGCCTCCACTCTTTTGTTTGTCACTGGGCATCCAGTCTGGTCAACATGATCAATGAGCATCAGCATGTTTCAACATCAGCCCCAAGGGCTATGTCTAAATTACAGAGCTTTGTTAAGTCAATTTAATGGCTACATCTACATCTACATCTAAAAATTTAGTTTGGACTTGCTAGTCCTCAAGTTAGTTTGGACTAACCACAGCTTTTTAGTTCAAACTAGCCATGCGTTCTAGTTTGAACTTAAGTTTTAGTTTGAACTAGAACACGTGGCTAGTTCGAACTCATGGCCTAGTTCAAACATTTTAAGTTCAAATTAGCCATTATTTCATGGATTGCATGTACCTAGTTTGAACTAAAGTTTGAACAAAGCTGGCTATTCTGGACTAACCAAGGGGTCTTATTAATTCAGACTAACCTTTGCCTAGTCCAAACTAAAAAATTTTTTGATTCAGACTATGCAAAGCCTAGTACAGCCATGGGCCAAATTAGTCCAGACTAAGCTTTCTTAGTCAGGACTAATTTGGCGGTGTAGACATAGCTAATAATGTCTACTTAAGTCTGCTTTATTAAGTCGATTTAGTGAGTCCACACTTCTCTTAAGTTGACTTAAGAAAGTGTCCTAATAAAAAATGTGTTTGCTTAAGTCGACTGTACTAAATCAACTTAAGCAGGCATATGTGATTACATAGGTCTTCTTAAGTAGACTTACATGGCCACATTGCATTCAGTCAACTTAATAAAGTTGACTTAATGCCTAAATCAACTTAAAGAGTGAGAGTTATTAAGGTGACTTAACAAAGCCCTTAAGTCAACTTAATAATTTCTAAATGTAGCCAAGGAGTTGACTTAAGTTGACTTAAGCCCCTAGCATAGACATATCCAAGATGACTCAACAGTCTTAAATATGTGACTAGATCCAGAAGAGAGAATGCCAATGGCTTAATCTAAATTTCCATCTAACTGTGAGGGCTGTTGCCATGAGCAGAGAAAATCTGCCAGCAGCCCAAACTTATTGCACACCTTATCTTTAACAATAAGAAAGCAGCTATGCATTTGCTTCTGACTGTGGAAGAGGTTCAGAAAAACAGCATTGCCAGTTCCAAGAGTTCAAAAATTATGAGTCATATACCTACAAAAAACCATAAGATTGGCCCAAAACTCCTGAGATTATTGAAAAATAATTAAATCATGATTTTTAGTTTGTTGTCCTATTTTTGACCTTACCTTGCCTAATCGTAATCTGTGTGTGACAGTCACAGGAGCTTGGGGAAGAAGGAGGGAGGGATGGGTAGCAGGTACCCACCATGAGCAGCAAGCAAAGAGAGAGAGAGAGGGGATGGAACTAAGAAGACTGGTCTCAGGTATCTGCCCAGGTTGGGTCAGTGAAAGAGAAGGGAAAGAATGGGGAAGCAGGAGTGCTGAGCAGCAGGAAATATGGTGGGCTGGGGGGAAGGGGTCTGAGGTTGGGAGAGGCAAGGAGCTGAGTAGCAGGTACCTGCTAGGGCCATGGAACAGTGTGGGCTGAGACAGCAGGATGGAGTGGGGAGAAGGAGCTCAAGGAAGCTAAGCATAGGATGGGCTGAGAGAACTTGTGGGGCCAGGAAGGGGTCAGGGAAGCAGGTAGGTGTTGAGGTCATGGACGTGGGAGAGCAGGTGGCTATTAGGAAGAAGCAGGATGATAAGTGCAGCCATCGGCTCCCAAATAGCATGATGGCAGGAGCTCTTTGGGTCATCGTAAGAGTTCCTGCAGCAGGGGGGAAAACTGCATGAATCATCATAAATTCCTGTGTTAAAAACTGTGGGAGTATTTGTTTGGCATGGAAATTTAAGGTAGGCAATGCTAAACTTCACAGCCACGCTTCCTGATAAGCCATCAACACCTGCTGGAGAACTGACATCAAGACTGCCTGAGATACTACCTCTATTGAAATCAGCTCCTATATAAGGCTCTAAGTATTGCAGTCACTTTAGTCAAATCAATCATAGCAAGATTAGAAAGGAGAGAAAGACTCTGTATGTGCTCATACAGCAGCAGTTCTTTAACACTGTGATTCATCTTTCCATGATCCTGAAGATTAAAGAGACGTACCCAGATCAGAATAGCAGAAATCTTCTGTGTGGTCTTTTCTGTGTCAGTTGACAGTGAATTGTGGAGAGCCACCAAAAATTCTGTTTCTCAAAATATAATATATAAAACCAAAACCAGCAAAGAAGCATGGTCCAGAAGCCAGGACAATAGTTTAAGATATAGGGGCCCGAGTTTAAGTCCCTGATCTGCCACAGACTTCTTGTGTGACTTGAAGCACATTACTTAACCTGTTTGTCTGTCAATTCCCTATTTCTAAAATGGGGAGAATTGTACTTTGCAGTCCCATAAAACCATTGTGTATGTAACTGCATTAAAGATTATGAGGGGCTCAGTTACTATGATAATGGAGGCCTTGAGACAGAAATATTCAAAGTGTGGGTTTAGGCTGAGATCCTTAGGCACCTAGATACCACTGATTACTTATTAAGAAATAAGACACATTTGTGAAACTCAAAGACTGTGAGTTTCCTATCAGAAGGGATTGGAGTCGGGCATTGGGGGATGGAAGAAGGAACAAATAATACATTGCTTAAAGTACTTCCACAATAAGTATTTAATGACTATAATGTCAACTATGGTAAAACTATATTTCTAATTTATCATTATTATAATTCAAGTATTTTGAAGATCATCACTATTGATTAGAATGATTATGAATCTTACTACCTTTGAGACAAAATGTATGGCCCAGCTCTTTGTCCTCTTTTTCCTGTGGTTATGAGTGGTGCTTGCACCCCCAATTCACAGAAGCTAGGCTCCTGCCCCAACACCATGTTCTTTCCTTCTGGACCACCAGAGCAGCCCCAGACACTGGTTGCTACCTGGAGCAGCCATTATCCCTGGCTGGCACCTAGAGCAGCCCTCGCTGGCCCACCAGCACCTGGAGACCCAAACCCCAGCTGGCCATCTGAGGGGAGGTATGGGGCACTTATTGGGGGGGGGGAAGCAGGGACAGGAAGAAGCAGGGCCACCATGGCCAGACATCAAGCTGTGGGGTGCTGGCTGTGCCAGCGAGGCCCCTGGCCTATTATACCCACCAACCATGCCTACAACATTAGTATTTATAATACATTAAACAAGTCTACCAAAGAATCCCCCATCTGTGTGTTCATGAAAGGAAGAAGGGAATGAAAGGGAGAATCTAAGAGAAAACTACCTGTCAGATTTATGTAATATAAATTGCTCAATGACTGAATTAATTAGGGTGATTCCAGGCTAGATTGTGCAGTAAATGGCTTAGTAAATGGCAGTAGCAGATTCCTACCCTTCTGGAGAAACTGTGAGAGGGAAATAATTATATGTACAATTCAACAGTTACCAGTAGCAAATTATTATTTCCTATCCCTGCCCTTTGCTGTTCTATATCAGCTGTGCAGGTGGTGCAGGGAAGATAGAAATTGACAGGGACAGAGCCAGGACTCTGCCAACTTGCTTTCTGCCTGCTGGAGGTGGGACAGTAACAAATTTGCAGAATCTGCTGACTACTATGCACCCAAAATCCAAGCTCCCTCAAGACCTTATTGGAGAGTACTACTCCCCTATCTTATTTAGTGACATGGGACTAGCCATGATCTAGTCCAGGGGTCTCAAACTCAAATCACCACGAGGGCCACATGAGGACTAGTACGTTAGCCCGAGGGGCGCATCACTGAAACCTTTTCATACAACAATATTGCAAATATTGGTAACAACAGTGTCTTTGTGGGCCACAGAAACAGCTTTAGGGGCCACGTGCAGCCCAGGGGCCATGTGTTTGAGACCCCTGATCTAGTCCGTAAACATCAAGGCCCTGTTCTTATAATGAAATGTACTAGAGAAGATTCTTCTAACCCTATGGAGTCATTGGGACACTGCAGTATTAAATACCAAGTCTGGAGGAGGGCCTAAATAGTAAGTTGCCTTAGGGTCTAGCCTTCCCTATGCTTCCAACATTTTCTCCTTTCTTGTTCTCCAGGCAGTAGCTGGCAAGAGCTGTGGTGTGGCTAAGCAACCTTTTGGAAATACAGCATACCACAAGGAACTACCACAGCCAGAAATGACTTCGAAGCAAGATTCAACAGAAGATTCTAAAAGAGTAGCCAGTGAGTATGCTTGTGCTGGATCAAACTTTTTAAAGGGGACTAGAGCAGCTTTAGAACATGAACAATTGTTTTGCTTAATACAGATTGCATTAAGATCATTGCAAGATTATCTAGTTAGCCTGTTTTAGTTAATGTGATCACTGGCATTTTTTTGATATTGCGCTTTTTGTTTGTATGTTTTCTTGAGACCTTTTCTTTCCCTCATTCCTCTTGATGTGTTTGGAACTGCTCTTTCACACTGATTTACATACTGATTTTTTGCTAACAATTCCAGATTTCACTCCAATTAAACACTGCTGATGTGCTCTCCCTAAGTGATCCAGTTGTAAGGTACAGGTTTTTAAAAGTATTTGGATACTAAATATGCAGATAGGTGACTAAGGGATTTAAAAATATGATCTTAAGTGCCTAATGAGCAACAATCAGGTGTTAAATTGCTCCCATTTCCCTTCCTTCCCAATTTGATAAGAAAAAAAAATTATTGGGATATTAAGAGCTGAAATACTGCAGTTAGTTCTCTTGACTTTTACCATAAAGTACTTAGACAAGTAATATCATTAGTAATGATGAGATGACAAGCCTTAGATCACACCGCTGGCTATCACAAGTTTCAATTCTTAATGGCAGCAAGCAATTCAGTAAATTATTCCTCTGGTTTATAGCCTGCATCAGGTCATAGGAGCCAGACATTCTTTATTTACTGAGTCAGACTTTAATCTGAAAAAATGAAAAAAATGAAGAGCGAGAGAAACTGACACAATTGTGCAGCTTTTTCACTAAAGGCAAAATTATCCACTCAGAACTGCTAGGTAAAACTCATCTTCTGTATTATTTTGATGTCCCCAAAGAACTCCTAGTAACATCATATCATATTTTTCACATCATTGACAGTGGTGTCCTGCATTGTTGATGATGTTCTTATTGCAGTGTATTTAAACCAGGAAGAGTTTCTTCTTTACAAAAATGTATATTAACTTATCTTGATCAGCTGGGCCATATTCTGACTTTATGCATTTGTTGTGTATATCTGAAGTCAGTATGTGCCTGTGTGTATTTGAAGTCAGAACATGATCCATTGTTTTGCTGACACAAAATCCAAAAGATTTTAGGCATTTTTTTAAAAATCTGATTCATTTCATTCTTGCACTTCTTAAGCTTTGCAACCTAATTTTGCATCCTTATTCAGTCCTTGTATGGGCAAAATACAGTGTTCACACAAGGAGAACAACACCTGTAAAGAGGCAAAACTGAGCACTAACAGGCTGATTTGAAGAGGACAATTTTTCCATTAGGGACTTTCACAGAGACAGAAATTTGAAAAAGAAATTTAACAATGTGTTATTGGCATTTAACTTACTGCCACTCATGCCTGTCATTAATATATGTCTGTGCATCATTGTTTTTATGTGTTTCACAAATTTGAGTTAGTCTTGTTCAGCAAAACAAGCAAGGAGTCCTGGAACACTTTTAAAGACCAAAAAATTTATTTATTGCATGAGCTTTTGTGGGAGAAAATCCCACTTCGTCAGACACTTTAAAGATTAGGAACTTACAGGATGGGAGGAAAATAAATGCAGGGAAGCATAAATCATAGGATCAGGTCAGATTGTTATAGCAAATCAAAGCAGTTGTTTAGATTCAAATACTGAGGAACAGCAGACAGAGGAAGGTGATCTTAAATCACTTTTTGTAATGAGACAATAATCCGTAGTCCCTATTTAACTCTGAGGCAACGATGTTAAAAAAAAAATCTGCATATGTTTCTGGGTATTCTATCAGGCTTTTTGTGAGAGAGTTGATTTGATTAGTGATGTGATTATGATATCTATTTTTTGTTTATAGACATAATTTTCTTTATAGCACTGTGTTTAGAATATATGTGTTTATTTTATTGTTAGCATAGCTGTACTATTTTTAAAAATATTTTCTTATTTGAAAATCTATTCCATATTCATCTTTTTTCTTCAACCATTTATTCTTCATATAATTATTGTCGTGTTTATTACTAACAACTGGAGATATTTATGTTTTCAGAGATTTCTTTCCTAGCTTCCTCCTCATTTTTCTTCTTCTTCATGCAATTATCCCATCATCTGCAGTTTAATACTATAAAGATGATTGTGATTTTTCAAGTCAGGCGTTGTGAGCTTTCTGCAGTTCGAGCTGATGGGAGGCAGAAATTCCTTGCTTAAATATGTGTCTTTGATCATTAGAAAAAGTTATCTGGCAAGAAAAGTCATGAAAAACATGTAAAAAAGGCTGCTTTACTTTAGATATGAAAAATCGTAGTGATTTCTGCACAATAGCATCTTTCGAAAATAAAGCTTAAGAGCTCACTCCATCTGGCACTAAAATTTATGGAACTCCTTCTACTGACTTCAGTGGGAGGTGGATCATTCCCTTGAGCACAGCATTCTGGGACTAATCACTCACCTACACTCTCATAAGTACTCATCCACTGGAACATTAAGAGCTTTATAGTGCCTAAAATAATTCAGGTAAGAAAGTCTCCAAGCCAATCTAAATTATTAGAACCTGTGTAAAGGTGACTAAAGTAATGTGGATACTAAGTCAACAAAGCTCATGGGCCAAACGGACCCTGGTTTAACTCCTTTGATTTTAGTAGAATTATACTAATGATGAATTTGGCCTAACAGGATATTTTTCTGTCTTCTAATGCTCACACTTTGTTATTTATAAGTGTATCTGCAGTGGTTATTCCTGAATTACTTAGATAACTTCAGTAGGAGGACACTTGTCAATTTAGAAATCAGTTTTATGTCTTATGCATAGTCCTAAGAGGTGCTGAACACATGCAACTCCTAATGAAGTCTGGTTTAATAACCACTGCAGGGGTGTCCAACCTTTTTGGGTGAGTGGCCATGCTGTAATTCTTTTCTCACTCGGAGGCCAGTGAGCAATTTTTTTTTTCAGATTACTAGCCCCACACAGCCCACACAAGTGCATGTGGTGGCTCCACAGGCCAGATAAGAGCCCATGGCAGGTTGGATTCTGGCCTGTGGGCCATAGCTTGGACAAGCCGGTGTACGCGTGGCTATATTCAAACGACTTTAGTGGGAGGTTGCAGATGCACACACAAAATCAGGATCAGGTCATATACCAGGAGCTGGACACCACAGTGATGAAAGAAATAGTTGCTCAAGTCAGTCTATATAGCGGTGATTACAAAAGTAAATATCTATGTTTAATGGCATTATATGTGATCAAAATGCAGTGTGAACCTGTTCAAAAGCAAATAAGAGATTTGAACAGTTATCTAATTCTCTTAATATTTGGATTTTTTGTTGTTGTTTTGATTAAACAAATACTACTTTTTTCTATTACCTTTTAAGTATGAGGTGAATTAACTCTTCCCAAAGAGAAAAATTAAATATAGGTTTCTAAGCTCACAACTGTGCTCTCTAAAAAGAATGGAGTTCTACAGCAGCATCCAAAATCTGTGGCCTTTGTTTATGCCCAGTGGTAGCCTTCATCTGTGTGACAGTTACAGATAGCAAATTAAGATGTACTCTGATAGCATCACTGTGAGACAAAAGTCCATTTAGGATTCTGGCAAGTATGAGATAGCTGTAGTACCTCATTAGGGTCTGTACCCACTAATTAGAATACACACCCCTTTGTGAGTGGCAGGTTATCATATGGCTGTTTCTCTTCTTGTTGCTGTTGCTTCTGCTTTGGGCTGCAGTTTCATAAGGCTTTTGTCAAACAGTTCAATGAGAACATGATATTCTTGACAAAGGCCAGAATTCAGACTATCCAATAAAGGCAGAGTGATTGCTATTTCCCAACCTCAAATACTTATATGTGGGATATGAGGACGGTACAGAAAAATCTATGCGTACTGGCAAAGATCAGAGTTCTTTTGGCCTTATGTGCTTTCTGATAGACAGACCAACTGAAAATAGAGACCCCGAATTCAGGCTATTGTTGCTTACTTCATGCAAAGTAATTTACAAAGTCAGCAGTATAAATGATCTCATCTTTGATCAAACAACAAATATTGCAAAATTGCTGTTTTCCTGGTCTATCGCCACTTAAACACAGAGGTTAGAGCCTTTCATCAAGAAGGCAGGCTGACTGTATCTGTCCATCTTCAGAGTTTATGGATCCCATTGGAACCCTTGTGTCAAATGATGGCAATCAACTGGACCAAAGTAATAAAGGGCATGTAGTATGCTATCCATAACCATTGATGCACTGCTTCCACACTCTCTGCTCCATCCCTTTTCACCCAACCATCCTGCAGATCACTTTGATAAACTGATGAGTTGGGACAGATTAAAGGCGATGTCTACACTTGCAAGTTAGTTTAAATTAAGGAGGCTTAATTCGAACTATCTTAGTCCCTGTCTACACTAGGTTTTGATTAGTTTGAATTAAGAAATTACTTAATTCAAACTAATGAAAGTTTATTTCAAACTAGTAAGACCTGCTCTTTAGGTTGAACTAAGCTCTTAGTTTGATCCTTAGTTCAAACTTAGCACAGTGTGGACATTTAAGTCCACTTTGTTAGTTCAAATTAACAAAGTGAGTTAAATCATTAACTGTAGTTTGACTTAGTCCACATTGTTAATTCAAACTAATAAGTTTGAATGTAGTTTGAAGTACGTTCAAACTTATTAGTTCGAATTAACAAATTGGAGCTAAGTTTGGGAAGTGTGGACATAGCCAAAGGGAGGAGGCGGTAGACTGGAGCACTGATAGCAGAAAAACAAAGTCTTTCAGGAACATCAAGAATTCAGGAGTTCCTAGTCCACACTGGGTGAAGAGTACAAACACACCATAATACCCCACTGCTAAGTTCCTACAAAGTCCCACTTGGCAGACCTTAAAAACTATCTTTATTACTTCTAATGAGAAGCTTCTCTAGTAATAAAGAAATCCTGGATGTCTTGTCAGGTTTCAAGGGAATACAGGGTTCAATAAGGGAGTGCACTGAAATTCTGGAGACTGAGGCAGTCTACTCACAGAACTACTAGGGTAAGGTATAGTACAAGCTTCAATGCTACCTACCTCTGTGCCTCAATTCCTAACCTAGAAAGATCACTTTTTAGAGAGTAAAAAGTCTGCATGACTGAACTTTCAAAAAGGGAACCAAATGTAATGGTAATTGTACAGAAGAAAATCCAGATCCAGTAAGTAGTCTCAGCCCAGTTGCTATTGAACTTCCATTAAATATTAGTAGCTCCTGACTAGAGTTTTAGCCAAAACATTATCTTACAGATCAAAGACTGTGGCTGATCCATGATCAATCCTGTGAATCATTCAGTCCTCTGTTCAACTGGGGTGATATCCATCATATTGCAGTGATTTTGCACACTGCAGTAGAAAACCAGTCAGACCTCAGCAATCCCTGAGTTAAGGGTATAAGTGGTACGTAAGGTTTGGCACTCACCAGCTGTGCTAGAATTAATGTCTGTTAGGTATAGAACAGAATACTTGATTCCTGAACTGTAGATGATTATGTTATTGATTACTGGGGTTCCAAAAATAACTCTTTCTATATGGTCTATAACAGGGGGTCCCAAACTTTTTAAGGCTTGAGACCCCCTTCTGAGGGAAAAAAAAGTTTGTTGGACCCCTAAGGGGAGCCAGGTGCTGCCGCACAGCAGCAGCACCTCCACACACAGAAAGGAGGCAGAGTCTGGCCCATGCTGCTCTCCTGTCGGGGAGAGGGCGACCGCTGTGGCCACGGCCCCCTCCCACTGCCCAGGGAGCTAGGAGATGCCATGGCCATGGCCCCCTGCCCCTCCCGAGTGTTCCCTGCCTGCTGGCCTGTTCTCCACCCCCCGTCCCCACTAGTTCCCCATCCTCAACCCTCCCCACGACCCCTTCCCCCTCCTTACCTGGCCACTGGAGCTGGGGGTGCCTGGCTGCCCCCCAGGCTACTCTCCCTGAGCATCCAAAGAGTTTTAAAAACTCCCAGCCTGGGGGAAGCTCCCTGCTGGCCAGAAACCTGGGTCTCCGTGGCAACCAGAGACCCCAGCAGTGTCTGGCCCCAGCTCCCAACCTGTCCACGGACCCCTTGGAGCCACCCTTTGCCCCCCAAGGGTCCACGGACCACAGGCTGGGAACCACTGGTCTATAAATTCACCATATTTGAGATGAAAGGATTTCATCTCAGTTATTTTTCCCTATTCTAGCTATATTTCAGTACCCAATTCCTGATTCTTTTTTCATTAGTTAAAAAGAAAAATAACCTGCAATGACCACCACGATGCCTTTTATCATCAGGAATAATGGGTTCCAATCACTTCATTCCCTGTCTTTTTTCTAGAATACGCTGCAGTCTAAACTATCCAATAGTCCTTTTATCATTTTTGTGGTCTGTCTTTGAAACTTTTATTGCTCTTTAATGTCCCTTTTGCAATGTATTGCCCTGATATGCCCAGAGTACTCTAAGAAACTTTATTTTCCTTAATCTGGAACTTGAACAGGCAGATGAAGAGCAGTATATGGCACTAAATGTGGTCTGTAAAATGTCTAATAGAAACTGCTGTGGGTGCCTTTGTTTTCTTTTAAACATTACCTTTTTTGTATCAGAAATCTGCATCATTTTGCAGTTCTGTCTGCCTTTTCTATAGCCTCTGACTATGTGTTCAGCAAAATTGTCTGTTACCTTAGGTCAGTGATAGTGGCCTTTACCTGCAAAGGGTCACACTGAAGTATGAACTTGGCTTGTTAAGACGTCTTTGAAAATTGTATTTCTTGTAATGCAGGGATTAGAGGGCAAGCTTCTATGTGTCTAAATTAGTTTCATTTTGTAATAGAATTATACAGGTAAAAATAGTGGAGAGTAATTGAAAATAATTTTGAAAATTTGCAGGGAAAAAAGGAATAAACTATACACAGAATAATTTAATACAAAATTGCTTATGGCTATAGTAATAAAAGACAATTTGATTAAACCCAGGGAGATCAAGATTTTGTAAATTATACTAAGCAACTGGGATTTCCTGAGGTACCTGGAGGTAAAGGAATATCTGATTTTATAGCTGCTACTTTGAATTCTGGAGCTATTTTTGACTGGTTTCTCTAATCCTAAATGGATTCAGGAAACCAAATAAAAGCTCATTAATGCCTAAATTGGCCAGATCAATTATTTTTTTCTACTGTAATAGTAGCCTTAGTGTGAAGTAGGGAAAGAATTATGGAAAAGACAATGAATTTCTTTATATATTGATCACAGGATCCATGCCTTTCCTGATCTTTCTAAGACCATTCAGCCTTGAAGGTGAAATGTATGATTGCTTACAGGAAGCCCTGCAGCCAGGTACAGTACTTGGTTTTGTATTCTTCAAAGCTGTGTTTTTCCACAGATAATGAAAAATTCTCATTCTTTTATAATGATTGTGAGGCATTTCGGATCTCTCAGAGGAATAGTTAAGAGTCTTTGTGTAGCTATTGAAGGTGACTCAGTAAGAAATTTTTATTTCTATGGTGTAACTATGATATTTTGTGGATCACATCTTGACCTAGATTGTTGACTCTGGTGTTATGTCACATCATAAAGCTTAGTTTTCTTATTGTTCTTCTATGTGATCATTGTATGCCTAGATATTTAGTGGCCTGCCAAAACTTACTGTTGTCAGATATTTTAGTTGCACTGTGTATGTCCTTTGTCTTGGATGCCATTATTGAATCTAATTCAGGACATCATTTTTAAAGTAATATGAAACTCATTTGAAGGTTGCCTTTGAAAAGAGTCACTGAAAACTACACCTTGCTGAAGTGAATTCTCTCACTCACTCCAAACTGTTTATTCACCCCTCTCTTTCCCCTAATGCCATCTACATCTAGTGAGATTTGCAAATTTCTGCTTGCTCCTTTATCTCACCGTGCCTCTCTTGTGCACCTTTCTACTTCACATGAATCCACTGATGCATCTCTTCAGCTGTTCTCCAGTCTATTCAGTGTCATCACATATTACAAGCTGCTTTTTTACATTTTTGTGAAGCAACAGACATCCTGACTTCTGGTCGCTCTATTTCTAAGGCAAACTGCTTAATCTTACATTTTACTAAAAAAGAAACTTTTGAACGACTTGCCTACTATGGCACTGATCTTGGAAGCTATTTCAGCAAATGCCTCACTGCAATTGCTTGAGCATGTCTACATTACAATTAGACACCTGCAGTTAGCGCATGCCAGCTGACGTGGGCTTGTGGGGCTCAAGCTAAGCGGCTACTTAAATGCAGCATTTATTCCAGATTGAGCCCAAGCTCCAGGACCCATCACCATCACAGAATTCTAGAGCCAGGGCACTGGCCTAAGCCAGGATGTCTACACTGCACGTAAACAGCCTCTTAGCCTGAGCCCAAGTCAGCAGGCATGGGCCAGCCAGAGTTTTTAACTGCAGCTTAGACATATCCTGAGTGGTTCTGCTGCAGATTAGTTCATGTTCTTAGCATGAAACACATGCTTAAGTATCTTGCAGAATTAGCAGCATCCCTCTAATTCCCCTAAGTCTCTGTAGAAGTGATTCTTTTTTCTCTAACTATTTGCTGGCTTCCTTGATGTAGTGTCTTCTGCATCCCTGAAAACCATGAATGTGGAATCTTGCTCTTAATGTATTTGCTGTATATTCATTGATGGCTCTAACACCCAAATCATGTTTACTGCTCTATGATGTCACATTCCTCCTTGCTCCATTTCTTTGATGCTGGTTTTATGTTTCTTTTTGGTCTATCCTCAGGGCCTGCCATATTTTAGAATTGATTAAAATGCCTGAACTTGAATTAATATAGAATGCTCAGAAAACATCTGCCTTACAATGCAAAGGTGTATCCTGGTGCATAGCAGCTCTTGCTGTAAGTAATGAGCTGAATTCCATCACTTATTCTTTTGTGACAGCTAGTACCCTCAGTTTTTCACTTTCCTCCCACAGAAACTTCCTTTGTTTCTGAAGTCACTAAATTTATGTGAGTTTTCTGGATTTTCTTGTGAACAGTGTGGAAAAGTGCCCGCTTAAAGCAACACCTTGCCCTAACTTACCAAGTGTACATGGAGGAAAACACTATGAATGTTATGGCTCAGTACCCAATCTGATAATGGAGGATAGGAGATTCATGGGAATGAGAAGTGGGATGGGGAATATCGGCATGGGATTCTGCAGCACTCCTTACTGCTGCTCCAGAAAGTACCCTACCTCTCCACACAGATACCATGTCAATCCCTGTATACATCTGTGTGGCTGAACATGGTCTTTGGAGCACTGGCACCTAGGGAAGGCCCCTTTTTTTCATTCTCATGCATACCATGGATGTACTTTACCTTGCTGCTTAACAGATAGATGCATTAAGGGAGCAAAGAGGGTTTTTTCATTAATGTAAATATCCTGTGCCTGTGTTACAAATGGGAGAGATGGAAATGCCTCTTATTCAGGAAAGTGGTAGATCTGTGGGGCCATTAAGAGCCACTACCTTAACTATGATAATTCTTTGTCACAAATATCTCCCTGACCTTCATGCCCATCAACCCACAATGCTAGAACATCATTGTCACAAATATGCCTTATTTCCAGACATGAGAAGCACAGACTTCTGTACATCAGGCCTCTCTGCACAGCTCTTCTTTTTCTTAACTACATCATCTTATGTTCAAGGCCTATGCAAAAATCATGATTGTATCTAATTGCAAGGCTTGATGCTTTCATTTAAAAAAAAAGGATTATTTCAATATGGCTAAGCACTGTTAGGATTTTAGCAGTTTACTGACAACAGCAAGAAGACAGTGCTCATTAAAGACACATGTGGAAGGCAGCCCCTCTCCTCAGAGTGGGGAGGAGGAAATGGGTAACTTCACCCAGTGAGCATTTCTCATGCTCCATCCTCCTCCTCAGGAGGAATGCAGAAAAGTAATTCTCAAGAATTTCCCATGGGGAAATCCACAGATCTCTGACATGTCTGAACCAAACCCTTCCTCCTGTTCCCTGAACCCCCATGGTTTTTTAACAGTCCAGTTCAATCAGGAGTCAAACTGTCAACATGCACTAACAGGTAGACGCCAGAATGAGGGTAATGCTGGCTAGAGAGGCAGTCCTTAGGACTCCAGCCATACTTTCCTCGAATGAATCCCGCAGAGGGGTTTCTTCCTTCTTGAAATACAGACTTTGAGTAATCTCTGCCTTTTTTTTTCTTCCTTTGCATGTATACTAGACTGTTTTGACTGGCATTTCCCTTAATTTCATTACAGCTGCACTTCACACTCTTGTGTATTTTTGGAGTTGGGGACAGGTGCTCAGCCTTAGCCTCTTGGTGAATCTGTGCTCCACCAGCACTGCCACTTAGTACCATACTGTGCCTTTTCACACCACAGATCTTCCTAGGGGACTGGTATACTAAAATATGTGGTCAGTTTTGAGCCAATAATAAATCTTCTAAAAAGGGGCTTTTGTTTACTCTAGATTCCCTGTACCAGGCTCTAGCCATTCAGTGCAATCTCCACCCTGACTGTCTTCCCAACAGTGAACATGATTGGCTTACGCATATTTATTTGTGCTGGAAGATCAAAGACTCAACATAACCTTGCACAGATGATTCCTTGATGGATTATCTCTGCCTCTATTTAGCAAAACTTTCACATCACAGATTGGGGCCAGCAATACCTAACTTCAGTCCTACAGTAGCTGGAAATAAAGACACAGTCTAAAATTCCTTGTTCTCAGGCTGCTTGAGTTCTAATCCTGACTCTGGCACTGATTTTATCTGATGAGTCATGTATGCACTTTTCCTTGCTATAAAACTGATATAACACTTTACTTCCCCACAGGGATGCTTTAATGACTACTTTATTTATGTATTTAATCCTCTGTTTTTGGACATCAAATCTCCTATCAATGTCTGAGAGAGTTAAGGGTGAACCAGATTTGGACCACTCTTTGAAAACAAACAGTACAATAGCTAGCATAGGGTAAGGATTATTAAATGCTTCCCTTTGCTTTCATCTCCACAAAAATGTCTAAACTCAGGTATAAAGGGGCATTTTAAAAGTGACTGCAGCACTTCTATCAATTAAGCCAGTGTTTGAAAAGAACTTATTTTGAAAAAGCAATGCTGTATTTTTAATAATTAAAAAGAACACTTCCTAAAAGCTTGTGGTAGTAATTAGCCTTGCCTGCTAGATTGTATCAGGTTTCTACAAATGCACATTGACCACTGGCAATGCTTGTAACTTATGGGCTATATTTTGTATTCAGTGCACATGCATGTGTGTACACACCCTCCTTCTGTAGTTAATGGGTGCTTTGAACACAAGGCACAAAGATATCCGCTATTGAATGAAATAGGTAGATGTATAATATTTAAATGACTTTTCTGACAATTATACACAGATGATAGCTGACTAAATCCCCTAGTTCTCTCACCCCCCCCCACAGCCCTACAAATAATATCTAAAAATATTTCTTTTAAACTTAACATTAATTACTAAGTCATTTGGATGATTGTGGGTTTTGTTTATTTTTATGTAGTAATCTGTGCTAGTACGAAGCATGTAATTTATCTTACTGAAATTTCACTGAGACTGGACACAAAATAACTACAGAAGTTATACCTAAGGACACTGGAAGGCTCAAGATTGAAACACTCTATGAAAAAATCTGACTGCTGATTGCAACCTGCAATTTCAGCCCTCAATCATTCTCTTGATTAACTCATCAAATAATCTTTACTTATAAGGACAGTATTGAGAAATCCAAGTGATCCAGTAAATATTCTCATTAGTAACACAATTGCTACTAAATACTCTTGAGAACACAGTGAAGCTTTTTATTGTTTGTATTTCATTTTCAGTTACACATAGGAGGAACACTCAGTGCACTTGTATCACAGCAGGTGGCCACAGTCTGAAATACTAATTTTAACTGCAGGACTTAAGTAAACTTGTCTTAGGGTTTTAGCTGAATGAAGGGGGGGGGAGAAAATAATGAAAGGAGGGTTAATTCACTGACATCTGCCATCAGCCTGTCCAGGACTACAGGTATTTATTTTGCAGGCGCTCTAACTCTTCGCAGAGCAAACTGCTTCATCTTCCTACACAGTAGAATGCTAGATATTAAGTATTTTTTGATGGTCTACGTTCTCCATTTTTGGATTTGGTAAAGGTGTGCAACTGACACAACAATGTAAAAAACTTTAATTATAACATCCAACAGTACTTCTAATCCCAGTTCCTTAAAGATAAAGCACAAACTTTGTTTTCCCTCCTATTTGAGTAGAAGCCTTTAACTTATGAAGGAAACTATAATGCAAGAGACAGCAAGTGATAAGGGATAAACAATTCAATTGCATACTGCCCAAGGACACAGCCATGTGTTATGCAGTTAGATGTCCTTTGCTATTGTTTTGAAATACCAATATAACTTTTTGCACACTCCTACTTCTCATATATAATCTGCCCAAGGAGCCATTTACCCAGGTTAATTATTGTGATATTTCTATTTTAAAATCCCCAGTTTTCCTCCTGACCCTCTAAGTAATAACACCTCTTTCCACTTAAAGAAAAATTCCAGGTGCACATATACATAACTATGCTCATACAGACACAAATGACTAGTATGCACACCCCTGCACTTTGAAAAAGAAAAGTTAAAGGCAAGCCTGCAAAGGAAAAAGATTTACTCAATTTTTTTCCACCTCAATGAGTTCTAAACTTTGATTTGAAGTTGTCCTCTTTTTGTAACTGACATGTGTAACTTTTAGAACAGCATCTTTGTGAGAGTCATTACACTGAAATGCAGGGCAGTCAGTTTGGCAGCAGTATGCATTGATGTTTTTGCAGCCTCATGAATCTGACAACTGGGATTGGGGGGGTTCAAGCAGTGTCTTTACAATAGCAACTTGATTCTGCAGACAAAAAGGAAAAAAAATTCATAGAATCATTAATGTGTCACGATCAAGGCAGTAAGTACTCTGTGAAAATGGCACTGAAGTATATATAGTCTCATATGCTAAATGCACAGCTAGGTACAGTTGTTTAACAGGCGAAGTAAATAGACTACTTTAGGGCACTCAGTTTAGCAGGTTGGTTTTATAGCATGTTTATACCAAAATGATCTTACTTTGAATTCTCCTTATCCTGCAACCCTCACCCAAGCAAAGGTGCCTTTGAAGCCAAAGGGAATCATGGATGGAAAAGAGCAGCACTGGCCCCAGACTGTGCTAGCCTTAAGGTTACTCAAAGTTGGGCCAGATCCAAAAACTAGTTTAAATAGATGGAAAGTTCAAAGGGCTTGGATCGGGTTTAAAGCCTACAGTGAAGTCTTCTGGGCTTCCTGTCTGGAGAAGTAGCTACCTATCACTCTCCTGAGAGGTATAAAATGAGAGGGCTCTGCTGTCACTTGCACATTGCAGTATGGAATAGTGAGCTGGAGGCAACATTTATTCTTCCCACTGAAGACCACCAACTCTGGTATTTAGTTGTCTAATTATGGTCCCCAAAACCCTAGTGTTCTTTGAGCAAAAACCAAAAGTGCGGAAATTGGCTCACTTGTACTAGGGCAAGCAAGCTAACTCTTGCCAATTTGTTAAGTGCTGCCACAAGAATGATCAAGAGACTCAAGCTGCGTGAGGGTTCCTGCTCCAGGGTGTTACAAATACTCCTGGAAAATGGAGCAGGTCTCTGCAGATGCGTAAGGGTGCCTGAGAAGGGGCTGAAACGGAGGGACTAGTATCGCAAATAAGTGCGGGGGAGGAGGCGAGGGGAATGCTTTGCATTTTAAGAGTCCTGTAGGGAAAAGCTCCAGGAAGGCTCCCTTCATCCCCCAGCGTCCTTTTAACCAGATTAACTTCTAGCGGGTCAGTCTCCGGTTCTGACTTAACTTCTGCTCCCCTCCCCCCGGATTGGCAGAATTTGGTTAGAGAGCAAAGGCGTCTCAAAAAGCGGGGCGCGGAGGGGGGCTTTAAGACTAATTGGTCAAAACCATAGTACCCATCTGCGGCATAACAGCAGAGCGGCGTGGGTCAATCCTGAAGGATGTAAAATGTCAGGGACGTGGACGGGCAATGCAATGAAAGCGGCTTGCAGGCTTTGGCACGAGCACCGGCCAAGGTAGTGGGATGTGGCAGACGTGCTTTGACCATAGCTACACGGAAATTGCGGGAAAACGCCCCCAAAGGGGCTGCTATTCTCAGCCTCCCTCTCCGCCCCCCGATGTGCAGCTATTAGCGGTGGGTAGATTCAGGCCGCCCTCAGCGCCAATTCTTCCCGGCGTCGGCGCTGGCCGGGCACAGGCTCAGGTCCACGCGGCTCAGTCGGTCGGGCTTTAAATGCCGGAGACACAGAGCAAGGCGGCGCGGCGAGGCACGGCAAGGGACTCGCTGAAATTTCAGCAGAGCCGGCTGAGGCGAAGTTGTCCTAGCGCACACACGGGCGGGAAAGTCCCAGCGCCCCGCCAGGCTGCAGATCTGTCCCCGAGGGGTGTCCAAAAGCTCTCCCGCTCGGGAGCCGGGAGGCACACCGGTGATTTCGGAGGGCAGGGCTCGGAAGCGGTAGGGCTGGAGGGGCAAGTGGCTTTCCCGCTTCCCCCCAAGTCCTGCTTGCTGAGGCTCCGCACTGAGCTGAGAAAGGCTAAGACGGGTAAGGACAGTCCACCTACCTGTGGGCTCAGACCCCAAAAAGCGTCCGTCCTCACGCCGCGCCGGGGAGCACGACGCCTTCAGCTCGCGCCCCTGAAGCGCATCAATTTGTGGAAGGCTTGTTTGAAGTCCTCGTTGGACATGGTGTAGATGATGGGGTTGATTAAGGAGTTGAGATATCCCAGCCAGGTGAAAAAGTCAAAGATGGCCATGTGGAACCAGCAGGCGTCCTTGCAAATGGGCAAGACCAAGGTGATGATGAAGAAGGGCAGCCAGCAGACGATGAAGGCGCCGAGGATAATCCCTAAAGTCTTGGTGGCTTTCCGCTCCCTCGCGGCCGTGAGCTTCTTCTTCTCCAGCAGGGCGTCGGAGACCTTCACCTTGACCTGATTGAGGTGCACGGGGGAGCCCGTCTCGCTGGAGGCCTCGGGGGCCTTGCAGTTGAGGGAGGTGGCCGAGGAAGACGAGCCCGGGGAATCGGTGATCAAGTGAGCCCTGGTCAGCCTCTTGCCCGCCTTGGCGGGGGTCTGTTTCAAAATGCGGGAGCGGGCCTCCAGGTAGATGCGGCCGTAGAGGGCGATGAGCAGCAAGGTGGGGAAGTAGAAGGCGCCCACGGTGGAGTAGACGGTGTAGAGGATGTGGTCCGTGTTCACCACGCAGTCCGACACCTCCTCCGCCTTCGCCTGGCGCCAGAAGAAGGGCGGCATGGAGATGGAGATGGAGAAGACCCACACCAGGGCGATCATGCCCGCCGCCCGCTTGGGAGTCCTTTTGGTGGAGTACTCCACCGCGTCCGTGATGGCCCAGTACCTGTCCAGGGCGATGACGCAGAGGTGCAGGATGGAGGCCGTGCAACAGGTGATATCCGACGACAGCCAGAGATCGCAGACCACCTGGCCCAGCGTCCACCTGCCGGTCACGGTGTAGACGGTGCTGATGGGCATGACCAGGATGGAGACCAGCAGGTCGGTGACGGCCAGGGAGGCGATGAGATAGTTGGCGGGCGTGTGCAGCTTCCTGCTCCGGTACACCGTGGCGATGACAAAGGCGTTGGACAGCATGGTGGCCAGCGTCAGGAGAGCCAGGACGAGGCTCAGGACGATCTTCCAGGAGAGCGGGGTGGCCTCCTGGTAGCTGCCCTGCCCCGCGCCGCTGCAGTTGCGCTCCTGGTACGAGGCGTTGGGCCGGCAGGGCGCCGCCTGCTCCATCCCTCTCCCCGCCACGCTTCAGCGGCCGGCCGGCGGCGAGGACTCAGCGAGCCGGGCCGCCTGCCGGGGCCGCTCCCCCCGCCGGCGCCCCGATGGGCTGTGCCGAGGGCCGCATGGCTTCCCGCGCCCGCCAGGGCAGGGCAGGGCCACGCCCCTCACGCTGGCGGGAAGCGGCAGCCGCGGCGGCGGCCGCACGGGCAGCCACGAGCGCGTCGCTTCCGTCCTTTATATACAGCCCGCCCGCCCGGCCCGCGCGACTCCCGCGCCCCGCCGCCCGCCAGCGTCCCGCCCGGTCCTAGCGCCCCCGGCCGGCGGGGGAGGCTGGAGCCGACCCGCCGGCTCCCGCGCTCTCCTCTTCTCGGCTCCGCCCCGCGCTGGCGCTGGCTCCGCCCTGCTGGAGCTTCTTTCCCCGGAGCCCGCCCCGCGCGCGCCTGGCCCCTCCCGGCACGCGGCTCCCAGCCCGGCCGGGGAATCCCGCGCCCGGGGGCGTGGCGATCCGCTCGGGGAAGGCAAACGGCGGGGGCCGGCCGGGTGAGCGGCCTCGCCTCGCCTCGCCTCGCCTTTGCCCGGCCGCCGGCTCCAGCAGCGCGCCACCCGGCCCGGCTGGTTGGATCGGGAGCCGGGAGTCCCGGAGGGCAGAGCTCGGGGCTGGGGAACCCCTGGCGGGAGGCCGCGGCCTTGGTGGACACAGGGCAGGTGGGTCCCTCGGGGCGGGGGCTCAGAGACCCGACTGGCCAATCCCCGGGAGTTACAGCTCCGGCACCTTGGGCCTCGCTCTCAGCCTGTGCCTTAGACAGGAGCTCTCGCCCTCCTGACACGCGCTCCCTCTCACACTCACCTACACACTCTCCCTCTGACACACACACACACACACGCTGCATCTCTCACTCACTCACACAGACACGCTCTCTCTCTCACGTGCACGGCCTCACGCACGCACACTCCCTCTCTCACACACACACAAACACACTCTTACACAGGTGCACACGCACAACACACGCTCCATCTCTCAGATGCAGGCGCACACACAGAAACACACGCACACTCACACACGCTCTCTCTCACACACACACACACAGACACGCTCCCTCTCTCTCTCTCACACACACACTCTCCCTCTGACACACACACACTCTCCTCACACACGCACACAGGCTCCATCTCTCACCCACTCTCACACACAGACACTCTCTCACACACACTTTCACGTGCACGCCCTCACACGCACGCACACTCGCTCTCTCACATACACGCTCTCACTCACATACACACACCATCTCTCTCACACACATACACACACTTTCACACGCAAACACTCTCACACAGGTGCACACGCACACACGCTCCATCTTTCAGTCACAGGCACGCGCACACTCACGCTTTCGCTCTCACACACACACACACACACACACACACACACACACACACACACACACTGTGTGCCGGGGCGCTATTGCGCAGAGGCCCTTTGAGCTGCTTCGGTCCTTTCCCACGCGCAGTCCCAGGAAAGTTTTGCGGGACAGACAGATGCCGGCTGGCGTCGCCGGCCCCGGTGCTCCAGCTGGAGTAAATCTCTCAGTGACGCACGGAAGGGTAGCGGGGAAGGACGAGGAACGGGGAGTGTGTCCCTGAACTGTCAGTTTGCTGTCGTGTGTGTGCATGGGCGCGGTGCTGGTGTGTAAAACCGGAGCGCGCCGCAAAGCTCCTTGAATCTCCCTTAGCGGAGCCGTCGGGGCGGCCCGGCGCTGTCAGGCCGTGGCGCTCCGGGGCAGGCAGCTCCTTGCAGTGGCCGGACATAGCCCGCGTTCCCCCGGCCCGGGAAAATGTGCTTGAAGGGATTAAAACGTTCCTGCTGCTGACTTTTCTCTTTTCTGTAGGCTTTTGAGGCTGCTCGCAGCGAGAAGGTACAATTCCGGCAGGCAAGGCATTTGAGAAGGAAGCGGAAAGGTACCTAGCCGGGAATCATGCGGCACTTGGCTTTGGCACAGATACAGAGCCGCCTCCTTGTCTTAATGCAGCCCCTGTTTCGTGAAAGGGGCCGCCTGACCTGCGGCGCTGGCCGGCGGTGGAGCTGTAAGAGGAAAGGAAACGTGTGTGAGAGGAGGAAAACGGAGCCGGAGCGGTCTGTCCTAGCGCAGGAGAGCGCGTTAGGTGGCAGGCGAGAAGCAGGGACGTGCAAACTTAAGCGAAGTTAAAACAGGGAGGGAAAGCCTGTATTAAAAGAAAACAAACAAAAAAACAAACAAACAAACAAACAAAAAAAAACCCACTCCCAAGTCGAAGCTCAGAAAGTTGCCCGCAGCTACCCTGACTCTGAAAGTGCTGCTGTCGGAGAGGAGCTGTCCAGGGAAAAGACCGCCTGAAACAGCCTAGCGTGCAGATTGACTGTTAGAGGAGAGCAATGATGCCAGCCAGCAAGAGATCCGCGGGCTCAATCCCTTTCTCTAAACCTAAAGACGGGCTGCCATGATTTTCAGAAGTATTGAACATCCACAAACCTCACAGAGATCAGTGGAAGGTACCAGGGCTCAGCATTTTTGAAAGTCAAGCCATACAGGCCTACATCTGACCTCGCTGAAAGGAACTTTGCAGGACTAGCATTTCAATCAAATCTTGGCAGAGATGAGAGTGAATTAATTGGAGTTTTGATAGTCAAGGTTTGGCTGTACTCGCATTGGCTTCTGGTGGCAGTATTTATTTTCCCTATTCACTCCCATGAATCAGCTTCTAACTTTGCCACTTTTGCAGCATAGAGCAATAGATAAATGTGTGATTAATTCTGTACTGAAGTACAGCATGCTCTTGACCATGGTTGTTTTAATGAAAGCATTTTATTTTGTATGGATACATAATGGTGCATTTAATTGCACTTCACTGCACATTGCAAATGTATTCCTTGACAATTTAGCACTCAGTAACTAGCCATGTCCACATATTAAATATTGCTCTGTGTGTGTGTGTGTGTGTGTGTGTGTGTGTGTGTGTGTGTGTGTGT
>ML681979.1:29536065-29821901 GCA_007922195.1 Podocnemis expansa
GTGTGTGTGTGTGTGTGTGTGTGTGTGTGTGTGTGTGTGTGTGTGTGAGAGAGAGAGAGAAATTTGTATTTTAGTAACAAGGGCTATGTCTACACTGGGGGTATTTTAGGTCAACTTTAACATGGTGAACAATAAGTCAACTTAAAGTTGACCTTGTTAAGGTGACTGAGGGGTGTGTCTACACTAGTAGGCATACTCCAGCCTGGGCACAGGCCCCACTCCCTGCCCACCCCCAAGATGTGAGCTTGCTCCAGGCCCCTGATCCAGCCCCTGGGGCCCAGTCTGGCTCCTGCCACCACCAGCAAATGGAGCTGAGCAAAGCCACTTCCTGCAAGGGGCTCAGGACCAGCTCCTGCCACCTGCAGCAAGGAACTGGGAACCCAATCTGGCTCCTTCTGCCCATGGCAAGAGGCTGGGGGCCTGATTTGGTTCCCAGTCCCTTGCTGCAGGTGGTGGAGGCTGGGAGCTGGCTCCTGCTGCAGCAGCAAGCAGCATGGAGCAGGATCCAGCCCCAAGTCACTTGCTGCAAGTGGCCTGAAGCCTGATCCAGCCCCACGCTGCTTGCTGCCACCGGCAGGTGGCTGAGCAGCCTGCCCATTTCACAGGCCATTCCTGATCTCCGATGGCTGCCAGGGGGGAGACAGCCCAGTGACCAGCCTGGTCAATTTCACAGGCTGCTCCTGACATCAGGCCTAGTGTGTGAAATTGACTAGGCTGCTGAGCCACCTGCCAGGGGCCACAAGTGGCTGGGGGCCAAATAGGACTCCAAGATACTTGCAGCAAGCGACGTGGGGCTGGATCTGTCTCTGCATTGTTTAATTCCAGTGGCAGGATCTGGCTCCCAGGCCCCACCCCTTGTGGCAAGGGGATGGGAGCTGGATTGGGCTCCCAGCCCCTTGCCACCAGTAGCAGGAGCTGGCACCAGGCCCACACCTCCTTCTGCAGCAAGGGGCTGGGAGCTGGATTCAGCTCCCAGATGTTTGCCAGTGGTGGCTGGGACTGGATTGGGTCCCTGGAGCTGGATCGGGCCCCTGAAACCAGTCAGGACCCAGGGCAGGGCCCAGCCCTCTTCCTGCCCTTGGAAGTCAACTAAATGCTTAAGTTGACTTTCAAGGCAAGAGTTACTAAGTCAACTTAAGCAAATGCTTCTGTCAACTTAAAAAATTCTGATTGGTGCCAGAGAATCCCTTAGGTTGACTTAAGAAAGGTTAAGTCAACCTAAGTCTCTAGTGTAGACATACCCATGGACTATATCTCATTGTGCTAGGCACTGTTTAAACACATACCTATAACAGTCCCTACCTCAGGAGGCAGGAAACTAATGTTCACTGATGTAAAAACTTGAGGGTCGACAGTCTACCCTCATTTACAGGCTTCCTGGAAGAGCAATTAAGCAACTGAATTTACCCACTCTGTAATATGGACATGGCTAATCAATGACTGCTAAATTATCAAGGAATACATTTGCAATGTGCAGTGAAGTGCCTATCCTTTTCAACTCTTTTCAATAGAAGAAATTTTGTAACTTGAGTTCTTGATACTTCAACACAATTTCCCTCTCTCCTATTTAACATTTTCTATTGATTTTGGTTAAACACCTGGAGGCAACTTCCCTCTGAATTTCCACCCTCATGAGAAGGGCTAGACTTGTGTTACCAAATTGATTTTAATTTCAAAAACTTTCTGTTTGGCAACAGCATCTCTTTCTTCTGTGGAGGATGTTTTCTCTTACTATCACATTGCCTTCAGCAGTACTGTTCAAACCTTATGACCTTCAGGCTAACCTTCAACCAGGACTGAGTATATGGAGGATGAATTCTGACCTCCCTGAAAATTTGCAATTGCTTACCTTCATTATAAAAAGCTCTTGTTTTTTTCTGAAGGAGCTCTTGCTATTTTTCTTCTTCCTTAATTCTCAGGATTGTACACTGACATTCATCAGTCATTGGTACCCTGTTTTGTTTTGATAGGAAATGTCTTTCCTTCTCCTCCCCTTTTTAATGTTATGCTATACAACACTGAATCTTATGATCAAGAATATATTCTAGGGTTGAAGTCATCCTTGGTGTTACTTCAATAACTTCACTGTAATTGGGCCCCCATATTTGTCCCAACTTATTTTAGCAAATATTCCCTATGAATACAGCTTGAACGAGTAATATGTAGCCATCTGGTTATAAAATAAAAGACAACTTCCTAGCTGGACTCACTATAGCAGGTAATGTATTGGTAATCTCCATGGAGGGGTGATTGTCCCACCCAGGTTGTGGAACTGCTCCATGCAGGTTTCTGGTAAAAAGGGGAAAAAACATCAGATAAGTGCATCTGCTCTATTTGGGCTGTGAGTGCTGATTCTGACAACTTGGGCCATCATGAAAGATGCTACAGACTTTAAAAGGTGTCTTTTATTCTCTCTCCACACAAGAAGTGCATGCCCAAGTGCTCTTGTAGGATGGATTCCTACGGAACTGAGAATTGATGGAGGCAGGAAACAAGATGATAGCAGGGTCTTCAAATAATTACCGGCAAGTGTCATCTTATCTTGGAGTTTCAATCTGCAAAATAATTTGAATCACTTATATTATCATATAAATTATTCTGATCCACAGTTATGCCATCACACTGAAACCAGCATTTCTAAGCAACTCCCTAGAAGACTCAACCTATTTTCTTTTTTGATTGTGCCTTAAAAGATGCTTATAGAAAGATATGCAATTTCTTACAGTGTTTTGCTTCTACACAGAAGAATGCATAAACAGTAATTTCATTCTGTCGAGGTAATAGTTAGGCTACTTCTTTTGTCCACATGTTGACTTATTAAAATAGCTGAATTTAGGAACTGAAAGGGAAAAATGATAATATTTCACTAATCTTATGGCAAACTGGCAGCAAGTTATGATTGATGTGGCACAAACTTGGGTCAGCATCTTGTGAAGAAGTCACAAATCTACTGTGTGGACTCTAAGACCACAATCAGATCTGTGCAGGTGGATCTCTTCATCCATTAGGAATCAACACAGCTCTATACAAGTTCATAGGTCTGTCTGTGGATCAGATTGCAGGATCAGACCCATGGGTCTTTTTCATGGATTTTGTTGTGTTCTCTTAGGCTTAAAGTCACACCAGTGGATAAGGCTCTAGGCACAATGTAAGCCTCACTTATATCCTCGATTCATGTTAAGTCAGGGTTCTTAACCCTTTTCAGCCGGGACCCAGATTAAGTTTGGGAGTCAGCTTCATGACCCATGGTTCAGTTTTGAATTAATAATTATTTCCTTTTTAAATTTATTAAAAAGAGTCATGGCTACCCACACTAAGTGGCATGGCAATCCATTTTTGGGTCACAGCCCATAGATTAAAAAGCCCTGTTTTAAGTGATACATAGACTTGTGTAGACTGTTGCACTGTTATAAACTTCATGTTTAATTTGTAAATAATGTAATTCCGCATTCTTCTGTTTGCAAGGATAATCTTCACTATGTAAATCAATGCACTGGAATTTTGTTGAGTTTACCAGCAGACAAACATCACCAAAATATGTGTGAGGTTTCCCAGTGTTAACTCTGAAATATAGATGAGGCCATTTAAATGCCAACACTTTTAAGTCACTAGTCAAAATAAAAACACCCAGCTTGAGTTACTAAAATTTAATTATAAGGAACAGCTGGGGGTGGTTTTGATTTTGACTCTGAAGTCCCGTAAAAAGAAACAAGCACATGTGCTCACACTCATATTCTTTTTGTCCCAGACACACATATATACACACTCTCACATTTAATTAAACTCTTTATATGGAGGAATAAAGCCTGTATTATTTAAATTATCACTTTCTTCTTTAATATGTCCAGTTAGGAAGATCAGAGCATCCATGCATACTGAAGAAGACACTCAAACCCCTAAAAATAGCAATGATCTTGAATTACAAATTAACTGGGTACCCATGGTCAGATGACAAGACGACTCATTGCTCCCCTGTTCATCCTCTGCCACATCATCTTCAGACCCTGCATGAATGGTGACTGTTTGGCATTCTTGGAGACTGCTGCTCTTTAAGCCCAAACAGGCCTTTTAAATGATGTCAGTTTTACAGGCATGGAGTTTTAGCAAATGCCATGTGACCACCTCAGACCTACCCAGCATCTCCTCCTTCTGGGCTGGCCAAAGTTCCCCTGCCCCAGGCACGGAGAAAAGACACTCAACTGAAAACCGGAGGAGTCCCATTATAGTCACAGGTAACTTCTAAGGCAGGCATTCACATGAGAACCTCCGGATCTGAATGGTGAGCAGTCTGTATAGTAAGTCCAGGGCAAGGTCTGCTGGGTCTCTTGGCCCTTCCCAAGCAGTGTTCCTTGAGGAGTGACCACCAACACAGTTTAGGTCATTACAAATTATGCATTTTAGGTAGTCATTGTTTGACTCTGAACAAAAGAAGCAATGTATTTTATGCAGGTCTTTGTGGAATGGACCATAGGAAATGGTTCCTATCCCTAAACTTTCAGATATCAGGGAACAGATATATGCTATGTAGTTAATATGGGGGAACTGTCTCTTAAATAGATTCCATTGCTCAAAAGAAGAGCTGTACAACTGTTCAGCTTCTCACCATCTTACAGAATCTGTTTGTAAAGCTTTACTAGAAATAAAGAGAGGCAGTGAGGATTCCACATCTGTAGAGTCCTGCAAATATGCAGATATCTGTGTATATTCACATTATATCTGCATCCATTGCCGATGCAACACAGATATCCATAGACTATTTCCTGCAGATGCAGATCAGATGTGGATCCATATATTTGCATCCACGCAGGACTCTACACATCTGGAATATTTGGAGATGCTTCATTTGAACAATATTTGTCTATACTCAGTTAGGCCTCACAAAAGGAATACGTTCCACTGTCAGTTATGAGTAGATATCAGGGGGTCTAAAGTTTATTTCACTTTAAATCAAGTATAAACTTTCCTTACTTTAGAGGAGAAAATCTGCAAAGTCTTGGTCTACACTCAGAGAGAAGTATGAGGCAATGCTGCTTACCTCAGCCTTCTGCAGCCTGTGTTTCCATTGTCAGAGCATTTCAGAGCATTACATTCAAATTAAATGGTGCTGTAATTCAACCTGATAACACCACCCCTGCAAGTGGAATAGCACTGAGGATGAAATCTACAATTTGAATTTAGGTCTGTGTAGTCAGAGAACAGTGAAATTCAACCAGCTTGGGCCCCCAGGATCTATCCTAGAACCCTCTGTTTTTTTTTTCCACTGTGCAGAATCATGGTGGGTAAGCAGCACCTTGCTCTGCCCCTGCCTGCAACCCAAGGAAGCATTTAATTCATCCCTCTCTGTGCCTGCAGCACTATGCTTCTCTGTGCCTGCAGCAAAGAAAGATGGAACAGAAAGCTGTTTTTTTTTTAAGAAACAGAAGAGCAGAGAGGGGTAAGCGTGTTTCATCATGGGAAGACGATTGCTTCCTCACAAGTCCCTGCACCTGGTTGCACTGTGGGACAGCTAACCACAGTGTAAAGCATATCAGGAAGTAGTGATGACCAGTGGGGCAACAAGAGCCCAGAGCCACATACAGAGTGTGATCAGTTTCCTGTGGATTCTGTAATTCAACAGCCTAAATTTGAATTACAATCCCACCCCCAATGTAAACAATCCCAAAGACATAGGTTCAGGGTCTAGAGTAGGTTTCAAAATGCTTCAGTAGGGAAGCTCCCAAACAGCAAGTGTTTGGAAACACTGCACTGAGTTCTTCATATGTGATTAAGAAGGAAACAAATCCAGAAAGAACAAAATGCACAGGGAGTATGTTCATTGTGGTAAGTCAGAGTAAAGAGGCAAAACACTTATGAAATAAGGGCTAGATCCTCAGTTGGTATAAATCAGCCTAGTTCCATTGACATCAGTGGAGCTCAGATGATTTAGTCTAGAAGAGGGTATGACATTTCTAATGCCCTTGTAAATTTCTAGACAAAAAGGCATCACGTATTACGCCCACTGCTGCTGTTAATATTTGTTTTTACCCTTATTTCTTTTTTTCATGAAGATAATCAGAACAATGCAATATAGAAGGCAAATTTTAGCTGCTAAAGTAAAACATTATTTAGATCAGAATCTTTTTGGAATCTCAGTGTTTTGCTAGTTGTCAAGATCCAAAGGGGTAGCCATGTTAGTCTGGTTCAGTTAAACAAACAAGGCGTCTGACGAAGTGGGATTTTCTCCCATGAAAGCTCATGCAAAAAATAAATTTGTTAATCTTTAAGTGCCACAGGATTCCTTGTCTGTTTGTTTTGCTACTTGTCAGTTTCTCCTGATGCGTAGGAGACAGCTCCAAACTGTTGATGTCTTTTGGCTTTATCCTGGTCAGCTGGACTGCCAGAGCTGGCTATTTTGAAAACCAGAGGACCTCTGATGGGGAAAAATCCTAATGCCCACAAACATGTTATTGGGGAAGAGTATAACTCATACTGACAGTATCCATATTCTAGTCTATATTGTCTTATTGGGAAAGATCCAAGATTATGTGTTCTTTCCTAACTTGAAGCTATACCGAAAGATCTAGTGGAAAAACAGATGATGTAGCCATTTCTTTGTGACAGCTGCAAGTCAGTCAGATCCAATACAATCAAGTTTTGGACTCAGTCTCATTAAAAAGAAAAAAAGAAAGAAAATATAGATGTTGCCAAGTTGAGGAACCAGTTGGCCAAAGGAGTATACAGTTATCAAAGGCTGTGATGTAGGCACAGTTCTAGCTGCACCCCATTGGGATGGCAGACAAAACTTCCATAGAACTTTACTGGAAAATCTTTGATGAGTATATAGAATTTCATTTTTATAAGTTTAAGTTTCTTGCAAGTGTGAGAAGTGCTACTTCCCCAATATTGAAAATGACGTGATTCTTTATTCTGTGGGTATAAAAATAAATATTTCAATTGATTTGAGGGCACTGGGTCAGATCCTCAACCTCTGAATCATAATATAGCCCCATTTCTTTCAATGAAACTGTGCCAGTTTTGAACAGCTAAGGAGCTGCCCTACTATTTTTGTCCACATTTTATTTATTTATTAATTATCCCATCAGCATTTCTCAGAGATGTATGTTCAGATATATGGTATGTATCTTCCTTAGACAAGGTAAGTTTCTCTTTTTCTTTCCTTACATACAGAGGTGAAATTAAAAGATTCAATCTTAGGTGAAACCCTGGTAAAGATAAAGATTGCTATTATGTCTGCTGATCTTCAGAAATATCTGGCCTGAGGGTGTGTTCTTCAGAATGCACTGGACTTCAAAGATTAAAGTTATTTAACTTGGTTCTTCCCTTAGTTTCATGTAGCAGAAGGCAGATTTAGGCTTCTTTATCTTTGGGGGGGGCAATATTTTGGACATGAATTGTGTTGTTTTTTCTTTCCCTTGTTGGGCAAAGCCTTTTACTTTCCCTAAGGTATGTTTTACAATGTACACAAAAGAATTATGTTCTTTATATTGCTTATAAATATCACTGATTTGAAACAGATAGTGTACTTAAAGTAGGATTAGATGTTTATGTAGGTGATCACATTATGTTAGATAGGATTACAAACACTTTAGAAAGGGTATTAGACAACTGTTAACTGACAAAAGGTTAGAAATGTAACTAGAATTTTTGATTGTATTGCAACTCTTGCTAGTTTATTGTCGATTAACTCATTACTTAACACAGCAGTACATCTAATATAGGCACTCACAGACATCTGTTCATGGTCACTTGTCACCCTTAGCTGAGTCCTACAGTGAAGCATGGCCAGATACAAACATTTGTCTTATGGAACAATCATTCTGAGTCAAGCATGGACATAACCTATGGGGTTTCTTGCATCTGTAAAACATCTGGTACACTAGCATCACATCAGAGACAGGATGCTGGACTTGATGGAGTCAATTTCTATTTTCCTGTGGCTTATTACCTATCGTACACTGGAGGAATAGTGAAGGGTTTTACTGTTTGGGGAGAAAATTGAAAATTGTGTCATGCTTTCTTTGTGTAACTAATACAAAATGAGAAGAGAATGTAAGGGCAGTCTACTGAGAGGTCGCATATGTCAACTTGTTCACATCTATGACAATTGTGATTTTCTGAGGTGTACCAGATTTAAAGGCCAAGAGGAAAACTTAAATGTGAAACATAATGTAGTTTTCTTCTCTCAGTTAAATGGAGGATGTTCTTAAAACAACAGGATTGTGGGTTGTGCTTTTGGAGAGAGCAGCACAATCTTCTTCCACTCTCCTCATTTGTTCCTCATCTGTTCCTCATCTGCATCAGAATCTCCAGAGATTCTTCAGGGAAAGTTTTCTTGAGTAACAAATGACTATAAGGCCTTCACAGTTTTATACTAAGCAGGCAGGTTTAAAATGATATACATAGTGTAACCCTTCTGTCAGTTGGGGCTGCCAGCAACAAGGTCCATCCAGAGGGAGGGGTCATGGGGGCAACTTGCCCTGGCCCCCACCAAGGAGGGGTCCCCCTGCCCTGGCCCCTGCCTCAGCTTCTGACTCTATGGCTGTGTTCACACAGCCCTCTTATTTCAACAGAGGTTGTTTCGAAATAAGATTTAGGCTGTTCACACGATGCACAGTTGTTTCGAAACAACAGGTCCGTTGTTTCGAAACAAGTTAAACCCCATGCGGGATGAAACAACGTTGTTTCAAAACGATTGTTTCGAAACAACGCCGTGCAAACATGTTGTTTTGAAACAATGGTGACTTGTTTTGAAATAACTGTTGCCTGCTATTTCGCTTTGAGCTTTTTTCCTTAATTCGAATGAACAAACTGTTAATTCGAATTAAGTTATTTCGAAATAAGGTGTTATTTCAATACAAGTTGTTTTGAAACAACCGTATCAAAATAACCCCCTGTGTGTGAACACAGCCTATAGGTCCAGGGAACATTGGGGCTGGGTGAACCAAGAGGGGCTTGGTAATTGGGAAGATGGCGGGAGTGACCTGGGATAGGAGGAGACCTAGGGTGGGCAGAGGTGTTATGAGTTGTACTTATGGAACAATGAGGGCAGCCCTTCACATCAAATCTGCCCCAGGCCCCCTATGTCCTCTGGGGGGCTTTGACCAAGACAATACAAAACTGGCTCAAGCTCCCCCCCAGTAACCTGCGACAATTACATACCACCCCTTGGACACTTCTAGAGGCAATACTTCCTCTCTCACAAGTGCAGAGAGTGAGGCCTGGTTGGTTTACACTTCCAGCAAGATTTGGTGGCAGTGGACAAGAGTTATGCAAGCTACACAGATTAGCTTGTGTAACTTCTATCAATTTATGCAACTTCCTTTTAGTGAGCCATCTTCACTATCCTGCGCTGATAGGAAAAGCGTTCCTGTCAACGCAGGCTGCACCACTTGAAGGAGTGATTTGATTACACTGACTTCCAGATCAGTTGAGTGTGTCTTTACTGATGGCTCAGTCAATCTGGAAAAATTGACCAGTGTAAACATACCTTAAGTATAGAAAAGAGACATGAAGTAACCCAGCATTAACTTGGGGAGATGCTGCAAGCAGGATTCATGTGCCTGAAACCATGAACAAAACACCCACCCCAAAGTACATTAGGCAGTTTACTTTTGCTTCAGGTTGCTAAATCCAGAAACAAGAAGTTCATTTATTGTGTTCATTTATTTATCCCTCCCTTCACTGTACTTCACTCATAGGTGTTGTACTTAGTCCGGGCCAACAGAGTCTAAAGGTGCAGCTGCAGAGTTCACTTCCTATCCTTGCTGGGTGACAGGAAAAAGAAAGGACCTTGATCACTGCACTGTCTGGCCACCCTGCAAGACCCTCAGGGTGCCTCAGGCCATTTTGCCAATTGTCTACCAGTTGTTTCACTGCACACCATCTGCTACCTCGACTTTTCCACTATGACCTCTCTGGGTTGACCTTTTAAGATTCCATCCAGCTCTCTGATTTTCAGCAATTTTCAGCCTTAACAAGTTGTAGCTCTTAGTAGTAAATAAACATCACTGCTGGACCTAGGTAGGAGCAGTGCCCCACGGTAGATAAGGGCAGCTCTAGTGAGCATGTAACAAAACAAGACTCCTGATATAATCTTAATTAGCTGTATCTTTGACCAGTGGGAGGGGAAGTTAAACTACACCTGCGGTTCTTGGCCAAAGTCCACACTTCCAGTCAGGAATGCCTGTCACCTTCACAGGGCTCTGGCATCTGAGCCTGTTGCTTAGTCTGTTCAGTTTAGATGATAGTGACACTTCAGTCAGAACAGGCTAAGCACAGTTCTGCTGACCTTTGTTTATACACAGTCAGGAACCACATTTTGTTACCCCGCATTTAACTCTGAAGTGATTTGTAGCTCAATGCCAACCAAAGGGATCTTTTGGGCAAACCTGTGTCATCATGCTAAGCACCTAAGGAGCATGGGTATGCTTGGCTGGAGATACTCCTTTCAGATCCTGCTAACATTGCACTGCCTGTTGTCTTATTCTTTTCTATGCAACGTGTGAGCATGTGAATGACGTTTGAAGATTCAATGGCTGAAAATTCCTTTATTATGAGAAGTTTATTGACTTCATTTAACATAAATCCTTCAAGTTTGCAATTATTTTAGTCTCTGCAACAGATTCACTTTTCACTTCTTACAAAAAGAAGGTTTGATTTCTCGTTGTCAGGAGGTTTGCATTTTTTCTGAAGGACTGAATAATTCTCCTTTCCTTCAAAAAAGACAGTTTTTGCAGGATTGCTTACTCTTCAGATGTTTGATTGCTGTGAAGTACCCAGAGTTCTTTGAGAAGTCATACTTTGACAAAAAGTTCATGTGGAGGTCAGTCTAGTATTTACTGTTTCATGATTACCCTGCAGAAACAACATTGAGGATGGATATCCCTGAAAGCTAGAAGTGATGCACATTCATTTTTATACCTGTGGGGGGGGGGGAAACAACAGGTATTTGGTTTTTAACAAGTGAAAATGATTAGAACAGGAGAGTCCAGGAAGCTCATTTCTTCCATTGAGGAACTTCTTGAGAACTCAAGAGTTTTTTTTAACTCATTAGTTCTCCAACTATTTATTTTCTGTAGTGTTTTTTCTTGCTGGTTCCCTTGGACCTTTATTTCTTGCTCAGGATTCAATTCTACCTTCAGCTATGCTGGTCCAACTGGCCTGCAGATTTACAACCTTCTTTGTTTTCATTTATGTGTATATGAGTGCCATTGAATTTTTCCCTAAAGATTTATCACAGGTTTAATGTCAATAGAATGAAGAAAGAAATCACTTGGATGTCTATAAACTGGCTAAAAATTCAGAATAAATTAAGTGGAAGATAAAAAACAGGGAATAGTCTAGGTGGATCTGGATTTTTCTCCTCTACTGCTGTTTCTGAGTTTCTAAGTCAGGCCACAGTTACTAGTTACTTTGTTTTCAAAATGATATAAACACAGGGAAGGCATAGCAGATTGCAAGGAGAGTGACAGTATGACCAGACGTTATTTAATGAACTGCTTTAGATAATCTAGTTCTTTATAAAAGAAAATTATAGTAGATTAAATATAAAAATATAGTAGGTTATGTTATATATAAGTGGGTGGCTTCCCTAAATTACACAGAATTTTGATGGGGATTCACAGAGTAGATGCAACTGTCCTGGGAAACTCTGCTTGGGCTATTTTGAAATGCAGGAACATGAAAGTATTACAAATGATCTGCAGAATGTCAGAGGGCATCCAAATGCAATTTCTTCACATGATTGCAAAGAGCATTTTTTGACTCATTGAAATTTATTAAAGAATTTGGTCATATACGTGCCATACCGAGCGCACGGTTTTAGTTGGGGTTGGTCCTGCATTGAGCAGGGGGTTGGACTAGATGACCTCCTGAGGTCCCTGCTAACCATGATCTTCTGATTCTGTTAAAAGTTTGGAAGTAATCGTTTCCTTTGGGGGGGGGGTGATACTTTGCTTTGTTCTGGTTTTTATTTTTAGACTAAGGGCAAATTGACATGGGCATTAATTAGGATAAAATTATAAGGAATCAATACAATAAAACTTGAAAGAAGCAGCTGGTCAAGGCATAAAGTTTCATGTTATTATTTCATTGGGAGATTTGCCTAAGCTAGACTTGAGTAAAACTTGGTCCCTGATCATTCCAACTCAAATGCACAGACAGACAGTATTTCCATACACAGAATTCAGAAACAGAAGGAAAAGATCAGCCTTCTACATGGTACCACACTTTTGTGGATCCCCACAAAGATTGCTATGTTGGACATACAGGGTGTTGAGACAGGAGTGGAAAAGGCCAGAAAGGCACTCATTGCTTCTCTTTGGCCCAGATGAAAAAGATAATATAGGATTTTGTCCTGCTGACTTTTGTAGAACATACTTGGAAGAAACCAAAACAAAATTAATATGATTCATAAATGATTCTAAAATGTTTATGATAGAGTTTTGGAGATTGTTAAAAGAATAGGTAAGCAGCACATTTCTTCTTCCATTGAGTCACTGGAGAGATGAAAATGTTAATTTTTGTAAAAGCAAAATAAGTTAAACGTAACCAAATAATATATTAGGAAAGCAGATTGTGAAAATCTAGCCCTTTACTATGTCTCTTTCCTGTATAGGTCATTATAGATCACCTCTTAACTTGTTTTGATAAATGAAATAGAGAAGTTCTTTAAGTCTCTTATTATAATGTGCGCATTCCAGACCTTGAATCATCCTTGCAGTTCTTCTCTGAATCCTTTCCAATACATGAAACTATAGGAACACAGGCTTTACACAAGTTAATTGTGGAAAAAGCAAAAGACCTGTAAGGTCACCTCGTCCATGTCTCTGCTAAGGAAGGATTGTTCCCTACAGTATAGTCTCATGTGCTATGTCCATTCTAATATTAAATGTTTCAAATAATAGGGCTTCCATCATTTTCTTGGAAAACTATTTTGTAGACTAATAGGTTATATCTACACCTAAAAGCTTAGTTCAGACTTGCTCGGTCTGAACTAAGTAGTTTGAAGTTAATTCAGACTAAACACTTTTTTTTTTTAGTTTGAACTAACTTCTTAGTTCAAACTAACTGTGCTTTTTTAGTTCAAACTGACTTAATTCAAACTAATTTGCTACTGTAGACATAGCCATAGATGTCATCTTTATCAAGATTTCCTGCTATTCATCTTAAATTATATCTTAATTTCATTATGCTACCCCTTCATTTTAAATTCTTGAATCACCTTAAACATTCATCACTTTTTGTAATGTAGCCTATGATTATGTATCCTTATTTACTCATTGCTTAGTCATACTATGCATATATTTCATCCATCTTTTAGCAAGAGAGCATAGCTCTTTTATCTTTAATGGAGTTGTACGTATTTACCTCAATTTAGATTGTGGCTCTAAATGTGGTCTCAAAAATCCTTCCTTCTAGCCCAGCAGTCATTTTTGTTACAGTTCTTTAAGTGGTTATATGGTATGTAATGACTTATACCAGGAGTGTCGCTGGTGCCTGGCACACGGGGCTTGTGCCCCACATCCCAGATCCAGTGCCCCTCATCCTGGCATAGCCCCTGCCTCTCCTGATCTCCGGCTGGAGATCCAGGGCCTGGCTGCCCGCGGCAGCAGCGGCCACTTCCAGACCCATCCTAGGCTGGAAAGTCCATGGTGGCAGCTGCCTCTCCCTGCCCTGTCCCTGGCCGGGGATCCAGGTCCAGGCTGGTGGCAGCAGGCACCCTAGGCCAGGTTGGGCCCGAGCGCAGAATTGGGGCTAGGGGTCTGGCTGCAGCCAGGGGTTGTGGCCTGGGCCTTTGCTCCAGGTCTTCTCCCAGGGCAGTGATGTTCCTGGCTTATACATTCTGAATAATTTATTGAACCCGGTCCCCTTTGTTTCACATCAGAGTAAATTAAAAAAAAATTAGAAAACTATAGATAGTTGTAACATTAGAAGATTGTTACTAGATTAGTATAGTGGCATTGGGATACAATGGAGTTTTGAACCTGAGTCAGTCCTCTGGGCATTGTGACATGTCTAACAATGAGTAAGAATGACTCTATCTTCATAAATTAGAGTCAATAAAGAAGAAAGATCAAGATTATGTTGGATATGATATAACATATACATTCCTTTGCTATACCAATAATACATTATTCAAACTGTAAAAAAAATCCATGGTATGTGAACCATATACTGTGATTTCCATAATATCTGTGTTTAGGGAATGTACTACCTCTGTCACATCTAATGCCTAATTTCTATTGCATGCTAATGGAGAATTTACACAACTGGACATCACTTACAATTTCAGGTTTAATATGAGGTTCAATTGCAGAGACAGTTTTCTGAAACAGTATGAGGATATTAACTCCTCATATGGTGGTGCCACAAGCTCGTTAATTTAAGATCATGTACTGTTTAATAGATATCTGACCACTTCTATCCAAATGATTTAGTAACAACTGGAATTTTCTGTTATTATGAAGCAGAGAATGGGGATTTGTTGTGGACAAATCAGAAAGTCAGCTTTCTGTGATTGAGAATGTACTGTATGAAAAGAGCTTATGGGTTTAGAGAAATACTACTTTCTTTCCTTTGCAGCTGCTTCTTACACAATAGATGGTATTTCCAAAAGATACTCAGATGTATAAAGTACACAGCTTTATGCTTCTTAAGGTCAGTGGGAGATTCCACACATGTTGGACCAGACTGGGGACACTTTGTCTCCCTGAATGGCTGATCACAGGTGAGAGGGTTCAAAATCTCTCTTTGAGGGTGAAAGGAATACTGGAGTCAAAATCCACTTAGAGATTTACATGGGGAATTTTGTCTGCATAGGCAGATACCATTGCGTTATGGACCAAACCTAGGTATGGTGGAAGGTTTGGTCCTTTCTTGTGTATTCTTTGTTGTATTACTTATGTAATTTATCAGTAAGTCTATCAACTGACTTAATAATAGTTGCCTCTGCAATAAAGTATTTTCAGCATTAGATTCACAGAACTTAAGATCAGAAGGGACCATCATAATCATCTAGTCTAACCTCCTGCACATTTCAGGCCAAAGACCCTCATCTACCCAGTTTTGTAATAGACTTGGACTGAGTTAGTGATGTTCTCAATTCATGATTTAAAGACTTTAAATTACACCAAATTCACCATTCATTCATTTGTCTCAGTACAGCAATTAGTAAATTGTCAGTGAAGTGATCAGGAAGCTGCAGCGGTCTGTAGCTAAACATAACCCTTCTTAAATTGACCTAAGGCAACAGTGTAGACTTGCCCTACATTAGTGAAGTTCCTCTAAACTTGTATCAGCATAACCAAGATCAGAATTGGGTCATATATTGAAACAAGATTTTCCTGGATCTGTACTGGAAAAATCTACCTATGCTCCACAGTTATGTGTATAGACATCTGGCATTTTTCTTGAAACAGTCCCAAAACTTTATTGTGTTTGCTATCAGGCACATGGACACTACAATGAGAGACTAGTACAAAATCCTGAATACAACTCACTGTAAGGATTTTTCCTCCTGTATAGGAAGATAGGTATGTCTGCCTTTTGCTTTAGTAGATTAGATGTTATGATCTCCTTGATTTGACTTAATGTTCAAGTTAAATGCCTTTGAAGTTTGTTCTGTCTTGTTTCTATAATTTAAATGAAGAATGCTGAAACATGATCTTTTCAGTCTATTTGCCATTATATTTAATACAATGTTTATAATGTAACAATATCTATGACATTAATATTTACCACAACACTCTGTGGCATACTTACATACAGCATGATAAACAGATTTTCTATATAACATGGCTGTTTAAGGTACTCACTCATTTTCCATGGTAGTCAAAATTCCACTGGGTAACAAACACCTTTGGCACCTTGATGACCTTTAAAACAGTAGAAATAATTGTTGTAGCACAAATCAAAATGACTTCCTATTATTTTATCTGCAAATGTCCAGCTTAGGAAAAGCAAGTGATGAGAATCCTGAAAATGTGTGGAAGACTGTTCCAGGGAATTTTAAGACCTGTGGTAGCTAGAAGCTTGGAAAAAAACTAAAGTATAATTTCAGAAAATGCTTTTTAGTTTTGAAATCAACTTCAAAACACAGGGATTCCTCCTTTGTACAGAATTATGGGCATTATGATAGAATGTTTCCTAATCACAACATTAATATGTATCTTGTGCTATTAAAAAGGTAACTAAAATGGACACAAACCTCAGACTTTGGGTTCCTTGTTTGTAGAAGTTTCCTTGAGAGTCTTTCCTGCCTCTCTCTCTCTGTGTCTTCTTTAACTAGTACCTTTTTGTTGAAAACAACCCTCCAATGTATGGGGACACATTTTTCCTTCAAATCTTTCCTCTCCATTTCCCATCACTCATGTATGTCTTTCATTCTCTCACTTCACTTTGTTTTTGCTCTAATTCAAGTCCCCTTGAACAACTCCTTGTTATTACATGCAAGCATAATTCCTGATCTTTACTATCTCCCTTCCCTCTATGTACTTAGAAATTGGTCTTGCAGCAGCAGCAAGAGCAGCACAGATTACCCACCTTGTGTTCAGGTGGCAGGACTTCATTTTTTTTAAAGGTAAATGCTTGTGGAATTCAAACCTCAAAAGGGAGCTTATTCCACTGGACCAGTTCAAAGGGACTGAGGATATTAGAGTGGAGTGAGTTTGGTGTTCTCTAAAATGAATGGTCCTTCCAATAATGTCAGTAATCAACATTTAAATAAGCCAGCCCACATGGTGCATATTTTATTTCATACAAGTCTAGTGGTATCAAATATGTCTTGTCCTTTCTAGAAAACCTAAATAATGCCAACAGAAGTGAGGAATTTTATTATATGTAAATAAAATGCTGTAAAATCTAGAAAAAGACTACTCATCAGAATCTAGTATAAACAAAGAACTATACAGCTGCCACAATAGAAAGGTTATTTAAAGGTCTAATCATCCTATAAACTATTAAGTAATGAGCTATTAAGCCCAGAAACCTATAGGCTCACATTGATTTATTCCACAGCTGATGTGCTTCATAGAATCAAAGCAAGCAAATTAAATTGATTTAGATGTAGTATTTTATTATTGATTTAGAAGTATTGCAGAGATTGCCAGTAGCTGTAAAAATGCTGACTCCTAGAAGATCATATCACTTATATGCAACATGGAAAACTAAACTTCTGTTGTGATGTGCCTTCAGTCATGGCACTAATAAACTGGGTAAAAAACAAGTAGTGTTAACTCTTCTTACTAAAAATAAAGATCCTATTTCTACTTCATTCAATGTTAGTTGATTGAATCAGTGTTCTTCAAACAGGGGATGGTATACTGGGGGGATTTCAGGCTACTTTCTGGGGGTTGTGATGAGTCAGAAGAGAGAGGATCAGTGTGGGTAGGGAAAGCTGCAGGAGGCAAACACAGTGGAAAAATAAGCTGCCATGTTGAATAAAGAGGCAGGAGGCATGTTCAGAACTGCCTGTCTTCTTTGGTGGCTCCTGCTGAGGCACCTCATGTAGGCACTTACATAAGAGCGCAGTAGAGCAGACTCAGGCAGTGAGTCACCAGCCCACAATGCCCTGCTTGCTTGCTGCACTCTGCTGAGCCTTGGGTAGAATCCATCGACTTCCAACAGCCGTATTTAGCCTTCTAGTAAGGCAAAGAATAGTCCATAGGAGCTACAGGAATAGCAAAGAAAGGGCAATATAAGAAAAAAAACTACACAAAAAAGGATGAAATTTGATCCAAATGCTAAAAAGAAGAGATGCAAGAAGAAATTGAGAGGGAAAAAGGAGATGACAGGTGTTTCAAGGTGTGTCACAAGGAAATTGTGGTGCCCCATCTGCCAATCCATGCCTAGGTGGGGAATCTAGCAAAAAAGAAGGGGAGTAACTAGGTGAGATAATGGCAATGGCCTTATGATTCTCATGAAAGCTCATGCAATAAAATAATTTGTTAGTCTTTAAAAGTGCCACAGGTCTCCTTGTTTGTTTGGCTGAACTGGACTAATATGGCTACCCCTTTGGAGCTTATAAAGCTAAAGTGAATATTCAGTTCCTAAATTATAATAGATTTTTAGTCTTTCAATAGTAATTGTGGAAGCTCTGAAATGTAGTGCTTCTCAGCCTAGTGGTGTGAGACTAATCAGATTTATGGTTATGTGAGAGACTGTTGCTTAAGAAAGACTTTGAGATGTCTTTTTCACAGACCAGGAGAACCTGCTTGATCATTTATGCTCAGGGGGAAATAAATGGTTTTCTCACAAAGCTTCTGGATAGTATATTTGCCAGACATCTGTAGTACAGTAGCACTGAGGAAGCTTTCAACGAAGTATTGTATTCTATTCATGTGGAGGGTGGAATGATATTCAGCAGTTAGAACAGAGGGAACTGGCAGTCTGGATGACGTGAAAAGAGAGTAGGGAGCACTGAGGCATGTGTTTTGTGCATACTTAGACGTCTATTAATTTACACATCATTTAAAAGAAAAACATAAAAAGTCAGATAAAGTTGTTAGTTTTGTGATCTTTGATACATCTTTACAGTTTTGTAAATCAGTTTTATTACCATTTAATTAAATTACACAAATCTAAATGGAAAGATCCAGCCTATGAGTCTAAAAGGTCTACTTGACAGTGTTATAGTCTCCTTATAGGCTAGGAATCAGAAAGTATCCAAAGTTGAATTTACTTTCCTGTACAGCCCGGGGAGGAGCTATGCTAGGTTACTCCTTGTAAGCAGCACAGTACATAGAGATAACTGATAATCTTTAGTGTAAATGTGTTATTTGGATACAAAAATAAGTTCTTTGAATTGCAATTTACAAGCATAACAGTTGGTGGCAGCTTTGAAACAATTTTTGCCTTCAAATGTAACTTTGCCGTCTGCAAATCTGTAGACAATTACATTAAAGTATTAAATCACTATTATGTATTGATTTAAATGAGTACAATGATACAGACATGATCAGTTGTCCTTTGTGTCATTGAGATACATCCATTAAACATAATTTTATGATTCACATTTATAAAACTATCAGAAGTAGTCAAGAAGAGAAATGAGAAAACCAGTGCTGGAGAGAAATTTCCAGAAATGACAGTAGTGACAAAGATAACCGGGTGAGTCATTGTGAGCTGCTTGTGTGCACACCACAGTCATATACTCTTAAGCATTAGAGGATCTAGGCCTGCAGAAGAGTGGCATGGTTTCTGAGTGTAGTCTGCCACAATTTAGTTCATGTTTAAAGGGCTCTTTCGCTAAAGTGTAGAAGTGTAAGATGCCTGGTATGTTTATAGGTTTATAAAACATCAAGCCACTAGATACATAGATTTTTCCAAGGCTCATGTGATGAAGAATAGCAGATACAGTGAGTGCATTTACTGTTACCCTGAGGTACATGGATGGAACAAACCTTGTGTTTCCCAGGGTGCGGGGACTATGATTGTGACAAGCCCTGTCATGGCACATACAAGGCAGTGGTGAGGCTCCTTCCAATCACTTCCTAGCACATGCCCTTACACTCCTTCCCTGAATTCTCTTTGAGATGAGAGATGCCACTCTGTCATATCCTTAGTGCTGTGTAATAAAGGAACATTTGTAGCCCTGAATCTTCTTAGTGTCAGCAATAATGTATCCGGTACAAAATGCTCTCAGGTTTCTATGGCTCTGACATTGTCAGAGATTGACAGACACCCAGTGTACCCTCAGTCATCTATATTCATCACAGGTTCCAAGAACACTGGAGAACATGAAGAATGTATTACAATTTTTCAAAGACTTTTGCCTGTTCTGAGTCACTTGTGAAAAGGTCTAATGAAAAATTTGTTAATTTTGCCTCCACAAAAATAATTTTTAGGCTATGATGTTTAGATGGTAAGGCACATGATCAAAATTTCTAATAGGCTGTCTGGTGTTATTTTGAGCATTATCTTGGTGGCTCCTTTGCAAAGGGATATTGCATGATTATGTTTTGGTGTACAGGATTAGGCTGTAATTTTCTTAATCGAATGTGAATTGTCTTCAAGTTTTGAATAAATATAGAGTCTTCTACACAAAGGTATATTCTTTTATTTAATTTAGGTTGGAGTATGAGAGTTTCATGGTTCCAGAAGGAATGTGCTTATTTTCCTCCAGTCCTTTGATTTCCACTTCAGGGTAACATCTGCTTCTTACTTGCTCAAAGTCAAGCCTGGCTCCTCTAGGTTTATATAAATGTGCCCCAGTTTATGCATCTGTAAAACTGCCATATTAGCAACATAAACTCTCCACAGGAATTATAACTTACATTGTTTTGCTTGTGTGACTGGGAAATTGCTCCTCACAGCAGCTCACATAGGAATCTGAAGCTTCCCTTTTTGATACTTTTGTTTCTTTAATAACCAATAGTTTTATGTCCTGAAAACATAATGCAATAGTAAGCAAATACAGAAACACAACAGCATTTCTAACCTCTGCACTGAGTCAACTGTCAGTTACCTCATTTGATTTGCTATATTTACAGTAACTATATGTTTGAACCCAATCATGTCTGAGCCCAGACTGAGGCCTTTAGCCACTACTCTAATATAAATTATTATGCCAGTAATGATCTCTATAATGGTCAGCTTTCCTAATCATGCTCTTTTAGTTTTGAGCAAAGGACAGTCACAGCTGTCTCCTGATAATCTTTCCAGCTTGGCTAAACTAACTGGTAAGCATTGTGTTCTGCTCTTTGTTCCTGTACGTTAGATAAGAAAGAGTCCATGTCTACCTGTGATGGGATGTATAAACACAACACCAGTGATGAAAGGGTTAAAAAGTTGTTATGGCCAAGGCTGGCCCCACCCCTCTAGCCCTGTCAATTGTTGTTGGGGTGGAATAAAGCCATAAAAACAAGAAGTTCCAAATAATTTCTGAGCAATTCTGAGAAAGAATAGACAGTCATTTTATGGCTCTGAAGGCAGAATAATAGAGTCATAGAAGATTAGGGTTGGAAGGGATCTCAGGAGGTCATCTAATCCAAAACCCTGCTCAAAGCAGGTCCAATTTCAACTAAATCATCCCAAAGAGGGCTTTGCCCAACTGTACTTTAAAAACCTTTAAGGATGGAGATTCCACCACTTCCTTAAGTAACCCACTCCAGTGCTTTACCACCCTCCCAGTGAAAAAGGTTTTCCTAATATCCAACCTAGACCTCCACCACTGCAATTTGAGACAATTGTTCCTTACTTTGTCATCTGCCACCACTAAGAACACACCAAATCCATCCTCCGTGGAACCTCCCTTCAGGTAGTTGAAGATTGCTATCAAATCCCCTTTTACTCTTTTCTTCTGCAAACTCAACAAGACTAGTTACCTCATCCCGTCCTCATAAGTCATGTGCCCCTGCTCCCTAATGAATTTCATTATCCTCTGCAAGACTCTTTCCAATTTGTCCACATCTCCTGGAAGTCTTCAGGGGAAAAGCCATCACAAAGGCCAATGTGACCCTTTTGCACTTACAAAGAGATATCATACTCCAGTATATTAGCCATATGGGCTAGGTTTGACAACTCTCAAGGACAATTGTTAGGTGGTTGATACCATTACTCACTAAGGCTATGTCCACATGCAGGGCATTGTTTTGAAATAAGTTATTTCAAAATGACTCATTTAGAAATAAAGCCCTTTTTTCAAAACAAGTTAATTTGAAATAACCAAAAATCAATTCGAAATAAGGGAAAAGCTGGAATCAAAATAGCGTGTCCAAACACAGGACTTGCTATTTCACTTTAGGGGAAGGGCACCATGGGAGGTATGGCAACATGGCCCCCTCCCTGGGCCATGTTGGCAGCCATGTTGCCAGCCAATACTATAAAAGCTGGCACTGACCTCACTTTCCTGTCCATTCTGGTTAGCAGTGCACTGTGAAATGCAGATATGGACTCTGCCCGGCTGCCTAGACAGCGCTGTGCAACAAATAGACCCTCTGCCCACCTGCAGAGTGTCCTGCTAATGTGGGACACTCTGCTTGCAGACCCTGATGGTGCCCAGCCTGTGCCTCAGGCTATCATCCATCAGGGCCGCAGAGCAGAGCTACTTCCCCTGCCCCCTTCTGTGCCTCACCAGGTCTGGGCCCAGGAGACCAGCCCAGACTGGTAGGAGCAGGTAGTGCTCCGAACCTGGGGGGATGACCAGTGGTGCAGGAACTTCCGCATGAGCAGGGCCAGCTTCAATGACCTGGTTGCAGAACTTGCCCCGCTGCTGCGCCGAAGGGACACCACCATGAGACCTGCTATCCCTGTGGAGAAAAGAGTGTCCATCGCTCTGTGGAAGATGGCCACTCCAGAGTTGCACAGGTCTGTGGCGCATCTGTTTGGAGTCGGGAGGTCCACCACTGGGAACATTCTGTTGGAGGTCATCAGGGCAGTCAACAGGATCCTGCTGCGATGCCTGGTCACCGAAGGGGAGCTGCAGGACACCATTGCCGGCATGGCTGCACTGGGCTTTCCCAATTGTGTGAGGATCCTGGATGCAATGCACATCCCCATGCAAGCCCCAGAGCACAGAGCCGCAGAGTACAGAAATCACAAGGGGTACTACTCTCTCACCCTGCAGGCCCTTGTGGACCACTGGGGCATTTTTCAAAACTGTTACGTGGGATGGCCAGGGAGGGCCCATGATGCCAGGGTCCTCCGTAATTCTGCCCTCTACTGGGGCATGGAGACGGGCACCTTCTTCCCCCCCATAACATCAATGTTAAGGGAATAGAGATGCCCGTCCTCATTGTTGCAGATGTGGCCTATCCCCTCTGCCCATGGCTCATGCAGCCGTACACAGGGCCCCTTGATGCCCACCAGCAGCTTTTCAACCGCCGGCTGACCCGCTGCCACCAGGTGGTCGAGTGGGCATTTGGCTGCCTGAAGGCACGCTGGAGGTGCCTTGTAATGCACCTCCACCTTGCAGAGAGGACAATGCCACAGGTCATCAGTGCGTGCATGGCCCTGGACAACTTCTGTGAGGTGTGGGGCGAGACTGTTGCTGCTGCGTGGGAAGCTGAGGCACAACTCCTTGCCAGGGACAACAAACAACCCAGACCTGTGCCCGCATAGGAGCAGCCATCACAGAGAGCTGTGACAGTTCGGGACGCACTCATGAACACCTTTGCCATGGAGGAACTCTGAGAGCCAGGTCTGCCCTGCCCCACACCACCCTCTCCCCCATTTGCCCATAGCCAGCCCCCACCCATCCACCCGCTCTGTGAACTACCCCCAATAAAACCACTCACAACCAAAAATATGTGTCTAAAACTATTTATTTAACAGAACAGAGGTTGGGGCAGGGAATGGCTGGGGAGGGTTAGGGGATGGGGAAGGGGGAGGCTGGAGAAGGGGGAGTCAGGGGGGGCCTGCAACTTGGAAGGGGGAGACTGGGGAAGGGGGGGGGGTGTTCCCTGCCCCCGCTCACGGCTGCCCTGGGCCTGGGGTTGTCTCCGGGGATGGCCAGGTGGAGGACCTCCTGCAGCAGCTGGAGGGGCCATATGCTCCACCAGCTGGCGGACACCGCCTGCCAAGTCCTCGACCATGGCGGGCAGGCAGTCACAGAGGCACTCTATGGCCTGCGCCTGCCGCTCCAGTGTGGTGACCACAAGGTCATCCTCAGCTGCCGCCTGTTGCAGCAGGCAGAGGGTAGAGTCCTGGCACCTGGCTTGGTCTTGGCGCCATGCCTGGGTAGATGCCTCCGTCTGCAGGCCGAGCTTGTCCAGGCTCTCCAGAATCTTGTGACCAGGAGACTGCAAACAGGGGAGTTTGAAAGGGAGTTTGGGGAGGAGTTTGAGGAGGCCACAATGGTGAAGAGGAGCCGCACTGCTTGTGCCAGCACCCCTTCTGTTTCCTTTGCTTCTGTTTGTAGCCAGACAGACTGTCTGACCATGGATATCTCCACCCAGATCCTGGTGTGGATTTTCGGGACTGTGGCTTTCATTTTCCTGCCACTGATGATCAGGCTAGGGAGATGAATCTATGTGATAGGTGCCTTCTGGTGGCACCTCTCCAGAAACAGGTAGGAGAGTTACAGGAGGAGGTGTCACGACTCAGGGGTATCTATGCCCTGGAAAAGTTCCTTGACAGTGTCCATGATGAGACCTGCAAGGAGGAGGTCCCTATCCCAGTGCCAAGGGCTACTGCCACAGCTCTGGAAATGGATGGGGTGCCTATGGCAGAGGAAGGACACTCTGGTCACCTCTGGCAGCAGACAGTGCTCCACACCTGCTCACATCCCACCATCCATTGTGGTGAGGAACCGTTATGCGGTGCTGGACACGATGAAGGAGGTAGAGGAGATGCCATCCACCCCAGAGGCTGGGCAGATCACAGCCACCTCACCTACGAGGAAACGTAGGGTTGTGGTGATTGGGGACTCACTCCTGAGAGGAACGGAGGCAGCCATCTGTTGCCCTGACAAGGCCTCTAGAGAGGTATGCTGCCTGCCAGGTGCCCGTATCCAAGATGTAATGGAGGGGTTGTCAAAAATCATCCACCCCTCAGACTACTATCCCATACTTCTTATCCATGTGGGTACCAATGATACTGCGAGAGGTGATCCTCAGCAGATCAAAGGTGACTTCAGGGCTCTAGGAGCAAGGGAGAAGGAGTTTGGAGCACAGGTGGTGTTCTCCTCGATCCTTCCAGTCAAGGCTAGAGGCCTGAGGAGAGACAGATGCATCCTAGAGGTGAATGCCTGGCTGCAAAGATGGTGTGGTCAGGAGGGATTTGGCTTCCTTGACCATGGAGTACTGTTTCAGGACAGAGGATTGATAGGCAGAGATGGTCTTCACCTGTCCAGAAAGGGGAAGAGCATATTTGGGCACAGACTGTCTGACCTAGTGAGGAGGGCTTTAAACTAGGTTCAACGGGGGAAGAAGACCAAAGCCCACAGGTAAGTGACAATGTGGGTGATCTGGGGGAAGGGATGGAACTTGGGGGGTGCTGGGACTGTAACACCAGCAATAAAAGAAAAGGTAGTTGGAACATGGGGGGGGTCAAATAATTGTCTTAAGTGTTCTACTGAAGCCCCAATATGTGAGGAGAGTTGGGGAGAAGAACTCCAAGAAAAAATGCAAGGAGGTATATGTAATAGAATTGAAAATCAAAATGACAAAGTAGGGCAATCGGCTGGGTATCTTAGGTGCCTATACACTAATGTGAGGAGCCTGGGAAATAAGCAAGAAGAATTGGTAGTACTAGCACAGACAAGGAACTATGATATCATAGAAATAATGGAGACGTGGTGGGATAGTCTGCATGACTGGAGTTCTGCCATGGATGGGTATAAACTGTTCAGGAAGACAGGCAGGGAAGAAGAGGGGGAGGAGTAGCGTTATATGTAAAAGAGCTCTATGACTGCTCAGAGCTCCATTATGGAAGTGGAAGCATGCCAAAAGAAAGTCTGTGGGTTACCTTGAGAGGGGAAAGCAACAAGGGGGATGTTGTGGTGGGTGTCTGCTATAGACCACCAGATCAGAAGCAGGAGGTGGATGAGGTGTTCTGTGGACAACTAGCGGAAGCGTCTAGATCACAAGCCCTGATGCTGATGGGGGACTTCAATTACCCTGACATCTGCTGGGAGGCCAATACAGCAGTGCATGGGCAATCCAGGAAATTTTTAGAGCGTGTTGGGGACAACTTTCTAGTACAAATGCTAGAGGAACCAACTAGGGGCCTTGCACCTCTCGACCTGCTGCTCACAAACAGGGAAGAGTTGATCAGGGAGGTAGAGATAAATGGCAAGCTAGGCAGTAGTGACCATGACATGGTTGAGTTCAGGATGCTGATTAAAGGAAGGAAGGAAAGAAGCAAAACAAAAACCCTGGACTTCAAAAAAGCAGATTTTTGGCTCCCTCAGGGACCTGATGGGCAGGATCCCTTGGGAAGCTAATCTGAAGGGGAAGGGAGTCCAAGAGAGTTGGTTATATTTTAAAGAAACCCTGCTAAGGGCACAGGAAGTTGCCATTCCAATTAGGAGAAAGAATAAACATGTGAGGCTGCCAGAATGACTTAGCAGAGAACTCTGCTCTGAGCTTAAACATAAAAAGGAAGCTTACAGGAAGTGGAAGCTTGGTCAGATGACAAAGGAGACATATAAAGATATTGTTAGGGACTGAAGGGATAAAATCAGAAAGGCCAAAGGACAAATGGAGTTGTGGCTAGCGAGGGATGTAAAGGATAACAAGAAGGGGTTCTACAAGTATGTTAATAACAAGAAGAGGATCAGGGATGGTGTAGGTCCCTTGCTGAATGGGGCAGCCATCCTCATGACGGAGGATGAGGGAAAAGCTGAAGTGCTCAATGTTTTTTTTGCTTCAGTTTTCACTGGCAGGGTCAGCTCCCAGCCCACTACCATGGGTATGACAGATTGGAGAGAAGAAGAGAGGCCCTTGGTGATGGAAGGTCAGGTTAGGGACTGCTTAAAGAAGCTGGATGTACACAAGTCCATGGGGCCGGATGAACTGCATCCAAGGGTACTAAAGGAATTGGCCGATGAGATAGCAGCACCGCTCTCCATTATCTTTCAAAACTCATGGAGAATGGGGGAGGTGCCAGAGTACTGGAAAAAAGCAAATGTAGTGCCAATTTTCAAGAAAGGGAAAAAGGAGGATCCAGGGAATTACAGACCAGTCAGCCTGACCTCAATCCCTGGAAAAATTATGGAGCAGGTTCTCAAATAATCCATCCTAAAACACTTAGAGGAAACTAAAGTGATCAGGAACAGTCAGCATGGATGCACCAAGGGTAAAATCATGCCTGACCAATCTCATTTCCTTCTATGATCAGATGCCTGCTTTTCCGGATGCAGGAACAACCGTTGATGTGATATACCTTGATTTCTGCAAGGCTTTTGATACAGTTTCCCACAGCATTCTCACTGGCAAATTAAGGAAGTATGGGTTGGATAGGTGGACTATAAGGTGGATAGAAAACTGGCTAGATTAACAGTTTCAGCATGTAGGAATCAATGGTTCCATGTCTAGCTGGCAACCAGTAACGAGTGGTGTGCCCCAGGGGTCAGTCCTGGGGCCAGTTCTGTTCAAGATTTTCATCAATGATCTAGATGATGGAATAGACTCCACTCTCAGTAAGTTCGCGGATGAGACACTTTGGAGGGCAAGGACAGGATTCAGGGAGACCTAGATAAATTGGAACAGTGGGCCAATAGAAATTTTATGAGGTTCAGTAAGGACAAGTGTAAAATCCTGCACTTGGGACGGAAAAACCCCATGCACTACTCCAGGCTGGGGAACATTCAGCTAAGTAGCACCACTGTAGAAAAGGACCTGGGGGTCATGGTGGATGGGAAGCTAGCTATGAGTCAGCAGTGTGCTCTTGCGGCCAAAAAGGCCAATGGCATACTGGGCTGCATCAAAAGAAGTATTACCAGCAGATCAAGGGATGTGATCATTCCCCTCTATTCTGCACTGGTGAGGCCACATCTAAAATACTGTGTTCAGTTTTGGGCTCCCCACTACAAAAAGGACAGGGACATGCTAGAGAGAGTCCAGTGGAGGGCAACCAAAATGATTAAAGGGCTGGAGCACAAGCCCTGTGAGGAAAGACAGAAAGCATTAGGCTTATTTAGTCTGCAGAAGAGAAGATTGAGGGGGGATTTGATAGCAACCTTCAAGTACCTGAAGGAATGCTCCAAGGAAGATGGAGCTCGACTGTTCTCGGTAGTAACAGAGGACAGAGCAAGGAGCAATGGTCTCAAGTTGCGGTTAGGGAGGTCGAGGCTGGATATTAGAAAAAACTTTTTTACTAGGAGAGTGGTGAAGCATTGGAATGAGCTGCTGAGGGAGGTGGTGAAATCTCCATCTTTGGAGGCGTTTAAGGCCCGGCTGGACAAAACCATGACTGGAACGGTTTAGTGGGAGTGGTCCTGCCTCTGGCAGGGGGTTGGACTAGATGACCTATTAGTTCCCTTCCAACCTTATGATTCTATGTTTCTCTGAATCTTCATACGTGTCCAGGGGGCCCTCCTCCTCCGCAGTGGTCTCGGGGCTTAGTGGTGGTGCATGGTGGGTGGCTGGGTGACCTGCTGGAGGGAAGCATAAAACACATTTGGCCCCTGCTGCCTGCTGGCCTTGTCTGCATGCAGCCAGTCTGCAGCACGCACCTCTGCCCTGACTGTCAGCAGGACTCAGGATCCTGTGGGACATTGCCCTGGGGTAGGGCTACCAGATCCCAAAGCCTGGAAAGGAGGACAGGGAAGTACGAAAAGGAGGACATTGGAGGACACATGAGAGAAAATGCAGTATGAATGTAATATTCTTTGGTTTTTAGAGGACCCTGGAACACTTTCACGTACCAATAAGTATTCTATGGCATTCCAGGATACTTCAACCCCTATAAGTAATAAGCCTGACAAAATCCTGTATTTTAAAATGCCTGCCAGACAGAGAAAGTGAAGATAAAAAGAACAAAAAGGTAGAAAGGAGACCATGTTCTCCTTTTTTCCTGACCTCTGGTGACTGTAACCTGGAGGCACATAAGCTAGTGGTGCCCACAATGGTGAGCTTGACTCACCCACACCTTGCTCTAGGGAGTCTCCCAACGCCACTTGCCAGTGGTGTGGCCTGCATGCTCTCCATCCTGCCCGATATGTGGCTGCAGCTTTGACACCCAGCCCCTGTTAACCAACCCCAGGCACACAGGGGCCTGTGACCCTGGTGCCACATGTCTCTCGCGTACCTGTGCCAATGGCAGGGTATAGTGTAGTGGCTAGCACCTCTGTTTAACATGCAGAAAGTCCTGGGTTCAATTCCCAGAGGGTTGGACTTGATGATCTCATGAGGTCCCTTCCAGCCCTATGATTTGATTTGATTTGATCTGTACCTGCCGACCCAGCGCCCAGCCCTGTACCCCCTTGCTGTCCAGGACCTGGACAGGCCCAGCCCTGTGTGCTTCTGCAGGAGAGGAAGACTCACTCACAGGGGCTCCAGAAGTCTGACGTGATGTCCCTGTGTCCAGCTCAGACTCCCCAGGGGCCAGGATGGTCTCAGGCCCCTGCTCCTCCGCACTGGTCTCCTCCTCCTGTGGGATTGGGAACAGCTCGGGGGTCCCTGGTGCGGCCTCCACTGCTGGTAGTGGTGCGGCAGGAGGCTGGCCGATGTCCAGGGACACCTTGGACTTGGTGTCCGCTGCCTTAGGGCTGGAGGACGAGCTCGGGTGCTGGCCGCTGTTCACAGGCCGAGCTGGCAGGCCACTGGGCTCCAGCCCCAGGAAGGAATGGAGCTCGTCATAGAAAGGGAGGTAGCACTACTACCTGCCCCCTGGAGCTCCCGTGCTTCCCTTGTCCGGGCATGGTCTTGCCTGAGGCCCTTTATTTTCAAGCACACCTGCTTGGTGGTGCGCTCATGGCCCTGCGCAGACAGCTGTGCGGCAATGTCCGCATATATGTCCCAGTTCTGGTGGCTAGCCCAGAACCGGAACAGGATGTCCTCCTTCCTCCAGATGTTGAGGAGGCACTGAACATCCTCAGCAGTCCAGATGGGGGCATGGCGTCGCCTCCTTGGGGCAGTGGAGCCACGTGCTGTCATGTCTGAACAGGGCTGTCAGCACGCTGGCAGGCACGGGCGCGGGACAGCACTTCCTGCTTCCTTTGAGTGCTGTGCACCCTGGGAAGAAGGTCAGGACTGTTATTTTGAAACAAGCGTTGTTTTGAAATAACATGTCCAAATGGCATTATGTCGAAATGACTTGTGTCAAAATAATCGTCATTTCGAAACGAAAGTGGTTTAAGCCATTTCAAAACGACGGCTCTTATTTCGAAATGATGGAGCCCATCGTTTCAAAACAAGAAAACGTCATGTGGAGATACAGTTTTTTACTTCGAAACAACTAGTGTTGTTTTGAAATAAAAGAAGCGTGTGGCCATACCCTAATTGATATAAACATAAACACCATATACAATTAAAAACATGTTTATGGAGTGATAACGGATGCATGTGGTACTGAGAAGTGGTTGCAAGTAGCTACCTGGGGGCCACGCATGTATGAAGGGGTCCTGGACAATACAGGAAGGAGGCCTGCACATGCATGAAGGAGGCCTGTATGATACAGGAAGGGGGCCTGCACACGCATGCAGGGAGCCCGAATGATATGGGAAGGGGACCTGCTGAATAGGAGGGTTCTGGAGTCTACCAAATTAGACTTTAAACCCTGTTGCCAATTGCACCATGCAATGTTTTTTCATGGATGCTCATAACCTATTTCACATGATTAGTATGACATCATGTTTCATACAACTTCATGCATGCGCATAGATGTGTAGCATTTTTAGCATGATTCAGAGGGGTGGGTGTGAGACAGAATCTTCTCCCAGCAGCAAGCAAGAACCTGGAGGAGGCAACAAAGATATGCTAATTGAGTTCCCTGGCTTAAGCCAGACAAAAAGATCACTTCTGCCCAGAATGGGAGGGGTCAGGGAGGTTTGGAAACAGAGAGACGCTTGGAAGATTTCTGGGGCTTTTTGCCTAGGAATCTCCATCTTGAAATATCTTCAAGCATGATCTGGACCCTGCCTGCTTCAGGCAGAGACTGGCTGTACAAACATCTGACAGCTGAACACCTTGAGCGTAATATTGGACTATGAGGTCAGTTTAAGTAGACATATTAGGTTAGTATGCGCGTTTTACCTGTAGTTCCTTGTGGTTGCTCCTGACTCATTTATATTGTGATTCCACCATGACTGACCATATTCTCACTCAGAATTATAATCTGATCAGTAAACTTCTAGTTGTTTTATCTAAAGATGTGTGATCTTTAGCGGGTGTGAGTGAAGAAGCCTGAGCACAATCCATTTCTTTGTTAAATGGACAGACTAGAGTCTATGATGATTGAGAGTGGGCCCCAATCACTGTAGACAGTGACTCCTGGAGTGGTAACTGGGCTGGGGGTGCTCACTTGGGGACTGTCCGTTGAGTAGCCAGAGGGCATAAACCCAGTGCTTGGGACCGATTGCACACCAGAAGCCAGAGTGGACTGACTCAGGAGTGAGTGGTCACTTGGCAAAGTGGGGCATATTGGGGTTCAGGAGTGGGAATTGGGGGGAGCGGGTCACAGAAGCACACTGGACCAGATCTGGGGAGCAGACTGTGACAGTCTGCCTCACTCAGAAGGGTATGATATGGCTCTTAGACTGCATTTTGAAAGATTCAAGCAGTTGGGACAGGTGCTTTCCGTTGCAGAACTGTATAACTGGAGCAAAGCTATCCATTCTGAATATACAATACTTCATGTGTCCCAAATGAACAACCTTCCCACTTTCAGTTTCTGGGCAATTTCTTTTCTTGTTGGTGATTTTAGCCGTACCCTTCCCAAAGATGTATCCAGCAGCATCATGCAAGTTGGAAGGCTCTTCCCTGAAGGCCATTAAAAAGGTATGAAAAATTCAAGCTTGTGCATTTGACAAAAATACAATGGAGACCGCAGGGAATACATTTTTTCCTCCCCCAGGCATAATTCATATTCACATATTGATTGTATTCTAATACAGAGCATGCACTGGAGAATGTGCTCTCCTACTCTAAGTTTAGTGCTCTGTATACAATACTCCCATTAAAAAGAGTGCAGACAACGAAATGTGAATCAAGTGGACTCCTTTCTCCTTTTTTGCTTTCTCTTATTCTATAGTAATGCAAATAGACTATAAATCTCCTTTTCCATCACCTTTTAGTCTTCATCCATTGGTGATGTAGAGAGTTAGTCTCCAAACAACTACTCTACTATTTGATCTGCCAGATAACATCAGAAAGGTCTTCAATCAACTGTGGATTTTGCAGAGTTTTCACTCTGTGAGAAAACCCCATCACAGCCAAAAAGAAATCTGACACTATCTTCTCTATTTTCTTAAAACCCATGAGGGACTGAATTCTGATTTGACAGTAATGTAAATCAAGAGTAACGTCACCCAAATCAATGGAATTATATCAGTTTAAATTGTGTGAGATGAGATTCAAGTCATGTGTTGGTTTGGAATGAGAAACAGCTAATAGCCATAATTCAATTTGGCAGACTAATTTATATAGATAGTGTTTACTTGCCTGCTGCAGCTAATGAAAAGCAGCGAGGTATCCTAAAAGTTTTCCATTAGTCCAAATCATGTCAGATACAATTCTGCAGAAACCAGTGGTAAGTCTCAGCTTTTTAACACGGTGCCAATTACTGAACAGTTATGTGTGAACCACATATGCAAAACCAAGGTGCATTGGTGTGTGTGTGCATAATAGAGATGGTTTAACTACCATTCTAAATTGTCTGCCATGCTGGAGATTCAGAGCACAAGTGACAGCCAATGCACACATTTTCTCCCTAGAACTTGTTTGCAACACCTTGGAGAAGACCAGCTTTTTGCAGGCTGCCTTTGCCATATCTGCTCATTATACTCTGTGGCATTAAAGTAGAATGTAGTATAGCCATTTGGTTTAACTTATCATATGTCTGGAGAAAGTCAGGATGTTGAAGTAGTAGATTGTGAAATATAATGGTGTGGAGACAGCTAAGAAGTCTGAGACTTCAGGGGAAAATACTAGTAAAAATCTAATTGATTAGATATGTTCTTCTTTATTGATCAGTGTTTATGCATTACATTCTTTCTCCAAAGCACATTTTAGATAATGAAATATCAGACACTACAGTCACAGGAAAGCCATTTCTTTTGAATTTGCAATAATCTCTGGATTTCCTCCCACTAGATTCTTTCAATATTTTTCAGTTCTGTTCTCCAATTCCTTGTTTCACTCACTCAGCTCCACTTGGTTTCATAAAATCTCATGATCCTGGCTAAGATTAACACCACTCTGCTTTTTACTTCTTCTTCATCCTTTTAGTTTACTGCTAGGCTTCTTATTCTCTGATTCCCTAACTAGATCCTTCTTTCAGTTTACAGTCTGACCTTTTGGTAAGCAGTTAACTCTGAAAGTGCTTATGTTTGTTGCCTTGTTCTTGGCTTCTTTACTACTGCTTTCTGTATTGGCTATTCATTGCCTTTTCCTTCCACAGAATGGTCTTTTTTTTTTCCTCTTTTTTTAGCTATTCTAAGTTTGTCATATGTCTATTTTTAGATAACTCTCATTAGTAAATTAACCTCTTATTAAGTACTGTACCCTAGTGGCATAAGCATGGCATTTGGAGTCAGGACCTGTGAGCAGCTATGGGCAAGCAACTTAATCTCTCTGTGCCTCAGATCTTGTCATCTATATTATGGACACAAATATTTAATATGCCTACATCATAGATACATAGGGAGAAATAGCTGATGAGTCAAATTTCCTACTGCCAAAGCCAGTAGAATTATGCCAGCAAAGAAGTTCACTCCCTCTTGCTACAGCACTTCAAGGATGTGAGTCACTGTTATTAGTATTCATTATTTTTCAAGAATAATGTACACATAACAATGCAGTAGCAAGTTATAATTCTAACAAGGGTCCAAAGGGACTTTATATGCTGAAAAAGCAGATTTTGCTTGGTTTGTCAGTAAACCTGTCAAATTAAACAGTACTACTTTGTGACTCTGTCCACATCACACTTAGGAGGAAAACTGACTTCAAGACTATTCAGATTGCTAACTTAACTTCAAACAATTTCAAGTGAAAAGCAGGTAGGGCTAAACTTTGCTGAAACTTGCTGCTATCAGAAGAATGCAGTTGGATTGAGCTAAGTTGAAAAACTGGTAATGTCTCAATGGAGCTCCAACTAGAAAGCAAAAACTTAATTAAATAGATGGGAATAGAGCTAGAAGAGGATTTAAAGTTCAGAGTGACTAGCACCCTGCTACACCAATCTGCCCCTATTGTGTATTCTCTGTCATATCTGATTGTTTTAGTTTACCCTCCTCTCCCCTCCTGCTGAAAAAAAAGTTGTTGTTTTTTTTTTCCCCATCAGCTATGCAAGTCAGCAGAGCTAAGAGAACTGGAGCTAGATTCTGCTGCTACTTGTTTATCATTAACAGAAGAGTTCACCAAATACCAGTCACTTGCAGCTGTGCTTTTCATGCAAAACAGCTGAATACAATGAGTTACACAGATGTCACTAAGACATAAACAACAGATAATAGGACTGCAGAGATGGAATCTAAAGCAGAATTAGGCCTGTAGAACATGTATTATTGGTGCTAATGAACAAGAAAGTCAAGTCAAGTCATAGGGCTGGAAGGGACCTCATGAGATCATCGAGTCCAACCCCCTGGGAATTGAACCCAGGACCTTCTGCATGTTAAGCAGAGGTGAAAGGAAGAAGTACGTTTGACTCTTTTGGTTCAGGTTATCTTTGAAGGATTGCCAAGGCTACATTTTCTGCAACATTGCTGTAAGTCTGTGACCAGAAAGTGAGACCAAAAGGAATACCCTAAACTACCCAATATTAGTACAAATTTGGCAGGCCTCAGAGTTGCTGTCACGATGCTGTGCCTGTGTTTTTGGAGCAACAACGTTGCAAGTGAAAGACAACACCAAAGATGGGAGCTGCATTTCTACTTGCATTTTTTAGAATGGGAGCATTCGTGTAGTTCTGCTTTTAGAAAAATTGAATCAATTGCATCATACAAATATTGCCTAAATATTTGAGACAGCAGAATGCATGCGCCCCCTTGTGTGTGTTTGTATCATTCTATATTATGCATCTATACATATTCCTTTTTATACTGTACTTTTCTCTTTCCTTTGCGTTTGTCTTGTTTTGTTTTCAAACTTTAACAAAAGAAGCAACAATGCGAGCTTCAGTGTTTTGTAGCTAGTTTTCTCTTTTCCATAGGAAGGACCATTATTACCATATTTAATAACATCTAAAAGACCGTTGAAAAGGGATTTTTCTTTCTAAAACCTTTCTCTAGCAAAAGGGAGAAGGAACAATGGATGTTGCTGAAATGAAAGCTTTACTTAAGCATTTATATTTCAGTTGTTTTCACAATTATTCCTTCTTTTCTGTGTCTTTAAGAGTATGTTTGTCATAAAATCATAAGCTATGAGACTGGACAAGACCCTGAAGTGAAGTCCAGCTCCCTGTGTTGTGATAGGACACGGTTGCCTAGATTATCCCCTGACATGTTTGTCTAATTTTCTTTAGAAGCCTCCAATGATGGGGACTCCACAACCTCCCTTGCAAGTCTGCTCCAGAACTCATAATTAGAAGGCTTTTCCTAATATCTAACCTAAATATCCCTTGCTGCAAATAAAGCCCATTAAGCTGATTTTGTCCTACCATCAGTGGACATGGTGAAAAATGATCACATTCCTCTGTATAAAAGATATTAACATATTAGACTATTATCAGGCTCCTCCTCAGTCTTTTTTTTTTTTTTTTTTTTTCAAGACTAGCCATGTCCCTTCTTTTCAACTTTTCCTAAGAGGTCCAGTTTTCCAAATCTTTTACTGTTTTTGTTGTCCTAATCTGGAGTCTTTCTAATCTAGTCTTTTCAAGTTCCAACCTGTGGCCAACAGGGGCTTTCAAAGTGGCTAGTGGCTCTCCTCCTGCTGGTTGCAGAATGGAGCTGCTGCCCAAGGACCCAGGCAGAGTACATTTTGGCATCGCTGAAAAGACCTGGAAAGGCTTAGCACTCTCTTCCCTCTGGCTGTATTAAGGATCATGGCAAGATGCTCTACCTAGGTTTATAGGCCTGGGTGTCCTTGATGGAACCAGAGGGAAGGGAGATCAGTACTCCTCTTTCCTGGCTCAAGCAGACTCCTTTGGTAATGGAGTCACTGCTGGAGGCAGAGGGAAGGGAGCACTGATCTCTGTCCTCCTGACTGCAGAAGGGAACCACTAACTAGTGACCCAGATGAAGCACACAGGGCTACAGTACTTGTGCAGTTTCCCTGCTGGCAGCCTCCTGCCTTGAACTGCTTCCATCTGGCTGCAGTGGGGGTGGAGCTGTTGGCAGAGATTGGCCCTTCAGGGTTGTAAAAATGATATCTTTGGCCCTCAGGTCGAAAGGGTTGGAAACCACTGTCTTAATCTGTCCATATCCTTTCTCAGTTGTGGTGCCCAGAACTGGACACAGTATTCTGACTGGGGTCTCACCAATGCTGAGAAGAGCCCTACTGTTGCCTCCTGTGTCCTACGTACAATGTACCTTTCACAGACCCTGGAACAAGAGTGGGCAAAATATGGCCCAACACGAGCCACAGCCGGCCCACCCGACCACTGTGCCTGGCCTGCCACCCTCCTGGCCAGCTGCCTGCCACTACCAGGGCCACCCTTGGGGGGGTGAGAGGAGCAATCGCCCTGGCCCCATGGTTCCATGGGCCCCACGGCTGTGCTGCCTGCCCCCCCCGCAGCTTTTGGCATGGAGCCGAAGGCAGTGAGGGTAGAATTGTGGAGCTGGCCTCTGCTCCGGGCCAGCAGGCAGCCCAGGAGTGGAGTGGGCCAGCCCAGAGGCTGGTCTCTGCTCTCTTGCTCCTCCTCTGGGCCAGCTGTTCTGCCCTAGGGGTGGGGAGGGCCGGCCCAGAGGTGGGGCAGGAGAGCAGAGCCCAGCCCCTGGGTCAGGGGAGGGGTGGGAATGGGGAGCCAGGCTTTGGGCTGGCGCACCCCCCACACACAGTGGGGAGGGGTGGGGGAAGGCCCACAGGCTAATTGCCTTGCCACCCCCCAGGGATGGCCTTGGCCACTACTGCCTTCTCTCTCCTACATCCTGGGGCCAGCTTTCTGTTACTGTCCCACCCTGTGGGCCAGCTTTCTGCTGCCCACCATCCCCCCTGTCTTGGGGCTGGCTCTCAGTTACTCTCTGGCACTCTCGGCCAGCTCTCTGCTAGCCCTGCAGCAGGCTCTGTGCCCTCCCTCCCGCTCTCCACGGCCAGCTCCTGGCCTCTGTGATCAGTCAGCTCCTCACTGCCCAGCCCCGTGGCCAGCTCTGCATCACTTCACCACCTCCCTGCGGGCTCTGTGCCACTGCCCTCCTTTCTGCTGCCACACTGCCCTCCATGCACGGGCTCTGAGCCGCTGCCCTACCTGCCAGTTCTGGGGCTGGCTTGCCCCCCCCACAGCCACCTTGCCAGATGGCCCCTCAAACTATATGAAGTCTGCTGCTTCCCCCCATCCACTAGCTCAGCCATCTCAGTAAAAGTTAGAAATTAAGTTGGTTCTAAACAGGATAAGGTCTCTGTATATTAAACCCCAAACCTTGTTTAATGTTGCACTGTGACAGCATTATGTTAGCAGTTTTCTCCATATGTTCCATCTAAATCAATGCAAAACTAGTTGGTTGTATTACTAAATAGTTAGGTTGGAGATTACTAAATAAATTAGGTTGGATATTAGGAAAAAGTTGCTCATTAGGAGGCTGGTGAAGCACTGGAATGGGTTACCTAGGGAGGTGATAGAATCTCCGTCTTTGGAAACTTTTAAGGATCAGTTAGAAAAAAGTCTGACTGGGATGATTTAGTGGGACTGGCCCTGTTTTTAGCAGGGAGTTGTACTAGATGACCTTGTGAAGTCACTTCCAGCCCTAATATAATATAATTCTATGATTCTAAGGTGTCAATAGGCCAGTAACTTCAATTTCATAATGTCACATCAGTGCTATGACTTTTTTGTTGACTAGATCTTTGCATAAACTTGGGAATTAAAAGAACCAATGCCCATTAGCAGATGTACTTTCTAAGCCTAATGTCTTTATAGATATCTGAACACCAACAAGGGGATGTGTGTCCAACTATATGCATACAAGCATGCACATACACTCTGCTGTCTCAAATTTTTTCAAGATTTAAGCAATACATGTATGATGTGATTGAGTCCATTTTTTTAAAATCAGAAATACAGGACTGCTTCCATTCTAAAAATCCTCTCAACTAAAACATTCAAGAGAACTCAGACTTCACAGTACAGTATTAAATTATAGCTATATATTTTGGGATAAATTTTTAGAACTGGGTGAGATTTTCACAAGGCCTCATTTGACATTAGAGGAAACTAGCTACATGATTATTAGCACAAACTATGCTGAAAACCTACACACTAAAGTAGCAAAATTAGTTTGGCTATGGAAGATTACTTTAATGAGATATGGGAAGGCAACTTTGCATGCTACAATATTAACAAATTCCATATTGTCTATTTTATCTCTCACGATTACATTTCACGGTCTGTAGTTTGTTTTATCTGGTGTGATCTGACTTCATCAGTTACAATAGTGATACTGTCTTGACTTTCATTTTCTTTCAGTGGACAGTCTGATTGGATAATTATAATAAGACAGAATCTTGCCTCTTGATCAGTTGATATGATTATATGACTCATCTTCAGTGACAAACACACGTAGAATTAAATCCCTGAGTATTACTATAATTTCAGAGTAGCATTGCTGACAATTCTCTTTTTTCCTCAGTTATAGCTTGGCAGTTTTTATCTCAGCCAATTAAAATACACCAATTTCTCAGAACTGGAATGCACTTCACTTGGATTCCTAGAACAGTATTATCACTAAAGTAAAACTAAGAACACATTGCACTGCTTTAGGTTTCATCCCTCTATAACTTGTTTAATTTATTATTTCAAAAATTCAGGGCTTTGAGGCCCAGCTGAAGCACATGGAGGTTAATGGAAAATTTGCCATTGACTTCAGAGGGCTTTGGATCAAGCCCATTTGAGCACTGTTAGTATTATTTAAACAACAAGCAGTTGTACTGTAATCAGAGTCTGGAAATTTACTTAATTTTATTTTTTGAAAATGGTTTTCTTTAGCTTTGAGTCCCTTGTATTGATAAAAAACAGCAATTTTGATTTAAAATATTTTGATAGCTTTTCTTAATCTGTACAAGCTCATCTTGTTTGGTTATCCACTTCTGCTTCTTTATAAGGATATAATACAAAAGCAACATTTTATCACCTTTTCATCTCTTAAAATAAAAATGACTTTTTTCCCATCAGGCACATCTACTCTTTCACTGCAGTTTTACATCATAGTCACCTGTGAGGCTCCAGTTCTCGAAGTACTTCATGCAGCTGCTTCCACCAGCAGCTGGCAGAAGCCTCACGTCTGACTGACTATTTCATGGTTAGATGTTTCTTTTAATGACTTATCCCACTCTGGAGACAAGTAAGTGGAACCTTTCCCTTAAAAGCAGAGTTGAATGCTCAGTGTTTCCTTTGCTTTTCTCCAAAGGCTTTGTGCTTTCTCATTACATGTGCCTGTTTTGGAGGTCAAACATACTGAGAAGTAGAGCTGCAGAGCAGCCTCTAGTTCTGTTCTTCTGCACCCTTTATTGTCTCTCTCCTTCTTGCCATTCCTCCTTACTGTGGTTATTGGCTCACCAAATGCAATTGTCAGTTGGTGAGCGCTCTCCAGCAAGAGGCTTGTCACCATGCTTTGTTTCAGTCCATTTTCCCCAGTACATCCCTCACACAGGAAATGGTACCACAATCTGTTCATCTTATTTTCTTACACAAACACTTTAATTTCTTCATTTATTCTTTAAACAAACTCATATAATCATAACATAAGTGGTCTCACTGATTTCAGTAGAGTCTACATACTTGAGTAAGGCAAGCAGGTTTTGGCATGAGGTGTCATCTTCAGCACTTGTTTGGGACTATGTAAATACTAATATGCATCTATTTCTCAAATCTCTACCTCCATCAGGTTTCCTTTTAAAAACAGCAGAGTCAAATGCTGAGAGTCAAATTATATTAATGTGGTGTTCAGGTTACATATTTAGATACAAGAAAGAGACTGTAAATGTTAACATTTTCATAGTAACTTTAACAGCACTATCTATCGTCTGTCTGTCATTAGAGCTATGCTATTAAATGTCCAGTACATCTAAATATTTAAATACAGTGTGGCCGAGTGAATGATTATAAGAACCTTTACATTTACACCTACTTTATTTTTGTCTCAACATGTAACTTTGTTGTAATACCAGGGGTTCTTGTATTTATGTTTAGAAACATTCCTGTACTGATTGTACATTTTCCATTTTTTTTCTTCCTTTGCAGTTTTCACTGATGGTGCATTTGGTAATAGATTTCATTTGCTCCCACTTACTCCCTGCCTCTTTATTTTGTTTCCTCTTGTGATATTGCATTTATTTCCACAGCAACCTCAACATAGGTGTGCTTTTCTGGTTGCTTGTCTATTACTAGTTCATATACCCCATACCTGCGCAAAGTATTCATGTATGCTGTGCTAGGCATGGGTTTATGCTGTGGACAGGCATGTCACTTATGTTCACATTGTCCGCTATCCTTATGCAACAGTAGCACTCCCATTTCGGGGACCGAGTCTTTTGCATCACAAGAAACACACTGGGAGCTACCTTGTTGCATGTTGCTAACCCTCACACATTTGGTGATGGCAGTGTGCTGTCATTTCTTCCTTTGTCAAACTGCACTGAAAATATGGAGAAAGTCTCTGATGAGAATGAATCTGCTCCTGCTTGCAGAACAAATTCTTGTGCAGCCCAATACTGCTTATCAGATGGAACAAGTCCAAAAACAGTTGAAATTCCCAAGAAGGCCGACTCAGAGTTCAAATGAAAAGCCATTGGACCCCATGCAATAGATATGTTGAATACAATAGGAGGAATATGTGGATGGAGTTTGGGGAAGATATACAATGCAGTTCTGTATTGACTGTAGGGGAGCTGGCATGCATGAATTCAGTTTGCAGCATAATGAATGATTTCAACAGCTCTGTTTGCTCCTTCATTGCTCTGATCATACACTCATGATTTACTGTAATTTGCTCCTGGTTTTCCCTACTCACCTGACTATTAATTTTCTGATTTTTTTGCATACAATGTGTCCCCATGCCTTTAGGACTGAAGGAGCTCTTGGAACCTCTCGTCTTTGCTTCTTCATGGTTTTCTTATCAGCTGCAGGCAGTTATCAGGTGTGGAGGGGTTTTCTCTGAAGGGCACACTTGTAGAAGCACAATGAACAGAAGCATGACTATGAGTGTAATAGCAGCCTTGATGCACTACTGTAAGAATACTTCTTCCTTCCTGTCCTCTGGCAATTTCCAGGGGGAAGTGGAGAACGGTAAGATACCAGCAGTGCTGTTATTAAAATGATGCACTGTTTACAGTGCATCACAAGACCAGTTGGGGTGGAATTTAATTATATTTAGGAGTTGCATTACTATTTATCTATTTCTTCTTTAAAGGCTGCCCAGCATTTGGAGAACATAAGAGTGATCAAGGTACCAGAATGGAAAAGACAAATGTATTTCCACTTCAGTGAAGGACACCTGGCCTCCTACACCAAAGAGATGTTTCTGGTGTAACCCTTCTGCCAGGGCAGGCTGGCAGAACAAGGGCCGGGTTGTATATCTAGGGGTTTCCCAATGATGCAGCACCACCAACTGGCTCAAGCCCTCACCCCCTGGGAATCCTGTACTGTTCCCTGGGCACCCCAAAGGGTAAGATTTCCCCACTCACAAGCATGAGTCTGAGTGTAGTAAATGGAGCTTCTAATATCAGTAAAACAAAATGCAAAAGGCCAAATAACAGAGATCAGCACCAATATAGAAAATTTAGTATACAGCAAAGTTTCCAGTAACCCACACCGCATAACTGAACATACAACCTTCATGGCAAAACTGGCATTGATCTGGAGAATCAGTGCTAACTAGGCTCCAACAAACCCTATGGTATATAGGGAGTGTCTTTTACACCAGCTGTCCACTGACACCAGCTACCTGTTACTCACTCCATCCTCTAAATCAGTTCCTCAGCTCCACCCACTGTCCACCAGCACTGCCCTCCAGTCTTCATGTCACCCAGCTCACCACCAGCCACTCTCACTGTCCCCTGGCCCTGCCCACCAGTCCTTATGTCACCCAGCTTGCTAGTAGCTGTTCTCACCCATCAACTCTACTGGCTGGTCAACCCATTGCTTCTTTCCAGTTAAGAAAGAAGGAATTCTCTCCAGGTCAGTGATTAGTAGCTAGTTAACTCAGGTATTTCAATAACAAAGAACAGAGAATGTAATAAGAGAACAGGCAAAGTATCCCAGACACTGCTCTAACAAAAACAATAATAATCCCATACTCCTATTCTCAATCTTTCAGGCTAAAATATCCAGGGGCCTTTCTTACAAATCTTTTTCTAGCTTAAGGGTGGCTTTTACTCTTTAACTAACCCAGACAGATTTAAAACAAACAGAGTAGCAGTTTACACAAGGACAGTATTTTATATTTCCCTGTAGCAGAATTACAGATATTGATAGAATTGTGAGGAAGATAACCCCAAATACTATTACCCATTATGCTTTGCCCCCCAGTATGATAATCAGCTAATTGTGCTCTTTGTATCCATGCTAATACAGGACCCATGCAGATTAGTTGCTCCCCACTTTTGGTTCAGAAGCTGTTAGATGCAGCTTCTAAGCCTGCTTTACACTGGTAATGGTCACCCCTCTCTATGCATTGCTCAGTGGAGGGGTGTGGTGAGCCATGAAGGTGAACAAAGCATATTTGCCCTGCTATTAAACCTGAGGAATTATCTTCAATTTCTGCTGCACCAAAAATGTTTAATTATGCCTGCAAGACTGGGCAGGCAGTTTAAGAGGAAATAGAGTATATTGCTAGCAGACAAAGCCACAAACTGCGGGAAGAAACCAGGCAGAGTCGTGGAATACGGCTAAGAAGCGTCCCGGGAAAATCCCGGTGTCCTTTATTTATACAGTTTAGCATATCTCTAGCAGTCATTGCAATAATTAATATACCTGTTTACTTCACCTGAAAGGTGGTGTGAGCTTCTCCAGATCCTCTTTCCCACAAGCCAGGGGCGTGGGGGTAGCATGCTTGTACTTTTCCATAGTACACAGAATTCAGGGGTCATGCTGCGAACACAGGCGTGGCCTGCCAGCGTCCATGCTCCAACAACAAACAACATACATCTGCCCCTTTGGCCACACCAGAAAGTCTGGCTCTTGTGTTCAGCAAACAGCATTGAAAGGGACAGGGAAACAGAGTTATGTGACAAGTTTATTTACTTCCTGGAGCTTTGGGACTCACACTGCATGCCAGTCACCTCTCCATTGCTAAGGGAGATGGCACAACTGCTGGAGTTAATTCTTCACACATCCCCATTTCTCCCAGGTTTTGCAGAGTGGCTTAGTAGAGAGAGGTGCCACATAGCAGGGACTGGAAATGGTAATACACATTTGAAAGGGTCACAGGAAAATTGGACCACTATGGTGCTTCTTGGACAACCAGAATCATGGTGCTTTCTCTTCTCAGGCCTGCAAAGTCCCGTACACAAGCAACCATCCACACCCCCATCCTTCTGCACAGCTCCTATTCATAAAGGGAAGGAGAGACCAGGGGAGAGGGAGGGTGTTGGGTCTTTGCTCAGCCATAAATGTCATAAAACTGTTTCTCCACCCCAGCCCTTTCAAAATGTCCTCCTTCTGCCCACTATCTGCCAGAGTGCTTCTGACTGAGAAATTCACAGGCATGGACACAGTGACTGCTTGTTAATAATCTGCTAAAGCTTCTGCAAAATGCTTTACAGTAGTTCATGAGATTTCTGCAACATAATAATTATTTCTGAGCATTCAACCTAGCAGGTTTTGGGCTGTGCACTCTTCTTCAGGGTTTCAAATGTAGGCAGTATTATGGTTATGGCAAAACAATAAACATGTAAGCACATACGGCCAAAAGCATAGGCATAGCCTTCAGGTAAGAAATAAGCAGTAGGAATTGAATGCTTAAGAAAAAAATCATTAAATTTTTATATAAACATCCCTGGGCATAAAAACAGAATACAAATAATGGAGATTCTACTTAAGCAGAATTGTCCCTCATCTGAACAGAATGTTTGCACATTTTTCTATTAGATGATGGGTTTTTTCAGTGCTGAACGGATTAGTGCTTACAACAGAATGTTGCATTATGAAAAGAGAACTATTATCCTGTTTCAGTCATTTATTAGAAACAAAACAATATTGTAATTCAGTGTTGTTTTACCCAGCCTGTTTGCAGGGTCAACTACTTTTAAATTATGTATTTTTACTAAAAACTGAAGTTTTATATTGGAGTATTTGTATCTCAAAATAGATTTGTTCATTGAAAGCCCAGAGAATTGCATCTCTTGCAAGCAGGCTTCAACTGCCTTGCCAGAGTCACTGTCTATCAGAGAATCTTAACAGGATTCAGAATGTAAATTACACTATGTTGGCAGATCTCCCTCCAAAACACAAAGAGGAAGCATTGTTCATACTGATGTTATGTAGAAGGCCCTGAGACAATATGAATAGCAGAAATAAGAGAAAAAAGGAAGTGGAAGGTAGCTGATACTATTGTTGCATGCATGGCATTACTGTGTAATATAGGCCATAACGCTAAAAAAAACATGGGCCAAATTCAGCCCTGGAGTAAATGTGTTTTGATGCAGCTGAAGTCAGGCAAGTGGCATCCATGTCCAACACAGCTGAAATTAACCCTGCATGTTACATCTTATGCCATAAGATAAGTTAACATTGTGCATTACTGTTTGTGTAATATTTCTCAAGTTAATATTTTGCTTTTGAAATTAATTCCCCTTTTTGTCTTATTTGACCTTGCATTTAGCATTTGGAGTAATTTTTGAGACCTGAGGAAATGCTCTGTGTAGCTCAAAACCTCCCATCAACTGAGGTTGGTTCAGTGGAAGATACTAACTTACTCACTCCTTGCCTCTCTAACATCCTGAGACTAACATGGCTACCTAAATACTGCATTGTTCACATTCAACACTTCCATACTTTGAGAAAATCTCATGAAAGTTAATGAATTAAATAAATTTGTTAGTGTTTAAACTTGTTGGTTTTATTCAGAAATTTTGCTTTTCTTTACAATTGCCTCCTCAGGTACCAAAATTCCCAGCTGTCCCATATCCACCTGCCTAGTTATCAAGTTTCTTCCCTAGCAGGTTCTACCTGTCCATACAAAAATTCTCTGGCATATTGGGATCTGAATATATGAACACAGTACAAAAATTTAAAATGAAAAAAAGAGTGACACTGGGATTTGCTAAATTGATTGTACCTTCTATATAGAGGTGGTGTTCAGTGAGTTCCTCTTACACTAGGTGCTGTACAAACACACAAAGACATTTTTTTAAGTCTAATTTGAACCAAAACACAGCAACTGATTATATAAAATATAAGACAGAATGGGTGGATGGATAAAAGATTTGACAGGACACCAATAAGATTATATTCTTTCATGACAAAGCTAAATGAACCTTTTTTTTTAAATTATTAGTTAAATATATATTTAAGGCTGTGGTGGGGTGAGTTTGAATGGAAGAGTTAGAAGCAGGAAGAGGAAGAAAGAATGACAGAGGGAGAGACTGGGGCATAAGCAGAAGAAGGTGGGAAGTTTAAGATAGGTAGAAGGAGGAAGATACAATGAAAGAGTGCAGAGCAAACCACCAGGAACCAGTTAGAAAAGAATATTAGAGTTGATCTTGCCTAATATATTCTACTGCCATCACCAGGAATGTTGTTGCCCCAGGAAAAGACCCAGCCCCAATCCAGAGCTGGAGCCCCAGGCTCCTGCCGCTGTTAACCTAGGCCCCAATCCCCAGCTGAGGACAGGGCTGAGCAAGACAGTGGCTGCCGCAGGCGGCCTGGCCTGGGAGAGGCAAGTGCCACCCTGGCTGGGCCAGCTCTGCATACCCAGCCGGAAGAGGCAGGCGCTACTGCGGCTGGCCCAGCCCCGATTACCTGGACAGGGATGGGGCTGGGAGAGGCAAGGGGTGTGCTGGCTATTTGGGGCACTGGTGCTGGGACTTGGGGCATGTGCTAGGCACCAGTGATGCCCCTGGCCATCACTGGTTGATCGGTTCTGAAGGTGACACTCTTCTGCCCTGCTTATACTGAAGCTGCTTTTTTTGCTGGGAAAGCCCTTTCTGGTCCTGGGTGCTGACTCTGTGAAAGGAGTTCTGCTTTGCCTATCATGGATGAGGTGGCTGGCATAGCAGGGACTGACTGAGTCTTGGTTACCCTTGAGGAGAGGCTGTCCTGTCCAAGTCTGTGGTTGGCAAATAGTTAATTATATTATTCATTTTCCTATTTCATTTAAAACTTAATTGATAATTTAAAATGCAACTGATGAAGAATTTCCAGACTGCCATAGAAAATAAAGACTTTTCCTTGGAAGGTTGGTCCAGCAGAATACACGCAGCCTTTTGCATGATAATATTGCTTTGCTTGTATACGATCTTTGTTTTGAATGAGCCCAGTGTGAGTGGCAGTTTCTCAGCTTGTCACCTTTATGGCTACCCCCAAATCAATCGGAAACTGCCCAAATGTAGCTACTAATTGCACAGTTGTTTGGGAGCTATCAGTGCTGCCAGCTTGATGGATCATGTACACAGAAGTTTCTTCCTCCACCACATGTGATGCATCTTGATGCGACTCAGTCACTATTTACACAGTCACTCTGGTTACAAATGGTGCCTGCTGTTCAACTTTTTTGTTTTCCCTTGTATGACGTTCACAAGTCTGTTGATTTGTAATGAGCTGAGAGGAGACCTATGTGAATTACAGATTCTTTTACTGCACTGGCTGAACAAAAACATTGTTTAGGTTGACCCAAAACAGTTTTCTAATTTTTCAGGAACCAAAAATATTTCTGAACAAATTAAAATGTTTTTGCAGTCTTGTATCTGTATTCTTCAGTGAAAAATTGTTAGTTCAGAAAAATTTGCCTAGCTCTACATGGGCTACCATTTGGCTCTTACTTTTAAAGCTTTGGTCAACTACCCTTACAGCAGGGGTTTAAGTATATTTTGATGGGCCCCAGGACCCTCCTAAACTTCTGGGCTCCCCTCCCCCACCCCAGCTAGTGCCCCCCCACATCTACTCCCACCCCAGCTACTGCCTCCAGCCCCCATCTCGTCGTTGGTCCTCCAAACCTTTCCACAAACCCTTCCTGAACCTTCCATGTCACCACTGGTCCCCCAACCGTTCCCCAAACCACTGCTGTGCTGTGCCATCCTCCCCTGCTGCCCTGGGCTGACCCCCTCTTTTGCACCCTTTCCCTGCCAGGCCATCTCACCTGTCCCTGACACACCCCCCTGCCAGACCTCCTTACCTGGCTGCCATGCCATGTTCACTACCTAGCTGGAACACAGAGTCTTCTGAACGATAGGGAACTGCTCTGGCCCAGGCTCAGGCTCCAGCCCAGAGCCTGCTCTCTCTGAGCATGCTAGTGGCTCTGAGCATGCTCAGTGAGAGCAGGCTCAGGGAGGGAGATTTAAAATGTCCCAGCTGAAGACAGCTCTCTAGCCTGCTGGAATGGCCTTCCGAGGCCTGCTATTTTTAAGGGCTCAGCATTCGGCAGACCCCTAAAAATAGGAAATGGAACCAGAATGCTGCATTCCAGTGCCCACTATTTTTAAATGTTCCAGCTCCATTTTCTATTTTTAAGGGCCCTGGAACACTGGACCCCTAAAAATAGCAGGCCCCAGAATGCTGTTCTGGCACATTCCGGCTTCCTTTGACCCCTGCCTTACAACCAGGATTTTGGCTTTCTAGTAAAATTGTCTTTTATATACTTGTAACTTATTCAGTTCATGTTCTGTTTCTGAGGACCAGTCTACAGTGTGTCAGTGTGGGCTGTGGTGGTGTAAATTGCAGAAATGTTGCACTGTAACTGCCCTCTGTGTAAACTGTTGCCATGATCTAAGAGGTACCTACTTCTTGTTAATATAACTGTGCTTGTGTTTGAAAGAGGACTACATTAACATGAATTAGTTAGTTTTGTTTTTTACTTCAAGTCAACAGTTAGAGCACAACATTTTGAGGTGCAGTTCAAACCTCCACAGTCCATATTGAGGTGCAGAACAGGCATCCCCCTTGGTGATGTAGCACCATATCCACTCCTCTGTCACATTACAAGAGTTCCATATGAATATTTGTCTTTAGCTATCATTGTCATAATGTTATGGATGTTCAAAAAGCTATTACTCTTATTTCATCCACAAACTCATAAAATTTCAGATTTTTGCTGTGTCCTCCAACAGTGTACATAGAATATTAGGACTGGAAGGGACCTCATGGGGTATGTCCACACAGGCTTCTTATTTCGAAACAACAGAGGTTGTTTCAAAATAAGAAGTGGCATGTCCACACAACGCACCATTATTTCGAAACAACAGGACCCATTGTTTTGAAATAACAGCCGTTATTTCAAAACCATTTAACCTCACATCCAATCAAAATAGCTGTTGTTTTGAAATGGTTGTTTCAAAACAAGGGCGTTTGGACATGTTGTTTCAAAACAACTCTTTCGAAACAACATGTCCAAACAGCCTTGTTTCGAAATAACCATTTCAAAACAACGGCTATTTCGAAAACAGGCTTTCCCTTAATTTGAATTAACAAACTGTTAATTCAAATTAACTTATTTTGAAATGGGTTATTTTGAAATAATGATGTATGTGTGGACAGAGCCATAAGGTCATGTAATCCAACCCCCTGCTAAGAGCAGGACTACTCACACTAAATCATCCCAGAAAAAAAAAAAGAGTCAAAGACTTATTTTTTGCATGAGCTTTCATGGGAGAAAATCTCACTTTGTCAGATGCTTCAAAGATGGGCGAACTTACAGAATGGAATGCAAATAAATGCAAGGGAGCGTAAACCATAGGATCAGGTCATACAGTAACAGTAAATCAGAGCAGTTGTTAGGTTCAAACCCTCGAAAGGGTGAAGTCAAATTACCTTTTGTAATGGGAAAAGAAACCATAGTCTCAATTTAATCCTGCTTTCACACAATTTTCACACAACATGCAAGGCACTAAATCATCCCAGCCAGTGTTTTGTCTAACCAAGCCTTAAAAGTTTCCAAAGATGGAGATTCTACCACCTCCTTAGGCAACCCATTCCAGTGCTTCACCACCATCCTAATATCCAACCTAGACCTCCACAGCTCCAACTTTTTCTGTCCTCTGTCACTCCTGAGACTAGCTTGGCTCCCTCCTCTTTGGAACACCCCTTCAAGTAGTTGAAGGTTGCCATCAAATCCTCCCTCAGTCTTCTTTTCTGCAAACTAAAAAAGCCAGGTTCCTTCAGTTTCTCCTTGTAAGTCATGTATCCCAGACTCCTAATCACCCTTCTCCTGGGAGTGGGCTAGCCAGCCCAGGGGGCAAGCCAGGAGCAGAGTCTAATCTCAGCCTGCAGGGCCCCTACCCATAGCACTGGCAGGGCAGGAACACTCTCAGTGCTCCTATCCTGCCAGCATTAAGTGGGCTGAGGGATGCCACATTATTGTAGGGGTTTTAGGGATAGAACCCAGAGCCACCCTTTCAGCCAGGGCCCATCACTTAAGGCCCTGTGATAATCCAGCCCTGCTCCCTGGCAGCCCACTCTAGTGACTTCAGGTTAGGTCTTATTTCGTGCCATCTTCTGCACTGCTGTGAGTGATTGTCAGGCAGCTGAGAGCCACCCCTCTCTGTGCCTCCCTTCCCCTTGCTCAGGGTGGTCTGGCCCAACTACTTACCCCCACACAGCTACAATTCAGCTGCATCCACAGACCACCCCATGTTGCGTGGGCTGGAGAGAGAGGGTTTTAAATTTCTCTCCTCTTCTCCAGGCCTGTCTACATGATTCAGGGTGGTGGTGGTGGTGGGGTGGGTGCCAGCAGTTCCTCTCACTGCTGTTAAGCTGACCTCAGAGCACGCCATCTCTGATTACCATGCAACTGCAAGGAGGGCAGCTAGGACCCCATGTGGCTCCAGAGCCTCAGGTTGCCAACTCCTGTGTTTTTGCTACTAGCACCATATTTCAGTTTCATTTGGTACATACAGCTAAATGAATGTAAATGTCTCACTCATGGCTGTAGCCTAATTAAGTTGTTCTCATGTGAATGGAAAAGCAATAAATATCTGTTTATTAGAAACATAATGGTCATATCTTGTCCCAGTACTTTGTAACGAGGTAAATTATTGTGTAACAACTTGCAGCACTATCTTGTCATGTTCATTAGAGACTGGTAGTAGGCAGTTTCTTTTCGAAAAGGAGGTGTTGAACATAATGAGTGCTCAGCAACTGTTCTAGTGTCACCTATGAATTTTTATAGCTGGGTCACTGACTTAGGTTTATCGAAAACAATGCCAAACTTTTATTGGGAAACCTGTTTTGCTTTTTCAGTTGTCCTGAGTGATTCAGTGATATATTGTGTTTGTATGGATGTACATTACAAGAACACTGATAGAGACACATCATTTGTTTCCATTATTGTGGCATTGCCATTTGTTACCTTCTATGCCTTGATTTAATGGTGAAAAAAATATTGTTCCTTTCTTTCTGACCTATGCAATAGAACCCTTTGAATATGACTATAAGATTTAAGATCTACTCATCAGGATTAAGGGTAGCAGAATTAGAACAGCTATTTAGCAAAACTGTAATATTCTAAGTTTTGAAACCAGGACTGGGAAGTTCCCAGAGCGTTACCACACCCTGGTCTCCATGCACTGTCTGTTTAAAGCTGGTAGGCTGAGATGTTAACAATGCTACAGTCACAACCAATGCACCGCCCATGAAAGCCCTGACTGGAAGATTGCCTGGGTTCCTTTGATTGGTCCATCTAGTCTACTAAAGTCAGAAACAGGGGCAGAAAGCTCTCTGAGCAACAAGGTGATTTTCTGTTTTGGATCCTACCTCCACTTGTGGTACTAGTGTGTGCCTGTTCTGTGTGTGATCCTTATCTGTTGTCTAGTTCCTGTTCTTATTTCACTTCTACTATCAGATACCAGTTCTGGCTCTGTTACTTGGTAGTTGACTCTGATACCAACCCTCTGCTTTGTTCCTCAGTCTATATACCTGCTCTTCCCACTAGATCTGATTTCTGTTCTGACTATTAGACTGGTCCAAAATGCAAGTTTGGGTAACTAAATCCATATTTAGGCATCTAATTATTGTACAAGTGATCTAAATTTCACAGGTACTGCATATCTGCAACTACTGTTCTCTTTATTGTGAACTACAGATTTCATCCCCTCTCAAAATAAGTACCCCATGGTATTAGGTGCCTAAATATAATGTTAAGTACTGAAATTTAACAACTCATATTTGAAAATGTGGTTCTTAAATATATTTGTGTGACACCGTATGGATTTAGGGTACTATTTATGATACTTTTTCATCTTAATGGTTTATAATTGCAATAATTCACAGGAGCTGTGCCATGTTTGGTATCAAAAGAAAGGTTGTAACTTGTTAGGAATGATTATACTGTTTACATGTAGATGTCATTTTTGTAGTAGAAGTTAGGAATACTGTATATACTCGTGTATAAGCCAAGATTTTTGTCCCTGAAAATTGCTTTTGAAACAGGCACTCAGCTTATACATGGGTCAATATGGTAGACAGCCCCAGCCCAGGAGGTTCACTGAGCATGCTCCAGGCTGGAGCCCCAGTGTGGCCAGAGGACCCATGCTGGAGAGTCAGCCTCTGCTAGGGTTAGAGTAAGGAAGGGACCCCAGTGTCTGAAGTCACCAGGTAAGGGTGTTCTGGGGGAGCCAGCATCAGGGCCTGGGCGTTGGGGTGGGGTTCAGAGAGGCCAGGGAAGCAGTGGCAGGGCCCAGCAGGGTGTCTGGGAGGCCAGAGAAAGCAGTGGCAGGGGTTGGAGGGTATTGGGGAAAGGGGTGGCAGGGATGTTGGTGGGGGGAAAGTGGCAGCATGGCAGCATAGGGGGAAATGGAAAAAGCAGCGGGGAACAGGGGAAAAGCAGCGCCAGAGGTTTTGGGGGTTAGGGAGGCTGTTGGGGACTCCGGGGGAAGCCAGCAGCACTGGGTGGGTGGGGGTTAGGGGCCAAGCTCATGGGTGGACCTTGGCTTATAGGCCAGTCACCCAGTTTTTATTAATTTTGGAGCTCAGAAGGGGGTCAGCTTATACACAGATCAGCTTATACATGAGTATATATGGTATGTTATATCTGTAATTCAACTTACCTGATTCTTGGAAACTCCGCAGATTGGATGTCTTCTGTCACTGTCTCCTTAATAGCCCATGAAGAGAACCACAGGCATAAGGCGACTAGGGAGAAACCTGTGCAGTGAGTCACCTGGACTGACCATGTGACTCAACTCCATTTTGATTTGCAAAAACTCAGCACAACATGGGGAACTCAACTCTATTTTGTCTTTATTCTCCAGTCTACATCCAACATCCATCTCTGGATCTAGTCTTCTGTGACTGGAGAAAGGACTGAAGCCCACTCAATTGCTGGCTGCCTACCAGAGGAACTGGAGAAGTCTGCAAACTCAGTATTCTTCCAAGGATTTGCTTTACATAGACTCTCCATCATTTGTATGTATGTGATTCACTTTGACCCTTTAACATCTTTCCTATTTTGTTTCTTTTCTTTTTATATTAAACCTTTAGTTTTAGCTACTAAAGCATTAGTTGGCAGTGTGGTGTTTTGACAAGATCCAAGCCTATACTGTTCTGTGTAATGTGACTTGTCCTTTGGGGTCAGGAGAACCTGTTTTTCTTAAGAGGCCCAGTGGCTAGTTGGAAACCAGAGGAGCTGATGTGCAATAAAGAGGTCTGTTTCCAGTTTTGTTATTCTTCATGATAACTTGTATGGGGAATGAGAAGCTTGGTGTGTGTTGCTGAGTGCGAGTCTAGTTTAAGGACCATCTGTCAGTATTGAGAGAGTTTGGCTCTCAGTTTTGCAGCTTGCCTTGATTTTTGAATATTGAGGAGGTTCTCCCAGGAGGCCTGAGTCACAACTTGCATTTTACATTCTCATAGGAACAGGTCTGGTCTTATTTCACCTGCTCTTTTGGCCACAAAATGGGCACTATAAGTCACATAGCCCCAAACCAAGAGGACTTCTCAATGGCAATAGTGTAATTTCTTGTCTTTTTCATAAGCATACTACCCTCACGCCACCAGCTCAGCACATCTGTAAAATCTGCATGAAAGACATTCTTCTATCTGGTGCTAACTCAGAGGGTTGACATGTGTTTCTCACTGCAACGCGGTTTGATCTAGACACAATGATAAAATGAGGACAGACATGCATGGAATTAAGCAGCAGGCTGAAATTTTTATTGCCCATTAACACTGGGGAGGGGAACTACCTGCCCATTACCCACAGTTTCCTCTCCCAGACATTTGATTGGCTATAGTGAGCAGGTTAAAGGATTCCTTTCCATATACCCCATAACATGGGGTAAGCTTTCCTTAGGCTACCCCCCAGGACTCAGCTCTTTCTGAGCCCTAGCACCTTCCCACACCATGATGGGGACAGACAGTATAGCAGGGTGAGGATATCCACTTGTACAGACTAAAAAGTCTGACTTCTGCCCATGAAGTCCACAAGGTCCTACTGTATCACATGTGCCCACAACCCATCACCCACATCTCAAGTCTTTTATCTTTTGGGAATAATTTGTTCTGTTCTTTTTAACTGCACAGAAACCAACCACAACTTAACAATGAATAAACAACTCCATCCCAGTACTTCAGTTACAGTCTAATTGAATTCCTTTTTAACCTGCAGTGGTCTGAAGATGTTGCATGAAAGGCAAAAGCTTCCTGATCCTCTGCCAATTGTCCCTTGGGGAGAAAAATAAATTCCTTCCTAACCCCATTAAATGGAAACCATCTAGACCAGCACTATCTGTCAGGTAATGTTCCCATTCATCATGTGGATGGATAGGTAGGCTTTGGGCTAGAGGCAAAAGAGTTCTACCTAGCTACTGACTCAATTAATTGTGGGAGCCAGGGAATGCTGGCCAATCACTGCTGCTGTCCCCCAGATGGCCAGTGGGTACCAGATACTTCTAGGGAGAGGACGTACCTATTGTCCCTTGTCCAGTGTGTCTCTCCCTTGCTGTTGGGACTGTCCCCCCTTCACCACCAGACCCATCCAGTTCCCCCATCCATTGATAAAGGGAGGTGGCATTTATCAAAGTTTTCACCACCTTATTAAAATCTTTTCATTTTCATCAACTTTTCAAAGTCACTTCTTCAGCTGTTTACCAAAGTGACACAGTGTGGGAGCTTGCCTCACATTGTATTCTGTTTATTAGCAGGATTTTCTTTAGAGTTCTGGCATAAACAGGAAAAGATAGCAATTAATGATGCATTACACCAGCCCTTGAGCTGGTTGTGCACTAAAATTAATTTTCCTATTACTTGCATGTGTGAAACCAGACTGTGATACCACACTATTGACCAGTGTAGAAGAACATGATGAATCACAAAGTACTCGATAATAGCTGTCTCCAGGCAAGTTTTTTGAGTAATCCCCCTTTGCCTTATTTCTTAAGGAAAATAAGGCAATAATTATTACATGGGAAAGAATACACAATAATTCAACCCACATAAAAATATTCAGAGAACTCAACTAGCAAAGGAAGGTCCATTTTTTGTGCGAACATTTTCAATCTTTCTTTCTGTTGGCACACTCATTCAACAAATGATTACTGGATTTATCCTCAATGCTTCTTACCTTCTTTCAGAAGCTATTTAGTAACTAAGTAATTTGCCAGCTTTGTTTAGCAGACTTTTGTATGTCACATGTGCAGTGTAAATACTGGCTCTTTGGGGAAGGAGAAGGAAAAATAGGAAAGTCACTATCACAGACTTCATTTGAAATCCCTAATCTCTTGTCTAGTCAGAACTTTAATTGATGCCCAACATTACACTTCAGTGATGCACCATTCCTCAGATTATCTTGAGAAAGTCTTGGGTGCCATTAACAGATTTCAAATAAAACAAACAAGGAATCTGGTGGCACTTTAATTGTCTGACAAAGTGGGATTTTCTCCCATAAAAGACAGTAAGTTCCCCATCTTCAAGCATCTGATGAAGTGGGATTTTCTCCTATGAAAGTTCATGCGATAAATAAGCTTTAGTCTTTAAAAGTGACAGCAGACTCCTTGTTTGTTTGTTTTTTTTGCTGAACTAGACTAACATAGCTACTGGTTTGGAAGATTTCAAATACTATCTTATTTTTGCTGTCTAATAAGAACTTGGAGATCTGCCCATATTAGAGGTACTATCTTTTCTTCTGCAGACCTATTCCATGCTTGTGTGAGATTTTTAAGAAAATGTATCATAAGGTCTGATGTTGTTCTCTTCCTCGTTTTGTCATTTTTTTCCTTTCCCTCTTACAGGGATGGTGCATTTGAGTCAGATGACAGTTCTCTTTCACACTTTCCTAAGTAGTAGATTTTTGTGTTCAAAAACTGGAATTTCCACTCTGTAGAAAATCTGAAATTTCATTTTCTTCTTAACTGGAACAGAAAGCCAAAATCTCCTGCAGAATAAAAATTCACTGAAGTTTAAATTTGCAACCATCAAAATGTTTTTTTTTTAAATTGACTATGTAAAACATTTTATTTAATGTTGATTCATTTAAATGTTTATACTATTTTAATATGAGATCTTCATATAATATATATTATTGTGGCAGAGTAGAAGGAAACAAGCCCCTCAGGGTCTCTGCTTGTTTGCTTGCCTCTCCCTCCCTACCTCCACTACCTGGGTTGGGGTAAAAGGCACTAATGGACTGTGGCAAGCAGGGGAAGGGAGTCCCCACTGGACTGAGTTTTTGCAGTCATGTTATTTATGTAACATCATGGAATCTTAAAATTTAGTCTTAGATTTTTTCACTTTCAATTCTTGTTGATTAAAAAATTGTTAAACTTATTTACATTCTGCTGCTTTAATCTTTCTTGGATTCAAAGTACCATTTAAAAAAAAACCCTCTCCCTCGAGTTTTGCTCAATCAGCTGTTCCCTTTCTAATCTATGAAACTTTTCATATTATGCAGTTCAGGTTTCAACTGAACTTTTTTTTTGGTCCTCTTTATTTCTTAGTTAGCATCCTTTTAGAGTTGAAAAAAATCTTACTTTCCAGTTAAAATAGTTTTTCTTTCCATGTCTAGCTGCAGGAAGAAAGGTCTTTCCCTGAATATTCTTATTCTCTTAATTACCATCCAAAATTTGAGTCAGGCTTTCGCTGCTGAAACAAATTTTGTTACATAGCAATTAGAGATGGCATGTCATTCAAGGAGGTGTTTGAAACATCAGAGGAACCTTAGGAAAATTGTTCTTATGGTGTTTAGTCAGGAACACACAACTGCTACTTAATGAGTGAAAATTATGATTGTCAGAACAGAAGATGAGGAAAGCTCAGCAGTACTGAGACAAAAAAAGGAAACTATTTTCTGGCTCTCGGACTGACTGATCTGCTTCATTTGCAAGTTATCATGGAGTCGCCAGCTATGTCTGCCTTTGTACTCTAAGTTTAGGTGTAGTACATTGCATTTAGAGGAAATGAATTTGCCCAAGAAGGGGTTCTCAGTCAAAATGTGAAGTTATCATTTTTTTTCCTCCCAGCTCTGTCATTTATGATGAATAAAAAGGATGTTGATAATATGAATTATGTGATGGTAGATCTTCAGAGCTCTCTGCTTCAAAATCCCCCCTCCCTTTCTCAGCTCATTGTCAGTGTGAAGTGCATGAGTCTTACAGGGACCCCTGCAGCTCATCCTCCAAGTTCTGCTGTGGTCTGCTCCTGTGGCATCACCTGGTGAAGTTCCTCTGGAGTCAGCCAAGCCCATCTAGACACAGCACCTTAAAGAAACAAATGCTGTTTGAAAGGGATGTACTGCCCAGGAAAGGGAAATGTGGGTAAACAGCAGCTTCCTGGGATATTTTTTGCTTTTTGAATGTATTGTTTGTAAAATTGCATGGAAGCTGGAGCCTTTGTCACATTATGGTTAATTTCAGTTAACCCAGCACTCCTGCCACAAAACTCTACCTGCACAGGCTGAGTTTGTGGTCCAGGAGCATGTTAGGAGTCAGAGGTCATGTGAGGTTTTCCAAGCTCTAAAGGAGACCTGTCTGGATGGAAACAACCCTGTTCTAACACTGGCAGGGTGGCTCTGGGGAGACAGGATGTCGAAGTTGCTGCTTGTGAGCACATTTGTCTACCACAGCTTCCATCTGCACATTTCACCACCTATGGGCAGAATCTTTCCAGCAATGGCTGTCCACACAGTGCCTGAATGATCTCCTTCAAGCTCGTCCCCAATACAACAGTGGTTTTAGCTATTAAAATTAAAGTGATCTCTCAGACCCTCCTGACTCATCATCTTTAGGCACAATCCAGCTATTTAGAACTGCTTAGAAAAGATCTTTCAGTGAACCCCCTTCTGCCCTTATTTACCCCATTAAATCTAATATTGATGTGATTTCTGCAAACAGTTCTACCATACTCTGTGACTCAGATTCCTCACAGATAAAATGTGCATTTTTTGATCTGCACAGGTCAAAGGCTACAAAAGAATTCAGCAGTCAGGAAAGATGCACAGAAGACATTAAGCAGCAAGTTGCATTTGCTCTATTAAGTAGTGAAATTGTTATGCATTTGATGTAATTGGACCATTGTGATACCAGTTAACAGTTTTGTAAACTGAATCTGATGATTGAGACTGAGATTGTGAGGTGCTAAGCCAGAAGCCAGTTGAAGGAAACTTTATTTTAAAATACTTGGCAACTTAAAGTAGAAATTTGAGGAATGCAGCAGAGGGAGGCTGGATACTGAGTTAAAAAATGTAGTAGGAGGACCAAAAAAGTTCCACTGTGACTAAACAAAGCAAAAGTAGCAGTTAGAGGTGGCAAAAAAAAAAGGCTAAAAAAGAATGTGAAAAACAGCAAGCCAAACACTCAGAATAACAGCAAAAAATGTTTAAACATTTTCAAAGCAGGAAGCCTAAACTACCAGTGAAGCCACTGGATGATTGAGATGCTGAATTTCCAGAGGGGTAGCCATGTTAGCCTGCATACAGAAAAAACAACAAGAGTCCTGTGGCATCTTAAAGACTAACAAATTTGTTAGTCTTTAAGGTGCCACAGGACTCTCATTGCTTTTGAGATGCTGAAGGAGTACCCAAGAAAGATAGAGTCATTACAGAAAAACTAAATGAATTCTTTGCACTGGTCTTCTTGCTGAGGATCTGAGGGAGATTCTCAAACCTGAGCCTTTCTTTTTAGGTGACAAATCTGAGGAATGGTCCCCGTTCCTGTCACTAGAGCTGGGGGGGTTTGGGAGTGGGGTTTGGGGGGAGAGAAGTGGTGAATTAAACAACAATACATCACTAGGATCAGATGGTATCTACTCCACAGTTCTGAAGGAACTCAGTTGAAAAATTACAAAATTACTAACTGTAGCATGTAACCTACCATTTAAATTAACCTCAATAGTAGGTGACTAGAGGATTGCTAATGTAACACCATTTTTTTTTTTTAAAGGATCCAAAGGTGAGTCTAGCAATTACTGGCCAGTAAGTATATCTTTGTTACCAGGCAAAGTGGTTGAAATTATAGGAAAGAAAAGAATTCAGACATACATTATGGCTGTGATTTGTTGGGGAAGAGTCAACATGATTTTGATTAATGAAAATCATGCCTCACCAATCTAGTAAAATTATTTGAGGGACTCAACAAGCGTGTTGATGGCAGCAATCCAGTGGATATGGTGTGGTTAGATTTTTAGAAAGCCTCTGACAAGGTCCTTTTTAATATTCAGTAGCAGTTGAAAAAAGCTAACAATGTTGGAAATCGTTAGCAAAAGTATAGGAGTGTGATGGGGCTGACTCACCCTGCATTGCAGTAACTTAGCCAACCCTGTGGGTTGTGGAAGCTCTGTCCCTTAAGCCCTGCTGGGCATGCTCAGGCTACTGCCCCAGTATAAGAGGGATCAGCACAGTTCAGTCTAGGTGAGCCAGCAGAGAGGGAGGATGTTTGCTGGAAATCCCTGCTCTAGAGCTGCACCAGCCTTGATCTATAGGAGACTTGTCAGCCAGAGTGGACCTTACAGACCAGTTACTGTGCAAGGAAAGCCTTGTAACTGATGCCCAGGACCTGTGGGAAAGGCAATAAGTGCTATCCCAGGAAGAAGGGAAACACAGTTCACTGCCAGACCAGATTTTCACCCTGTCCCAGGTAGGAAGTAGCCCAGGGGGCCTGAAGGGTGGTGCTGGGATGTAGAGATGAACTCATCAGCATGTTTCTGTTCAGATCCCTGCTGACTGGGTGTGTTACCCCTGGCACCAATAGGGCCCTGGGCTTGGGCTCAGTGGAGTGAGAGGGCCTGAGCACCCCTACCTGGGCACAGTGCTCCTTTATTGACATTGCTTGTAGACTGTGGCTGCTAGGCAGTGCTGCCCTGACCCAAGGGCTGCTTACAGACTTATTACCTATAGACTGTGGCTACTAGAACATGCTACCCTGACCCTAGGGCTGCTTATAAACTATTTGCTTATAGATTACAGCCACTAGGCTGCACTGCCCTAACATGAGGGCTGCTAACAGACATTGTATTTGACTCCAGCTGCCAAATCGGTTTGCCCTGTCTGCATGTCCAACTTGGTACAGGATAACTGTGCATTCAGAAGCTTGTGGAGGTGCCCCCCCTGATAATGCTCTCCCTGTTTCCCCGTTAGGGGGTGCTAGGGAGGGCTTACCCTGTGACAAGATGATAAAACAGGAAATATCACATTGCATCTTTATGAATCTATGGTATACCCACATCTTGAATATTGCAAGCACATCTGGTCGTCCCATCTTAAAAAGATGTATTAGGGACTGGAAAAGGTCAGAAAAGGGCCACTAAAATGATTAGGGCTATGGAAAAGTGTCTGTATGAGGAGAGATTAATAAAAGTGGGAATTTTTAGCTTCACAAAGAGACAACTGGGGAGTAAGGTAGTGGTCTATAAAATCATGACTGATGTGGAGAAATAAATAAGGATGTCTTATTTACTGCTTTTCTTAACACAAGAACTGTGGATTACCAAATAAAATTAATAAGTAGCATGTTTAAAATGAACAATAGGAAGTATTTCTTCACAGTCAACCTGTGGAACTCCTTGACACAGATTGTTGTGAAGGCCAAGACTATAATGGGACTGTAGATTATAAAAAAGACCTAGATAAATTCATGGAAGATTGGTCCATTAATGGCTATTAGGCAGAAAAAGCAGGGATTGCTGTTGGCCAAAGACTGGGAATGGTTGATGAGCCGGGTCATTTAATGATTACCTGTTCTGTTCATTCTCTCTGGAGCACCTGACCTTAGTCACTGTTGGAAGACAGAATATTGGACTACATGGGCCTTTGGTCTTACTCTGTATAACTGTTCTTATATTTTTATGGTCTTGTTCTTGTTATACATTATTGAGTTGGGTTAGGATAATATTAATAAAAATATTTCAGTTGACACATTAGAATTATAAATGGAATGAATAATGACTTGAATTTGAACAGTACCTCTAATTTAGAAGGAACGTGACACTCTTCACAAATGTAGTTGTCTTTTTTTCAGGGAATACCTCATTTACTACTGAAATGCTATCTCCTCTTTAATATTATACAAGCAGCAATGTCAGTAGGGCTAAGACCCTGAACTTGCATTACCATCCACACAGCTGGACCCCATATACTCATCAAGAGTTCTGCTGACTTCACTGTATCTCTGCAGTCTCAGAAGTCTGCACGAGCGGGGTTGTGAAGCAAAATCAAAACCTAACACTGGATCCACCTGAAATGAGGTAGGAAACTTAGGACCCAGTCCTGCATATGTCTGGTTGGACTTCTGTATCTGCATGGAGCCCTATTGACTTCATGGAGTTCAATGAGAGCACAGCAGTCCAGCTAAGCATGCCAGGCACGTAATTGCAAGCATGAGGCCTTAGATAAGGAGAAAAGTTTCCAAAATTCATCTTTGATCAGCAAGTTGGGATGAACACTTGTACTTTTATGTTTAAAAAAACAAAAAAACAAGGAAACGTCATTGACCACAGATGTTCCTAAACTGGATTTCTCATTTCTTAATTACATGATGCATCCAATAGCACTAAAGGGCATGGGCTCCACAGTACATCAGAAAGAAGATTGCTAACTTCTAAATCATCAGCAAAACTTGTGCTGCACTTAGCTTTTCCAGTGGGGGTTACCACAGAACCACTTACTAGGGATGAACCTGCTTAGTTTATTGATTTTTGACAAGATTGCAGCCTAAGATGACATAACTACAATAAATAGTTTTAAAATGTGTTTATATCAAAACAATAACATTCCTGCAGTGCACGTATGAATGCCATTTTTATCTGACATATTAGCTGTTTAGTACTTCAGTGTACTGTAGTTTACCTAAGCCACAGTTTAAGATGGTGTCATTTGCCTTTGAGTAGATAATGACTTGGCTGTTTTAGCAGATGACTCTTCTTTATTTATAGGCATCTCTCTTTGTGGCTTTCCTCATGGGAGGAATATAATTTGCACCTAGAAGTATGTCATTTCAAACTGTTGCTCCTTTTATAAATAGTGAGAAGAAACTTAAGGACTTAGGAAGATGCACTGAAAACATTTTTCTTCTGGTCTTCAATGTCTAGACACTGAAATAACTTTTTCAAATGCATTTTTATCATGTTGCTCCATACTTCCTGTCAAAAGGGGGCAAAAAACATTTATTCTTTAAAATAAAATTGCTTTTAGATAGCTAATCTCTCTCCTACAACCCAACTTCACCTGAGAGAGACAGACGTTTTGGAGACTTCTCTAAGGTGGAGTCCCTTTCTTCTTCTTTCTTAGTGGAAGAGTTTGTCCATGCTCCTAACCTTTCTCATTCTCATGGCTGAACCCATTCTAATTCTCTGTATCTTATTTGAGATAGGATGAAGTGAATACAGCATTCTAGGCCAGGAGTGCTGATTTTATATAATGGCATAATATTTTCCATATTTTTTCCTATCCCATTGTTTATGCATTCTAATGTGTTTATTTTTCACTGGTGCTGTACACTGGGCACAAGTCTTTGAACAGTCCACAATGATGCCTAGATCTCTTTTCTCAGTTGAGAAAGTTAATGTGAGATGTGATGGTTTAAATTATTCCCTCCAATATGAAATTCTTTTAATCTGAAACTACTGAATTTCATCTGCTAGCCTCCAGAGGGGTAGCCGTGTTAGTCTGTGTATAGCAAAAGCAGCGAGAGTCCTGTGACACCTTATAGACTAACAGATTTCTTCGAGCATAAGCTTTTGTGGGCTACCCTGCTATCCTGTTGTCCATTCAGCTAGCTTGATTAGATTCCTGTGTAGTTCCTCATACTTTGAGCTGGAGATGTAAAATCTACTTCAAAGAGAGATACCTGTGCTAACCCTGACTGAGGTAGTGCAGTAAAAATGGAGCCTGGTTGTAGTAACAGAAACTTGAGTGAGCTAGCTCTTCCCACTGCATGTAAGCATCCAAGGTGCTAGGCTACATACTATTTTTAGCATGCAAGCTTACTCAAATCTTATGTGGGTTTGTCTTCTCAATCTGGAATTTAGAGCTCCAGCTTAAAGTGTAGACATACTCAGAATCTTCCCTGTTCTTGGCTGACTTAAATAATCTTGGGTGATCTGTAAATTTTGCCACCTCACAGCTTTACCCAATAATTGATTAAACAATACTCTTCCCTGTACTGATCTTTGTGTCACTTTGATCACTATGACAATTTATTTCTACCCTTAGTTTTCTGTCTCTCAGCTAGTTTCTAATCCATCACAGTAAATTGCCTCTCACCTCATGACTACTTTCTTTTCTTTAGCAGTCTCTTTGGGGAGACTTTGTCAAAGGCAATTTGAAAATCTAAATAATCAGTCTCCCTTTTCCTGTGATGTTTTATCAAAATTTTTTTAAAATTCTAATAGATTAGTGATGTATTACTTTGCAAAAGTCTTGTTCATTAAGTCCTATAATATCATGATATCATAGATCAGTAGTTCCCAACCTGTGGCCCATGGGGACTTGCAAAGTCACCTACAGCTCTCTTCCTGCTGGCTGCAGGAGGGAACCGCTGTTAAAGAACCCAGATAGAGGGTATTTCTGTGGGGCTAAAAGACTGATGCAGGCTCCTTGATGTGACCTGGGGCTCCTGGGCTAACTTTCTGAATGTGCCAAAATCAGGGCAAGCTGTAAAAACCAGAGATCAAACCCCAAACCACTGATGGGTGGTACTTAAACTAGTCTCCCAGTCAGCAACAAAACATGCTTCTGATTCCCCACTCTGGTCATCACCAAGCATAACAATATGGAAGCAGCACCCTTGATGCACATCAGCTCCTATGGTCCCACCAGCCACTGGATTTCTTAAAGAAATAGGTTATCCTGACCCCCAAAGGGTCAGCCACCATCACACAGAACAATATAGGATTAGATCTTATCCAAAACAACACACTGCCAGCCAGTCCTTTAGTAACTACAGCTAAAGGTTTAATATAAAAAGAAATCAAACAATATATGATGGCTGTTAAAAGGTCAAAGTGAATCACATACATACAAATGATTTAGAGTCCATAGAGAGAAAATCCTTGAAGGATGTATAGTCTGCAGGTTAGTCCAATCCCTTTGGTATGCACCCAGTGGTTGGGTGGGTCTCAGTCCTCTGTTCAGCCCCAGAAGAATAGTTCCAGAGGAGGGTGTTGCTTGTAGACAGACTGAAGACTAAAGACAAAATGGAGATGGGGCTCCAGTGTTTTATCACCCTTTGGCCCTTCCCATGCTCTCAGGGTCCTTGCCAAATCAAAATGGAGTTGAGTCACCTGGTCAGCTTGGGTGACTGGCCGAACAGGTTTCCTCCTTGGGCCCATTGCAGCTGGGAGCTCCTAATGGGCACTTAGGATGACAATAGCTTTGCAGACACCCAGTCTGGGATTACTTGGACTACAAATAAAAACAACTAGAATTTTGAATGTCTAATATAGGCATGATACCTACATATAAACCATATAATCACTCTTAGCAGATTACAGCCTTTCTATTGATACCAGACATGGAATATCACATATGGATTATTACAGTTATGAAAAATAACCATAACCAGTCCCCTACACCCAGACAGTGTCACACCTTTCTGCAGTCAAGATGATGGGAGATCATAGCTCCCTTCCTCTTGGCGGTAGGAAGGAGCATGACAAAGTGCTCTGCCTAGGTACATGGGTGCTAGGGGCACTGATTTTCCACCCCAGAAGCTGCAGAAGGGAGTTGCTGCCTAGGGACTCTGGAGGAGTGCACAGGACTGCAAGTTGCATGTGATTTCCTTCCTGCAGCCATGGAGACAGGAGATTTATTAGGAGACTACCTTCACGCTGAACTCCTTCCATCTGGCTGTGGGGTGGCAGGGGGCTGTTGGCAGAAACTGGTGGCCCTTCAGGGTTGTAAAAATAATATCTGTGGCCCTCAAGCCAAAAAGGTTGGGAATCACAGTTCTAGATATTGTATAATTTTGTTTTTGATTATTGCTTTCACCAATTTCCCAGATCTCATTATAGAGATTAGACTTATTCTAAAGATAAGAATGGTAATCAGAGGATATTAAAAAAGTATTTGAAAAGGAATAAAGAACTTTTAAAAATTTATAAATTTTCTGTTTTTGGGGGGAGGTAATAAATAATCTTCATTCTGGAAGTCTATTGCATTTGTAGGATGAAATTTTTCCTCTGCGGATAACTCACAGAACCAAAGTAAGCGGTGGCCACCATCTTAGAGAATTACAGGTAGTTATGTTGAATTTAGTAGCGCTATCAGTTACATGCCTGAAGTTGTCCTGACATGCCATTTGACAGGAAGGTCCTTTGGTTAACCATGAAGTGACCTTTAACGCTGAGCTGTCTCTATTTTTATTGCACTTTCTGCTTATTATGTATTTCTTGTAAAGTTTGTTAGAGGATTCAGGCAGACTGTTATAAAGCAACCATTACTGTGGTAGTGTAAAAGACTTTCATAAGTTTATTTCTTTAGACAAACTATTTCATTAATCTGCATAGCCAGTGGTTTATTGAGTCTGGAAGGCCAGGCTGGCTGAAATGTCAAATGACTAAAGGAATGGTGTGTCTGATGAAATAAATATATGTAAACTTTTTACATAACAAACAAAAGAATTCACTAGATTCCATATTTCCCTCCATCACCTATTCCATAATGTTTGTCATTGAAATCTTTGACATTTTCTCTTTTGTAAGTAGCTAGTGGTATTCACCATATCCTCCAAGTTAATTTGGCTGAACCATTAGTTCTGCTTTTCCAGAGGCTGTTTCCAGGTGTACTTTTCCAAAGATTCTCTGTCCTACTTTTCTCCATCTAATTCTCTTCTTCCTGTTTCCACATATTTCAATTCCATATTATCAACAACTCTGACATTGATTCAGTCCTGGACTTTGTGCAAGAAATAGTTCTCCAGACCTCATTTTCTTTCTTTTAAATGGGACTGGAAATACTTGTAGAAGATCTGTAAAACTTTTTTAGATCTTTAAATGGAGCATAAGAATGCCCATTCTCAGTCTGACTAATGGTCTATTTAGCACAGTATCCTATCTCTTCACACAAGCCAGTGCCAGATGCTTCAGAGGGAATGACCAGAACAAGGCAACTTTGAATGAGCCATCCCATTCTATATGAGCCCAGTTTCTGCCATTTAGAGGTTCAGGGACACTCAGAGCATGGCATTCTTTCCATGACCGGTTTGGCTAAATCCTATTGACAAACCTATCCTCCATGAACTTATCAAGTTCTGTTTCGAACCAAGTTTATATTTCTGTCCTTCAGAATGTCCCCTGGCAATAAGTTCCACAGCAGGACCATGCATTGTATGAAGAAGTACTTCTTTTGGTTTGTTTTAAACTTGCTGCCTATTAATTTCACTGGATGACCTTGAGTTCTTGTGTTATGTGAAGGGGCAAGTAACACATCCTATTTACTATGTGTACACCATACATGATGTTATAGACCTCTGTCAGATCCCCCTTAATCACCACATTTCTAAGATGAACAGTCTCAGTCTTTTCAAGCTCTTCTCATTCGGAAGCTGTTGTAAACAATGAATTGTGAGTAGTCATTGTCGTCATTATGATCATCCTCGCATTATGGGCATAGAACAGAGAAGATGCTTGTCTTATAGCTGCTTTATCTGAAACTAACCTTTTACCACTGAAGCCAGGTTTACATAACACAATTACCAGACTTTGTAAAAAACCAGTTTAATTTCTGTGTAACTTCTTAACTGTGCCTTGAAACAAGATATGTTTGTATTGTACAGAATTTGAATTCAGTCAAGCTATCATATATTTGGGCATACTGCCTGTTATCTTTACTGAACATTTCATTGTCTTTTTTATTTATAGCTAACAAGGAGCATTAATTGTTGAATGCTGGTCTGATAGAAAGAAGATACTGGTACAAAGAGAACAATCAACACAGAAATTATGCTGGTGTTGCCTATATATAGGCTGGGTATTGAAAGAGGCAAAGATGAATAGGTTAACATTTGGTAGAAAACATACACAATTATAAAGGGCTAAAAATTGTACTTACCTCTTTGAATGGCAGAGGGCCTCATTATTCATACATTTAAGTATATGTTTTAAAATTAGTTGAGTGAGGAGTCCCTTTGCCTTAAAGCAACAACTCACATGAATAAAGTTGATGTGCATTTAGTGTATTAGTATAAATAATGATGCTTTATGTTCTTTCTGACAATCCAAGGATACCAAAATGTATGATCTAAGCAGCACAAAGATAGGGTTTAAAAAAAAACAAAAGGGGTTTAAACCCTTAAAAGCAACACATGTAAGATATAGCTACCAAGTCCATATTCGGAAGCTAATGGAAACCAGATGGATTTTGCTTTTGTCATTATCCAAAAATACCCAGACTGATCTTTTAGCTACATATTATACTGCAGCTTACCACATATGATGAGTATTTTAAAATTCAGTAGCATCTAGTTCCACTATGCATCACTTTTAAGCTATTTTTGATAACAGCAGAAACACAGTTCCAGTGTGGATTTATTAATGTAAAGAGAACAGTATATTTACCACTAAATTTTGAGCTTTCAGTAATCTGAAGGTTTTTTAACCATTCTTACTGATGGTCTCTTGGTTTAAAGAAACCAAGTGTGCCCCTGCTTTTCTGATAAAATTAACTTTATGGCATATCAATTTTAACAGAAATATTGTTTACATTTAATGTAATCAAAATCATTTGTCAAGATTGTTGTAATATAATTACTGTATTTATTTGCTACAGAGCATTTCAGAAAGTACAAGGACTTAATCTAAAATCAAACAAAGGGATAACACAATTCTTCTCAACACCAGCTTTCATAAACCATTCTGATTTCAGGTATACAAACTGTGAGCTAAAATTCTAACAGGTTGTAGAGAAAATATTAGACTAAGCACCTCAAACAGTGTAAGAACTTTAACTTTGTAATACAGTATGTTCTTTAAAATCTAGGCCTTCATCTCCATAATATTTATGCATTTTGTCCATCTTAACAAATTTAACATGCAGGCTGTAGGTTTGAAGAAAACATAGTTTTGAATAGTCTGATTCTATGTACCTTTTTTTTAAGAACATATTATTATGGGTAAAGATTTAATTTCAGACTCTTGGTGGAAGCCAGATTGCCATGGCAGCAGGCCACAAGAGGAAAAACAATTAAAAGAATTGCTTTAGTTGTAGCAAGTTGCTGCCGCCATTCATGAGCAAAATGGTAAATTATTTTTCTAACATGGATCACACAAATACAGTGACATCTATAAGTGCAGCAAGAGCTGAATCCACTTTAATATTCCCACAAGTGAGCTACAGTTTTACCCACAATAAGAAAACTCAACAGCATGAGTTGCTTGCTTTATTTTCTTTGCTTTTTTCCCTAAAGGATCAAGTGAGCTGTATGTTGAGCTAATAAATGAGCGTTGCTTTTGAGTCACTAGTCATATGAATATAAATAAATGACTAATGCCTCAAAAAAGCTGAATTTATTGCTAGTTGTATTTTCAGTTTGCATTCGCCTACACTTCTTTCCTATGTCTGTTTTATTTGTCATGTGTGATACTGCATCTATGTTTTATAGAGAAGATGAGCGAGGTAATATCTGTGATTTGACCAACTTCCATTAGTGAGGTAAAACAAGTTTGATGAAGTTGGTTCAACCAAAGATATTACCTCACTCACTTTGTATGTCTGATATCCTGGGACCAAAATAGCTGCAACAACTTTATATTTTACATCCTTTTTAGAGTTTATTTTTCTATCCATACAACCTTTCCTTTGTGGTGAAATGACCATTTCTTTGACTTTTATTCTGTAAGCCTATTAATTAGAAAAGATCTCTAGTACTGATACCATAGCCAAAAAATTGGTCCCTACTGATATTCCAGTATGTCTTCCCTCATCCCAAAAAGGCATAAGGTTTGGATATTTATAGAGCAAGATTGTAATGAAGTAAGGCTGAGGATATTGCACCCTTACTTTTCTGTGTGCAAATACCTTAATCATGCGTGCAAATCTGCATGGAGAAAGGAGCCTAAAGGCAGAAATCCTTATGTACTTGGGATCCTGTTTGTTCACTGAAATAATGATTTTGTATTCAGATGGAAATTTATGTGCACAAAAACTAGATTTTTATCAAGCAGTTATGATCACTACTATATAGCTAAACATATTCCCTACTGTCACTGACATGCATACATAAATTTGCACCTATAAGTAATGTCACTGACGTAAGTGTGACTACTACTTTCTGTAAAGTTAAGCATGAGTGTAAGTGTTGGCAAGATAAAGTACATTTTACATAGTCTGCTTTTAAAGAATTTGTCCAAATAGCCCAACCACTTTTAGAACAATACAGACAAATCATTATTTGGCTTCTTGCTTACTGCATCAAATAATGTTTCCTAATAACTTTCTTACCCACTGTTCCTCTGCAATGTGGATAGTTAGTTCCTTCTACCCTTTTCTGTTTTAGTTAATCTGGTTTTACATACTCTTAACTTTATTGCCATAGACTAGGCAATATCTTGTCTAGCTTTGGCATTGCCTGTCTTGAGATGTGCCACTTCTCACATAATGTCCTGTTCCAATTTCTTTCTGAGTGGCATCTCTGCAAGGTGTGTTGAAGCACTGATAGGCTATGTCTACACTATGGGCTTAGGTTGACTTAAAGCCCTTTAGGTCAACCTAAATTAAGCCGAGTCTATATTTAGAAATTATTAAGTCAACTTCAGCAATTGCTTAAGTAGACTTAATAACTCCTGCCTTGGAAGTCAACTTCAGCATTTAAATTGACTTCACAGGGTAGGGCCGACCCCCTTTCCCCCATTCCCCCTCATGATGGGCTCCCACTGGGGGACCGATCTGGCTCTTGCCCTCTGGCAAGGAGCTGAGGGGCTGGGGGAACCAGCATCACCCCTGGCTGCTTGCAATAGGTCAGGTGTTGGGGCAGCTGGCATCTCCCGTGGGGAGCAGAGGGAGCCAGCAATTCCCCTGGCCGCTTGCAGGGGCCAGTGGTGTGGGGAGCTGGCATCACCCCTGGCCGCCTGCAAGTGGCCAAGGGAGTTGCCAGCTCCCCATTCTGTGGCCAAGGGAGTTGCTGGCTCCCCCTGCTCCTGGCTGATGGTAAGTGGCCAGGGGCAATGCCTGCTCCCCCACTCTGTGGGCAGGGGAGTTGCTGGCTGCTCCACTCCCCTGGGGGTGATGCTGGCTCCCTCCACCTTGGCTGCCTGCAAGCAGCCAGAGATGATGTCCGGTCCCATGCCCTGGCTGCTTGCAAGCAGCCAGGAGAGTTGTCAGGTCTTTCGTCCCACCCCCTGCTGCCACTTTCAAGCAGCAGGGAGCCTGGGGGCTCCCTGCACCCTGGCCTCCTGCAAGCAGCCAGGGGTGCTGTTGGGTCTGGCGCCCTCAGCCACCCACCAGTGGCCAGGTGCGATGTTGCCTCCCTCGACCCCTGGCAGGTGGCTGCACAGCCTGGTCAATTTCACGTCTGTGAAATTGACCAGGCTGTGGAGCATCCTGCCCTGATAAGTGACGGGGGGCAAATTTGGACCCAGTCACTTCTCAGGGCTGGCAGGAGCTGGCTTTAAGCCCCCACTGCCAGTAAAGACAAGGTGGAAGCCAGGTCAGGCTCCTAGCACCTCTTTGCTGGCCCCAACAGAGAGGGGCTGGCAGCAGGACCCAGTTCCCAGCTCCTCCTTAGACAGTAAGAGCCAGATCAGCCCCCATCTGGGTCAGCCCCTGGAGCCCATTGCGCTCAGGGTACCCTATCCAGACTAGGGGACAGGATAGAAGGAGGGGCACCCTGGGTATCTCTGGTCCCTCTCCATACAGACATGTCCTAAAGTCAACTTAACAAGGTCAACCTTGTTAAGTTGACTTTTGGGGGCCCCGCAGTGTAGATATAGCCATTGGTTTTATGGCCTTTATATTCCTTCATGAAAATATTTGTTTTTTGTTTTCCTTTTCATTCTTTTTTTCTAACAATATTTAATTCTTTTTCTGCTCTGTCTTAAACTGTCATGTCTAATGGGAAAAATTCTTAAATTTAGAGTTATGGAAAAATTAATAACATAAATTTAGCTTCTTTTTGCTCGCAGAATATCTACAAATCAGAATGTCCTTGAATTTGTTCTCTTCTCATTTTACAACTCATTCTGAAATTTATTTTAACTCAAAGGATTAGTTGTAAAAGGCATGTAGGCCATATTTCCTATCTGAGTTGTGTTGCTTATTTGAGAGATTGGTCAGATAAGTCACAGGATTTTATTTCTGTTCCCAGCACTAACACCATACATGTGAATGTAAACCAGTTCATGGTCTAGTGTTGACTTTTTCTTTCTGTGAACATTTGTGCCACTATGCGCTAATAACAGCTATAGTGGGTGAGACCAATGGTCCATCTAGCCCAGTATCCTGTCTTCTGACAATTGCCAATATTGGATGCTTCAGAGAGAATGAAAAGAACAGATACTCATCAACTGATCCATCCCTCGTCTCCCATTCCTAGCTTCGGGCCAACAGAGTTTGGGACACTTCGGAGCATGCTTTTGCATCCTAGCCCATCTTGACTACCGGACTGGATTAATGCAAGGGCTGATGCCCCCTGGCTGTGGCCTGAAGACAGCCCTTGGCTCTAGCCCCTATGGCTCCTGAATTAATCTGCCTCATCCTAACTCCCCACAGTGCTGGGGAGGGACACTGGGAGTGAGAGGACCCTTCCTTGCCAGCTCTGGGGCAGGGGGGGCCTAGGCCAGAGGCTGGACTCTGTGCTTTTGCCCCACCCCTGGGCTGGCTGGTCAGCCCTCAGGGGCAGGGCAGGCCAGTCCAGTTCACTCCATTCCTTCTAGGGCTAAGGCCAGCTGGCATGTAGTACAGCCTTCAGTAATACCCGTCAGGGACACAGATCCTGGAAGGCTGTGCTGGAGCTGCACCATGTGCCAACCAGCCCTGGTCCAACCCCTCAGAGCACAGTAGAGTAAACAGAGGTGGCCCACCCCACTTTGGGGGGATGGGTCAGCTGGACCAAGGCGGTGAGGAAGCGTGGCCTACCCCCCCACACCAGTGCCACCCCAGGCAGGGGCCCCATGGTAGTGGGCACTGGGGTCCTACGCTAGATGGCCCAGGCCAGAGGGGGGGCCCACAGTGGTGGGGCAAGCCTAGGACACCAAGACCCCTTAATCCAGGCTTGCTTGGCATATACCATTGATTGATCTATCCCCCATAAACTTCTCAAGTTCTTTTTAACTCATTCTAGTCTTGATCTCCACTGCATCATCTGCACTAATACTCTGTCATTTCGAAATAAGAGCCATAATTTTGAAATAGCTTAAACCTTTAAATCAAAATGGCTGTTATTTTGAAATGAAATAACGCCGTTCAGATGTGTTATTTTGAAATAAATAACAGTTTTGCCCTTCTCCTTCCCAGGGTGCCTTCCTTTTAGTCTATATTGGGTGGGGGCATGGCCCAGGGAGGGGGCCATGTTGCAACACCTCCCATGGTGCCCCTCTCCTAAAGCAAAATAGCAAGTCCTGTGTTTAGACATGCTATTTCGCTTTGAGCTTTTCCCTTAATTCAAAATAACTCATTTCAAAATAACAATGTACATGTGGACATAGCCCTTGTTTTACAAGGGTTGTTTTGAAACAATGTGGTTAGGACATGTTGTTTCGAAACAACCCCTGTTTTGAAACAGGGGTTTGACCTTGCTCTCAGGGTGAATGGGACCCTGGGAGGAAGTCCCACCCTCCCTCAGCACCCTGGCCAGGGTGTTAGGTGAGGCAGAGGGGGATGCAGGAGGGTGGCAAGTCCCAGCCGCTCCCCCTCCAGCTTTCCCAGCTGCGGGCTCAAGCCCGCAGCCAGCGGGACCCGCTGCTCCCCCGGCGGGGTGACAGGTGCAGGATCTGTTCACCCCACTGAAGGCCCAGGGCTGCTGCAGCCCAGGTGGGGTGGTGGGAGTGGGACCTGTGGTACCCTGACTACCCGATTGCCCCAGCACCACCACAGCAGGGCAAGTGAGCGGGGGAGCCACAGCCCCCCCGGCTGCTGGCTGGGGGACCTGCCCCCTGGGTGCTTTTTCCCCTGCCTGGCTCTCCAGGGGGCCATGTTGCCACACCTCCCAGTCCCAGGGTGCCCCTCTCTGGGAATTGAAATAGCATGTCCACTCACAGGGCATGCTACTTCAATTGGAGGGGCCTGCCTTATTTCAAATTATTTTTTTTTATTTTGAAATAAGTCATTTTGAAATAAGGTTTTTATTTCATAATAAGTCATTTTGAAATGACTTACTTTGAAATAAAACTTTGCATGTGGACATAGTCTTTGGGTAAGTCTACACTTGGGGCTTAAGTTGATTTAAACTCCCTTGCCACATTTGGCCTTCATTAAGTTGACTTAAGCAGTTGCTTAAGTTGACTTAATTCCTGCCCTTAAAGTTGACTTTAAGGGTTAAGTCAACTTAATGCTTTGTGGCAATTAAAGTGGACTTAATAAAGTTGACTTAGTGACGTGGGGCCATTTAAGTCGACTTTATAAAGTCAACATAATGCAATGTGGCCTCACTCAACTTAATAAAGTCTACTTAAAGTCGACTTTAAGTAAACATTAAGTTGACTTAACTGAGCCCTGTAGTGTGGACATAGCCTCTGTTTTATCTATTTGTAACTTTTAAAGAGGGAAACACTGTCTCCTTGTTCAGCCTTTGGAACCATTTTACGGAGATTTGATCTGATAGGCCTTTATGCAGTACACAACAGGTTGCTCAAAGGCATGTGGTGATTAGGCACGTGGACAAAAAAAGGTTCAGCACTTTGGGTAATCTGCTTTTAAAAGGCCATAACCCAGGAAACCCTCTGGTCCAGTCCAAGTGAACAGAACCTACTCATCAAAATGAACAAGGAGTCCTGTGGGACTTAGACTAACAGATTTATTTATTGCATGAGCTATCATGGGAGAAGATCCCACTTTGTCAGATGCTTAGAAGATGGAGGAACTTAGAAAATGGGAGAAAAATAAATGCAGGGAATTGTATTTCATGGGATCAGGTCACACTGTAATAGCAAATCAAAGCAGCTGTTAAGATTGAAACACTGGGGAACAGCATATGGAGAGAGATTACGTCAAATCACCTTTTGTAATGAGAAAAAAATCTAAACTCCTTATTTAGCGCTGAGGAAACAGTCAATTTGCAAACTAATTCCAACTTTCAGTTTCTCCTTGAAGTCTTGAGCTGTTATTCATCTGTCTGAGCACAGCAATTAGTAAATCATCAATGGAGTGATTAGGAAGATTGAAATGCTAATCTATTAGTATTAGAATGTGATTTCTGGTGTCAGACTTGTGCCCATTCTTTTGTGCAGAGACCCCCATCTTCTAAGTGTCTGACAAAGTGGGATTTTCTCCCATGTAAGCTCATGCAATAAATAAATTTGTTAGTCTTTAAGTGCCACAGGACTCCTTGTTTGTTTTCTATCCTCAATCTCTCTCCCTAACAAAAAACAACCTGCAGGGCCCTGAACTGTGGCTAACAGCTCAGGTCAAGAGACAACATTATTATTATAGTACTGAAATCTAATAGTTATACAGGTCTTATTATTATACACTGCTTTAGCTTCCTTATTAAACTCCAGTTTTTCACTCTGTGTGGTGTCCATTTCCCACTCCTGTTGAACTTGTATTTGTTGTTATAATTACTAGTTTTTGCTCCTCTCCCATCACTTATGCCAGGTTAACTCTTACAAATAGTATTTATAGCCCCATTTCAGACTTGTTGTTTATGCTTCATGGTGTTTGCCTAAGATGGCCAGGCACTCAGCATATCAAGTGATAGACTTCCAGAGATCTGTGTTTTGGTTGCATGGCTGTTATTAAGTTTAATGGCAACTACAAGACTGAACGCCTGTTTTGCTATTCAGGGTATATGTTTAAAGTTTGTATTAACAATAATCCAGTTAGGAACTGCATTTCCATAATGATGTACAAAATATTTTAACATTTACAACATGAAACCACTAGACTGACTCTTTTCCTAGGTAGACCAAGTCCTGCATATTAGTCAGAGGACAAATACAGTAGTTCAGGGAAAAACTGCTCCATCTGGTTATGTGAAAATTGGGAATTTGACCTGAAGATCATGCTGCATGTCTCTTCCATTTTCCTGGTTGTTTAGAGAAGGTAGCAAGATAGCTGGGGTTCTTGGGGTGAGTTCTTCCTGTATCTGGTTGCCAAGTGTGATCATGTAATTATGTGGATTAGGGCTGTATTAATCTTAATCTCTATAGTTTATTTGTGAAGTATGTTGAAGCAACTAAATGTCTAGATACTTTTGGTATCAAAAGAAATAAAATAGTTAAGGTGAACATCATTTTGTCACTACATGGATTTTCACTGTTATTTCCTTTGATTTTCTTCCTTATAACAGAGGGACAGTTCTAGCATTGTGGAAATAGGCACAACCCCAGCAAAGGCAGTGAAATTGTGTGCAGTTTGAATTTGGCACAGAAAAGCTTGACCTCCTGAGCTTGTTTGTTCCAGAACTAAGTATTATGGCAAAGCATTGTTATGAAAATGGTCACATTTTCCTTTCTGTTACACCCAGGCAATTCCAGTGAAATCAGCTTACAGGGAACTTTAGCCCCCTTTTGCCAAGGTAGCAATTTTTTTTTCCTCAGGAGTTTCTGTGTCTTCTGAACATGAACATAGCTGAATCCTAATCTGATAAATACATTTGTTAGTCTTCAAAAGTGCCACAGAGGATGTTGATTTAATAAGCATCACAGAACCTTGCTGGAATGAGGATATTTGATGGGACACAATACTACCAAAACACAAAATATATTGGAAGGTAATAATGATGAGAGAGTGGCAATGTACATGAAAGAAAGCATAGAGTCAAATGAAGTAAAAATCTTAAATGAACCAAATTTTACCACAGAATCTCTGTGGATGGGAATTCCAGGGTAGAATAATAAGAACATAGCAGTGGGGCTAGACTACCGACCACCGGATCAGGATGGTGGTACTGTGATGACTTTGAAATACTCAGGGAGATTAGAGAGGCTATAAAAATAAATAACTCAATAACATTATAGGAGATGTCAACTATCCCTTCATTAACAGGAAACATGTCACCTCAGGCCAGGATGCAGAAAAACCTTCTTGATTTATTAAATGACTGTTTTTGGAGCAGCTAGTCTTAGAACCAACAAGAGCAGAGGCAATTTGAGATTTAGTTCTAAGTGGAACACAGGATCTTGTCCAAGAAGTGAATATAGCTGAACCACTTGGTAACAGTGACCATGCCATAATGCAATGCAAACTTTTTTTTTTAAAGAACGAGTTAAGTTCATGGCTATTAACCATCAGGGATAGGCATTGAAAACAATACTCTGAAGTGTCCCTAGCATCTGTTTGCCAGAAGCTGGCAATGGGCTACAGAGAATGGATAATTATTCATTCTCTCTGAAGCACCTGGTATTTGCAACTGTCTGAAGACAGGATACAGGGTGAGAACAACCACTGGCCTGAGACAGTATGGCCAGTCTTGTGTTCTAATGTAACATTTTTCCATTATAACAACATATTTTGACTGGAGGTTTGCAAAACAAGTCTAGAACTGGCTCTAACATGCATCTTTTCTTGTCCTAAACATGCAAATTCCGATCTTTAAAAATAAACACCTTGAGCTGGCATGCTTTCTGTTGCAAAACATGTCAGTTAGTGTGCAGTGGCCTCTTGCCATTCTGTGTTGATTAAGGCAGTGGTTCTCAAACTTATTTGATTGTGTCCCCCTTCTTTGTGTCTGAACTAATTTACCTACTCCCACACGTAAGCACATACAGCACCATAGACTGCATTGTCACCCTTATATTTCAACAGCTGTCTGCCCCTCTCTACTTTCCACTTTGCCTTCTGGCTGGCTGGCCAGTCCCTAGCTGATACACATGGAGGAATTAGCTTTGCTAGTTGTTCATTGCTGTGGGTGAAAGGATTGTAACAGGCTTTTTTCTTAAAGCTTCTCATGGCCCCCAGAATACATTCTGCCCTTCTCCCACCATTTGAAAATTTCTGGTTTAAGGTATTATGTTGTTGCTCTATCTTTCAGGATTTAAGACCGTAAGATCTTTTTAGGACAGATGTTTCACAAATCTCATATATTGTATTACAGCAGTGTATGCAGTGACAGCACTATTCAAATGATAATCAGTTTGGAAGCTACAGTTCGTTTCATCCAAATGCAATACCATATAAAAAAGAAATTAAGCCTTGAAAATGGTAGTTTGAAAGAAACCATAATATCTCCCTAAAATAGCACTGCTACTGTTACTGCGCTGTTGTAGTTAACAAGGTAACATCATTGTCAGTTTTCCATTTTGTATAGATTTTATGAGTTATAGAACTATGTGGATGTCAATCTATAGCAACTCTAAAATCTTTTTATTGAAGATCATTTTAGGCACGTAGTATAATGAACTCACTAATGTGAAGCGACTGTCTTCTGTTGGAAGAAGTCATAAGGAAGTATGGGTTAGATGCATGGACTGTAAGGTGGATAGAAAACTGGCTAGAACAACGGTTTCAGCGTGTAGGAATCAATGGCTCCATGTCAAGTTGGCAGGCAGTAACAAGTGGTGTGCCCCAGGGGTCGGTCCTGGGGCCAGTTCTGTTCAATGTTTTCATTAATGATCTGGATGATGGGATAGATTGCACACTTAGTAAGTTTGCAGATGATACCAAACTGGGGGGAACGGTAGACACCCTAGAGGGCAGAGACAGGATTCAGGGAGAGCTAGACAAACTGGAGCAGTGGGCCAAGAGGAATCTCATGAGGTTCAACAAGGATAAGTGTAAAATCCTGCACTTGGAACGAAAAAACCCCATGTACTGCTACAGGCTGGGGAGTGATCAGCTAAATAGCAGCACTGGAGAAAAGGACCTGGGAGTCATGGTGGATGGGAAGCTGGATATGAGTCAGCAGTGTGTTCTTGCTGCCAAAAAGGCCAATGGCATACTGGGCTGCATCAGAAGAAGTGTTACCATCAGATCAAGGGATGTGATCATTCCCCTCTATTCTGCACTAGTGAGGCCACATCTGGAATACTGTGTCCAGTTTTGGGCTCCCCACTACAAAAAGGACATGGACAAATTAGAGAGAGTCCAGAGGAGGGCAACCAAAATGATCAAAGGGCTGGAGCACAAGCCCTATGAAGAAAGACTGAAGGAACTAGGCTTATTTAGCCTGCAGAAGAGAAGACTGAGGGGGGATTTGATAGCAACCTTCAACTACTTGAAGGGTTGCTCCAAGGAGGAGGGAGCTCGACTGTTCTCGGTAGTAACAGAGGGCAGAACGAGAAGCAATGGCTTCAAGTTACAGCTGGGGCGGTCCAGGCTGGATATTAGGAAAAACTTCCTTACTAGGCGAGTGGTGAAGCATTGGAATAAGCTGCCTAGGGAGGTGGTGGAATCTCCATCTCTGGAGGTGTTCAAGTCCCAGCTGGACAAAACACTGACTGGGATGATCTAATGGGAGTGGTCCTGCTTTTTTTGGCAGGGGGTTGGACTAGATGACCTCGTGGGGTCCCTTCCAACCCTATGATTCTATGATTCTATAACTGTTCTATTGTGTACTGCTGACTCCAGGAGTGTGTCGTCTTTATCACAAGTGGTCAGGCAGTATGCTTTTGGAAGAAAGGCTGAGTTCAAAACCTGTTGTCAGGAAGTTCGAAGAGTTCATGGTGTGTAGTTCAGTGGCAACAATGAAATCTCACAAGGAAAAAGATTTATTATAGTAGATTGACATGATAAGCATATAACTGAAAACAGAATTTGGTCTTTTGTTTATGGAATTCTCACAAAAAGAAATATACCATGAAATTAATACTCACTTTCTGGGGAAAAATCCTATCACAAAGAAAGTTCTTTGTAAGAGGTCAAAACTATGGCTGTCCAGAAAAGTTTCAACAGAACCAAATTACATTGAAATGTACATTTTTGTCAAGTACTTTACAAAATCATCAGTTTTGCAAAAGATTTGTTTTACAGAAAATGAAAAAAATCTGACAATATCAACATATGATTCTGACACTGGCAGAATAAACATTTTGATTTTTTCCTTTTGAAGTCAGTTTTTTGGTTTGTTTGAATTATATATAATAAAATAAAGTCAAAATTAAAACAATGTTTCAAATGTATTAAAATAAAATCAATTTGAAATGATTTTTTCTGAAAATGTAATTCATAGAGAATTTCTAAATTGAAATGAAACAAATTCTGAAACCTCAAATTCTTTCACAGAAATGTATTTTCCTTTTTCCTCATAGCTTTCATCCCAGTACAGGATCCTGTTATAAAGGACTATTCAGATATATTGGGAATGTTCATGTCTGCTTTCCCAAGTAAAGCCACCAGCTGAAGTAGTGAATATTCCATCAACATCTGTAAAACGTTATTGCTAGGTGACATCAGTAGTTGGTAAGAAATATACTCTGGAAGGATCTGTGAAACAACCCCAGGTTTGTGGTCTAACATTTGCATACTGCCACCAGAAAGACAGCCACATCCAGGGAACAATGTGAAGGTTGGGCACTACAAGAAGAACCAACTAGGGGGGCTCAGAGTCACTGTACCCTGCGGCCTTCTGATTGGTCACGTACAGTTTTCTAGCTTGGAGGGTGCCCCAGAAAGTTGTCTGGATAATCACATAGACTTCTGGCTTGCTATGCCTCCTTACAACATCTTGCCTTCTGAGATCCAGTTTCCAGTCCCAGCCTGACTCTGACCTTGACTTTTCCTTATTGTACCTGACTCTAGAGATTCCTCTTGCCCCTGCTCATAGACTAACATCATGTGGCTCTCTTTGATATGTGGACACAAGTCTAGCTGTGAGCACTGGGCCAGACCACTTATGCACCAATGCCTTACATATTAATTGAATGTTTTGCTCTGTTTCTCTTATGTGCATCCTGCAACATATAATTTGTTTTTTATTATCTGTAATTATATGTCATGTGCTTCTGTAATTATTTTTCACAACATTTATAAAAAGGTATTTTTTAAAAAAGGGAAGTTTGGGAAGAAGAATATTCCCTAGAATAGAAATTATAGGGATCAATGGAATTGTTAACATGATCCTGGTGACTTTTTCACCTTATCTTACTTTATTAGAAAATATTTTATTTTCCTTTCAGGATATACATTCCTACCTTTAAAGTAACTTGAAAGCTCAAAGCTTTGCCTTCATCTCAGTCAGTGAAAATGCTTTTGATGTGTATAGATCTTTATTTGCCTTTCAAAATGTCAAGCAAGCTATCAACACCTTTGCTGTTGTCACTATGCTTTTCCCATGCTTTTGTTGACCAGCCTGTTATGACATCCCTTCCTTGTATTTGGTATACATTTTGACCTATATTATCAAAACGCAGTACATGAGTTACGTGCATAAAATTTTTTCAGATGCTTCATGGCTGCTCATTGGTCTCTCACATGCTTCCAATTTCAAATCTGAAAAGTGGCTATAACAAACCTGTAAATTATACTCCACCTAGTAAAGTAGGTGTCCTGTACCTCATAAGGAGGAAATGAGATCTTGCTACACCTATTAAATCTGTGACTAGAATGTATAGATATGATGATTATTTATTATTTTGTATCTTATGATGATGGTGATTTGTATTACCATAGCACCTAGAAGCCCTTGTCATGGACCAGGGCCTAGTTGTGCTAAAACCTGTCTGAAGTGCTTAGAAACTAAGTATAAGGTGAGAGACAACAGCTAGAAACAGAGAGATAGGGCAGTGCAGGAGAACAAAGGATATGTCTACACTGGAGGCTCTGTTAAGATGACTTAACAATGTCAACTTACTTTGTTGATTTTAAAGTCCACCTTGTTAAGTCAACTTAGAGAGTCCACACTGGAAACTCCTGTTGACTGCCCACATCCACACTGGCAAGTGCTAGTTTGATCCTTCTGGTGGCCAGGAACGCTGGGAGGGGGTCTGGAGGCCAATTAAGTCAACTTAAGGACTATTCCTTGTCTACACTGGCTTAAGTTGATTTAACAAGGTCAACTTAAGTATTAAGTTGACCTTAAGAGGTGGTGTTATTAAGTTGACTTAAGGAAGCACTTAAGTCAATTTAGTGAAGGCTCAGTGTGGCCACAGGGGTCTGTAGGTCAACTTAAGCTTCCTTAAGTCAAACTAAGGCTCCAGTGGAGATGTACACAATAAGACTACATTGGTCAGCAGTAACCTCAGTGCCCTAACAGTGTAAACACAGTCCAGGCATGGCAAAGAGGGTTTTGAAGGAAGACATTGAGGTAGCTTTGCAGCTACTTATGGTGAGCTTCTCAAAAGCAGGAGGGGCAGTATAGGAGAAAGGTTAAAGGTTCATGTTTGAAAATGTAATAAGTAGGTGATGGAAGCTGGTATTATTGGCTAATCATAAGCGAGGGTGGAGATAGACTGCAAAGGGCCTTGAAGGTCAAGACAAGCAGCACTAGAGAAGAGAGAAACAGAAAAGAGTGAGAAAGGTAAACAGAAAAAGCAAATAGCTAATAACAGTCTACTGAAGTCCACAGTAACAGCATAAGTACAAAGTCATAAGAAAATACATTGACACTTGTAGCGAGGAGATGTGGGCCGCCTCAGAGAGAGTGCAGAAAACCCTGCAAGATGGCCAGGGGGCGGAGCCAGGCAGGGACTGTCAGTCAGCCCAGAAGTGGAGGGGCAGGACAGGAAGTATAAAAGGAGAGGCAGGCAGCTCAGCTGAGGCCAGGGCAGCAGAGGGGAAGGATGCAGCTCTGCCTGCTGCTGAGCCTGCATGGCCTGAGGGAAGAGCTGGGCTCTGGCCTCCGGACCTGGACCCAGACCCATTGGCCTGGCCAGGGCCACCCAGGGGCAGCGACTGGGGCCCCCTACCTGAGCCCTGGGTCATCCCACAGTGGCAGGAGAGACCACCCAGAGGGGGATTGATGAGGAGGCCGGAGCTGATGCCGGATGGGGAGCCTGAACCCCAAGCTCCTCAAGATCACACGAGGGAGCTACCCCTGGCTGATGAGGAGCCCAAACCACTGCCCACCTCCTGCGACCTGGAGGAGCTACCTCTGGCTGACAAGGACCCCATGCCTCCACACCCTTCCTGTGACCTGGAAGAGCTTCCCCTTGCTGAGGAGCCATCCATGGTCCCAGACCTGCCACCACCCAATGAAGTGGAAGGCTTCTACAACCTACCTCTGGGGGACTACCCTGAGGAGACTGACTATGAGGTATGGCCAGAGCGGGGGACCCAGGGTAGCCGAGGAGGGAGTGAAGCTCAACCCTTAGGGGGGAGTCTCCTCCCAGGGGCAGCATGTTGCGGTAAGGAGCCCGCTGACCCCAGCACCGAAGCCTCTGGCACCCCGAGGTCAGTGTGTTGCAGTCTGGACCCCACTGACCTGGACCCCACAGCCCTGGCCCCTGTTGGGCACCTGAGTTGCGACACAGTGGAGTGGGACGATCCCACACCTCCGCTGATCCCTTTACCTAGTGCCAGCCCTCTCCTGACTGGCAACCTTTGCCATAACACAGGTGACCCCTAGAACCCCAGAGACATTGTCTTTCTCTTGTTGGAGCCTGACCAAGAGACTAAAGACTTGGAGCCCCACCCTACACCGGGCTGGGCCGAGTTCCTTGTCCAGGGCAAGGGACTAAAGACTTGGTGGTCTCACCCGAGCGGGGCTAGAGACCCTGACGGGCCGTCCCTCCCTCTCCCAGAGGCAAAGGGACCCTGTTATAGTTGGCAAGGGATTAAAGACTGGGTGGTCTCACCCGAGTGGGGCTAGAGACCCTGACGGACCACTCCCCCCGACCTAGGGGAGGAGGGGCCCATTACACACTATTATGGTATCTGACCACCTAGTTTCTCATACAGTATACTGGTGTATAGTATAAATGTATAGAAAGAGAAATGCATAGTGGATTTTGCCCAGTGAAATATAAAATTTCCAGATGGGTAGCCGTGTTAGTCTGTGTACAGCAAAAACAACGAGAGTCCTGTTGCACCTTACAGACTAACAGATTTCTTTGGGCATAAGCTTTCATGGGCTCCAACTCACTTTGTCAAGATAGCCAGTAATGCTTTCCATAATTATTTAGTCATACCAGGAGTTAGAGAAATCCTCTTTGGTGATATAGCACATTAATTTAGGGGATAGACAGGCAAGGAGAACTACATTTGTGATTATATGAGATGAATAAAATTAACTGTAGTACAAAGTGAGAGCCTGATACAGGAAGTCTAGTAGAACAAGCTGGGTCTGAGGCCAGAGCTAAACCAGTAGTCAAGCCCTGGTGTTAAATACAAAGTTAGCAATCATTCAAGTTCACAGAAACTGGCAAGAAAACAGCTGGTGTTGGAAAAACACATTCCTCAAGAAGTCATAAGCACAGAATACTCAGCAAGCACATTGCAGAAAGCTGGTACCCAAGCAGTCCAATATCAGAATGATACAAACACATTAACAAACGGAATGATGACATGTTGGCCTCTCTGTAAGGCCAGGATGACACCATGATGAATAAAAGATGCCTTGATAACATAATGAGTGGAAATGTTTGCTCAAGCCATCCAGTACAGGGTAGAGGGTCAGAGGGGCACTATGCAACTTGTTTGTACCAATGTGTAAAAGACAGTCTCAGAGGAAGCATCTCTGCCAAGCTGAGGGGGCAACAGGAAGTCCTGCTATTTATTGAGCTTGTCCCTTTTAACAAGCACACAGTGGCCTTGTAGAGTCTGTGGGATACTAACCCCATGCTTTGGTTAGAATGGGGATCAGCAATGCAGGCTCAGTGAGCCACCCATGGCTTTCTAAGCATCCCCTTCTGTTTCCCTGGCAATCTCCTCCACGGAGCTAGGTGTGCACTGGGTACAGCATTGTGACCAAATCAGGGGCACTGGAATTGTCACCACCCTCCCACCACAATCACATGAGCCGGATGCAACCCAAGGGCTGGGCCGCAGTCCCTAGCACTGGTGGGGGGTGTATGGGTGGCACTCACTCCCTCCGTCCTTCCCTCCGCTGGCAGGGCAGAGCAGCACTGCTCTGCCTACCCCCAGCTGGCTGTCTCTCCCAAGGGCGGCTGGCAGAGAGCTGCAGCTTATGGAGTGGGGCCCTGGAATGGCCCCTCTGCAGAGTTCAGGCTGCTTCGACTCAGCCACTCCAGGCCTGAACAGAGGCCGCCTCACCCCCAGGCCCTGGATTGGGGCCATTCAGCCCTGGGGTGGCCAGGTTGAAGCGGCCTGAATGCCACAGAGAGGCCATTCCAGGGCCCCACCTCCGCAAGCTGCAGCTCTGCACTGGTCGCTCCTGGGAGGGGTGGATGGCTGGGGGTAGGTGGGCGGCACTGCTCCATCCCATCAGCAAAGGGAGGCATGGAAGGAGCATGTGCCACCCACCCACACCCCCTCATTTACACTAGGGGCCATGGCACAGCTGCTGGGCTGACTCGGTCTCATGCGGTTGTGGTGGGAAGGTGGAGGAAAATGGCTCTTCTGCTCTTTTGGGTTGCTAGCCCCTGGTCTAGAATAAACTTGGTTGGGTGCCTTAGTTACTGAAACAGATCTCTATCTTATTGGTAATTAGTCATAGTTTGGTGTTTTGGTTATCTGAACAGAGCTGGGACAGCTAACCCATTGGAAGACCATGCACAGCCAACAGCTGACAAGAATTTATAACATTTTTCACAAGAGTAGGGGTGTTAACATCTTTTTTTCTGGACACAAATACAGTTCTAGTTAGAGAAAGCATTGTTTTCTTCCTCTCCTAAAGTGCTGTTTCATGTTGCTGTGTGCTATTGAATAGCTGTCTTATGTGCTCCCAGAGGTGGATTTCTGTGGTGGATGAAGTGAACCTTACAAAACTCTTACCTACATCACAAGAGATACTGTGACTGGCTTAACTGAATAATGTTAATAAAGTGTTTTGAGATACTTGGATTAGAAGAATTATATAAGTGCAAACAAATTATTATTAATAACACAACCTTGAGCTCAAGAACAATTTGAATAAAGACTGACACAGTGATATCTCTGTGAGAGTTATACCAAAATAATTGTAAATTTCTCCATATCGTATATCTCCCACACAAGTTAAAATATTTCTGTGGAGCTGAAGTAACAGGGCAGCACAATTTAAAAGTAATAGTAATGTATGCTGCCAAATGTGAGTCATGACTTAAACTACAACGTTCAATTCTTTGTTCACATTTTGAGCATAAGAGATCTCATTCACTACCAGAGAATTGCCTGTAATGATCTTAATAGAATGGAAAATAAGGTTACCACATATCTTTAGCATCAGTGCAACTCTGTGGTGATATAGCACATCTCTTCTTGCCTCTGAGTGAAATTCAATGGAACCAGAAGTTCATCTATTGTGTTTTGAGACACGTTCCTCAGGTGCAAAGTGTATATAAGGCCTAGACCTCATAAGTCATGTAGACTTATTCCCATAACAGCAAAATACCAATTCTGGACTTTTCAGAAAAGCAGATTTTGTCTCCCTCAAGGAGTTGATGTGTAGGAATCCCTGGGAGACTAATTTTGAGGAAGAAAGGAATCCAGGACAGCTGGCTGTATTTTAAAGAAACCTTATTCAGGAGGTAGGAACAACCATTTTGATGTGCCAAAAGAGAGCTAATATGGCAGCTGATAAGCTTGGCTTAAAAAAGAGAAATCATTGGTAAGATTAAACACAAAAAGGAAGATAAGTATAAGCTTGAACAGATGACCAGTAAGGAATATAAAAATACTGCTCAAGTATGCAGGAGTGAAATCAGGAAGGCAAAGCACAACCAGAGTTGCAGTTAGCAGGGGATGTGAACACTAAGAAGAAGGGTTTCTACAGGTATGGCAGCAACAAGATGGTGGTCAGGGACAGTGTGGGCCCCTTCCTGAACTGGGGAAGCAATGTTGTGACAGGTGATGTGGAAAAATCTGAAGTATTCAGTACTTTCTTTGCTTCTGTCTTCATAGATAAGGTCAGCTGCCAGCCTACTGCACTGAACAGCACAGTTTGGAGGAGAAGAGAGCAGCCCTCAGAGGTGAAAGAACAAGTTCACAACAACTTAGAAAAGCAGAACATACACAAGTCCATGGGGCAAGATGCAGTGCATCTGAGGGCACTGATGGAATTGGCAGATGTGATTGCAGAACGATTGCCCGTTATCTTTGAAAACTTCTGGTGACTGGTGAAGGTCCTGGATGATTGGAAAAGGCCAAATATAGTGCTTATCTTCAAAAAAGACGGAGGATCTTGGGAAGTAAAGATCAGTTAGCATCACCTCAGCCCCTGGAAAAATCATGTAAGACATCAAGGAATCCATTCTGAGGCACTTGAAAGAGATGAAAGTGATCAGGAACAGTTAGCATGGATTCACCAAGGACTGCTTAAGCCTGACCAATCTTATTGCCTACTGTGATGACATGAGTGGCTCCATGAATACAGGGCAAGTGGTGGGTGTGATGTATATTGACTTTACCAAAACTTTTGATATGGTCTCCCATAGTATTCCTGCCAGCAAATTAAAGAAAGATAGATTGGATGAATGGACTATAAAGTGTATAGACAGCTGGCTAGATCGTAGGGCTTAACAGCAGTGATCAACACTCAGTGTTTAGTAACAAGTGTAGTATACCAGGGACAGGTACTAAGGACAGTTTTTTCTACAACTTAATTAATGATCTAGAGGATGGAATGGATTGCACTCTCAGCAAGTTTGTAGATGACGGTAAGCTGGGAGAAGTGGCAGACATACTGCAAAACAGGGATACGATACAGAGTGACCTAGACACCTTGGATTGTTCCAAAAGAAATCTGAGCTTCAACAAGGACAAGTGCAGAGTCCTTCACATAGAATGGAAGAATTCCATGCACAGCTACAGACTGGAGTTGACTGCCTAGACAGCAGTTCTGCAGAAAAGGACCTGGGGGTTATAGAACAAAAGAAGCTGGCTCTGAATCCACAATGTGCTTTTGTTGCCAAGAAGGCTCCTTGCATATTGGGCTGCACTAGTAGGACCATTACTGGCAGATTGAGAAAAGTGATTATTTGCTTCTATTTGGGATTGGTGAGGCCAAATTTGAATATGGTGTCCAGTTTTGGGCTTCCTCCTACAGGAAGTATGTGGACAAATTGTAGAGTATCCAGCAGAGGTCAATGAAAATGATCAGGAGGCTGGGACACATGACCTATAAGGAACAGAGAGAAGTGCTCATTTAGTCTGTGGAAGAGAAGAGTGAGGGGGAATTTGATAGCAGCCTTCAGCTATGTGCAGAGAGGATTCCAAAGAGGATCGAGCTAGGTTGTTTTCCGTGGTGGCAGATGACAGAATAAGGAACAATGGTCTCAAGTTTTTGTGGTAAAGTTCTAGGATCGATATTAGGAAAGCCTTTTTCATTAAGAGGGTGGAGAAGCACTTAAGTGGGTTAGAGATTTCTAGGGCCCAGGCTGAAATGAGGTAGTGGGGGTTGGCTCTCATATGAGCAGAGGGTTGGACCAAATGACCTCATGAGATCCCTTCCAGTTCTCATCTTCTGTGATTCTATTATTTTCGTTCCTCTTTGGATTATATTTTATACTCATATGTATATTTGCAACCTCTGTGGAACCATCCATATGTGTATAATGAGCAGGATTTGACCACTTGCCTGTAAATGCCTTGGAGCAGGAACACTTTATTTAATAACCCCTTAAAGTGCTGTACATGCATATAGTGCAGTGTAAGAAAAATGTATTTCACTGTTACCACTGTCTATTTTTCTAGCTTCACTAGGTTCTGGTGTATAAATTTAAAGTCTTCATTGGGGTTATCATTATATTCCAATTCATTATTCTTGCCAAATATTTTTATTTGGCTAGATCCACAAAGGGATTTAAGTGTCTAGCTGTCATTTTGGGTCCCTTAATATCAAATTAGGTCCTCAAACTCATCTTGTAGAGGCCTAAATTTTTGCCACTGATTGTACTCACTGCCACCTAAGTTCTACCAGCCAAGGGCCTAGCTCACATCTAAGCTTCAGTGTGATCCTAAAACTAGATGTTTTCCTACCTTATCTCATCTGTGGTGTATTCTCCAATGAGCATTATCAGAGGTCAGAAGAATTGGTGGTAATGGTCATATTTTTAACTCACTGGTTAAGGTAGTCACCAAGGCTGCAGTTCAGATTCCCCCCTCTGCCTGCTCTGGAGCTGGAATCTGAATGTGAGTCATTACCATTGCAGATGACTGCCCCAGCCATAGAGTTCTGGGGAGATGTTTCTCCTGGTGAAGCTGTTTGGTCTATTGCATCCCACATAAGTACTCTGATTACTGATCTATAGAGTCATTCTTGCTCTTTTTCTTCTCTTAGGTGCTAACTGCATTTGAGGGACTGAGCTTAGAGTTCCCCATTCCCAGAATTTTTTATTGGTTAGCTTGGTGACTCCCCTTTCAGCTTTTGTGGATTTCATTTCTAAGTGCCTGACTTTCCCCACGCATTATACAGGCTGCTTGGACACCTAAACCAGGCTCTCTGGATTCCACAAGGCAGCAGGGCACTTAAACACTATGTTCTGCAATATTGCATCTAAGTCCCCTTTATGGATCTAAGCTGTTGTGCAGTTTGACCCTTTTTTCCCTTCTTAAAGATTCTGAGAGTTATTTTGCAGAAAACTAATGCTAAACTTAGTAAACAAACCCCTATCATGCCAATAAACACAAGTTAAAGATGTTAAGAACCAATATAAAACAATTTAATGTGTCACAACTATAATTCAAAACAATGTTTTTAGCATACTTCAGTACAATTAACATTATTTATATTGTTTGGCATGTTAGAGGTAAGCAGAAGCAATGATCCCTTGACTTCTGAAATGTATGCATTCTCCAATAATGGACATTTCTGGATCAATAACTTTCATAAAGCTGATGGCAATAGTGTGCTAAAATCTTCAACAGTGCCTCTTCTGGGAGGTTGGTATGTCTAAACTTAACGAATATTGCACTTCTGTGTAATTTACACATTCTCATTTCACCAGATGCAAACAATAATGTATTCATTCTGTATCCTCCTGTATCTTAAGTTCTGTGCTTTTAATTAGCTCATTGATGTACTCACCATTACAGAATCTAATTGCCTTTGTGCTTTCCACAAAATAAGCAATGGTGCTGCATTCCAAAATCAGTACGATGGGTGAAATCACTCTCTTCTACTGAAAAAAAAAATCTATGAGAGAGGAACAGGGATGGAAAAACTTGGTAGAACTTCCTTACAGAGTTGTCACATGATTGTTCCATTGGTGAAGACCAAGCCCATCACTTGAGGGTGGCTCAGCAATGCATGCAGAAATGTAATTTAATCTAGTCCAAAATCCTGCATCTTGCCAGGGGGTTACCTTAGATGGCCTTTGCTGTCTCTTCCAAATCCTATGATTCTACTATGAAGCAGAAATAGGATGATATCTCTATAAGTATGTTTTCATTTCAGCCACAGGTGTGATTACAGCACTTGTAGATGTTCCGAAGTCAGCTTTACATTTGCCATGGAGTTGGGATGGACATCCAGACAATAGCCTAATCACTCTTTGTCTCTCTTTGTATGAAGGGATTTTAAAAACCAATCAAACATGTAAAGGAAAAATAAGAGAAAATGTGGATAAATATAAAGGGAGATGAATGGTGTGGGAAAGAAAGCAAGCGAAGAGAATAGCAGGGAAAGTCTAAAAATGATAGGAAGAAAACTAGGAAAGCAAAGTAATAGTTGAAGACTGGAGGAAAAAGAAGTGGAAAACATACTGGGTGGGGGGTGTGAAGAGCTGTTTGCTGTAGTTGTGTTATGTGAGCAGTTCAGATCAGGAAAAAGGGTCAGTGCAGATATGGTGTGGGCTCACTTTCCTGTCCTGAAGTTATCAGGCAGAACTGCATGCAACATTCGTTTTGCTGCTTTTTATAAAAAGAGTAGCATGCATCTTTCATTAGCCCTTGCTACTAATCACTCTGTACAGGCTAACTAGCTAATCACAATAATAATACTTAATGCTCAAACAGTGCTTTTCATCAGCAGCTCACAAGGCAGGCAGGCTACATCTACACTTAGTAGGTTAGTTTGAATTAAATTAATTCAAGCTAATTAATTTGAACTAATAATTAGTTCAAATTAAGTTAATTTGAATTAACATGGCTACACTAGGAAGACCAATTCAAACTAGCATGTCCATGGACAGAACTTGCTTGTTTGAATTAGAAGGACACCATGGGAGGTGTGGCAAGATGGCCCCCAAGAAGTGCTATGCCCCCACACTATAGCCTGAGATTTTTGCCATCTCTTTAGTATCACAGCAAATCTTGATTGACTGAAGACACATATGAGTAGGAAAATAGTGTAAGGCAATCTAGTAGAAACTTTGTGTTAAGATGAAGTTAGAAATAGCATAATATGTAATAATTAGTGGTAAAGTATCTATAAGTTATCATTTACAAAGCTAGTATTCAAAATGCGCTCAGCAAGTGAAATCTGATCTCCATACATATGGATCATAGGGGAACAGAATCAATAGATATATCTCTTTAAGGAAAAGTAGGTCAAGATGGAGGAAGATTTTAAACTTTTGAACTCCCTTATTCCCCCTCCCACCAAGTATTCTGAGGTCTCCTCCCACTGTCCAACGACCCCTAAAACCCTTTGATCTCTATCACACACTGTGCAGGTGCTAGGTGAAATCATCCTCTTTGCAATTGGGTGAGGATGAAATCATATCTTTTGTGAGTGGCCAAGAGGAGATGAAAGTAATGATAATGTATAAAAGAAGCTGCACAGCAGCAGAACTTCGGAGATCTCTCCTATTCCTAATTGGGTTCCACTGGCCTCTGGCTATGTTCCCACTGCACTAGGAGTCACACCACCACTTGTTACTCCCTCTGGGGTCAACATCTCTGGTGGAACTTTATGAGCTAAGTTGCGGGAATTAGTCTCTGAGCTGGGTCTCAGGACTTAGTCTCAGAAGGGCGAACCTGAATTTTCAATCTTGCACACACTCCAGACAGACAGATAACTGAGTCCTGTGGTTAAGTCTATGAGCAACGAATATCACTAAAGGCTCGAGGCTTTGAAGCTCCGGCACTGTCAGAACCCCTGCAGGTGTCACAAAGCAGCAGCTGCACCTGCAAGCTCTCGAGAACCTGCTGAGCCACCGTTGTTCCAGTCACCACGGAGACCTTAGCAGAGCAGGAGAAGGCAGCCAGCAAGCATGAGGGCTTTAAAGACTGACCGGTACAGAGAACCAATCCTCTAAAACTTGTGGTAAGAAAACAGGTCCCAAGGAGGGGAGGACAGCAATAGAAGCTCTAAAGACCAACAAACTGTTTAACTGCTGACGGGGGCCCAATCCTTACAAAGTAATTTGTGGTCATAAGCAAACTGACAGGAAAAGTTTAAGATAAGGAATCCATAGTAGGTTTTAAAAGGAGTAATGTTAAAATCTGAGATCTCTCCATTCTGCAAGTGACTGATCCCCACTTGCTGAATGACTTTTGTAAATGTAAATGTTGTTTAGTGTTTTATTTGTATAGAGTAGTTTTAATGTGTTGTATTATTGTTAGACTATATGTGAAATGCATAGGAATTCTTTGTCAATCCTCAGAATAGGTATTGTAATAAACCTTATGCTTGTTTCTGAAAAACCCTTGGCTCTAAGTCTTTTTTGTTGCTTCTGGTCTGTGCTTGATTGGCGGGCTGTAGCTGTATTCTCCACTTGGGGTGTTTGTCCGTTTAGGTGAGGAATGGTCCCACCCTCATTGCCCTAGAGTGTTGGAAATTAAGACTCAGACGGCTGGACGGTCTGAGAATTGATTTTCTGGGGTAACAACACAATATATAGGAAGAGGAAGGCACCCTGAGAGGAAGAAGCTCAATAAGTTTTAATTCAAATTAATTGTTAATTTGAATTAACACAGCTACATTTGGTTATTAACACTTAATTTGAAGTTAGTGAGGTTTTATAACTTCAAAGTAAGTTTTCATTAATTTGAAATTATGAATTCCTTAGTTTGAATTAATGAAAGTCAGTGTAGCCATGCATTAATTTAATTGGAATTAATCCTCATTAATTCAAATTAAGTTGTAAATGTAGACATACCTGTAAGGAATATCATTAGCTCCTTTTACAGAATGGGAAACTGAGGCAGATTGCTAAGGGGTTGGGCATAACCTAGTTGATGAGGAAAATTTTTAGGAATTCTTACCTGTGAATAATGTTATAGGTTTTGAGAAGCGTGTACTTACCTTTTGGGGAAGTGTTTACTTGTAGAAAACCTGTATACACCTGTTACCTGTATACCAGGTGAATGTTTTCGGATATTGTGGTAAACCAACGTCTGTATGTTAATCAATAGTGTGTATGTCCGCTGTTAAAACTTCGTACTGTTTCTCCCCAGCAGTAGCCAGTTTGGTTAAGTAAGCTTGCGTGAGTTAAGTATGACTAGGACTGGGAATAAGGGTTACACTAAAGTAACCATTTAAGACTCTTGGCAGTCAGGCAAGGTGGGGGGTTCTGCCTGGAGACAGCACATGGATGACTGGAACTCTCGAGTGCTCTCTGGTGTCAGACGAAAAAGGGACGCGCAACGGGCCCTCCTGATTGGCTGGGGACCCCAGATTTAAGGGAGTTCCCTGCCAGGGCTCAGGGCTTTGCGCTGCGCCTCTGCAAGAGAGAGATCCAGGCTCCAACTCCCTGAGGAGAGTAGCCCTAACTTCGCTGAAGCCTCTCGGAGAGATTGGGGACCAAAGCCTGTTCAGGCCTGCGGCTCTTATAGTCAGGGGCTTGAATACCGATCCCTCAGATAGAAGGCTGAAGAGGACCTGCCACTGTCAGAGACCCTGAAGAGGCACCGGCCCGGACATTGTTAAAAGAAGCTGCCCTGCCTAGAGGGCTTAGTTTAGGGGTGAAGGACTTTTGAATTAGGACCCCAGGGGTGGAAGAACCCTGAAGAAGACGGCTAAAGCCTGGACCTGAGGACGATGAGGGATCGGCCACTAGGGTGTCGGACCAGCTGCTACTTGAGCCAAAGATCAACTGTAAATAAGGGTTGGTGGGATGTATACACCCACCAGGAATCCCGGGATGCCAGCCCAGAGGGCTGAGTGACTGATTGGGTACAGGGAGTGGTAGAGATCAATTGGCATCGAGGAGGGGAGTAAGGGTGATACTAAGAGACCCATGATACTTATTTGAACTTTGTGACCTGTTTACTTGTCCAAGTTGAGATACCTGTCCAGGCTGAGATACCTTTACCCTATCCTCTCATACCCAGAATAATAGATTGTTGTTGTTGTTTAAGTTAACTGACTGCCTCTGGTGTGGTGACCTCTTTAGCTAGATCAGGTGACAGGGTGATTAGATACCTGAGTGTGGGCACGGACCCCTGAGACCCAAATTTCTGTTCAGGTAAGTCACCTGAGCAGGAAATTTTTCAGTAACATAGTGACCAGAGAGCATTCATTTCGAGACAATGGTGCCTGGGCCCATTCAGAAGTCACTTTTCTTTTCTTTTTTCCTATGGAGCCCTACACTGATGGGTATATGGGTGTGTGCCCTTAATCATACACATCATACATATGACCTCACACCTGTAGAGAACAGGGCAAAGGAGTCCAACAAGAGAAAAGATCACTTGATCTGCTTTTGTACTCTATGAAGTTTTTATTCTGACAAGCTCCATTTTCTTAAGACTGAATTGTTGTTTTTGTACTATTGGGCTCTTGTTGTCGAAGGTGAAAGGTAAATAATATGTATATACATTGAAACCAAAGTGGTGATTATATACGCACAAGTAAGCAACTACTTATTGGTGCTTTACTTTTTCAGTCTGGTACCATGATGTAACTGAAAAGTCCTTCTAGTAATGTATTCATGGATTTTAAACCTTTTTCAAGCAAGAAGTTACAAGGGTATGCTTGCTTTAAAGTACATTAGTGTTTACCTCTTCCAAGTTACTCTTTCTGTATATGCAAGTTTCTTTAATAGTTTTTTCTTTTTTAATAGAATGTTGGGCCTGATCCTGCATCAAAACTCCTTTTGACTTCAGTGGGTGCAGCATCACCCTGTAAATCACAGGTTTCCTTTTCTTTTTAAAATGAAAATGGATTTAATGCTGTATTGCTACCTTGTGCTCAACTTTCATTAATATAGATAGTAATGAGACATTACCAGTGTACTCTCAGTGTCAGCAGTCTGGGGGGTGGTGATGGGTGGTATGTCTGGGCCAGTGGAGTTTTAAGAATTATCTCTTTGTGGACATCCAACTGCCTGGTCTTGAAAAGGTGCAGCCTGGGCTGATTGGTGGGACACAATGGAGTAGCAAAGCCCATGTACTTAAAGGGAAGGTTTACAAGCCGCCCCCCTTGGCCTGAGAACCGTTCTGTATTGGAAGAAAAACAGCAAAAAATATCTACAGAGAAGCTGCCATGATTGTGTGGACCTATCCCCCCACAGCCCTTGTGAGGGGCAGGGGGGGCCTTAGGCTGCTATGAACACAAATGGCTCCTGGCCCTCTCCCATGTTGCATTGGTGAGTCCACAAGGGCAGTCAGCAAGGTTGCAGTGAAGACTAGCTTAAAATCATGAGATGGCAATGGATGGCAGAATTCAGATCTTCTTTGTGGTTTGCAGGGATGGGCCACCTGGCTAAACTTTATTTGCAGTATAGTAACAGCATTAAGAGAGGATAAAAGCCTGCTGGTTCAGGATACTGACTGCAAAAGAAATACAGAGAACTGCTCTCTCTACATGCCTCACTAAGCTAGCTTGTCTGGAGGCTAATGCAGGTATTTCTACTCTACTCACTGCTAGTGAGCTGGCAGGACTGCAATAATTATCTAGGAGGTCTGGGGCATGCAAAATTATATTGGCTGAGCTTCAAGCTTGACTGTTTTTGATTTTACACTCTGGATGTGATGCCCTTGAGATGGGTATTCTACCATTGGCAGTCTCTCCTATCATGGTCAGACCCAATTTATTAAGGGCAAGTCAAGAAATGAAGAGTTGGACAATGCCTGAATCAGTGCAATAAAGATTCATTCAAGGGAGGATGGATTACAGAGTCAGACCTGCACCTTGGTTCTGGTACCTTGGGGGTATCAGGTATCCAGCTGGGCAAGTGAGAGGAGCAAGAGGAAGTGACCCTGAAACAAAAAGCAGGCCCTGGTCCTTCTTAAAAGGTCAGTTCAACAAGTCACTCGGAGTATGAGATGGACAGAATTCAAGTTCGTGCTGGGAGTCAGCAAGGAGACAGTTTGGTGCAGCTAGACCTCAGGGACCTTGGCACTTGAATAGTTTTCTTTTAGCACAAAGTAACTAGTGGCATCTACATTCAGGTGCGTTTAAAGATGTGGAGGAGTTTGTGCCGCTACGCTTAAAGGTAGGGTGAACTCTCAGAATTTGACATGACAGTATAATTATGGGAGGGATGGTGTCTCTTCAGGCTAATTTGGGATTCAGCAGAGATGGAGTCAGACAGGGCTTTGGAATTTAGAGACTTGCAATTGGGAGGGTGGGGTGAATTAGACATTCTGACTCTGTGTCAGGAAAATAAAAAAACATTAAGGCAGTGGCTTTCTGGTATGCCATGAGAAATGTCCAAGTGTCCCGCTAAACTTTGTACAAAGGTAATGAAAATCAAGGCAAAATAAACATTGTTTTTTTCTTAAACAATATTCTATCCAACCAAAATTTCAATTCATAAAACTCATGAAAATTAATCATCAAGTTAAAACCAAGGTTTTGGCTTTTGATTCTAAAAGGTGAACATTCTAAATGCAGGTGGCCAAAGGGCAAAACTGAGATGATGTCTGGTTTTTTTCTTTTTCTTTTTTTTTTTTCCTGGTGGATTTGAAACATTAATACATTTGATCCTTCTTTAGCTTGTTGTGTGCACTATCTTGCAAACTTCTCTAGTAAGGCTATAACCATAGTAAAGGCAAGTAAATGTGACATTTATGAGCAATCAATTAGCTGAAAAAAGTGGGTATGCCATGGAATTGTTTGTCTTATTGAAGTGTGCTGTGTTACTGAATAGGTTGGGAACCACATCATTAAGAGGGTCAGGCAAGTGATCCTACCAGTGGAGCATGGGAGTCAGCAGAGGTGGGTCAGGGGCTGCAGGGCCCTGGGCCTCCCACACTGGTGAGTCCCCCCACCTGGGACCAGCCCCCCTGCCTGGAGCCTCCTGCCAGCCTGGAGCCCAGGCTCAGGCAGGCCAGCACTGGCTGGTTGGCCTCCAGGGATGGCAGGGCCAAATGGCATGTGTCGTGTGGCCTGAAGGCCACGCTGGAGGTCATATTGCATGTCCTAGTCATCCTGGCCACCCCTGGGGGCCAACCAGCCAGGCTGGGGCCAGCCTTCCCCAGTGGGTGGAACAGCTGGCCCAGGGGTGCGGAAGGAGTGCAGAGGCCAGCCCCTGGGCTGGCCTACCACGACCCCGTGGATGTACTGGCCAGCCCAGGGTGTGGTGAGAGTGTGGAGTCTGGCCTCTGAACTGGCCCACCTTGCTGCCCCTCCAGTGCTGGCATGGCAGAAGGCCTCCACATTGTGGTGGCTCCCTGGGCACGGGCCCAGTTGGCTCATGTAGCAATCCACCCCTGAGACCCAAGAATTTGGCCAGTCAAAATAGTGCAGCCTGGAGTAGTGTTGGGGCTGCTGGTTCCAGGCTTCTCTTCATGGGAAAAGGCATTATCTCAGAAAAGAAAATTTCAGGTCATGGTTATGTTAAAGAGTGCATATTGTTGAGATGCCCCTGGTGATCACAGATCTTATGTGTTCAGAAATGAAGTGGTTACATCCCCGGCACAGCTGGAAATAAGCTTTCAGTGGATTATATCTACAAGTGATGGCATCTAATTGCACATGAGGTTTTAGAAATCCCCAGTGAGGATCCAAATGTGCTAAATGATTTCTGTTTATCCTTTCCTACAGGTTTAAGTGCACAGATAACTGGAATTGGTGACTGCATGTGTGCTCACAATACTGTGCATTTGTTCCACAGGCAGGTGGCAAGTTTATTGTTGAGTCTCAGTAGTGAGGCAGCTCTGGGAGGGCATGCAGTGAGGTTGGAGGATGCCATCTTACATTCATTGGCAAGGGAGAGTCCCCATGAATGGGTCAATGGGTACCAGAGTGAAAAACTATTTGAGGATCTAGTAAGGAGTAAGTAGTGCTGGATTTAGGCACAAGCCAAGTAAGCCATTGCTTAAGGCCTCACATTATGAGGGGCCTCTAAATATGTCTGAGGTAACTAAGTAGATTTAGCATAACTAAAATTGATAATGCAAATAAGGCTTTTTGCAAGCTGTATGTTTTATTTAGTTGTTTTTGTTGCATCTTTGCCTAGGTATATATGCAAATATAACAGTTCACTTATTTTTTCATTGCCCTTTCTGTTATAATGTAATAAATATTATTCTCTTTATTTTTTATGGTACGAGGCCTCTGAATGTTGATGGAGTTTGGGGCCTCAGCATGTCTTAATCCAGTCCTGGGAATAAGACAAAGACTAAGGGGTGGAGTTAACCAGGTGGAACTGATTAAAATAAAAACAATGGCCTGCAGTGAATGATAAATTGTTACTTAATAAAGCTGGAGCCCAGCTAAACCACATTCCTGGCATCTTTTCCTGTCTTCCTTTGCTGTGTGACAATACTTTGTGGAACTGTGTCCTAATGCTTTAACATTATTCTAACTTCGAAAATATTTTTCTGCAATGCACACATCTGTTTCCAAGAGAGACATTCATTAGCCCTCATGATGCGTACATTACTCTGTGTATGTTACCCAAAACTTGAGAGTTTCAGCAGTCATTTTTTCCCCTCCAAGTTTTGTTGATTAGGTTTGAATAAATAGAAGTCCATGTCATACATTTCCATATTCTGTGCCTTTTTATGTGGTTACTCTTACCGTCTTCAAGATAATAGTAAAATCAATATGTATTTCTACAGATTCAGAGGGGTCATCCATTGTAGAAGAAAAGATCATTTGACAAAGATTTCATTATATACATACTGTTTTGGATAACAGCCAAATCTTTGTTGGCAGGAATATACTCATTAAGAGTTTTATTCTGCAAATGCTGAATACTCTGGCCCTGACCCAGACAAGCTGCTATGCACATGCTTGTTTTTAAGCAGACGAGTAGGCACATGGAAATTTAATCTGTTTAAACACCTCACAGGTGTTAGACTGAATTCGTTCAGATCATTTATAAACAAGAAATAAAGTGGTCAAGCTTAATTGGTTTATTAATTAAACATTAGACATCCAAAATTACTCAATACAATACTGAAAGACAAACTCATGGATCAGGGGTCCAGCACCTAGAGCTCAAATCTGACTTGCTTCACAGTTTATTGGGTTTTATAGACTGCTTATTTACTTCTTTCTATACTTTGTGGTTCATTATGTAACTAACATTGTCTAATTAACAGTAAAATGTTGGTTGCTGGGAGTAGTGAGCAGGTGGGTGCTGGGTGGTGTTACTGGCCTATGTTGTTGCAGATCAGACTAGATAATCAGGGAGTCCCTTCCGGCCTTAAATTCACCCATTTTCACCCACTGAATTGATCTGGATGTGCCATATGCTAATCAGAATCTTACAACTGACAGTCAAAAGTTGATTTGTTTTATAAGTTAGCTAGCTGGTAACTAAACTAGCATAAACAATGGAGGTCACTGTGTCTTTTCATTGGAAGACTACACCTTTCCGCAACTCACCTGAGCACAAATTTCCTTAGCAAAGCCATAAATAGCTTCCATGTGACTTAGAATGAGAACATAACATTTCACTTACTATCTCCTCCTGATCATTAAACTAGATAAAATTCTATCTTCTCAAGTACAGTGAGCTAAGAAACAACAAACAAGACCACTCCCAAACAGTCTAGGCATATTAGAGGATGTGACAGAGAATAACGATAAATGACATGAATTTTTAATCAAGTATTTTAAAATATTACTTTAACTGGTTTGCTATAATACCCTGGGGAAAATCCAAGGAAGTGTTTTATGATTCATACAACATTAGTAGTTGCTGTGCCAGTTCAGTGATTTATAGCTTCAACTTTTTTTCTGCCTCTTTATTTTGTGATAATTGGCTTACTGTTATCATTACTGACATCAGTAATAGTTTCAATGACTTTCCATTTTTCTGCCTGCCTTAACAAAACTTGTGTTCACTGAAGGCAACATAGATGCAAACAAATTGATCTGAGCCTATTTAAAATTTAGCAGCAAGACAAATACAATTTTAAATCCGTGAGATACTCAGATACTACAGTGAGAAGGGGCAGATAAGTACCTTGTTCAGAGAGAAACAGATGTAGATAAATCCATTTATAATTTAAATTACAAATCCCCGTATTTTCTAAATTTTCCATATTTTTATACTAAGAATACACATCTACAGAACTGAATAATTGCATAAGCAATCTTTGATCATAGCCTGATTTGACAGCTCACATGATTTTGTAAAAGCTACAATCTCTGCACCAACCCATCACATTAGAGAAATAGAAAGGGAAGAAAAGATGATTATACTTGTCAGCACTCCAAAATATCTGTCCTGAACTTATCCTGAAGATGAGATGAAATTTGTTAGGGTACAGTGGTTATTAAAACAAACAAGTAATACAGAAAAGCATCCAACTAGTGAGATTTAAATAGCTAAACAGCTGTTGAACACTGGAATAAACCACAGTTTAATAATACTTTAGCATCAGCAGCTGCTATGAGCTTGCAATGAAAATGTATTACCTTTGTTGCAGAAAACACTAGCCAAATCTTATTACTGTCCACTCCTGTTTTAAGTAAGTGAATTTGCAGGACGGTCAAGACTTTTCATATCTATTCCTTTGACATTTTATTTTTTAATAAAAATACTTTGCAGGCATTAAGAGAATTTTTCTAGAGTCAATTAGAAAAAAATATATTAGAATATAGGACACATAAAAGGATGTGCTAACAAAAAATAATGTGATAAAAAGTTCCATCCCACTACATGATGATAATTTGGTTCCCCTGTGTGACAAGGTGTACAGACAAGGATCTCAGGTCACTTCTAGATTACAATGAATTTTTCTGGTTAAATGCTACTGAGAGTATAGGATTCGGAGGGTGTTGCTACCCACCTATAAATCCTAGTGTGCTAGATGCCCTGAGCTTATCATTGTTACCCCAAAAAGCAGAGCAAGGATGTGACCAGCACACTGCACTTCCGGGCAGCTTCCAATAGTTGCTGTTTTTTTCCTGCAATTCTGGTTCAAGTTTAAAGAGGCTTTTCAATGGCAAAATCCCTTAGATAATGGACGTGTCAGTGATGTCTGCTTTTTCTGGCATACCAGCTGATACAAGGAGTACAATTCAAATCATGATGTGCTAGCAGTGATGACTGTCTCTGAAGCATTTAAATCTCAGTTGTTGAGCAGAGGGTTAACAGATACCTCACAGGAGTTCTTCAGAAATTGTAGAAACTTGTTAGTAAGGAACGGGGCTTGGCCCCCACTTTTGAGCTAAGGAATGGTATACAAATGGAGATGTCTTTTTTTTAATATATTTAGAGATTTTGGTTGCGAGAGGTCTTATTTCTTTGTTTGGTTGGAATTGCTGCTGCAGAAAGCCATTATCCTTTGCATTGTTCTGTTGCCAACTAAATCATTTTCTGTGTTGGTCAGTGATGATTTTAACTGTAGACCGTGCAATCAAATGATAAAGACCCCTATAACATAAATGTGGCATTAGCCTTCTGATGTCTGATGCAGCTCATGTGACTGGTAACAGGTAACAGGTTTCCAGGTTCCGGCCAGCAATCATAGCTCAGTGGCTAGTCATTTTCACCTCTGCCTGCCTGTTGGTGAACCGCACTCAAGAAGATAGAAGTTGCTGGATGCTCAGCACTTTTGAAAATCAGACCACTCCGCAGAAACCTAAATGTGGATTTGGCAAACTAATTTTAGACAACTATTTCTGACAATCTTGGCCAAAATGTGTTGAGACTGTCAGTGCAAAAACAACCTTTACTTAAGGCTAAAAGCTGTAATCGAAGTGGCATTTGTGGAGTAAATAACTGAGCAGGGCATGTAGCTGTGCAAATTGACAGAACAGAGAATTATTGCAAAATGTAAAATGTGCCTGTTCTGAAGTAATATGCACCCATAGACCCAACAGGAATACAACATAAGAAGAGAAGTATGTACTATTTTTAGGGTTCTCTACACATGAAAGTTAATCAGGAATAAGGTAGGTATGAATTGAAAATGGATTAACTATTCCCATTTAACTCCAGACATAGATGTGGTTATTTTGTAATAAGAGTGTCTTAAATAAGGAAAATAAGCAAGGAGTCCTGTGGCACTTAAGACTAATACATTTATTTGTCATATGAGCCTTCATGGGAGAAAAATCCCACTTCATCAGACCCTTTGAAGCATCTGATGAAAAGGGATTTTCTCCCACAAAAGCTCATGCAATAAACAAACTAGTCAGTCTTTAAGTGCCACAGGACTCCCTCCTTATTTTGCTGAATTAAACTAACATGGCTACCCCTTTGGAATTTAAATAAGAGAGAGTTTAAGCCAAGTGAAGGGAAGATTGCCATTTTGTACAGAAAGACTTTGAAACCTCAGAAGGGGAGGATTATTGTGATCTGGCCAGAGAGCTGAATCATGAAGGGGCACCCTACTTTCTATGATTCATGATTTTGAAAATTAACATGTTAAGAGTATAGTAATAAAGACAGCAGTAGGTTTCATGTTAATATTTCTTCATTTTGGTTATTAGTCTCTAATGATAGCAAATATTAAAAGCATGAAGTAGAAAGTAAACTTCAATCTAATCACTCTTACTTAATACTTTTTTGGGAAAAGGGGACAAGCATAGGTGTTTGAACACTTAAAAATCAATGGAACTGTGTGGAGGGAGAGGAGGCGAAGGGGATGGTTTTTAGATTTACTGTAAACAATCATACTCCTGTGAATTCTAAATTCCCTTTTTACGAAGGATTAAAGGCATAGATACTTTCTGTATGCACAACAGACGACAGTTCAAATTCTTGGAAGCTAATCTGGCTGTGTGTTTACATTCTGTGTGCAGAAAGCCAGCCATATGTGGAGCCTATCTGGAGAGCAAAAAGGACTCAATCTAGCAACCTTAGAGACCATTTTCAAAATAAAACCACTTTTCAGGTCCTTTCCTTTCCTTCCAGGATATAATTTAGGATATAATTTCCACTGAGACATTTTTATTTATTTAATTATAGTGGTAGCATTAAGAATGTCAGCTGTGTACTCCATTATACTGGATGCTGTACAAACAGAAAAAACCGGCAGCCCTGACCAAAAGACTGTACAGTTTAAGGTGCACTGCTGCATCCAATGATAAAGTTAAGGGAGTGCAGTTCTTACAATGTAAGTCAGAATTCAAAGGAAAATATTTGTGTAACGATAGCTGTTTCTACATTCTCTAGAAAAAGAATATGGTAATATCTTGCATTGTTAGCCTGCCACCATTGACCTCTTGCTTAGTTTTCATTCCAGAAACTGCCCCCAGATCTGAACATATAAAATTGATTAAAAAAAAAAATCAGTGAAGAACTAAAAATCTCCTTGGGTACCTACTTCCATCTTTAGGTACTGAAATACCCTTCAGAAATCTGGTCTGAAGAATCTGGTATCCCAACATACTAATCTTTCTGCACTACAGAAAAAGAATTTTCAGTGACTCACTGAAAATGCAAGGAAAGAAAAAGTTGGCAAGAATTGAATCTATATCTACGTATTTATTGTTGGAACTTAACTGAGAAATAAAAACAGTTTATTTGGCCCTGAAGCCCTCAAAATCTTTAGTCTGCAAAAGTTCCAATATTTTTTCTTGTCCTTCATATTTAAGGCATTTAGAAAAGGAAATACACACAGTTACTGGCAGAATTTTGGTACCATAACAATAGAAGGGTAGAGAAGTTTAGGATGTATTTTCTAAACATTTAAAAAATAAACAGAACTGTATTAATATCCAAAGGAAAAAAATAAGTGGAAAAATTGTTCCTATCTTGGTCTATGTTTTTAGACAAACTCTAGTTAGTTTACGGAAATTGTATATAAGGATTAATCGCCCCAGCTTTAGGAATATTTTTTGTGATCACCCAATAGCCCTTCTCAATACAGACATCATTTTTTTTCTGGGAGTGAGCTCTATGCAAACACAACCCTGCACATGTGCAGAGCCCCAGTATAGTGAGCTGGACTCCCAAGCAGGCAGGTAGACTAGAAATCCCAATTTTATAGAGAGAGTTCTGATATTCAGGGATAAAAAAAAGAAAGGTGCCTATTACCCCTCTCTCCCACCTGCTGTTTCCATTTTCATTCTTGCTATTTGGTCAGCCTGCTCCCAAGTAGTAGAAGGGTCTGTTTGCTCAGGGCCCCAATGAGCATTTACATCCTAATCTCCATTTTATATTTTCAGTCCTTTCCAATTCATGCTGCTCTTCAAGGAATTCTGTGTTCTGTCAGGCAAATAGCAATGTAAAAATCATTCCCTTCCTGCAGTGAAAGAGTCTTAAGCACCAAAGCTTAGAAAGTGGTATTTTCAGAAGCGCAGTATAAACCTAACTTTGCTCCTTTGAATGTTAATAGTTTTACACTGACCTCAGTATGAATGTAGCTAGCTCAAGGTTTAGCACTTCTGAAAATCCCACCTCAGATGATTCTTTTTCAGTTTGTGATTTTTGCTTCCTATTTTTAAGATTAACATCACTATTTTTGTAATTAAAATGATCAGTGGTTAAGAATAAAGTTCAAGCAATTATCTGTTAAACCATATTTACCTCTAATTCCGTCTTATTTCTTGTTGCAGCCACAGTTGCTCTCCTCATCTTTCCAGTAGGAAACAGTTTTGCCCTGGTATCTTTTAGAGCCCTTCTGTTCCTAGCTAAATATCCTTCTACCTGTGTTTTTCATAAGTTCTCTTATTACTTTGGTAACTAACGGCTTACTACATAATTTACAAGTCAAAAACTCAAATGGGAAAAAATAAAGGTTCTAGAAAATAAATAGATTCTAATAAAATTAAAATATTAATTTGGTGAGGTATCTATTCTAAAAAGAGTACAGCAACAAATATATAATATTCTAATGGTTGAATATAAACTCTAAGCCCAACATATGAGGGGGAAAAAAAAAAGATTTGTGATTTCTTTAGAGAATCCAGTGACTGTGAAGAAATGTAAAATAGATATTCCTGCTTCTAAAGCTTGTCAATTTTATAAGTAAAGTTACTTTTAATAAATGGAAATGTTACTTTTATAAGCAGTATCATAGTATCACTGTTGGAAAGCCATACATGACAAATTTGTGTGTGCTAAATATGGCCCTGATTTAGCACTGGATTTGTTTAGACTAGCCCTTGCTTTAGTAGGCCTCTGTGGAAGCACAAAGGTCTGACCAAATGGTTCCAGTTGCTAGAGTAGGGACTTCTGTTTGGTGTGTTAGCTGGACCTCATTTAAACAGACTTTCAACCAAAATTCTATTTTAATGGAAGCTGTTGTTCACAAATATTATAATTCCTAAATTTTCCTATTAACTCACTGATTAATGTAAAATGCATTTTTACATTTTGCATTAGTGCACTTCTCAACAAGACCAACAAACCAAAATGATATGAAGTTTGGATGCCAAGCTTTTTGACAAAAGATCAGCAATGGTTTAAAAAAGTCAGTAACAAGTAAATGTTTTAAAAACATTATTCAAAGCTGTGTTCTGATTTTTTTCCCCAAACCTCACAGAAAATTTCGAACTCAAATATTGTGCATCATGTGGAATTCAGAAGGATTAGTTTCTTTTAGAAGAATTATGGTGATCAGCCTCATAAGTGTGCTTGTGATGGGCAAGTTCCAAAGGGATAGCCATGTCAGTCTTGTTCAGTAAAACAAACAAGGAGTCTTGTGGCACTTTTAAAGACTAACAATTTTGCTTTAGAGTGGTTACATATTATTACTTTAATGCTAGACAGTTGTGACGGGGCAGTTGCCTCTCACTGGCCAGGAAAAGGTTAAGAAGCTATACAAAAAATAGCTAATAGTAAGGAGCTGTGCGGCAGCCAATGAGGGCCAGGAGGCGAGGATAAGAGTTGCAGAGAAGAGCAAGGTTCTTGAGGAAGAATTGTCAGCACTCTGGACAGAGCAGAGGCTGGCTACTGGGACTCAGCAGAGCCAAAAATATTGAAGCAAGGGCAGGGAAGTTACTGGGACAGAGGGAGAGGTTAGAGAAATAAAATGGAGGAATTGTGTGGGAGATACAGCAGAGGGCTGCTGAAGAAGGTTGCCACACCATAGGGTCACTAAACTGGGACCCAGAGTAGTGGGCAGCCCTGGAAAGTGGCTAGAAAGGACTTCAGAGTCCCCTGGATGGGAGGAGCAAGCACTGGAATTTGAGTGGCAGGCCAAGTCACAAGAAGGAGAGAACAGTGGAGACGGAACTGAGAGCAAGACAGTCCAGAGAGGGGCCATCCTCCTATTTGAGAGCAGATAACAAGCAGTAGGAACCAAGGCAGTGAGGTGGATCCTGTTACACTAATGTACAGAGACTTAAGAAATGACCCAGTAAATGTGAGTCTTTCCATTTATTTCAAAGGAAAATTGATCAGCTTCTAATCTCTGCTACAAAAAACTTTTTTTTTTTCCTAAAAGAGGAAACGTGAAAGATGGGTGACTGGATACAAAATAGAAGCTATCTCTTTTTAAACAACTTTTGAAAAAGTAATTATGTACAATAAAGTTGTATATGCCTAATAGTTTATACTCAGACACCAAATACTACCTGTAGTAATTCTAATTCCTAAATTGCCATATCATTAACTGTAGGATCCTACTATGCAATATCCACATACCTTAGTTCCTCAAATGATGGTGTGGTCCAGTGAAAGAAAGAATGAGTTCACTAGTGTTCTATACCACTTGTTGCACTTCAAGATGCTTTCGTGCTCTCAGTAAAATTGATAACATATTTGTGCTTTGTAAGACAATATCAAATAGGTGATATTCAATAGTGAAAGTTATTTACTTCACTTTTGTGTAGTGGCTTGATGACTTTGGGTCATTTGTGTAGAAGAGGGAACTAAATTTAACTAAAAACATTCTGATTCAGACCTTCTGTTTGTTTGGTGCAAATGTCTGTGTAGACAATTTTTTCTGGGATAATAGTGCTCTATTTTGATACAATTTAAGTCAGTGAAGAGCTGACTTAAGCTAAACTGAAACAGGACACTCTTATTCCAAAAAAATGTCCATGCACAGAGTTGCACCTAAATAACCAAATATATGAATCATAACTGATTTCATTTTCTCATTTACAGTTCCCATGAAGACAAGGCCTGAGTTCCAGAAAATGTAACATTATGACCTTTCAAATATTTTTTTTTTCAGGTTTGATACCATGAAGGAGGTAACTTCAGTGAAAAGCAAAAGCACTGGACACTCTAAAAGTAAATGATTATGTTGTGGGGGAGTGGGGCTCAGGGGTACAGACCCCACACTGCGAGAGTGTGTCCCAATCGAGAGGTAAGAGACCAGACCACTATTTTTTGTTTAACTACTATTTATGTAACTTTTATTGTGGTAGATAGGGTTACAGAAAAAAATAGGTTAAATGAGAGATTAATATTGTTTTTCTAATGAGTTTTAACAATATTGTATAAAAATTATCAAATTCTATAATAGCAGCAATTATGAATATTCCTATTACTAAAATTAAAAAGCTTGCAACTCCTATTAAATCCCACTTATCAAAACCCATACAAACTGCAGTTTCAGAACTCTATTTCTTTAAGGCATTTAAAAATCCTTGTATTTTAATTTAAAGTACAAATTAATAGCCCAATAGACAGAAATAGAGCACTAATACCACTCAAATGCCTATCCTAATCTCAGTGCTTAATCCTGAAGTAAAATCCCAGTGCCAGTCCTGGTTGGTGCAGTTTAGCAGAGTGGAGTTCATGGGAGACAGGGATAAAGCACAATCCGTGGGCAAAAGAGCTTTTCTATTTAACACACACACTGAAACACCACGCGCAGCCCTGGACAGCACAAACACCTTGCTTTCTCCCCCTTGCTCTCCAGACACCATGGGTCATGGTCTGGTGAGACTAGCCATGGGCTGTTTGCAGCTAGGAGTTACAAGGGTCAGCTGGGGTGCCTGGCAGGGGATAGTAGTGGGTTTATTCTTTCCTCACACTCTTTCACTCTGCTGTTGCCCACATTGGATTGTGGGACAGGAGTCAGAGGTAACAAAGACCAGCTTGATTTTGATCTCTGAGGTTAGTAAATTTAAAGCAGTAATATAATACATATACACACAACCCCAAAATATGTTTCCCAATTCAAATCCCGAATTTGTCCAGGTTATATTTACCACATCTGGATGTTATCTCTGGAGGAACAGACAGCAGACCCGTTTCTTTGAGATAAAGTGAAAAACGTGAGAGAACAGCCTGGTGCTGAAATTTGTTCAACTGAGCTCACATCTCACCATGGCTGCCTGCGGCCATAAAAATCAGAGCCCACCGGTCTGATGTCAACCCACTGTGTGCTTCTCAGAAAATCTGCACTTGACCAGACCAGTGTTGAAATCGGCTTGACCGAACTTACAGTTCACCGTAGCTGTCTGAGACCATAAAAATCAGAGCCCACCATGCCTGGTTGCAACGGTTGAACATCCCCTGCCACCCCCTCTGGATATGCCAAGGCCAGTGGTCCTGCAATCTGAGGTGACCAGGTGAAAAAGAAATTAGTAAAAAAGTCAAAAAGGACAAAGAAAAGAAAAAAGATCTATGAAAAGAGAAAAAAAGAAAAGAACTGCAGGCTCCCTCAGTGATCAGTCACAGGGTTCAATGCCTCCGTTATGGATAGTGGGGAGTACCTTGGGGGTGGCCAAAGCCCTTAGTGACATGATAGCCTGCTGACCTATCATTTCTCCCACATGTCCTGAAACAGAGCCCCCTATTAAAAGGCAAAAACTTCCAGAGTTTGCATATCTTGCTTGCCAGGAAACTTCTGACCTTGGTCAGTAGCTTTTTTTCCTTTTCTTTTTTTTTTTTTTTTTTTTTCCCCTGAGATCTGCAGATGTTCTTATCACTTTCCAGAGTCCGGTCTGAACCAGTCTGGGGTTACTTGCAGCAATTTTCTTAGAAAACTGTTATTGCCTGCTGTTTTCTGACCCTGAAAGACAACACCAAGTAATTATTCTCTAATCAGGGGGCCTAGCAGGTTACATCCCATCACCCAGGCTGGAGTTTAGACATAGCATAATTCAAGTGGGAAAATTCACCTTTCACAGGTTACTGAATATCTTTAACATTTTTGATCATTTTAATCAAAATACTTCCTTGTCTGTGTTATTTTTGTAACTCTAAGCTTTTATAGTAGCTTTGTTTTATTTAACATAACAAATTTTTTAAAAAATCCTTTATTTTTTTCTCTTCTTGAAACGAAGGGGTCATTTAGGTATGCATCTTACTAAAAAAAGCACCTTTGGATCACTATCAAAACAAACTGAATTTCTAAGAAATTTTCATAGAAATTTAGAAATGGACCAAGCATATGGACTTGTACCAATCTACATGGAAAAAAAATAGCTCAGTGAACAGTCTGTGCCTTTATGGTTCTATATAGTACTGGATTTCAAAATTATTTAGAGTCCTGTTTGTTTTAGTGCCTTTTCCAAAATAGAAACTGTTTTATCACTTTGCTTTTTAAGCTTCAAAGTTCAGAAGAAAATGCTTTTCTAATACTAATACCTCAAAAATCCCTTTCAAGGATCTACTTTCAATACTCATTGTCTAAGCCCTTATAAAAAAAGTATGATTTGAATTACAGAATGCCTCAACAGTTTTGCTGTTTCCATTATACAGTTCTGTTTTTGAGAGGTTTTATAGTATGGTTGGATCTATGCAGAGCTGTTTGTGTAATCCTTTCAGGGTTTCCTATATTTGACAGGATTTTGAATGGTTTCTATGGCACTATAAAGATATTGTGCAAGGGATTTAATCAGTAAATATATTATAGTGAATGTATATAAATAGTGTAACATGAAGATATGTTATATAGGGTTATATATAAAATGTACCGTATATACTTGGGTATAAGCTGACCTGGGCATAAACCGACCCCCAATTTTGAGCCCAGAAAAGGGACAAAAATGTGTGACCCGCATATAAGTCATGACCCCCCGTTTTGGCCTTGGCCCCTAATCGCCCCACCCAGTGCTGCTGCTGGCTTCCCCTGGAGTTCCCAACAGCTTCCCTAACCCCCAAATCTCTGTTGCTGCTTTCCCCCTGCTCTGCCCCTTCCTCACTGAAGCCCCCTGCTCCTCCTGCTGCCCCTCTGCTCTGCCATTTCCTCACTGCTGCCCCCCTGCTCCTCACTGCTGCCCCCCTGCTCTGCCCCTTCCCCACTGCTGCCCCCTTGGCTCCTCACTGCTGCCCCCCTGGTCTGCCCTTTCCTCACTGCTGCCCCCCTAACTCTTCACTGCTGCCCCCCTCCTCCTCCTGCTGCCACCCTGCTCTGCCCCTTTCTCACTGCTGACCCCCCGCTCCTTTCTCAGTTCCCTGCTGCCGCTCTTCCCAGCCTGCCAGGCATCCCCCCACAAATCCCCAGTCCCTGTCGCTGCTTCCCTGGGCTCCTCAAAAACCCCGGGTCCTCCTGCCACTTTCTCCGGACTCCCCAACCCCCCCCCCCAAATGCCCAGGCCCTGCCATCCCTTCCTTGGCCTTCCTGAAACCCCCCAAACCCTCCCAGCCGTCCCATCACTTTCCCCGACTCCCTGACCCCCCTCCCCAATCTCCGGTCCCTGCTGCTGCCTCTCTGAATCCCCCCCTCAATGTCTAGGCTGACCCTCCCCACAAGGTCCCCTTACTTGGCTGCTCTAGGCGCCGCCCAGCCCGGCTGCCCAAGATGGCCAACTGGCACAAAAATCGTGGCTTATACACGATGATATGTGGGATTTTATTCTCTTTAAAAGCTTATAAATACTAAAGCTTGGAAATGTGCAGATGCCATGTAGAGTTGAATACCGATTAATGATTCTGATATATAAAAATACACTTACTTAATTTATAAACCATTTAATTTGCTTATGTACCAGATTTTTAGTGAAAAAAAAAATCATGAGCACCTTTACCACATGGACATCCTTTGGAGGATAAAAATGGTAATGTTACATGTGGCTATATCCTGAAATAAAGGTGTCACTTCAAGTGTGGAGGAAAAAATGCTGATGTTTGTTGTCACACTCTAGTTTAAAAATCATCACTCTTATTCTTAAAAACTTCCTGATCCTTGAGCAAAAGTATATTTTGCACAAAGAAGATGATGACGACGATGTGTAGAGTGTGAATACACCAGTGCTTTTAATCGCACAGAGGAAAGTACTGTTTTCTTTAAAACTGACAGGAGCAAACCCTGAAAACAGGGACAGAAGTGAGTACTTTTGGGTGGGAGGGAAACACATATTCAGCAATTTATTTCTCAAGTCTGACAAAAATGCTAAATCCGGTCCAGAGTGCCCTGAATAAGAGCTATGTATTAAAAAACCCTCTGTAGTCTGAAGCAATTTAAGTATTGCCCCTGGAACTTATTTAACAGCAAGAAATGTTGTTCTGAGAGCCCTCTCACTGTTTGAAATTAAGAGGACATGAATGTATGCCAAATGGGATTTTGTAGCTCATAGCATCACTTTTGCAATAGCCTCAATTAGGGTTGAGAAGGCAGTTCTATTATAACATTCTATTTAACGGTACTTCAAACTTGTTAAAAATATGATTCTTTGTGCTAATGTTTTCATATTTGTTTACAGTCCAAACATGAATTATTTTGAAAAATGTGTTATAGTTCAACCTGGCTGGTTGTGAGTTGTGGGAATATGAAAAAAAATCATTTTTCATCAGTAGAAAAATATTTTAGGTGACTTTACACTGCAATTACAGTAACTTCAAATTATTAAGGGACTTTGTGATAGGCTGCTCCCCCGATCTGGTCCAGTGTGCTGCTGTGACCCTCCCCTATTACCACTCCTGAACCCTGATTCACTTCACTTTGCCATTCATTCCAGCCTGTCGCATGCAATTGGTCATAAGCAGTGGGTGTGTGCCCTCTGGCTACTCAAGGGACAGTCCCCAAGCGAGCACCCCTGACCCCAGTTTCCTCACTGGGACCCACTATCTTACAGGGACTGAGACCCACTCCCAATTACTATACACTCAAGTCCGTTCCATTTAATAAAGAAATGGATCATCCCTGGCCTTCTTTACTCACACCCTCTAAAGACAGCTTTAGGTAAAACAACTACTAGTTTATTGACTAAATTACAATTTTAAGTGAGAAAATAGCCAATCAAAGCAGAATCATAATATAAATGAGTCAGGAGTGATCACAGGAAAATAAAAGGTAAAACACACATACTAACCTAATATCTCTACCTAAACTGAATTCGTTGTCCAAGTGTATGCTCAAGAAGTTCAGCTGTCAGACATTTGTACAGCCAGTCTCTGCTTGGTAGGCAGAGCCCAGATCTTGATTGAAGTTATTTCAAGATGGAGATTCCCAGGCAAAAAGCCCCAAATCATTCCAAGTGTCTCTCTTTGTTTCCAAACCCTCTCAATCCCTCCCCTTTTGGGCAGAGGTGATCTCTTCATTTGGTATCAACCAGGGACCTTAATTTGCATATTCTTTGTTTCCTCCTGCAAGTACTTGCTTGTTCACTGCTTTGGTTGTCTACATGTTGCTGGAAGAGTGTTTGGTCTGTCTCCCTCCAGAGCTATGCAAGTCATGCCACATATCTGTGCACATACATGATGCTACAGGAAACATGATTATCATAGTAATCAGGTAGAATAGGTTACAAATACTTTTGAAGGAGCCTTGCATGGCCTACTTTGTGTACAATCATACAATCACAATGCACAAGAGACTGGAAACAGTTAAGTAGATCATACCTTAGAGGCGCACAGACATGCATCCCATCGCAGGCTCACTATGGGCTAATGTGAGGCTTTGTAGTCCACTGCCTTTTGCATGTTTAGAGAAATCTGGCTTGGAAATAATAGTTGCACATTTTAAAATTGCAAAACCCAGTCATAACTCTGCCACACTGCACATATATCTTTCCCCCTGATATTTGTGCTTGTTGTCTAATGAAAGCATAGAGAATTGACCATGCATATCTATATGCAGAATTTGGCCATAAAACAAACCATAAAAAAATAGAGCTGATCAAAGAATGAAAGTTATGTCTTCAAGAAAAATAATTACTTTCCAGATCTAACCTAACTACAAATACAAGAGGATTATCTTCACAAATATTTACATGGCACAATTTCAGCCTAGATGACCAGAGAGGAGTTCACAGATAAACTGATTAAATTTCACTTTAACTCATCACAAACCTTAAATGAGTTCTATGTAGCTCATATATCAAGGTACACCACAGAACACAGCTTTCTTCATGTACTCATTCTAATTACTCAAATTGACCACACAAGCAGTTGTACCTTCAAATCTAAATTACAGTTTTCTCCTTCTTTTTCCCCATAAAACCTAAAGAAACAAACACATGTTCAACAAAATGTATTACTTGCCAGCTAAGTGCATAATGTGATCTAGTAGCCGTACAGCTTAAAACAAATGTTACAGCTGAAATCAATACCCAAACATTGATTTTACAAATCATAATATGAAAATGAAATAATGGTTGTATAAATTAAACCCAAGCACAAAAGGAGCACTAAAACTAATATGAATTAAACCCAAGCACAAAAGGAGCACTAAAATTAATATAATCCTTTTTTTATGAACTGTGCATGTAAAATAAGTCTAATGGATTTACAAGGAAATATCCCACAGAGAGGTTTTAATGATGACATAAATCACAACAGCTCAATTTATCTGTAAAAGTACAGTATGCATACTGTAAAATCTACAATCCCTATAATGTCATTCTCTTTCCACCTGAAAAGTTGTTTGTAGAATAACTGCTACACTACCTCAATATTTCTTTATGGAAGCAGAGCTGACAATCTTGTAAAACTTTTATATTTTCTTGTGAAGTTATAGTCAACTACACTTTCTTTCTGTGCACAAGTTAAAGGGAGTACAGGTGACTGTCCTTTCCATGAGAGAATTTAAGATGCAGTCAGTCAGAGAATCTGACTGTTATCTTTCCACAGTGTTTGAAAGGATCAGCTCTCCCTTTTGATACAGTTTTCAGTAAAGTGGTGGGTTCAGCCTGAGGCCCCACTGGTGGACCTTGAGGCTCTAAACAGTGGTCTTCATGGACAACTGTATTAGGAAGACAACTTGTATTTCGTCATGATTAGGAAATATTTCCTGAACCATGCTCTATAATTTTCAAATCAATATGTTTGAATCAGTTCCATCATTATGTGTAGGAGGTAATATTATTTTATTCATTCTTATATATATTGTAATAGTGCCACCAGGGGTTAAAGTATAATTCGGTGGGCCCTGGAACCCTCCTAAACTTCCTGGCCCCTCTCATGCATGTCTGGGCCCCCTTTCCACAAGTCTAGGCCCCCTTCACCCACCCCAGCTACTGCCCCCAGCCCCCATCTTGCTGCTGGTCCCCCAACCCCCCATTGCGCTGCACCATCTTCCCCACTGCCCCACGCTGACCCCCCTGCCCCGTGCCCTTTCCATGCTGGGCTGGCTCGCCTGTCCCTGAAACCCAGCCCCCAGGACCCCCTTACCCGTCTGCCATGTGAAGCTGCCCCAGCCTGGGCTGAGGCTCACCCCCCCCCCCAAAACCTGCTCCAACTGAGCAGGCTCAGGGCAAGAGATTTAAAAGCTCCCTGCCCTGTGGGAATGTGCCTGCTATTTTTAGGGCCTCAGCATTCTGTGGGCCCTTAAAAATAAAAAATGGAGCCAAAATACTGCATTCCAGCACCCACTATTTTTAAATGGTGGGCCCTGAAATGCAGTATGTCAGCTTCATTTTCTATTTTTAGGGGGCATGGACCACTGAGCCCCTAAAAATAGTGGGCCCTGGAATGCTGTTCTAGTGTGTTCCACCTTACTGTAACCTCTGTGTGCCACCACTTCTCCTGTAATCTCAAGAACTGTACTAGTGTGATCTGGGTATTTTATGAACAGCTGCTATCTGTTCTCTGGTGCTTCTGCTGGACTGGTCAATCTCTGGGAGGCAAGAAAAGGAGGTTCTGGCTTATCTGTTGCCTGTTTCTCTAGTGGGCTAAGGAAGGCCCAGGAAAAGCAGGATAAGAGCCTGGTGGGCTCCACTTGAGCCTAGGGAAAAAGAAATTGTGACTCCTTGACCTGTTTAAAATAATATGATCATCCTTCATCCTGAAAAGTTTGGACACCACTGAACTACAGGCAACAAAAATGACTTCTAATTCCATGGCTGCACTTTCTGTTTTAGAAATGTTACCTAATCTGTTAAACCATATAATTACAGGGCTGGAAGGGACCTCATCACGAGGTCATCAAGATATTACACTGAGAACACTAGAAGCATCTTTATTAGCTTTTTGCTAGTACTCAATGAACATTTCAGAATTTTTTATTTCCGTCTCTTTGTCTGTGGGACAAGTGTTGGATACAGAGAAACCTTTCCTTCTCTGGGCTGTCAGATGCTAGTTTTTTTGGACATCTAATTCTTGAACCATGTCTGACACCATGAAAAATGAACTGATTGTCCTAAGCTTGGTAATTTACTGAGTTCAATAAAGATATGATAAGTTACACCAACTGAGTATGCCCCACTACTGATAGGGCAAAGCAACAATGTTCATGCCAAAGAGTTCAATTTTTTATAGTGACAACCTTGAGCACCGAACTGGATCAAATGCTCATTCCACAGAAACAGGATTATGTAGTATCAAAATTTACATGGGGGATAAATAATATAAAAACATCCCCAAAGACCAGTTCTCTAGATCTACCATGAACTAGGTGTAAAAACTTTCACCAGATTTGACTGTATAACATGGTCCTTTTGTATCATAGATCAATGGTTCCCAACATTTTCTCTGCCATGGCACACCTTGCTACATTAAATTAATTTGAGGCACACTACTATATAGTTTCCAAATAAATTCATGAATATTCAGAAGCCAGTGAGTCAATCCAGAGCTCTTTGAGTAATTTTTCAAAAAAATTTGTGGCACAATTGCTCAGAGCTGATGGCACACCAGTTGGGAAACACTGTCATAGATTAACTATTTCATACCTATTTCTTCCTTTCTGATTCTGAAATTTCTTATAACTGCTGTAGACTATTAAAAGAAGCTAAGATCAATGGCAGCTATTTTTATGTACCCATGAGTTATTTAATTTTATTTCTGTACAGAAGTCGTATATTTTTGTACAGAGAAAATAAAATAATCCCCAGAACTATTGATATCCTTAATTAGGAACAATATTGTCCTATCCATTTTTAAGCAAAAGTCCCCACAGAAGTCTGCCTGTTATCCTGACCACTTACTGGTATGTTTTATTCTTTTCTTTCATATTTCCTAGTGTTTTTCAGATTATAAACTCTAGGGGCAAGAACCCTCTTTGTAGTGTAAGTACAGTATCTAATACAATGTTATAAACTCTAGGGGCAAGAACCCTCTTTGTAGTGTAAGTACAGTATCTAATACAATGGGGCCTTTTTGAATTACCACATATAAAAAAGTCCTGTGGCACTTTAAAGATTAACAAATTCCTTTGGGCATAAGCTTCTGTGGGTTGCAACCCACTTCATCAGATGCATGAATTGGAAACTATAGTTAAGAGGTATACATATACTTGCAAGGGTGAGAAACAGTACAATGGGGAGGGCAAATGCTAACAAAGCCAACTCAGTTAGGGTAGATGAGGACCATTCACTACAATTGATTAGAAGGTGAGAATGTGTGAACAGGGACAATTACGTTTTGTAATGAAATAACCATTCCAAGTCCCTATTCAGACCTAGTCTGATTGTGTCAAGTTTGCAGATGAGTTTCAGCTCTACCATCTCATGCTGAAGTTGTTTTTGAATTATGGCAACTTTCAGTATCCTAGAGTAGCCAGGGAGATAGAGGTGCTCTCCTACTGGTTTATGGATGTTACCATTTTTGATATCTGATTGTGTCTTTTTTTTTAAATACATGGGGCAGTCTGGTTTGGCCAATATACATGGAAGAGGGACATTACTGCCACATGATGGCACATACCACATTAACAGATGTGCAGGTGAATGAGCTCCTATTAGTGTGGCTGATGTGGTTAGGACAAGTGATCGTGTCAGTGGAGTCAGTGTGTGGGCAGAGCTGGCAATGGGGTTTATTCCAGAGATATGTTCCTGGATTAGAGTTCTTGTTGTATGGTGTATAGTTTCTGGTGAGCATTTGCTTCAGGTTGGCTGTCTGTCTGCAAGCAAGGATTGGCCTGTCTCCCAAGACTTGAGAGAGCAAAGGATCATCTTGTAGGATAGTTTATAGATCCTTGATGTGTTTGGAAAGATTTTAGCTGGGAAATATAGATGATGGCCAGTGGTGTTCTGTTGTTTTTCTTTGTTGGGTCTGTCCTGTAGTAGATAACTTCTGGGTACCTACTTGGCTGTGTTGATCTGTTTCTTCACTTCCCCAGGTGGGCACTATAGTTTTAAGAACATTTGATAGAGATTCTGTAGGTGTTTGTCTCTGTCTGAGGCACTGAAACAATGCAATTGTGCCTTAAATGTGGTTTTATCCCTCAGCCAGAGACAACACTTACAGGAGAAAAGAAAGTTGTTAGTCTTTAGGATGCCACAGGACTTTCGTTGTTTTTTGCTATATACAGACTAACACGGCTACTCCTCTGGCACATAAACAGTAGCCATTTTATTGGCTTGACAAAGGATACAGAAGGTGTTAAAATAAAGTACAGTTATGTATCTGTCCAGAACACATCTTCATGGTAACTAGTTTCAAGATGTCACATATTATGAGTCACATTTGTTTCTTTTACTTCTCCCAGAATTATGCTTATTTTTCCTGCCTTACATCTAGGCAGATTTATTTTTTATTGTGTAATGAATTGTAGTGTATATTCCCCCTCCCCCGGTTTTAAAATTGCAAATAAAGGTAGTCCAGATAACACTTAGCCATGCCCTGAGTGCAGGGGAATGGACTAGATCACTCAAAGACCTCTTCAGGTTCTTTCCAGTCTAACATTTCTATGACAGAATCCCTCAATCTGCTCATGATAACAATATCTTCCATGCAAAAGACAACTTATATAAAGAATATCATTTCTGAAAAAAGTAATTTTAGCTTACTCCAGGCAGCCTATGTGACTGTTGGGTATGGGGGTGTCAGACGCCATCACTCCAGATTGCAGCCAGGGTAGGAGACACGCTGAGCAGAGCTGAGAGGATGTGGTTGGGAAGGGCACAAGCAGCTAGTGCAGGGCTGGCTCAAGGGGATTTGGCATCCTGAGCTGGCTTTTCTATTTTGCATTTGGGGGGTGGCAGAACCCAGCCTACACTCCTGGCTGGCTCACCCTACCCGTAGGATGGGGAATAGCCAGCCCAGGGATGTGTGATAGAGTGGAGTTCAACCAATGGGCATGCCCACTCCGCACACAGGGACAGAGTGACCAGTTTGGGGACGGGCAGGAGTGCGGGCTCCAGCTTTTGGGATGGCCTGCCCCACCCCTGAAGTGGCACCATGGTCACCCATAAGCAAATAATGCCATGAGCTAGGGCCTCATTTGCTTATGAGTTGAGCTGAGCCTGAGCTAGTGCTCCTGCTGAGCACCACTGGATGGTGCCCAGAGCAGGGAGCTGAGACTAATGGGGGGGGGAGAAGAACAGCTCTCCAACCCAGGGATTGTGGGGAAGCTTGCTGTGTCCCATCCCTTCCTCCTCACAGCAGCAGGTATGAGGTTGCCTGGGTTTCACAAAAGGCAGCTCGGGGAGGCAGGGGACCTGACAGCACCGTGGGGGGTGAAGTGGGGAGCCCAGGGAGACAGTGAGGGCTAGAAGGGCAAGGGAGGTATTGCTGGAGGGTACCTTGGCAGGAACCAAGAAGTTGACCATGGCTGAGGTGGCCTGGCACTGTGCCCTCCCATCACCCTACTATCAGCAGTTACCTGTCATGTTTGCCACTTAGAGACATAGTGACTATAGTGAATCAATGTCTTTACCCTGCAAAACAAGCAAAGAGTCTGTGGCACTTAAAAGACTAACAAATTTATTTATCGCATAAATAAAAATATGTGATAAATAAATTTGTTAGTCTTTTAAGTGTCACAGGACTCCTTGATTTATTTTGCAGAACTAGACTAACACAGCTACCCCACTGGAACTTGTCCTTTACCCTGGTAATCTTTGATCACAGTTCCTAAAACAAAGCACACATTTTTTATGCAAAGCTACATAAATGTTGTTTTGAAGTTTTAAAACAAAGCTGTTCCTGAGTTATTGAAACAGAAGTGACTGAAAAATTATTTAGATGAAAAATGCTTTTAAAAAGCCCCGCATCTCTAATTAATAAATGGCTGCTGAATTTTTATGCAACCTGTAAAGAAAATAATTTGGAATGAGACCAAGTGGAAAACAGCTTGAAAGGTAAGTTTTTGGGGTAAACTTGAGGTTGCTAGAACTGGGGGTGTGGGATGAACATATCACCTTAATATTGTGACTATCATGAAGCTATGACAAAGCCAGAAAACTGCACAACTGTCACCGGTTTATAATTGTATTGGAATGTGGAAGCACTAGCTGATCTCCCTCCTGCCAGTCATTTCTCTCTCATTAACATTATCTCTACCCTTTTACCTATGTATTGTGTCTTACCACTTACATTCCGTTGATTGTCCAGCTAGACCCTTGTGTCTACAGGATAAGTAAGAGTTATGTAGCGGTTGAGAGGTCTATGCCACCAAACTAATACAGGAGCATTGCCATGTCTAGAATCTTCCCTTGCCTCTTTGGAGAATTTAGGAGTGATTTTTAATTCCCTGGTACCTGAGAATCAGTTGAATGAAAAAAAGCTATTTGGAGAAGAGGATAGACACCACTTTCATGGGCCAGCTCTGCAACTCTAGAGGTAGTAGTCATGCTGTAAACTTGAGCTTCAGTCACGAAGAACCCAAGTTGAATAACATGAAATAGGTATTTCCTTTCCAAAAGAGGGTGGGCCCAAATCTAAAATCTGAGAGATTCTTCCTCCCTGAAGCAAGTGACTCTTGGATTTGTACCCTTCAAACTCCTGCAATAGTGAGTTCATACCTGCCAATATTGTTTAGTACTAGTACTACTGTACCATCTAAAATCCCTACTCATGAATCAGGACCCATTGTGCTAGTTGGTGTAGACAGAAAAAACTGACAGTCCATGCTCCTAAGAACTTTCAATTTAAGTATAAGAGACAAGACAACAGCTGGGAGACTGTTAAGGGGAATAGGTACAGCTCAAGTTTAAACACCCCCATTGCTTGCAGAAGTGGGGTACTCTGTTAGATGCCCACTATAAAAACCACATAAGCACCTCTATAAGCAGGAACATTTCAGGTGGTAAATAGGTACCTTGACTCTACTGACATAACTCTGATGTGGAAATTTGGTAATTATTCCCCTTCAGAAATAGGTGTGCCCACAATAGGTTTTTTTGTCTCCATGAAATGGTAAGAGCGATTGTTGAAAGGTGAAGGAGGGTGTGGAGAAGAGACACAGCAAAGGACTGACCATCTACCATAGTGACTGGTGTGGCAGACTGACCTACAACCATGGGAGTAGCACAGCAGCTGCAGGAAGTAGAGCAGTTTTGTTGGATGAGGTTTTGTGTGTGTTTGGAAAAGGAGCTGGGAGACACTGATATACTGGGAACATGCGAGGCACTAAGGGAGGTGTCCCCTGTTAAATGCAGAGCACAGTCAGCAGAGCAGGTTTTTGGGGTAAGCGAGCAGGCAGTCGCCTTGGGCCCTGAGCAATACGGGGGGCCCTGTAGCGGTTGCCTGCTTCACTTACCCTATTGCTCACCCCAGAGCCAGAAGCTGCGGCTCTCTGCTGCCCGCCTGGCGTCTCTGCAGAGGTGGTGGAACAGCGCTCCCCCCACCCACAGCTAGCCATGTCTCCCCAGGGGGAGGGAGGTGAACGGTTGGCTGGTGCAGCGCTGTGGCTTGCCAGGATTGGGGCTCCCTGCGAAGAGTTCAGGCCACTTCACCCCCAGCCACCCCAGGCCTGAATGGGCCCGATGCAGGACCAGGGGGAGAGGTGGCCTCTATTTGGGCCTGGGGGTGAAGTGGCCTGAGCTCCTTGGAGCAGGCAGCCCCATTCCCAGCCAACCGCAGGCTGCTGCTCTCCCCCTGTAGGAGCTGGGACTTAGGGCAGCAGTGGAGGCCTGGGCAGGGCCGGCTCTACTGTGAGGCCAGAGCCAGCCATGGTTTCAGGTGACAGTACTTGGGGGCACTTGCACCCCCTGAAGACAAGGCTGGCTCCTGCCTCTCCAGCTCTTTCCTAGCCGCTCGGGCACTGTTAGTCAACCTGTAGCTGAACTCATGTAGGCAGAGTGCACTTTAAATCCCTCCCAGATGTATGCACTTTGGAAAACCGTTTTCAACTCCATGAATGAGATGGGGGGGGGGGGCGCCACAGCCCCTTGAGCCGGCCCTGGGGGCCCCAATTGCCGAAGGCCGCCTCTGATTGAGGGGTAAGCGCGGCTTTGGAGACGGGCACCCTGAGGAGAGCTGCAGGCACAGCCCGGCCGGCGGCTCTGCCCTGCGCGCGGGGGCGGCGCGCGAGCCACGTGCTGTGCCGCGGGAGGCCGCGTGCCAGGCCGGGGAGCGCGGGAAGGGGCCCGGCCGCCCTCCATGGCGCGGATGGGCGGCGCCTCTGCAGGTGGGTGTGCGGCCCGGCCCGGCCTGGGCCTTCAGCCACCCGCGCCGCTGCTCTGCCGCAGCCGCGGGCCTCGCGCGCCCGGCCGGGGGCTGCTGCAGCGGGGGTGTGCCCCGGCGGTGCCCCCTGCTGCTCCCCTTCCTCGGAGGGAGCCCCCGGCAGCCGCTGCTGAGCCGGATCCGAGCCCGCATTGGGCCCTTGCGGAGGGGTAAATGAGAGGGCCCGGTTCTGATGGAAAGAGCTGGTGACACACACTTGGGCATTAGATCAGGCGGGTATCCTGGGCAAATCCTGCCTGTTTGCAGCAGTTCCTCTTGCCCTTTCAGTGGGTACAGCCGTAGTGTCGCTGGCGCCTGGCACACGGGGCACGAGTCTTGGCACCAGTACCCCCAGTGTCAGGGATGGCCACGTCCCTGACCTGGGGCCAGAGTGCCCGCTGCAGTGCCCGTCTCTCCCGGCCCCGTCCTCAGGCGGGACACCTGCAGTGGCATCCGCTTCTCCTGGCGGGGGATGGAGGCCAGGACGCCCACTGCGGCATCCACCTCTCCCTCCTGGGGATCCAGGCTGGGGATCTGAGGCCAGGCTGGCGGCAGCAGGAACCCAACATGGGATCAGGCCAAGGGCACTGGATCGTGGCCAAGGGGTGGGGCCTGGGTTTGTGTCCATGCCCTGGGTCTTTCCCCTGGGCAGCAACATTCCTGGGTGCAGCATTTGTGGCCATATGCGCCAACTTCTTGCTGTGGGCTGCTCACTCTTTTTTGATGCCAGCAATTGCTTAGAACAGTGTTTCCCAACCACTGTGCCATGGCACACACAGATGTGCCATCAGGCCAGAGCAGGTGTGCCGTGGAATTTTTTGAAAAACTTCTCAGAGTTCTGGATTGGCTCATGAATATTCATGAGTTCAGTTGGAGGCTATATGGTGATGTGCCTCAAAATAAATATAGAAATCACGGTGTGCCAGGACAGAGAAAAGTTTGGGACCCACTGTCTGAGAAGTTCCTTAAATACGCCACAAGGATGATGGGAACCTGGGAGGCATAATTAATCTCTGTAAATGAAAATTTTGAATGAAAGGTCTTTGGGCAGTGTACAGATAATAGATTCAGATACCGTTCCAGTTTCTAAAAATGTTATATATTCTTGGCCTACTTGCGTACTTTTTATATAAAGCTGCAGCCACCCTCTCAGTCTCCTCCTCTTGCACCACTTTTAAACCTGAGAAATCTGAATCTGCTCCCACAACATCTACATTCCATCTGCTGCAACAGGCACATCCAAAAAATATTTCCAGTACACCTTCCAGTTGATGTTTTCCCATTGCCATGTGACATTTTTTTGGACTGATTCTACGTTAATCACTTTAGCAGACTTCCAGCATCCTTTTTCTCTCTGTGTTCTGACTTCTACAGATGCTCCTTCATCTCCAAGCAATCCTGTTTTACCGTTCTGTAGAGTTACACTGACAGTCTGGTGTAACACAAAAAGAGAATTATTGCTTTAAATTCTGATAAACTGTTTCTAGTAAGAGGAAGCTCATAAACCAAGAGACATTAATCTGATAATTGTAATTGGTATGTAATTGATTTACAATTGTTGTTGAAAGTTTAAACTTTTATAAGCTTGTGGGCATTCACTTAGCATAATTATTTCTGTAGCAGCTAATATACTAAAACATAAATAATAGCAGTTTCCACTAGCATGTTTAACACTTAAAATGGTAGTTAAAGCAACAAAGTTCTGCTCCCTGTAACTTCATTACAACAAAATTGTTTCTCAACTGAAAAAATAACGTTTGTTCTATGCATGGGAATTCATATAATCCTTTTCCTGTGTAAAAAGGTAAGCCAGCCAGTTTGTTAAAAATTAGATAACTACCCCAAAAGAAGCTGAGGTAGCATTTTTATTTACCTTCTTAGTTTTAAACTACTGTTTTTCTAGAGGTGAGACAATCTTTTAAAGTAATTAGAGTAATATACATTAAATGTACTACATAATTATATCTTAGTATAGTCAATCTGTTGCACATCACACATCTGGTAACACATTAGGATTTGGAATATTTACTTTTTATTTATTTTATTACTTTTGTGTCCAGAGTATGTTAAGGAGTCCCCAAATATCTTGGGAGGCAGATCACTTCCCCAAAAAAACAAAACTTACAGTCCAAGAGACAAAGTGACAACATGGGTAAAGAGGGGAAGAGAACACAGACTCTAACCTTGTAGTGGCCTAGAATTTACCTCTAATGTCTTTCTCCAGTGCCCAACAAAAATAAACCCTAATTCCTACAGAGGAGCAGCTGGAGACCCAGGACTTGGTTCTAAAGGGACTCACAGCAAAGACTGTTCAGAGTTAATGAAAACAAAAGCAATGAACTGTATTAAACAGGGGCACTGATGGCACCTGGCACATGGGGCATGTGCCTCGAGTCTCCACGGCAGTTCCCCAAGTGCATGGGGCAGCCCCCCGCCTCTCCTGGCCACATCCCTGACCGGGGACTCAGGACCAGGGCACCCGCAGCAGCACCCACCTATTCAGGCTGGGCTACCTGTGGCAGCCCCTGCCTCTCCCGTCTCCGTCCCCGACTGGGGGGATCCAGGCCAGGCAGCCTGCAGCGGTGCCTGCATCTCCTGGCTGGGGTTCGAGGCTGGGACACCCGCAGCAGCACCCGCTTTTCCTGGCCCCAAACCTGGCTGGGGATCTGAGGCCAGGCTGGCAGCAGCAGGCACCCGATGCTGGATTGGGCCTGGGTGCCGGATCATGGCCAAAGGGCATGGCCTCTGCCCTAGGTCTTTCCCCAGTGCAGCGATGTTCCCGGTCTTAAATATTAACTTTATAAACCATATGGTGAAAGAAAAACAAATAAGTACTATACAGATCTGGAACATGATGTGGCTATTTAATAAATCCATGTGAGTCTGTTGTGTCGCTGTTCACCAAGTCCAAAGGCTTATATTGCAAGTGGCAGCTCCCTCCTCTTTGGCAGCAGAATTTCTCAGTATAAATCTATGGAGACTTTCCTTCCTCTGCTGGGAGCACTGCTGTCCAGTAAGTCAACACTCAGCTACTCACTCAGACAAATCCTGTTAACAAAAAAACCCCCAACAACAACAGAACCCCCCCCCCAACTCTGAGAATAACAAAAATATAATTGTCTCTCTTTCCCCTTCTTACATTAATGAATTGTAGTTAAGACCACAACCAAAAGTTTACAGTTAAAAGAAAACACCCTTCTTTCCAATGGTCCATTTTCTCAACCAGTACCTCCAGAGTTCAGTGCCACTAACCTGAGGCAAAATGCCTCAGAGTTGGGGAGAAGAGCCTGCTGTCTGCTCCTGGCTCAGCTTCTCCCCTTGAACAGAGTACATGGGCTCTTCTCAATGCAGCTCTCCTGGGCTGGTTGCTTGCTCTCAGACATCTGACCTCAGCACTAGCAGGGAACCTTATGCAGCATGCTCATAGCTGTACACCACATGCTAGAAACTTCTGGTTCCAGACAGCCAAGCGTGCCCAGCAACAGCAGCCCAGCCCCAACAATTCACTTGAGACACTCCTCATTTGGGCACATGGGTTACAATATCATCATTGCTGTCATTATTAAATAGGAAGGGTCAATTATCCCCAATTGCTGGTCCATCTGATTTTTTATAAGTGTTATGGTGGAAGTGATCACAGTGGGGAGGGATTGAAGGAGATGAAGTTAGCGGCCTTCCTTGCAGACCAGTTCAGGGAGGGTATTCAGTACGCAACTGAGGCTTGGAAGGAATGGATGGAGGAGCAAGGCTGCCATAATTGGTGGAGCAGAAAGGTGGAGACCATGAAAAAAGACACAAAATCAGGTAGGGGAAGGAAGAGCAGACTATAAGTGGTTTGAAGGTGGAGATGATGGTGTTTTGGAAAATGGGGACTCAGTGAAGGGGTTCAGATATGCAGGTGATGTAGTGGAAATGACACATAAGGAAGGAGGTAATGGAGGTTTGATTAGTGTACTGGAAAAGTGACTTTCAGTTGGAAGTAAAGTGTACAACCCTGTGTGAGTCATCCTGAAGACTGGTCAAACATGAGGATAAGGAAGAATCATGATTATCTGTTGTGAGTGGAATATTTTCTTAAGAATTACAAACAAGGAGTCCTGTGGTATGTGAAGACTGATGAATTTATTTGCTGCATGAGATTTCATGGGAGAAAATCCCACTTTGCCAGATGCTTTGATGTAGTGAGATTTTCTCCCACAAGAGCTCATGCAATAAATAAATCTTAGTCTTTAAGTGTGACAGCACTCCTTTTTTCTTTTACTGAATTAGACTAACATGGCTGCCCTGTTGGAACTTTCTTAAGCACGTGGAGCTTTGTATGTACCATGATGTTCTCTTTCTAATGTGGCAGTATTCAAACTGCAAATAGGACATAATTTTCCACAGTCCCTTTTTTTCTTCATTTAAGTTCCATAGTGGCACCATCTGGTTCTCTTCTTCCTCTTCCCCTCCCTGTTTTACATACTCCAGTACTGACTTTCTCATTACTTCTGTGTATTCTTCCACTTTCCCTAGATTTTGATTTTTAGTCATAGTGGCTTCTGCTCACTTATTTATCTATCAACAGAAACCTTCTGTAACTAATTTTTGTCAGTCTGAATAAATTTGAAATGTCAGTTGTAAAATGAACAAAAAAAGCATCTGTAAAGTTAATCCTAGGATCAGTAATGTTTGCTAGAATCTTCTATTTTCTTAGGGTGGAGCTATGTTTTTCCAAAGGAAAATTACTGGTAGGCATGAAACGACACAAAGGCACAGGTCCTGTGTTATATGAGCTGTCTGGCAAAACCATGATGAGATATTTAATATGTCTCCCAACAGAAGGTGTTTTAGATTATTTCATTAAAATGTGCCATTTTGCTTTTAGAGGGAGAAAGTCTAGTAGAATGGAGACCGGATAAATTAGAAACCTGCAACACTGAGTCATTCTTTAGTTTCTGAAGTTAACTTTTTGGGACATCATTCTCTGTGAGTGTAGAGGGTGGGGGAGTCTTTGGAAATGGTGCTGCATGCTAGATTTAGTAGGTATGAGTCCAAAGGACACTGCAAAGAGATTTTGTCAGAGAAGATAAAAGGATGACAAAGGGAAGAGCAGCTTGTGGGGAGAATATAAACATAATTTAAAATTGATCAGAAAATTCAAGATAGAATTTTGATATTTGGCTTATTCTAATGGGAATACATTTTTTAAAAAAATATCCTTTAATCTCTATAAGGCTCCAGTAGTGCACACGTGTTCTCTTGCCTCAACATTTTACAGTCTTTTCAATTATTGAGGGACATGGACTCTTGAGTGACTCCATATTCTAATATGTAAAATTTGGTATGACATTTCTTTAGTGAACATGTCACTAAACATAATACACCAGAGATGGGGTGGCTAGAAAACTTGTCAGCTGAATCTCATTAAAAAGCACTAGACCAAACCTGTCTAAACTTTTGGAGTTTATTCAAGAGTTCAGGAGCAGTTAGAGCTACCAACCAATTTTTAAAAATTGCTATTAATTTCAAGATTTAAAAAGTCATGATTAATTGCAGATTTATATTGCATTATTAAACAATAATAGCATGCTAGTTTAAACTTATTATAAGTATTTTTGGATGTGTTTGTGCATTTTCAAAGGTATTGCTTTCAGTTACAACACAAAGTGTAAAGTGATCAATTTATATTATGTTTATTAGAAATATTTTCACTCTAAAAAGGTAAACAAAATAGTATTTTTTTGTTTCACCTCATACTAGTACTCTACTAACGTCTTATAAATGTGCAACTTAAAAAGGTAAAATATATAAATAAAAATCTATCTAACTGCACTCAAAACCAGAACAATGGAAAGCTTTAGAGCCTATGAGTCGAAGCATGAAGGGGAATATGAATGTTCAGAATATGTGGCTTGTAAATAATTTTGCCACACCAGCTCCAACAGTCTCATGTGAATGCCTGTTCACACTTTTAAGTGACATTGTAAATAAGTGGGCAGCAGCATTTAACATAAACTTGTTTATTTTAAAAATTGGCTGAACAAGGAGGGGGACTAAATGGGCTTGTATGAGGTGAGTTGAAAAATACTGCTGCTTTTGTTTATCTTTTTTTAAAAGTTCAAATATTTGTAATAAATAATAATAATTGGTTTTTACACGCCCTGAAAGACATAGGTATATTGATGTAAAATTCTCATGTAGACCAGGCCTGAGTTGAACTCCTTCTATGGGGGCTAAAAATAGCCCTGTGAATGTTTTAGTTGAGGCTGGAACTTGGGCTCTGAGATCGGTCAAGAAGAGAAGGTTATTTATTCCTTCACATAACACAAGAATTGCCCAATAAGATTAATCTGTGGGAGGCTTAAAACAAACATTAGGAAATACTTTACACTGTGTACAGACAATCTGTGGAATTCATTGCAGTGAATGTTGTGAAGGCCAAAGCTATGATGGGGTTCAAAAAAAGACAGTTCATGGAAGACTGGTCCATCAATGACTATTGGTCAGGGATGCAACACTGACCCAGAAGTCACTAAATATCTAATTGCCAGGTGCTGGCACTGGATGACAGGATTAATCACATAATAATTGCTCTGTTCTCACCATTTGCTCTGAAGTGTTAGGCACTGCCCAGTGTTGGAAAATGGGACACTTTGCCAGGTGGACTATTTGTCTGACCCAGTGTGGTGTTCATATGTTCCAACCAAATGTGTAAAGAGTTTGCCTCTTTACCAGTATTCAAAAGAGAGTTAGGACAGGCCACGGATGGGGAAGAGGGCTTGGTTAAAGACTTTCCTCCTTGTTACCAGCAGCTGAATTGGAAGGCGCAAAGAACAGAATTCTTTTTCATTCTTTGCAGACGAGGCATGGTTTGAGGGAGAAGGGGACTCCAAGTTTCAGGTTCATATCAGTAAAGTCCAGCATTGAAGTCTGAGTCTATTAGCAAGGTCCAGGGCAGCTCATGTTTGTATTATTCCGGGTACTTAATGTCTTTCTACCAAGCACTTGGTAATGGGGATAGGTTTATCGGACTTTCAGTAAACCTAAAAGTATTTTCCCAAGTTCCCATGCTTACCAAAATATCTCAAGCTTACCAAAGCACACATTTTATATTAAGGACTTTATATTTAGCTAAGTTTGATGTTTTAAAATTATACTGCTTTAAACTATTCCAATATTTTTGTAATCAAACACTTTTTTCCCCTTGCTCTTAATAATCTTGATTAGTGCCTTGAATGGTGGTTGATTGTATCTTCCAAAATCATTCATTCTGGGGATTATGATAAAGATATAACTTTTCAAAGTGAGCAGTAGAAGAATGGAAAGGTTGTGATCCTCAAAAAAGATTTAATGATATGCTGATAAAGAGGCTGATGTTTCTAGAGCTGATTATTGGAAAACAGAAAAATGTAATAAGCAAACTTAAACGTCCTTGAGCGTGACATGGATTTGAGTTTACTCTCCCAGACTTGTTGACTTGTACCTGTACCCAATTTAGTGGATTTTAAAGTCTTTAAACCATGATTTGAGGACTTTAATAACTCAGTCATGGATTAGAGCAGGCATGGCCAGACTGCAGCTTGCGAGCCGCATGTGGCTCTTCAAGGAAAAGTGTGGCTCGTGGCAGGAAAGAGGACTCTGTAGAATCAATACACACACTGAAAGTGCTGTCAGTCAAAGTAGCGGGGATCCCTCCTTCCCCAGTAGATTTCCCAGATAATGAACAAAAATATATCCACTCCTTAGTTGGAAAGGTGTATGCCTATTCTCTGAATAACCCAGGTACCAGATATCTTTTTGGTTGGTAATTACTGATCCTCCCTGTTCTCCCATGTAACTTCTGGCCTTCTGCAGAGGCTTGATGGCTCCCAATCATACCCTATTTCATGGGTGGACAAAATTGGCTCATAGCTAGGTGCTAGCAATTTTTACTTTTGGTCACTAGAGGGTGCTCCTCCATTACATTACTGCAGTGGAGTTAGGTGACAGGCTACTAAAACTGGTCACCATTGCAACCAGAAACATTGAACTGTTGAGGCCTGTCCTAGCCTGTAGCATTTCAAACCAGAAAAAGTTCCCTGATCTGTACTAGATTTCTGTTTGCCCTGACTAAGTGACTAAGGCTACTTTTGTATTAGAAAGTTTTACTGGTAGCATTTGTGTCGACACAAGGTGAACATAGCTATTTTCCTAGTGTATTCCAACTCTGCTGATGCTTTAGATCTTCTGAGTGACAGGTTCTATCAGCAAAATATGGATGGCACAGTGGGTAAGCATACTAGTGCCCTGCACCACCAACTGGTTCACTAACCTCAGGAAAATTTTTGAAGTGTACCAGTTTTCCTTTCATGTAATCATAGGAATTCATGGACAAGTTCCTGCTGTTCCCTCTGTCCCATCCCACAATGTTATTCTCATGCTTAAAAAGAAAATCTCCATAGTCTCTCTGTAACATCCCATCATGTGATCTTCCTCATAGTAGTTTTCAATCTAGCTGCTGTGTCACTGAACAGGTCAGTCCACGTTAGAGACATAGTGTCTGATTTTTCTTAGTTTGTGGAAATCAAACTACCGACATAGTGGCTGATCATGCAGCAGTGACGATAAGAAAACCAAGGAAGAGAAAAGGATGCAGATAATGGGTGAAAGTCACCAAGTAGTACAGACATTTACTTACCAGGTACACATGCTGGAAAAATGCTTTGGTCTTGTGAAACAAGTACCTATTGGTAAGGTCATATCATAGTGCAAATTTGTGATGAAAAGCAATGGCTACAGAACTTTTGGATGCAGAAGGCTACAATCTTGGGGTCATGTGCTGAAATTGATACCAAAATGAGAGGTGGTTCCCCATTGGAGAAGTGAATGGCAGTCGTGCTGTGGAAGATCGTAATACCAGATTGCTATTGGTGGTTGGCAGTCAATTTGATAGTGGATAGCCTGTTGTCTGAGTAGTTGTCATCTAGATGTGTAAGGCCATTAAGACTGCCCTGTGGACGGTATTATGACTTTGGACAATGTGCAGGACATACTAGATGGATTTGATGCAGGGGCTTCTCTAACTGTCTTGCAGCATTGCTTCTGCATCTGTAAACCAAAAAAGGGTACTTTTTCATGATTTTGCAAGCTTTAGTGCATCACTGAGGACATCTCACTGACATTAATATTGTGTAGTCAGAGATGATGTATGTTATGTGCATCTTTTGGAGTACAGCACAGCTGGAAAGCTGCTGGGACACTTCCATTCACACTGGTGGGGCTGCAGTACCTATTGTGATTCTAGAGGACCCAGCCTGCCCTTTGCTTCTTTGACTCATAAAGTCAAACACTTGAACAGGAGCAAGGAAACATTTAACCCAAGCAGGTGCTGTATGACTATGGAGTTTGTGTTGTCAGATTCAAGGACCATTGGAGGTGGTTTGTGCTAGGCTAGATTTCTGTGAACCAAATATTCCTGCTACTGCTGCATGTTGTATTTTTTATATTTGTGAGACCAAAGGGGAAATGTGACCAGAAGGGTAGACGGAGCAATTGGCAAAATTGATGATTTTGAGGCAGCTGGATAGTTATTAGAGCTTGTTGAAGCAAAATACAGGTGAGCTGGGTCTTAAGGGGTCATTTTGACAGCATGCTGGAGCCAGCCAGTGTGCTGCTGTTTTGTGTGTTTTGTATTCCTTTGAATAAATGACACATTGACAGATCATGAACGATTATAAAATTGATCAATGTGAAGAGGGACAATTACTTTTGGAGGTTTACATGTCTGTTGTAAGAGGCATAGTACTTCCTCTTAACAGAATGTGGTGTTAGAGACACTCCTTGCCTCAATTTCCCATTACCAGCCTTTTCAGCCTCAGTAATTCATATAACTTGGCCCTCTGCCTGGGTCCTCTCACTGTTCAGTTCCCTTCCAGGTTAATAGAAGTGCAGAATATCAACAATTCTGATTCTCACTTGTGCTCCTCTTTAGTTTGCCTTTGTGCTCAGTTTCCAGTTCCTCTGGGTGACCTTTCAGTCTTTTTTTGCCCTGGGATAGAACTCTGACTTCCCTGACACGTCTTGACCCTACCTTAGGGCCTGTACACAGGAGCCCAACTTGCTACTGTAGTTCCTCTACCAAATGGAGTTCTCTGGCATTTTGTGAGTCTCAGGTATTTTTTAAACTATCACCTGACTCCAGTTAGTTTTTCCCTTCATAGCCTGGAAGGCAACACGTTATAGCACATAGAACTAATTGCAGAGGGTTGACTAACTCCAGGCCTCATGTCCCTTTAAGGGCCAGACCCATTCTGTTACAAAGGCAGAAAATAAATTTGTTTTCTCCAGACAGAATTACTGTAAAGTAATAAACAGAATATTAAAGATTAAAAAAGAAAATGCAAGGTGCATGTTGCTTTGAGAAGCATCTCAGGTCTGTGTAGATGTAAGTCACTGTAGTTCTTCATTTCATCCTGCTGGGGTGGAGTGAAATCAGTCATGATGTGGGGCATCTGGCTTTGCTGTGCGAGGAGCTTGATGAAGTATTGGTGCTTTTCTTGAGAGACCCTTGATCCTTCTGCCTTTCCTTCATTATGTGCCCCCTTCATGGCCTGGCCTTATGAGCTTGGAACTCTTGAGCAGCTCTCAGAACATATCCTCATTTGTCCCTTACTTTTTTTCCTAGTTAAGTTCAGCCTTTCAGATGATGGGATGAAAATACCCTTCAGGGATGCCTCATCTGAGGCCCATTCTAATCAACCAGTCCTTATTAGACTTACGGGGCTAGCAGACATCAGATGATAATGTCATACCTATCTATACTTTTTGACATATATGAGCAGGGTCACATTCACTATAGCTTGCTTTCAGGGCTGTTCAACAACATGGTGACTATATGGGTGTAAACAGGAGGACTGGGTGGCTGGGTATAGAGTCCCAGGTACACATAAGGTTAGATGCTGAAGATACAGAGAACATTCCAAAGATTCAGAAAAGGCATCTTCTTGAGATGGCTTTAAGTCACTGGGGGCAATGTGCGCTGGCCTCTTCACAACAGTGTTGTCCCTGGAGCAGGTTAAGGCATGGTGTGGATAAACAAGACCCTTAATCTGTTCAGTGTGGTTGTAGTTATGGAACCTAGGACTAAAATTCACCAGAAAAGTAAACCCTCCAATTTCTTCAACTGGTTTCCACAGTTTAACATTCATGCATTTTATGTATAGGAACAATAAGATTGAGTGTTTGTGTTAATGACTCAAGATTGTTGAAATAACAGGATCTACTGGAATTATATAATCAAAGATTATCAGTCAGAGATTAGAACAGCCCTATACAGAATAATAGATACTTTATCATCCTTGGTTGTCAAACGAAGAGTTAGGTATGTTTTTCCTAATTTCCAAAGGGGCAGCCGTGTTAGTCTAGTCCAGCCAAAAAAACCAAGGAGTCGTGTGGCACTTAAAGACTAACATTTATTTTTCACATGAGCTTTTGTGGGAGAAAATCCTACTTCATCAGATGCTTCGAATGTTTTTCCTGCATCTGGAAGGGGCTCATAGTTTACATTCCCCTGCTAAGTTTTCATGTCAGTATCATAATAAATGGTTTCCAACAAAGGAAACATCATTGCCCAGAATATTCCCCAGGAGCACACATTGTCATATCATTTCTATACATTCTCAGTTTACCTGATTTATGTGTGAAGGCATGATTATTTATAAGTTGGAGGACTAACAAACAATTCTTGAAATTAATGTCTCTCAGTGGGGGGTCTCTCACCCCACAATCATTCTTTCATTTTGACTTCCCCAACAGAAGACATCTGCTTTGACAGTCCTTAAGTGTGTGCGTGTGTGTGCATGCATGCGAATCTTCAGGGATGGTTTTTACAAAACATTTGGAGTTGCATAGACATGGAGATGTTCAAGGGTTATCAAATATAGCATGTGACTAAATTCTGAATACGATTACTTATGTCAAGGGCTGGTGTTGTGGGCTGTAGAATTCAGATACACTCTTTGTTGAAGAGAAAGATTCTAAAGAATAGTTTATAATTAAATTAATCGAACATACAGAAAGAACTTAAAAGAATTAATATTTTCTAAAGGTACTAACACTCTTAAGGTGTTGACTTTTTTTATCATGTCCATGTTTAAATATCACCAGAGTATGTTTTGATATCATTGAGTTAATGAATGGGTACACCCATTTTCACTAACTCAAAAAAGGAAAGGAGGGGGGAAAGAAATTATAAGCACCAAAAAAAAAAAAAAAAGAGGAGTCTGGTGGTACTTTAAAAGACTAAAAGATTTATTTATTGCATGAGCTTTCGTTGATAAATACATTTTTTGGTCTTTTAAAGTGCCTCCAGACTCCTTGTTTGTTTTGCTGAACTAGACTAACACAGCTACCCCTTTGGTAACTTGTCATTATGGGCACCAAGGCAGGCAGACTTTTATCTCTGCAAATTTGGAACTAACGGGCTCATTGGTATTAGAACAAGGCATGCAGGACATCAATCAGAGAGCATGATGTTCTTGAATCTTTAATTAGAAGAAAACAAGAAACTCCAGATGCATCAGAAGCAAATGTATTCCAAGCTCAGTCAAGGAAGCACAGTGCTCTAATGGTACAACAAAACCAACACTAACAGCTTTCTCCAACAGACAGCTCTGCAAAGATGTAAAAATAGATTTTGTGGGATTCCATGCTTATTGTGTTGGTAATTTCCATACAAAAGGTATTCAGTTTAGAAGACATGTATTAGACTTTTACTTCTGTTTGCCTTGCAAATTGAATTTTGAATATAAAGAGTTGTGTTGTGCTTTTGGTTGTTCGGTTGTTTTTTTTTTTTGGGGGGGGGGGAGTGTTGGGGTATGTCACTAGTAATATAGATCCTCTCCCTGCATGGTGTGCTGCACAGACAGACTCCTGTGATGGCCCCCAGTGACTTCTAGGCTATGTCTATATCTGACTGCTTAGTTCAGACTTGCTTAGTCCGAACTAAGCAGTTTGGAGTAAGTTTGAACTAACCAGAACTTTTTAGTTCAAACTAACTGCTTTTATTTATTTATTTGTTATTTTTTTTTTTAGTTTGAACTCAGAAGTCAGTTAAAACTAAAAAAAAACTATGGTTAGTTTGAACTAAAAAGTTCTAGTTCTAGTTAGTTTGAACTGATTTAGTTTGAACTAGCACTCCTATATCATGCTAGTTCAAACTAAATTTCGAACTAAGTTTGAACTAAGTGTTTAGTTTGAACTAACCATTCAAACTAAAAAAAAATAGTTTGAATTAGGCAAAGTCTAGTGTAGACAGGGATCAAATTAGTCAGGTTTAAGCCTCTTTAATCTGGACTAATTTGCTAGAGTAGGCATAGCCCCCAGAGTCCTATGGATAGCCACACAGAACAGCTTTTGAGGATACTGCATTTGTAATAGGTACCATCTGTAATACCTTTGTAGCTCTAGTTTCAGTGGGGATACACAGTACACAATTCAGGTCATAATTTTAATGGTATTGGCTATGGACGCATGGTCCTGCAGTTGGAAAAATAAAAGCATCTGTTGATACATGAATCAGAAAAGAATCCAGTTTGCTGTTCCAGAGCTTTCATTTTGCAGAAGTGACAATAGCAAAATAAGTGAAAATTTATTTTTTTCACACTGACATCAGATATAACTGAACCTGCAGGAGGCAGGCAGGTAGATAAGTGATGCAAAAATAGTACTTTCTTCTTCAAGTCTTCTCTCTGTGGATGCTCAATTGTAGGAGTATTTGACAAGTTCCAAAAAGGGGTAGCTGTGTTAGTCTAGTTCAGTAAAACAAACAAGGAGTCATGTGGCACTTTTAAAGGGTAACAAATTTATCACACGAGCTTTTGTGGGAGAAAGTCCCACTCTGTCAGACACTTGAAGGTGGGGAGCAATTGGAGAATTTTGGTAGCAGTATCTGTTTAGCCTACACATGTACTGTCCTCTCACCATGCTCTGCCGTGAGGCTAATCAGCCTTGTATGGGTGAACTCTCCTCAGGTCCTTATCAACTTTCTCAGGCTAGAGACATAGCTGTAATTCTCCATTAGTACATTATTGCCTTCTGTAGAATTGTTACTTTTATCTACCTTTTAAACCCCAAATTCTTTTCACTCCTTTATCCTTTATTTGTGTAACTAAAAGAAAAAAGAATAGCTAAACTTCAAACTTTTTTTATTGACACTGTCCCTCCACACCCAATCTGGGGAGCTCCCAGGACAGGGTATGACCATTAATTGGGCTCCATGGAGTGTGTTCATTGTAAAGAATCTATCCCGATGACTGATCAACATTCTCAGTAGGTCCATTGCCTGTGAAAGAGTCGCATTTCCTGGAAGTACAACAAACAAGGAGTCCTGTAAAGGAGTCCTTTCCAAAGCTCATGCAAAGAAGAAATATGTTAATCTTTAAAAGTGCCACTAGACTCCTTGTTTGTTTTGCTGAAATAGATTAACATGGCTACCCCTTTGGAACATCACCCGGAAGTTTGGTTTATGCCAACAGTTGAAACTTTGAATAGGTCTGAATAGAGACTTGGGATGGCTAATTCATTAGCAAAGGTAATTTCCCCCTTTTTTCGCATTTTCATTATCTCATCTACAGTTCCACTCTGTTTGACACAAAACAACTTGTTTGGCTTACTGAAAAAGACTGAACTGACTTTGTGACTTATCCTTCTCTGCATGTATGTATTCATCAAACTTACTATAGTTTTCATTTCATGCATCTGATGAAGTGAGATTATGCCCCTTAAAGGTCATGCAATAAATACTGTTTTTTAGTTTTGTTGGTTTTACTGAAACCCAAATTCAGAAAGGATAGAGAGCTGAAACTTATGTTCTTCTAATGGAAGCTGCCCTTTAGTCAGAACCATGCCAAGACTCTAGATAATGGGAATCCTCACCACAGCCTTCCACGTCTAAGGGTCATGTGTCTTAAGAAGAGAGCCATGAGCTACCCAAAGAAGGCTTCTAAGAAAAGAGCTGTGAGTTCTGACAGCAAGCTCTGACCAAGCTGAAAGCCATTTAGTTGGCTGTACAGTTCTGATTGAGCAGTCTGATAGTTCTTGCATGCTCAAGATGATACTAGTGTCTATGTCTGTACCGAAGGAGCCTTTGCTAGGGCATATTCTCTAGTTTTCTTGTGCCTAGTCCATACTGATGTCTCCTTTTCTGTGTCCAGTGGGTCCTTAGACAGCTCAGTGTGCTCTCTTGGGGTTGGTACCTTGTGAGTTCTGGTATGTAATTAAGATCATAGAATCATAGGTGTCCGTTGCTCATTAAGTTAATTTGATGGCCGCCCCTCCCGGGCCATCACCTAGGTATGCAAAGAATGTTAAGGGGAGCAGATGGCCCCTTCAACTCAACTAGATGGCCCACTTAAACTGAACTAGATGGCCGTTGACACCCCATTGATCTCTACAGGGCTTGGTGTAGGTGGGCACTGCCTAACTGTGAGATCTTTGAAATAGTGAAGGCATGAGTCATGCCCACCTGAGTTTCCCCCTTACCCGTAACTGTGGCCAATCACAGCCACTGGCGGGAAACATACAGTTTAAAAGCTCAGAGTTTGGGGTGATCAGGCAGGATGGTTCCTGACATCCTGCCTGGCCTGATCACCCAGACGCTGACCTCCTCCACTCATGAGTTCTTCCCCGAGCGTACCACGTTTGAACTGCCGGCCGAGTAATGAGTCTCTCTCTCTCCTGCCTGTAATGCTGCTGCTGCTGGTATTGGTAAGAGCCTGCCCCTGCAGCTTTCCTTAATAAAGTTACCTCATCTTGTGCTGCTACTTTGCCACTGTTCTTTTTCAGCTCCACCATGCCCACGCTCCTAAGAGCAGGCTTGTTTGTTTTTGTCTTCCTTACTTGTCTCAGATTACTGCCTCTCTTTTTCCACTGTTTAAAAAGTTCCCAGGTCCTCAATTGGTTGTCACTGCCTTATATTGATTGTTGTATCTCTCTTCTCTAGTTGTTTTAGAAGTACCTTTGTAAGTTGCAATATTGTTTAGTGTAAGTTGTAAACCTTAGAAGTGTTAAGATACTGTGTAACATTGTATCATTTAGCGGTTACCTTTAGAGTTGTTTTGCCAAGTCACTTTTACGTTTCCCCTCTGTGTTTCCCTTGAGCTAAATAAATTGTTCCCTTGAACTTTCCTTGCTTCCTCCCAGGGCTTCCCCTCACCTCCGCTGCTTCTCCGCAGCTTCTCCTCACCTTTGCCGCTCTCCGTGGCTTCCCCCACCTCCGCCACTTCTCCACGGTTTCCCCTCGCCTCCGCCGCTTCTCTGTGGCTTCCCCCCGCTCTCCCGCGGCTTCCTTTTGCCTTTGCCACTCTCCACAGCTTCCCTTTACCTCCGCCACTTCTCTGCAGCTTCTCCTCACCTTTGCCACTCTCCGCAGCTTCCCCTCACCTCCGCCACTTCTCCGCAGCTTCCCCTCACCTCCGCCGCTTCTCTGCGGCTTCCCTTCGCCTTTGCCGCTCTCCGCGGCTTCCCCTTGCCTCTGCCGCTTCTCCCATGGCTTCCCCTCGCCCTCCTTTCACCCCGCCACTTCTCCGCGGCTTCCTCTCGCCTTTGCCACTCTCCGTGGCTTCCCCTTGCCTCCGCTGCTTCTCCTGCGGCTTGTCCTCGCCTTTGCCGCTCTCCCGCGGCTTCCTCTCACCCCCGCCACTTCCCACACAGCCACCGGTTTCCTCTCCCACCCCTTCCCCCCCTGTTCTCACACCCCCCTTCTGTTTCCCCTGAGCCTACCTCAAACCTCCTGCCTCGCTTTCCTCTGCCACCGCGGCACCCCAAGTTGCGTGGTACCCCCCCCTTATATGGTATTGAAACACCTTTTAAGTTACAGTGAGCCAGTTAAGTTAGCTGAGAACCCCCATTGCCTCTCAACTTGTTGCACCCCACAAAGCTGAGCACTCCACAAACCCCCCATTGCAGAGACTCTGTAACAAACTTCATACACACACCACACACATCCCACAGCTCACTTTACATCCATACCCATTTTCAATAAAGATTACCCCGTACCCTACAGGTGCAGTAATTTCCCCCAAGGTCCCCAAATTTTCAAACCTGCTGGTGTTGTGGGGGAGTGGGTGCAGGGGACATGATCCCCACACTGTAAGAAGGAGTCCCAATTGAGAGGCAAGAGACCAAACCACAATTTTTTGGGTTAACTACTTTCTATGTGACTTTTATTGAGATAAATAAAATTACAGAAAAGAAAGAAGAGAAAAAAAAAGGTTAAAAAAAGAGGTTAATATTATTCAATTACTAATATTCCTATTACAAAAATTAAAACTTGCAATTCCTATTAAATTACACTTATTAAATCTCATACAAACTGCGGTTTTAGAACTCTATTTTTTAAAGGCATTTAAAGATCTTCTAAGTACAAATTAATTGCCCAATAAACAGAAAATAGAGCACAAATATCACTATAACATTTATCCTCATTTTTGTGCCTAACCCTGAATTAAACCTCCCAGTTCCAATCCTGATTGATATAATTTAACAGAGTGGGGTTTATGAGAGACAGAGATAGAACACACAATCTGTAGGCAAAAAGAGGTTTGCTATTTACCACATACATACACTGAAACATCACACTAAAACATCATACACAGCCGAGGACAGCACGAACACCTTGCTTCTCCCCCTGGCTCTCCAGACACCATGGATCACTGCCCAGTGAGGCTAGTCATGGGCTGTTTGTGGCTAGGAGTTACAAGGGTCAGCTGGGGTGCCTGGCGGGGAACACAAGTGGATTTATTCTTTCATCACACTCTTTTACACTGCTGTTTCCCAATTTGATTGTGGAACACTAGCTTAATTCTGATTTGTGTTCAGAGCAGTAATAATATACATACACACATTCCTAAAAAGCATTTCCCAATTTAAATCCCAAATTTGACCAGATTATATTTATCACATCTGTATATTATCTCTGGAGTGACAGACAGCAGACCTGTTTTTTAAGAGAAAGATAGCAAGATGTGATAAAACAGCCCGGTGTTAAAACAGCTCAACCAACAGGCAGCCTCGTGGCTCTTGCCTGCAACCCTCAAATCCAGAGCCTACTGGTCTGGTGCCTACCGACTGCGTGCTCCTCTTGCACTTGACTGGCCCAGTGTTAAAATGGCTTGACTAACAGGCAGCCTCATGGCTCTTGCCTGCAGCCTTAAAATCCAGAGCCCACTGTGACCAGCTGCAGTGGTCGGACACCCCCTGTCACCCCCTTCAGAGCGCCTCAGGGCTACTGCCCACCTCCCACTCCAGGGTGAACAGGTGAAAATTAAAGACTTAATAAAAGAATTCAAAAAGAAAAAGAAAAAGGTCTGCCAAAAAGAAAGAAAAAAAAAACTGCAGACTCCCTTGGTGATCAGTCAAGGGGTTTAACACTCTTCCTTGTGAAGAGTGGGGAGATGCCTAGGGGGTGGCCAGATCCCCTGGCAACACGACAGGCTGCTGACCTATCGCTTCTCCAACGTCCCTAGACCAGAACACCGGCTTTATGCCTTGGACCCCCGAAAATTAGCATATCGCTGGTTGTCATAGAAACTTACTGACACTGGTCTGGTCAGTAGAGGAACTCATAAGTCTTTCAGCTGTAACTCATAAGTTTTGCAGCTGTAACTCAAGTTTTACAGCTGTAAGATATAGTTTATTTAATTACCTTCTTCAGGTCCGGTCCCACTTACTGACAATAACTCTTCTTGAAGGCCATTACTCCCTGCTGTCAAGAGATAACACCATCTAATTGTAGAGGCCTAACAGGCCACATTCCATAAGACAAGCTGAAGTTTGGCCACAGCAAAAGAAAACACAAAGAGGGGTGGAAAAATCCACCTCTCATAGCTGACAGGGACAATAGGGTTGGAAGGGACCTCATGAGGTGATCTAGTCCACCCCCCTGCCAAAAAAAAAAGCAGGACTACTCCCACTAAATTATTCCAGCTGGAGTTTTATCCAGCCGGGCTTTAAACATCTCCAAAGACAGAGATTCCAGCACTTCCCTAGGTAGCCCATTCCAATGCTTTACCACTCTCCTAGTAAGAAAGATTTTCCTAATATCCAGCCTCGACCACCCCAGCTGCAACTTGAAACCATTGCTCCTTGTTCTATCCTCTGTTACTACTGAGAACAGCTGAGCTCCATCCTCCTTGGAGCATCCCTTCAGGTAGTTGAAGGTTGCTATCAAATCCCCCCTCAGTCTTCTCTTCTGCAGGCTAAATAAGCCTAGTTCCTTCAGTCTTTCTTCATAGGGCTTGTGCTCCAGCCCCTTGATCATTTTTGTTGCCCTCTGCTGGACTCTTTCTAATTTGTCCACATCCTTTTTGTAGTGGGGAGCCCAAAACTGGACACAGTATTCCAGATGTGGCCTCACCAGTGCCGAATGAAGGGGAATGATCACACCCCTTGATCTGCTGGCAATGCTTCTTCTGATGCAGCCCAGTATGCCATTGCCCTTTTTGGCAGCAAGAGCACACTGGTGACTCATATCCAGCTTCTCATCCACCAGGACCCCCATGTCCCTTTCTACAGTGCTGCTACTTAACTGATCGCTCCCCAGCTTGTAGCAGTGCATGGGGTTTTTCCATCCCAAGTGCAGGACTTTGCACTTGTCCTTGTTGAACCTCATGAGATTTCTGTTGGCCCACTGCTCCAATTTGTCAATGTCTTCCTGAATCTTCTCCCTGCATTCCAGTGTGTCTACCGTTCCTCCCAGCTTGGTGTCATCTGCAAACTTACTGAGTGTGCAATAAATAACAAGCAGTTGTGTGGCACTTTAAGACTAACAGATTTATTTTTTGCATGAGCTTTTGTGGGAGAAGATCCCACTTCCTCAGATGCCCTTAGCAGGGTTTCTTTAAAATGCAACCAGCTCTTTTAGATGTCTTTCCCCTTCAGATCAGCCTCCCAGGGGATCCTGCCCATCAGTTCCCTGAGGGAGCCAAAATCTGCTTTTCTGAAGTCCAGGGTCTGTGTTTTGCTTCTTTCCTTTTTTCTGTTAATCAGCATCTGGAACTCTATCATCTCATGGCCACTGCTGCCCAGGTTACCATTATCTTCTGTGTCCCCAATCAATTCTTCTCTGTTTGTGAGCAGCGGGTCAAGAAGTGCAAGGCCCCTCGTTGGTTCCTGCAGCATTTGTACCAGGAAGTTGTCCTCAACACTCTCCAAAAACTCCCTGGCTTGCCTGTGCACTGCTGCCCCAGCAGATGTCAGGGTAATTGAAGTCCCCCATGGAAACCAGGGCTTGTGATCTGGAAAGTTCTGTCAGTTGTCCATAGAATGCCTCATCCACCTCCTCCTTTTGGTCTCGAGGTCTATGGCAGACACCCACCACAACATCCCTCTTATTGCCCTCTCCTCTAAGCTTAACCCACAGATTTTTCAACTGTCTCAGTTCCACTTCCATAATGGAGCTCTGAGCAGTCATAGAGCTCTTTTACATATAGTGCTACTCCTCCCCCTCTTCTTCCCTGCCTGTCCTTGCTGAACAACCTATACCCATGCATGGCAGAGCTCCAGTCATGCAAGCTATCCCACCATGTCTCTGTTATTCCAATTATATCATAGTTCCTTGTCTGTGGCTGTACTACCAATTCTTCCTGCTTGTTTCCCAGGCTCCTCACATTTGTGTACAGGCACCTAGGATACCAGGCTGATTGCCCTACTTTCCTAAGTTGATTTTTAGTTCTTTTACATCTACCTCCTTGTATTTTCTCCTGGGATTGTCCTCCCACACCTGCTTCAGGTATTAAAGCTTCATTAGAACATGTAACACAATTATTTGGTTTCCCCCCTCCATGTTCCAACTACCTTCTCTTTTATCTCTGGTGTTACAGTCCCCATTCCCCCCCAAGTTCCATCCCTTCCCCCAGGTCTCCCACATTGTCGCTTACATGTGGGCTTTGGTCTCCTTCCCCCTTCAAACCTAGTTTTAAAGCCCTCCTCACTAGGTCAGCCAGTCAATCATACCAAATGAGCTGCAGGTTGTTTGTGGCTTGCTTGGGACTCATTGTAGGGATTCACAGCCCTTTGTCTTAGAATCTTTGTGTGACTGGATCATGGTTGTCTTCTTAGGCTCCCTTCTTCTAGATGTATAGAGGATTCCAGTGAGGATTCCCAAGCTGGGCACAGCTCTGATTTGAAGGGCAGTTTCCATTACAAGATTCCCTCAGTTCTCTATCCGAGTTTCAGTTGTTGGCATAAACCATGCTTCGGGAGGATGAGGTTCTTTTCCAGCAGTAGATGCACTGAGAAAGATTCTTTACAACTGAGACATTACTTGAAGCCCCATGAACTGAAGATTCCTCTCCGGGCATCTCCAGATTTGGTTCAGAGGGGTGGTTTAAAGAAACACAAAGCTTAAAATAAAGTTGTGTTTTGTTATTTAGTTAAATAAATACAATATAAGAATGAAAAGGAAAGTGATCTAAAATTAGCAATTCAATAGAAGGCTATAATCCTCTAATAGATAGCTAAAGCTCTGTCTCTAGCCAGGGGCAGTAGAATAGGAACTGAGGTGGGTTCACTGCAGTGCTGGTTAGCCTAACATAGCCGAATTCTATAATTCTTTAGGAATTTGGGATCACCAGTATAGATTTGATAGACCAGTTTGAAGGACAAGTGTTCTTAGTCCAGATTGACTACAGGTATGTTAATTAAATAGGACTTCCTCCCTGAAAACAGGCAGTTAAGGGAGTACTCAGATTAAGATTTTATGACAGTTCTTTATTGCTAACCGCATACACCATGTGATAGATAAGAATACAAATGAATACAATGTGGAATAAATAATAAAGAAATGCATCAACAGACTTCTGTAATGGCTATAAGCAGTATTGCTGCTAAAATTTCCTATCTTTAAGATACAGTTGTACTTTTATACTCACATTTGAAGTGGGGACAAGTTGAAGTACTGAACTAACAATTCTAAAGCTAGTCAACTAAAATAAAACAAAGAAACCTAGCTGAAAGATGTCAGGTAAAGCATTGCTGTAGGCCTGTGCATTTTCCCGTTGTGTTGTCTGAATTCAGTGGCCAGAAATTGGAAGCTTCAACCTCTCTGCAAATTTTGGGGCTTTAAATACTCTTTTTGCACAATATGGGGGGGGTTACATTTTATATCCTTCCAAAAATAAATCGAATTATCTCATTCTTCCTAGCCCAAATATGGATGTTTTCCAGAAATTGCTGGGGGCACTCAGATTATTGGTTCAGGGGTCCATTGACATCATTCTTCTAGCATATTCTTGCATTTTCTTGTTTACCAGCTTGTGGGTTTTGCGGTGAGTTTGCAGAGATGTTTTCCACCTATTTGTCTGCAAAGCATGATCAAAAAACAACTTGCCAAATTCTGCATGGCCTACACTCAGCTGTCACCTAGTTAACCTTCTCCCAGAGGCGATGATGGGGCAGGGAGGGACCCGGGGCATGGGCCCAGCCCCCGCCCCCAGCAGGCAGGCCCCGCCCCCAGCCAGAAGACCCCGCCCCCGGCCAGGGGTAGGGCCGGTGGGGGGGTGCCGCCACGGGCGGCTAGGCTGTGGCATGGCCTGGCCAGAAGCAGCCACTGGAGGCCGTGCCCGTGGCCGTCAGTGGCTGGGCCCCTGATCCTGGGCCAGGCCACCGCGGCCGCCACAGGTGGCCAGCCAGGCTCCCCCTGGCCAGGGATCCGGGGCCTGTCCGCCAGCGGCTGCAGTGGCCCCCATCCCCAGCCAGAGATTGGGGGCCTGGCCACCCGTGGCCACAGGCCCAGGCCCGGCCTCCAGCGGCTGCTTCTGGCCAGGCTGTAGCCTAGCCACCCACGGCTGCGCGGCCTCCCCCTGACCCTATCCCTGGCCAGGGGCAGGGCGTGCCGGGCGGCCAGCGGGCCCCCAGATCCTTGGCTGGGGATGGGGCTGCCGCGGCCAGCCAGGGATCGGGCCCCGGATCCCCGGCCCGATTGGTCTGGAGATCCGGGGCACTGGTGTTGGGAGCCGAGGCAAATGCCCCGGGGTGCCCAACACCAGCGACACCCCTGCCTTCTCCTGTTATGTAGCAAGTGTAAACCTTGGTTTATAAAGCTTGCAGGCTCTCATCCTATTACATAGCAAAATTACTTACTGTCTTTGCAAACTGAGTCACTCCTTTTGCAATGATCTGCAGTATACATGTGTTTCGGCTTCTAGAAAGAGCTAGTACCAAGCTCCTTACGTATACTAAGTGAAATACTATGGATCAAGAGTTTCTAGGTTTTATAAGAAAAGGAAAATATACCTATATAAAATAAATAGAGGTTAATACTATGCATGCAAGCCCAATACAGGTATAGCCAAAGGCTACACCTCATTGACAGAGCATGGAGTCTGGGGACAACACATGTGTAGGTCGAGTGGACACTGTTCTCGAAATTTTCCAATCAGCAGTACAGGGATGCACACATACCTGCAGTGGAGAACCCATATAGAGACATCTTGAAGTACCATCGTTACTTCACAAGGTAAATAACTTCTCAAAGCAGAACTATGTTTTTGGAAAATAATTCTAAGTATTTGATGTATTTTTCAGTGAAGCATTCATCTCCTAAATACCAGTTATTTTATTGGTCTCTAACCATGGAAGAGAGGTTTCATTGTATAACAGTTACTTTCTTTTGTTTATGTATTTATGTGGAAATAAATGAAAAAAAATAGGTTTTGTAGACTTCAGTTCTCAAATTTGTTGTCTTCTCTTCCCAATCTTCAACTATTTGGAGTTAAAACAAGCAAATTAATTATATTGTTTTGAAAATATAATTCCAGATGACAGTGTCTGAACAAAGTTGGTTTTCAGTTTGACAGAACTGTTAAGTCTTTTAAAAATGATTGATAAACATTTATTTTCATTTTTAATGGACAATAAAATTGCTCTAAATAAGTAACTGATAAATTGGATAAAATGCCTTCTTGTATTCATCATCTGTCTTTCACAATGATTAAATGTACACATTAAATGAATTTAGCGTGCATTGTTTTTTATGTTTCTGCATTATTAAATTAACAATGTTGTCATCTAGAATGTATGCCAAACTAGGGCTCTCCAGCAAAACTTGCAAAATGTATACAGTATGTATTTTGAGACCTGTACTGGAGCCTGGCTTTGGCTTACCCATTTGTAACGAACATAGCTGTCAAAAAGAAGGCATTTTCTCAAGAAAGGAAGGTCAGCAAATAAGCATAAGTTTTATATTAATATTGTGAATTTGTATCCTACCATCAGTGGTTTCTTTTACCATAGGTCTATAAAATAATTGATATTTCTTGGGGAGGGGGAGAACAGCATAGTGACAACTTTCTGACTTCCCTGTATCTGCTTTCTAAATATAGGAAAGTAAGGAAGTCAGTGGACAAATTTTGGCTTCTGCTTGAAACCTTTTAGCTGCATAGCTCACATTATTATTAAAAGGAAGCTGTGTAGTCAATATTTTTCAGTGCTTTGGAAGTATAGGAATTATTCGTTAGTGCCAGGTCATTTTCATCTTCAGTTTTTACCTCTTATTTGGATTACTTTCTCCTAACAACATTTTAGCCTTGTGATTATGTAGCAGTGTTTTGTGTGTTACGTGTTTGACAGTCCACAACGAAAAAACAGGTATGTTTGGGTCAGTGTCTACAGTTGTTGGTTCCAGGCTGCAGCTTTTCCTTGGGTAGATCTAGAAGTTTATTTTGTTTGAGTGAGGTAACTCTTTTGATGTATTGCTAGTACAGAATGCATTTCTTATGTCACTTGTCTCTTGCACCTTCCTAGTTTATTGCTTAGTCCTGTGAAGCACTAAGCCCCAACTGACTACTATAAGAATATAAACAGATTGCACCATCTTGAACAAGACTACTCAAGTATTTAAAGCTAAACATGTTCAGGTGCTTTTGCTGTATGGAGGTTTGAGCACTCATTATCTCAGGATCAAGCTCTTCTATTGTTGCTTGGTGCTCAAAATGACTGGAATATCTGAATTGAGGCTGTAAATCAAGGAATTGCCTGCCCTTACTTTTTCTAAATTCCTCTTCAAGGTCCCCACTTGGTGAAGTATGTACTGTTCCTCCAAAATACATTATGGGTGCCATAGGTATTGCTATTTGGTAGCACTTAAGTGTTTTAAGCATGTTGCCTTGCAGCTTAACCATTTTAAATGTGTTGATTTGCAACTAAATATACCCATTTTGCTAAATTCGAAGATTCCTCTGCTTAACCAGAGTGATACACTATCATCTATATGCATTTATTTAATGATGTACCTTAATTTACATTAATTCCTTGCCTTGATTTTTACATTCTCTTTTTTGTTAGAAATAGTGAATTATGTATTTCTCATTTCCTGGGTGATTAATTATTTACATGTGGTTTGCATCCAACTTTATATGGATGAAAATTAAAATTTAATTGAAAATGCACAAAATCAACTTTTTAATTTTGAAAATAAAGTAACTGTTAAATGTGCTTTATATATAAAAACATTTATCAGAAGTTTATTGAAACATCTTTTCCATTTAAAATAAACATTTGCTAAACAAAAGAATGGTCTGTGGTTGGTAAATTGAACTGATTGTTTTGGTAACAATGTTTTTCAGGATTTTAGACCTAGCAGATCTGATCCTCTCTCGCTTAGTATTTATTCATAGATTGGATGAGGAAGACGATCTTCTCTGATTTTTCAACTCCCAAATTGTTTCTTAACTTTGAATGAACTAGTCATTGAACTGAACTAATCGAATAAACTGACATGAAGAAACTGTTCTCTCTGTATCTGGTGCTGTCAAAAGCTGGTTTAGCATTCCAGCAAACTCTGGTTCCAGTTGCATAGCCAATGACTTCCACCAGTTGAATGGCTTAACTTTTAAACTTGGCAACAAACATGTACTGCTTAATATTATTTTTGTATTTAATTTAAAAATGATTTTAACAGACTATATGCTTAAGCCTTAGCATAGATTGTCTATTTCGAAATGAGCGTTAATAGGTATAATTTTAAATAAACCTATATTTAATTTAAATTTTAAAAAGTAACAAATAATTAATCTAAATATGAAAAATCTTTTTTTTTCATGACCACTGCAAAGTTTACATTTGATTGTCCTGGGAGAAGTCACATTTATTTTTAATAAATAAATGAAAAACAAAAAACCCCAACCAAGTCATTGTCATGAGGTTTTCCCAACAGACTTCCAATCAGACTGGTGTTATTGTATCCTATATGCCTTATTGAGAGTATTTCTTTAAAGCACGTCTTGGGGCTGGATTGGTGTTGCTGAACAGATATAACCTCTCAGAGCCAGACATTTCTGGAACAGGGAGTGGTAGCTGTGAGCATTTGTCACAAAGTGAGGTTCTCTGCTGCTGCTATGGTCAGAATAAAATGCCTGAGAGCAAGCAGCCAGGGTAGATGCATTGAGAAGAATGAATGTGTTCTGTTCAAAGGGAGAAGCTGAGCCAGGAGCAGACAGCAGGCTCTTCTTCCCAGGCGTGTTCCTCTGGAGCAGTTTGTAGGAGGGTTTATGTATTGTGGCAAAGCAGCTCTTTTGTTTTGCCAAGGAACCGTTGTTTCCCCTGGCATAATAGGCCTCCTGTAAATATGCCCCAGTCAGAGCAAACCTTTTCTTCTCCGCAACCCACTCTCAACATCTCTCCACTCTAGTGGTCTGGGGCAGGGTGTGTGTCTGGGCTGTGGTGTGCCAAGCCCATATGTCCATTAGGGCCCAGACCTCAGAGTACCTGTCCCTGGCTCTTCCAGCCAAGCTGTTGTTGTGGGGGCTCTTCTGGGCTGAGCAGTCTCAGTCTCTCTTGTTAGGCTGGTGCTTGAGTCCCTTCTTCTCCACTTTGCCAGGGAAGAAGTACTATGTTCCTGGTTTGTTTCTAAAGTTAATGCTTAATAAAGCTCATTGATTTTGTTTTCATTAACTCTGAATGGTGTTTGCTGAGAGTCCCTTGAAGACTGAATCCTAGGTATCCAGCCGCTTCTCTGTAGGAGTTGGGGTTTGTTTGTTTATTTATTTATTTATTCTTTAGGCACTGGAGAAGGGCAATTGAGGTTAACTCTAGCCCCCTTGAAGGCTACAGTGCAACAAGATTAAAAATATTTTTTTTAATACCAACACCTCAAGCTGATCACTGGCAGCTAATTCATCCAGAACTATAGAGGGCACATATTTAGGTGCTTACATCTGTGTGGAAGTATTGTAGTGGTCTAATTTTAGGAACTGAATTTGAAGCTGCTGTGTGCCAACCTGGGTTCTGACACTGTCTCTGTGAGGGACTTTGGGCAAGCTACCAAACCTGTTTCATCATCTGTAAAATTGGGATTCTGCGTAAGAACTTTATAGAGCTTTTGTGAAGATCAGAAAAACAAACAAAGTTCTGTGGCACTTGAAGACTAACACGTTTATTTATTTCATGAGCTTTCATGGGAGAAAATCCCATTTCATCAGATGCTTTTAAGATGGGGGGACTTACAGAGTGGGAAGAAATAAATGCAGGAAGTGTAATAGTGAATAGGTCACACTGTAATAGCAAATCAAAACAGTTGAGCTGCAGGGAGAGAAAAGTGTCCACTACCTGAAAATTTGGCAGTGCCTATGACTGGGGGATGGACAGGGGGAGCTTCTTCCCAAGGACGCCATGGAAAGAAGGCTCCCACAGCAACTCCTCTTGGGGGTGTGTGTGGGGACTGGTTCCCAAAGATGCTGCAGAGAAAAGCTGCTCTAGGTGACTTCTTTTCATGGTGTGTCTGGGGACTCATGCCCTACCCGTTACCAGAAGCGGCTCCGGGCGGCTTCTTTCTGCAGCATGCTTGAGGCCCTCTGCTTCAGCTACTGTGGAAAGGAGCCACTCCAGGTAGCTGGTGGCTGCTTTCTGCAGCATCCCCTGGCATGCTGCCAAGAGGAGTCACTCCAGCTGGCTTCATTCTGCAGCGTGCCTGAGGTCCCCTGCCCCAGCCACTGCAGAAAGGAGCTGCTCTTGGTGGTTGCATTCTGCGGCTTGCCCGGGGATGTAAGCCACTGAGAAGAGCTGCTCTTATTTGTTTCTTCAGGAGCAGGAGCAACTTGGCTATTCCACAGAGTGCTCCGCATGCTGCTCCAAATGGGCTTGCATGCCTCTGTTGGCATGCATGCCAGTCGTTGCTGACGCCTGCCCCAGCACCTATTCTGGCATATATAGAATGCGCCAAAGAAAATTTGAGCTGGCATGAATTGTGTTTTGTGTGTGGAAGGTTAGTGAGACCCAGAATTGTCTGGATGGAAGGCTTCAGTATTATTACCATCTAAGTCAAGTGTTTGAATCTTCTGAAGTGATGTCAAGAAAGGCAATAGTAAGTAAATTGACAGGTTTTTTTTTTCCTGAAAACTTTAATAATATTTATGACAGTACATCAATTTTCAGTTTTCTCATTTAACAACAACAGACAGGGCTAAATTAGTTTTGCTGAGACTTGTTTAAAATCTTAAAAGGCACTTGTTCAGTATTCTGGAAGTAATATACAAAACCTACAATGAAGTACTGAAATGGAATTGCTTTTAAATAATTTTTAGTGTAACTTATTTGAACAGAGTCATCTGTCCTTTTTCATTTTTTCCCAACCTTCTTTCTTAACTCTCCTTTCTCCCACCAAAAACTTTATCTATGCCTTAGTTATTCTGGCTCCTCACTAGAACAACCTTCTCTCTGCCCTTCTGTCTCCATCCTGGCTATTGAAGGTATTGCTGCCAAAAGCGCCTTTCTGTCTTGCCACAAAGATTCCATATTCCTGACCTGGAAATGTTCCACTGGTTCTTCGTCTCCTCTTTTGTCACATCCTCATTCTTCGTCCTTACCTTGGAGGATGTTCCCAATTGTGTCATCAGTAGTATGACCCGGGCCTGCTGGGATAACCTCCTGAATGTGCCAAAATCAGGGCAAGCTGCAAACCCAGGGGCCAGACCCCCAAATCACTGATGGGTGGTACTTAAACCAGTCTCCCGGTCAGTAACAAAACATGCTTCTGTTTCCCCACACTGGTCATCACAAAGCATAACAAAATAGAAACAGCCCCCCTTCTTGCACATCAGCTCCTCCGGTACCCACCTATCCGCTGGGTCTCTTAAAATAAAAAGTTTCTCATGACCTCAAAGGGTTAGCGACATCAACCAGAAGAATATAGGCTTGGATCTTACCTAAAATATCACACTGCCAGCCAATCCTTTAGTAACTACAACTAAAGGTTTATTATAAAACGAAAAGACACAAAATATGGCTGTTAAAAGGTCAAAGTGAATCATGTACATACAAATGAATTAGAGTCTGTATAAAGCAAGTCCATGAAGAATTTGGAGTCTGCAGGTTAGTCCAACTCCTCTGGTATGCAGCCAGTACCTGAGTTGGTCTCAGTCCTTTGTTCAGTTATAGCAGAACAGTTACAGAGGAGGATGTTGGTTACAGATTGAAGACAGAATGGAAATGGGGGCACTGCTTTTTATCATGTCTGGGTTTCCCCATGCTCTCAGAGTCTTAACCAAATCAAAATGGAGTTGAGTCACATGGTCAGTCTGGGTGACTCAACAAACAGGTTTCTTCCTAGTCCCACTGTAGCTGGGCACTTCGTTGATGGGCCATTAACAGGACAGTGGTTTTACAACCACCCAGTCTGGGAATGCCTTAGAATCCACCAACAAACAAATAAAACAAATATATTCCTAATTTCTGCTTCAAGTATGACACCTGTATGTAAACCATATAATCATCCCTAGCAGATTACAACCTTTCTGTTAGTACCAAACATGGCATATCACATATGGATTATTGCAAATATGAAGTATTAATATGAAAGAGAATCATAAGCAATCCCCTAAGCACAGCCCGCATGACAAACAGTATCTCTGTTCTCATAAAAACAAACAAGGAGTGCTGTGGCACTTTTAAAGGCTAACACATTTATTGCATGAGCTTTTGTGGGAGAAAAATCCCACTTTGATGGATGCTTTAAGAGAGGGAATTTACAGAATTGGAAGAAAATAAATGCAGGGAAGTGTAAGTCATAGGATCATGTTAGGCTGTTACAGGAAAGCAAAGCAGTTATTTAGATTCATATGGTGGAGACCAGCATATAGGTGATTCAGACTATTCACTCTATTGCTTTCAAACTACCAGATTGAATTTGACTGACATTGTGTGCGTACTACTCTTTCATGTTTCATCCTCATAGTGTATGTGATTGTTTAAATTTTTGTTTCTGTTGATTTGGTCCCAGGCCACAGAAAAAACAAGATAATTAGTTTCAACATGGCATATAGCCCATCAGTAAATGAGATACAAAACATAAGACATTAACAAACAGACAAGCTTACTGTGCCTTTTTCATTATCTGGTAGGAATGAAAGACAAAGAAGAAGATCAAGTGTGGTACTTGAAAATCTCAAAGCTGGCACTGGCTTTAGCAATTATCCACTCAAAGCCTCCAGAAGAAAGCTGCAAAGAATACACGGAACATCTTGCCAAAATTATTTCTGGACAGGATTTTAAATGGAGATCAAGGGTTGAAGCATTAGAAGCTGAAGTCTTTAGATTACGCCAGGAACTTCTTTTGAACAAGATCTGTCCAAGATTCTGCTTGGAAAATAGTAAGTCTCTGATATAATTTTTAATAAAATCCATATGTACTGTACTAACATTTGAAAGAAAATATATCAAAACCTTTTGCTTAGCAATAACAGTCTATAAGCATGGATACAGATGTCTTAAATGTTAGAAACTTTAGTTGTTTTTCTTTTGCCCCAAAAAATTACAGTCGTGAGGCACTAATTTCATTTATAACAGGAACTAATGTGAAAAATTTAAGATTTACTCAGAATTAATTGAAAATAGAACTTTACTCATAGTAGAAAAATGAGATAGGATTTGACTGTCAATATTCACTAACTACAGGCTATTGAATAGTTCTAGAAGATGTCATAGTATTTTTTACATGTTTACAGCATAGCCTGCTGATGTTAGTTTAATGCGATCATCAATGTACTGTACTTAAATTTCGAATTTTATCTTTTGGAACTTATATCTCTGTCTCTCACCGCATTAAACAGCTTAAAAATCTAAATTTGAGGCTAATGTTTAATATATTGATCTATTTGAAAAAAAATTGTAGGCAATAATAAATGAATCATCTTCTAATTTGTGTCTTAAATCTAAGAAGTTCTCCGACCAGAAGTTGTGATCCATGAGTAGTTGACGGGGGGGGGAGGATTGAGCTACAAGGTGCTGTACCCTTCTGTGAAATATGTTAATAGTTCCTTGTGCATCTGTCTGTGATTTAGCTTACAGGTTTGTCTTTTTAAAAAAGTGAAATGTGTTCATGTTTCATTTACTGATTTATTTTTTCAAAGCTGTGTTTAGTTTAATTTTTAGTACATGGCAGTGATTTCCTGTGCCTAATTTTTGAAATAGAGAGGAGGGGGTGAATTTCATTTTCTTTCATGAACCAGCCTTAATGGTGAATGATTATTTGGACTGATAGTTGTATAGATATAGCTTCTACCCTAAAAGTAGGCAATTTTATCTGTTTGCTTCAGAGTTCATCTCTCTTCTCCATTCAGGGCTATTTTTGGTAGCTTTTGGACTATCATGCTGGTAGTTTTTGAACTTTGTCCCATGTTTGTATACCAGTGCTTTCCTTCCTGGGTATAGTCCCTGCTTCCTTTTCCTTTCCTCCATATCCCCATCCCACACAAACTACACAACTTTAAGCAGTATTTAAGAGGAACTGCTCTTCTTGCCACAGGTGGCCAGCGATTGACTTAGTATTCTGAAATGCTGAAAGATATGAATGTGGGGGGCTCATGATCAGGATAGACTGCTCCACTATATTGGCTGCAAACACTTTGTAATTGAGGATGTAAGGTCTGCAGAACATATCTGCCACCTGGAAATGAAACCAGTTAACTAGGAAAGTCTGCGTTTCAGGTGTTGCATTCTATAATTTTGTCCTCAACTCTGGAGCCATTACTGTGGAGGAGCCTTACCACTTCAGTCAGCCAATGGCTAAGTATGAACCTTTGCTCAGGGAGGCTCTGTTAATACTGCGTTTGGCAGAGAAGAGTAGGTATGTCCTGGGGAATGGGGTCGCTATCAACAGATCTCTGCACTCTATTTTAGTAACAGTAAAGATGGTTCACATATCTGACCCTAGTATCTGTAGCAACACTAGCCTTGTTTTTCCCCCAGCATGGATGATCTTGTGTCTAAGTGACTATTTTTCTACTACTCTTCTATTACAGTCTAAGGGACTTTTCTTCTCAGCAGGCCAGGCATATAGCTGCAGACATCCTACTCAGATATCGACACACTTGATCAAATGACACTGACCAGTACAGAAGGGTCTAGACCAGTAGTTCTCACAATGTGGCCCTGTTGGCACACAACCTTGACCAATGTGACATCCTCAGGACCGTTCAGACAGTATTGGATGTGGCCCATGTAACATTATGTTGTGCATATGTAGCCTACAATTGTATATAGACTGAGAACCATTCATCTGGAGTATCCTTTCATTGTGCCATGCAAATGGAGTCAGGGGTGGGGGGATGTCCCTTTTTCATAGTCTGCTTATGAACTATCTAATTTTCTCCAGTTTAGTCAGGGAAAAAAATTGTATCACAATACCTAGAGTCAAATTCCAGCACTTACAACTAGCAGAGGATCTGTGGATGGTTTCTCTGTGGGGTTTCATGCCTCATTAAAGTATTTCTAAAAGCCATCAACCCCTGTATGCATTCCATTAAATTGTTTCACCTAAGAAATTCAGTCTAATATTCAAAACACCGTACCACAGTGGCTGCTATTTCTTTTAGGATTGTTTTAACTCAAAGTGGCACTCTTAGTTGTCATTACCTCAGTCAGGCAAGAAATAAGCTAGCTGCCTCTTATAATTTTCACTTCATTACCTTTTATCCTAACAGTGTTGTCCTGAGAACTGTGCCAAGGTTTATTTCATCAAAGAATTCAGCTTTCATATTAACCAAGAGGACTTTTTGCATTTGTTCTGTTCACACCTGAAATATGACAAAGAAAGGAAAAAGAACACAAAACATTCAGGTCAACTGATGGTCTCTCTTGGTTTGGAGGAACACAGAAAGATGAAGCAGATTACAAAACTGTTATTGCTCTGGATTCATTTAGCTATCCTCTGAGTCAGGTTTCCTTATCCATCATTAATAAAAGCTCATCAAATCAAGTATCCTGTTGCTTCTTGGCAAGAAAATAAGTCAATCCCTATAGAAGTGATTTGAAAAGCTTGCACCTGGTATTCCAGCTCAGGAAGGCATTGCTAATATTGAAACAGACAGAAAATTATAAATTGGCTCTAGCCATTCCAGCATACTACATCTGGTGAATAGAGAATTGAAGTACATGTATAGTTGTCTTTTCTGATGCAGTTTTAGGCTGATGCATTTGAAGGGCTGTAATTCAATTAGTCAATATATATTTTAGAAAAAATCATCAAGGGGGACATTGCCCCCTTCCCCCCCCCCCCCGACTCTTCTAATTTGGATCATCTTACTGTTCAGAGTCAGTTGATATGGATTACTGGAGACCCTTGCTGCACCACAAGAAATTTTTCACTTCTTGTAGAACTAATTTGTTCATTTTTGCTAAGGCTCACACATCCATTACAATGGTTAGTCCAATCTGTTTGCAGCTTGGGGGCAGAACCAGACCTGTCAGTCACTATCAGCAGAGCAATACCATGCCTGTTGAAGTGACCTCTAGTTCTTTTCTGCCTCCCCAGCGATGGGAAATCTGCACACAGCCAGATTTCTTGAATCCTTATCCTGTGATTTGTTAAATCAGAAGAGACTTGCAAAAAAAAAAATCCACTGAAGTATGTAAACAAACCCTAGAGTGCTTGGTATGAAACTACTCTGAAAAGATGAGGTGTTACTTGCTCAGTATAGCAAATAAACACTTATAATCTGCACATATAGTCTGAAATAATAGATAGAGAATATAAATAGGTTTTGGGATGAATTCCTTTTATTGGCTTAAAGAAATAATGTCTACAAAAGCAGACCTTGTTTCCAAGAAGGGAGCATAACCACTATAACCATGTTAGTGCGCTAAACATAAAAATTCTTGAAATTGTGAAGGAGGGTTATTTGGCAAACCAGCAGATTAGCTTGTAAGGAATGCAAGAGTTACAAAAAGGAGAGTAATGTTGTAGCAAAAGGCTTACATAAAATAAGCTAGTAAAAAAAAGCCGCAAAAATAAGGAATTGAAAATGTGGGAAAACTAAGTGAGTAAATCTGATTCATCAGACATGAAAGTCTACCTAATAACATTTCAGTCTCTGATGGTTTGATGAAAGGTAAGATAAATGTCTCAAGATGTAAAAAGAGACACAGCAATAAAAATAAATACATAAATCCCAGAATGGTTTGGATATATGGTTATGACCCTGCTGGCCTAGGGTAGCCAGATGAAAATGTCAAGATCAGGGCAGTCTGAAAAATGAAAGCAATTTCTTTCTGGCTTGATGGGTGACACTCAAGTCAAATTTCCTAATCAGCAAATGAAAAATGCTTCTGATTCCCATAATGATTATCATAAATCTACAACAATATATATTTAGTCACCTTTACTGCATTTCAGCCTTTGGCTCCTAATCAGACAGTGGGTCTAGTAAACACATAAGTTATTTAAAACTTCATACTCTTTACCAAAAGAGTTCTTCTGAACCCAAAGTTCTTCTTCGAGCAGTGCTCTTGACTGCTCCTCTTCAGGTGTTGCGATCCCGTGACACCCCAGACCGGAGATTTCTTGATAGCAGTGACTCAGGCAGTGGGCAGCCAAGAGCGGCGTTCGTGTTCCCACCTCTGGTGACGTCAGCCGCTCAGCCTGCACACTGCAGCTCCCTGTCAGATCCTTTCTACTGCTGTTGACTCCAGACGGAGTCTGCGGTGACTCCTCCTAACATCCATACTTACCTCAGGGATCAAGACATAAACAACTACAATTGGTGTTAACATAATTAAATAATAAATAAGATTATTTTAACAAGGCATGCCGAATCCATCAGGCTTTAAACGTTGTGAATCTTGTAGAGAGGCAATGCCTTCCTCGGACGGACACAGCTCTTGTATCAGCTGCCTGGGAGAGGGGCACTTGTCACATAAATGTGAACACTGCAGGAATTTAACTACCAGGGCAAGAAAGGAGCGGGAGCAGAAAGTTAAGGTCCTCTTGTTAGAGGGCTCCCTCTGCCCCGCGTCGGATCTGGGTGCTTCTCCTCATGATATTGAGGGAGCACACAAGCGCCGCTCCACTATCTCCTTGCCAGTCCCTTCAAAGAAACAAAAAGGGATGGACGATCAAGCTGCCCAGCATGAGCTGCCCTCAGGGCAGGCGATAGACGTCCTGCCGGCAGCCAGTTCAAAGAAAAAGAAAAAGAAAAAAAGCCACGCTCATTCAGCGGCACCGAATCAAACACAAGCGCCACAGCCGCTTCTCCCGGCGCTGGGCTCTGCACCACCACTAACGGTGCCGTTCTTTCAGGCACAGCTAATGGCCGCTGGCACCCCAGTGCAGCCCCTGACTGCACCGCTGATGGTGCAGACAACGGCACCATCCTCGGTGCCTGACATGCAGTCATTGACACCCCCTGGATACCTTGCTTCAGCACAGGTCCAGGCATCTCAGAACTTGTTAATGCCCGCAGTACCCTTGACCCCACAGGGGGATCCTTTACCGCGATCAATATATACCAAGCCTACTAAAAGGACAAAACACTCAGGGTTGACAGAGGATTTGACAGTCCATTCAGCACCCATGTCACCCTTATTTCAAACTGGCTCCTCGATACTGATTCGTCCTCATCACACTTGGATGCTTCTGATTCGTCCAGGTCATCAAGCCCTGGCCCCAGTCACCCACCTCCACACCAACCACCTCAGGCACCAACATATAATTCAAATTTTATGCTGCCTTGCCAATATTCCTCATGGCCGTTTTACCCTGAGCAGGGTATATCTGATGCCCCGTGGCGACCACTTAATTGGCCAGTACCAGTTCCATCAGCATTGCCAGTTGCACAAATCCAACCTGCGCCAATGCCAACGAATATACCACCCGCCACAACAGCATCTGCCAGTGATGTGGGCGCGGAGACCCCTCTTCAGGGCAAAACTGATGATGATAAACAGTTTCAGGAATTGTTCAAGCGGGCGGCTGAGGCTATGGAGATATCACTCCAAGATACTCAGCCTACCCACCACAAGTTGTATAAGATCCTGCAGACTTCTGGACCACGTAAGTTAGCTCTCCCTATGGATCCGGACATTATGGAACCCGCTAATGAAATATGGCAGGTGCCTGCATCAGCACCCCCTTCCGACAAGAGGGCTGATAAGAAGTATTTTATTACACCTAAAGGGAATGAATTCCTATTCACACACCCTCAGCCCAGCTCCCTAGTGGTGGAGGTGGCACGTCATAGAAATAGGCTGACAAGTTCCAAACTTACCTTCAGCAACTAACAGGACAAGAAGTTGGACTTCCTGGGAAAGAAGGTCTACACATCGGCAGCACTGCAACTTAGAATTATGAATTATACGGCCCTGTTAGCTACCTATAATCATGACATTTACACTAAGCTTAATGATTGCTTCAACTTAATTACACAAGATAAACAGGAGCAATTTAATATTCTAGTTACAGAAGGCTTATCAGCAGCTAGGGTAGCCCTTCAAGCATCGCTGGATGCAGCGGACATTGCTGCTAGAACACTTGAGACAGCTGTAGTCATGCGACACTCATCTTGGCTCCAGGCAGCGGACTTGCCTCGGTGCATGCAGCGTACCATTGAGGATTTACCATTCGACAAGGACAACCTGTTCGAAAAAACAACTAATCAGGTCATGCATGGCTTGAAGGACTCCAGGGCAACATTAAGGACACCGGAAATCTATACTCCACAACAGAGATGCAGGTTTTATAAGTCCCAACCTGCCAATTATAGATATCAACAGAGCCAATTCAACCGTAGAGGAGACTCTTACAGAAATAAATCTCGTCAAACACGAAGGGCTAGACAAGGCCCTCAGTTATAATCCTCACAACCGCCCTCCATGAAGCATCAGTTTTGCTGGGCAGGTCGAGGGATCAGCCATTGCAGAGTTCTTCCACCATTCACAGACACCCTCCAACTTAGTTTACAGGGACAAATTACGACCCTTCCTCCAACATTGGATGCACATAACTTCAGACAAATGGGTCATCAAGATTGTGCAGCATGGTTACTCTATCCCATTCATCTCCAAACCCAAAACCCACCCCCCTACCCGTCCCTCTTCAGGGATCCCACCCATGTACAACATCTTCGGGCGGAGATCCAACATCTTCTACAGATAGGGGTCATCGAGCAGGTCCCTGCCGGCCAAGAGGGGAAGGGGTTTTACTCCCCATATTTCCTAGTAGAAAAAAAAAGTCAGGGGGTTGGAGACCAATACTCGATCTCAGGCGTCTCAACAGGCATGTCCAAGTAAAGAGATTCAGGATGGTGACCTTAAGCAATATACTTCCTGCCCTGCAGCACCTCGATTGGTTGATTTCCCTCGACCTAAAAGATGCATATTTCCATGTGCCCATCCGTCTGCTACACAGAAGGTTCCTCTGATTCCAGTTCCTTCACAATCACTATCAGTATACGGTTCTTCCATTCGGGCTATGTACGGCGCCCAGAGTTTTCTCCAAGTTCATGGCACCAGTAATAGCGTTTTTACGGAGAAGACATATACTGATTTTCCCATATCTGGACGATTTTCTAAGCAAGGCCTCTACACAAAGGTTAGCAATTCAGGCACTACATACCACGATCAAGCTTTTCATCACACTAGGATTAAGCATAAATTACGAGAAATCGAACCTGTCTCTAGCACATCAAATCCAATTTATTGGGGCACGGGTTGACTCACCACTGATGAGGGCATTTCTGACTACCAACAGGCTTTGCAGTCTGCAACAACTAGCACTCAATATTCAGAATTCGTCCATCATATCAGCTCACACAGTGATGAGAATGCTGGGCCACATGGCAGCAACGATGCTGTTAGTGGACAATGCGAGGCTACGCATGCAACCACTGCAGATGTGGTTCCTCGCACGTGTCCGACATATGAGACATCCAATCAAAACCCTGTTGGTCATCCCTTACATTATCAGGGCCTCCCTGTCTTGTTGGTTGGACATCGACAATCTGACACAAGACGTTCCTTTCATACCACCTCAATCACAAATCGTGATCACGACAGATGCATCACTTCTCGGCTGGGGCGCACACTGCCGAGATCAAACCATTCAAGGGAGATGGTCCTTGCAGGAAAGGACTTTACACATCAACATCTTCGAGCTACGTGCAGTTCAGAGAGCATGTCATCACTTCCTTCCTCTGATCACAGGCAAAGTAGTGACCATCCGCACCGACAACAGGGCATGTATGTTTTACATCAACCGTCAGGGTGGCACCAGGTCACAGGCCCTGTGCCTGGAGGCAATGTCTCTTTGGGACTGGCGTATCAACGACAAAATTCTTCTCCACGCAGAGTACCTACCGGGCAAGGAGAGCATACTAGTGGACTCATTGAGCCGAACATTCACCAACCATCACGAATGGGAAATTCGAGACGATATTATTTAGGCCATCTTTGCCAGATGGGGCTTCCCAACAATGGACTTATTTGCCATGGCAGACAACAAAAAATGTGACCGCTATTGTTCATGAGCAGGGATTGGCATGAATTCCAGTGGAGATGCTTTTCTGGTCTGTTGGGCCGGTTCATTGCTTTATGCCTTCCCACTGATTCCCATGATTTTTCGCACGCTCAACAAGATACGTCAAGACAGGGTGACAGTAATTATGATAGTGCCAGCGTGGCCACATCAGATGTGGTATTCCCTACTGGTCATGATGCCTGTAACAGCCCCAATCATATTACCTTTGCTACTGGACCTACTGTCTCAGAACCACGGGGCTCAGACGCATACTTACCTAGACAGACTACATCTAACGGCATGGAACTTCAACGGTTCGAAGATGTGGAACTCCAGTGTTCAGATCAAGTCCGTAACATCTTGTTGAATAGCAGAAAACCTTCTACAAGGGCTACTTACCTCCAGAAATGGACCCGTTTCTCCTTCTGGTGTTCTCAGAGCGCATTAACTCCGACCGATGCTCCTCTTCCCGCGATCCTGGAATATCTTCTGCACCTGCAAAACACAAACATCACAATCAATTCGATTAGAGTACACCTGGCGGCTATTTCAACCTTCCACATCACGATACATGGTACATCAGTGTTTGCACATCGAGTTGTGAAGCGATTCATGTTGGGGTTACACAACTTGTTTCCACAGGTTCACCCACCAGCAGCACCGTGGGATCTTACATTAGTGCTGAAAATGCTCATGAGGTTACCCTTTGAACCCTTGGCCTCTGCTTCATCGTTACACCTATCTGTGAAGGTGACCTTTCTTATAGCAGTCATATCGGCTAGACGAGTCAGTGAGTTGGCGGTGTTAATGGCATATCTGCCCTATACCATCTTTTACAAGGACAAAGTATCATTGCGCTTGCACCCTAAATTTCTGCCAAAAACATTGTCATACTTCCACTTTAACCAAACTATACACTTACCTATCTTCCATCCTAAACCGCATGCTACTCAACACAAAAGAGCATTGCGCACTCTAGATGTAAGGCGCGCTCTGGCATATTATCTGGAAAGGACCAAAGACTTTAGGAAATCATCACAATTGTTTATATCTACTACAGAGAGTTCGCAAGTCCAACCAATTTCTAAGCAAAGGCTTTCAAAATGGATTGCATCATGCATCCGAATGGCATATTCCATACGTCAGTCACGTCCACCTGATGTAATCCGCCCTCATTCCACCAGATCCGTGGCACCTTCGCTAGCATTTTTAGCTAAGGTCCCAATCCATGTCATCTGCCAAGCAGCTGCCTGGGCGCCTGGCGATACCTTTGCGAAACGTTATGCATTGGAACGTATAGCATCAATGGACACTGTGTTAGGGCAAGCAATTCTCCACACAGTTGATAACACTCAATTCGAAGCTCCCACCACCATTTTCACATGACTGCTACGGAATCACCTGAAGTGGAGCAGTCGGGAGCACTACTCGAAGAAGAAATGGAGGTTACTCACCTTTGTGCAGTAGCCAAAGTTCTTCGAGATGCATGCTGCCGACATGCTCCACTACCCATCCTCCTACCCGCTACTTCGGAGTTTCTTTCGTTACAGGTTTCTCCGGGGTAGAAAGGATCTGACAGGGAGCTGCAGTGGGCAGGCTGAGCTGCTGACATCATGGGAACACGAACGCTGCTCTTAGCTGCCTGCTGCCTGAGCCACTGCTGTCAAGAAATCTCCGATCTGGGGTGTCACGGGGTCGCAACACCGGAAGTGGAGCATGTTGAGAGCACGCATCTCGAAGAACTTCGGCTACTGCACAAAGGTGAGTAACCTCCATGATCAGCCACATTACCAGATTAATATGTTTGGATCTTACCCAAATTACCATACTGTTGGCTAATCCTTTAGTAATGAAAACTAAAGGTTTATTGTACAAGGAAAGAAACAAACTAAGAACTGTTAAAGGGTTAAAGCAATTGGATACATGCAAGTTTTTAAAAGTGCATACACATCACATCCTTGGCAGAATTTTGAATTTACAGGCTTTTATATTTCCTCTGGAATAAATCCACTATCTGTATGGGTCTCAGTCCTTTGTTTTGTAGCTTCAGTTGTAGATGGAGAGATCCAGAGGCATGTGTTGGCTGAAGGCTTTGTAGACTAAAACAGTGGTTCTCAACCTTTTGAGTGTTGCGGTACAGTTCTTTATGATATGTCACCTTACAGGACAAACCATCTTACCCCCAGGTCAAATCCAGCCATCTCCTCAGCTCTCTGTGGCACGCTTACCACTGTGTGATGGCAAACTAATGTGTCCAGATGACACAGCAGTTGAGAACCAATGGACTAAAAGACAAAAATGGTGGTGGCGCAGTGTTATTTTATATCCTGTGGCCTTTTCCATGGTGTTTGTGGAGTTTTACAGAGCTGCAATGGAGTCCAGTCACGTAGGCGAGACCTGGTGATTCATCAGGTCTCTCTCCCTGAGCCCACTGTACCTGTGAGTTTCCCTAATGGGTCATTAAGCAGATAGCTGCCGATTCTGACTGGTGTGTTGCCCTGCCCAGAGACGTAGCACAAGTTAAAATACAGATGTATGAAATGTATTATTGACTTCAAATGCAGGTGTAATACATTCACATGAACAATATAATCATTCTTAGCCAGTTATAACCTTTCTATATTGGTACCTAATGTAGCATGCCTCATATAGATTACTGTCATGTTGAAATATTAATATTAAATAATATCATGAATGGTTCCCCTGATCCAGACAGTGTTGCAATGGTCCCCTTTCTTCTCTGATTAGCGATTTTATGTTTGAGTTGCCAAATGGTATTAATAATTTGTATCTGTTTCTTTTCTTGAGTCTTTTTTTTTAAACTGTTAGTTTCATTGTGTTTTATTAGCTTTGATTCTTACTGGGAACCATTTGCTTTTTCAGGAAAAGTTAAATTAGAGACTCACAAACTGAAGTTCATTGAGCTCTAGCTGATGATGGCTAGCAGGCTAGTCACATGTTGCTGGGTCTTCCTCCTCCTTTCCAGCTGTCAAACTGCATTATAAACCAAAAAATATATTTCTGAGAGCTAAGCAACTCTTGTAAACAGAGATGCTATGCCAAACATTGAAATTAAAGTATCCGATGATCTGGGACCCTGCACTGATCACCTGTGATACTTAGCTTTCTATGGCTAAAGCCTACTGCTGCTTACAACAGAGTTCCACTTCATCCCAGTCTCTAAAAGGAGCTTAATAGTTAGAGATGTTATAAAACTTAATTTACTCTAAAAACAACAGCTTTATTTTTTTTTTTAAATTAATGTTCCTAAGTGGCAGCATTGTACATACCTATTATACCTTTCACAAAATCCAGGCATTTACAAGCACAGATATTTATCTAAGTACTTGGACATAATAAACTTATGTTCCATTTTGCCACCCGACTTAGGCACTTAGGGGGTCTAATAATCATTGAAAGTGAATGGAATTTAGGCTCCTGCTTGAATAAGGCTCTTCTGAACATTTACTGCAAAGAAATTGCCTGCATAATAAATGTACACATGTTTCATCTAGTAAAAAAAATGGACATTTAAGCCCATCCGAGCCATCTTAATTCCAACTTGTGTATTTTTTTTAAATACATTTTTGGTATCTTGAATTTGTTACCAAAATATATTCGAAGGATACACTTCAGTGGGAAATATCAATTGATAAATATATGTATTGACATTTGAGATTACTGACTAAACAATAGTATTTATTTTGGGTCAGATTTAACACAATGTCTTTACTTGGGGAGAAGTGTGGCTCAGTAAGTGTTTTTTATAATATCATATGCATCAGTCTGGAAATCTGCTGCTGAAAGGTATCCATGTCTGTAAGCATTTAGGGAGACTGACCATGGGATAGAAGTGGTGGTGCCCTAGTGATCAGGAACTTAGTTCTGTCTCCCAGTCCTAAGAGCAGTTCATTGTATATGCTGTGCGTGTTTATTTGGAGTGGTAAGAAGAAAGGCCTCAAACTTGTTTGGGGCAGGCCATTCTGTATCTGTTTTCTCTTTCTTTCAGTATCTTTTCTGTCCCTGCCCACCCACTCCACCCACTATTCTGAAAAGCTCAGCAGGGAACTCTTTTTTTTTTTTTTAAGGCAGCTGTATTTATGCATCTGGATACTATGCTCCTGCCCTTTTCTCCCTCTCGTTATGGAAGTTACCGGCTCCTTCTGTTCCTCTCCTGGGGTGACCTTGGATTTTGCTTGTGAAAGTGCGAACTGAACAAAATAGATGTGTGGTTATTCTTCTGGGCTTAGAGACCTCCACAGAATGATTTATTGTCTTCAAACAGCAGCAAAAACTTTCATACTGGGATTTGAGCATGAATGCATGAGGGAAAGTGACAGAGTTGGAAATTGTATGCATACAAATAAAGACATACTTGGCAGATTCTCCCTATAAATATCCACATAGCTAAGTAATTATCCACCTTCAAACCCCTCCTCAAAACTGTCCTTCATTGTGTTACCTGCATAAAACTTGGCAACAGTCAGGCTGTTACTGTGCAGGTTGACCAATATAGTCTCATGTTTACTTGTATTCCCTCATCTGTGAGTATCTGTCTATTGTCTCCTGTCTTATACTTAGCTTGTGAACAACTTGGGGCAGAGACTACCATTTTCTTCTATATTTAAATGACACCATGTGCAAAGGATTTCAAATCCATGAGTAGGATTTCTAGCAGCTACATTCCAAAGGGGTAGCCATGTTAGTTTAGTTCAGTAAAACAAACAAAGAGTCCTGTGGCACTTAAAGACTAACTCAGTTATTTATTGCATGAACTTTTGTGGGAGAAAATCCCACTTCATCAAATACTTTGAAGATGGGGGAATTTACAGCATGGGAGGAAATAAATGAAGGGAAGTATATGTCATGGGAACAGGTCACACTGTAACAGCAAATCAAAACAGTTGTAAAGATTCAAACACTTGGGAACAGCATATAAAGGAAGATGAGGTCAAATCACCTGTTGTAATGAGAGAAGAATCCAAAGTCCCTATTAAGCCATGAAGTAATGCAAATAAATTCAATCTCAGCAGCTTCTGTTTGAAACCTTGATCTGGTATTCATCTGTCTGAGCACCACAATTGGTAAATCGACAAAGGAGTGATCAGGAAGATTGAAATGCTGACCCACTTGTTTTAGAATGTTGTGATTTCTGATGTCAGATTTGTAGTAATACAAATAGTAAAGTAATAGAGCCTTTCAGTACATCACTTTTCTTTGTGAACACAGTACTTTGTCCATTAATTATCTGACTATCACTTTTGCAAAGAAATGACTTAGCATGTTCAAGTGAGTAGGCAAAAATAAAGATGCATAAAGTTACACATATTCTAGATAAGGGGACCTTTTGAAAATGTGAACTTTTAAATTGTCAGTATTTGGCTTCAGATTTAACAGTATGTCAAGATGAAAGGGAGCAATTCAAGCTCTTCTGGTACTCTGGTTTCAGTTTACAGACTTCAAAAGACAACATTGTATCTGTTCTCATTAAGAATATTGTCAAATGAGGTACCACATAAACTATGTAAAACCAAAATATCAGATTCCACCTGTATGTCGTCTTTGTACACAGGGATCACATACCTCCTGAAGTTAAATTGTTTTATGGGATGAACACTGGGTGATGTTTCTATTTCTGCTGTTTAAACTATTCTTGTCCATGCTGCTGTTAATTCATAGTTTGTGATTGCATGAGGGTTTTACTTCTGCTTTAGTAGTAATTGATGGAATAGAGCTTGGATCCAGTCCTTAAAAAGAAAACAAATACAAAAAATCCATACTAAGCACAATATATCGCATTGATTCCTTCAGCAGCAACATATGCGTGTATGCTGATGAATTTTTCAAATTATTACAGTAATTAAAAATGGTGATTGAGAACTGGTGTGAACGTTGTTTTCTGATATACATTTACAGGGATAAATAATTTCCAAATATTATAGATAGTAATTTGGGAGCATAATCCTGAATCATCATGTATATGTTTTGTAAAAAGACATGCTCAGGACATGCAAATGAATGACAGATCCTGGAATGCATTTTAAGTGGCAGGCCACAACTTTATCGATTAACACATGGTAGAGGAAGTATTTGCTCACCCATCTCACATCCTAGGCATTTAATTAGGTCCAATGTGTAGTTACAGCCAGAAATGCATAATGTTACAGCACCAAATGCAACCTAGGCGTGTGCCTAATGCTCAGATTTGAGTGTGGGGGAGTAATTATCTGATACGGATTTGCGCATTAACTAAAAAAAAAAAAAAAAAAGAAAAAACTTCATTCACTTGAGTGAGTGGCTTTGAGGCATGGTCAATGACATTGTAACACTGCTTAGATTTGGTTGAATTTCCTCCATTGTGATAGAAAAGTGGCCCAGCCAAATTAGAGTGGTCCTGTGAGTGTGACCTGTGTTCTGGGTGATAACACTAGCCAATCAAGTGATGAACGTTCTTTCCGTTTAGCAGTGGATGAGCATGAAGAGCTAGTCCTCATGCACAGCTGAGGCTCCTTTTGCCATTCCCACCATAGCCAAGGAGAGAAGAGGGCATTGGGTAAAGAAACCATTTTCTTCTCCATCAGCAGTAGATGGAAAAGCTGGCATGGGAAATTAATGCAATGGCATATATGGGAGGGAGCATCACTGAAGTGTATTTTTTTTCCTTCTTCTTTCCATGTATCAGCTGTTTATTAGAAGATCAGGGCCCAGAAATATGTTTGCCTAGATCTCAGTAATGAGTAAATCAAGCCCTAACTATAGGGTTTCCTTTGTATAACTAATTAGTTGGGGGCAGACCAGGCCTCAAGAAATAGGTTTCTGGTCGCCATGGCAACCAGCTTTAGTAGCCTGTCTCCTAGCTCCACTGCAAAAATGTAATTAATGGAGGAGTGTCCTCTGGCAACCAAAAGTGAAATTGCTAGCACCTAGCTGTAACCCAGTTTTGTCCACCACTGCGGTAGACCAATCAGCTTCCCTTTTATATTCCCCAATGTTCCCAAGGACTCAGCTCACTTCTGACCTTCCTCTAACCCATTTGCTCATGTCAGGGTGAAGGGAGGGTCCAAAGTCCACCAATTAAAATCCTAAGTTGTGTTTACATCTCGAAACTGGCATTTTTAGATTTTAGCTGTGCTGTGTAAAGGACACAAGGAGAGGGAGGAGGCAGCAATTTGTTCGGTTGCATGGCTCACCCATTGTGCCAGTTGTCTACTTTTTGCCAAATGTGAGCATCTGTATTATATGAATGCCTTCCACTGCCCTAACAATGCTCTTAATGCGCTATACTGTACATCCGAATGTGTGAACGTTGAATGCTTGCTCTGGCAACTTCTTGGTTCACGTTCTTCTAGACTCTGTCTCTGCTGGTTGGCTTGATGACTCCCTGTCACAGTCACCTTGAAAGTATTTTGGATGAAACAAATGTTGTGCTAGAAAGGTCAGAGGCTTGAACAGCGTAGGGAAAGTTTTACATTGTTTTGGTGATGGAGTTCATGGGAGTTAGATAACCACATTCTACCTCTGCTCAGTCGACAGAATTCAGCAAACTTGTTGAGAGGTGGCTACAGTATGAATCCTTCTCATTTCCCCATTCTCCTGGGAGCAGTGCATCACTTTTCTTTGCCTAAGCACCCACCATCATTTCCTGGACACCATGAGGAAGCAGGGAGGCTTTTTCTGAGCAGTCTGCTCCAGACTCTTGCTTCCAGAAACAGTACATTTTGGCTTCAGTCTAACCAAATGTCCCCTGCCACTGAGACAGGAGCAGAATGTTTCCCACAAGTGAACTCCATTATTCTCCTTTTTGAAAAATTTGCTTGTCTTTCAAAGGATAAAATGTTTTTTTATATATTGAACATAATTTGCTATATGGAGTGCTTAATAATTGGTCATTGGTGATTCTTTAAAAGTACAGTGTTTTTGTTTGTTTACATTTTTATATAGGTCTTGGGAATTTTGCAAATAACTTAATTCTTTAAATTATTTATATAGGATAAATCATCTCAAAAATGACAAACGGGGATTCCTAAAACAGTTCTTCTAATTAGGACAATAGTCTAGATCTTCATGTTGAAATAATGGGGACATCTGTATCTTCAAATCAGTTTTAGCTTTGCTGCTGTTAGTTAGGTATGCATTGGAATGGTTTGGGGCAGTGTGTGCCCATAAATTCTACACAGAGCATTGCGGCAACTGTAGTCCTCATTTTCTGGTCTATATATGTTTATATACTTTAATCATTACTGTAGTATCTGAGTGATTTACCATAGTGCATCATGTTGTTTGTTCTCTCATCCTCTCCCTAGAGGGAAAAATATGTGCAGAGGAGTGTCTTATGCCTTTTTTGGGTTGTGCGTGTTCTTAATAAATATTCCTGTTGCTATTGCTATGAATTAGTTAGAGAAGGTCAAAAAATGTGTTTGATGCCTGCTGCAGAAAATAATGAGATTTGTGATGATCCTTAGCTCCTGGAGAGGTTCATTCCACAGACTGAAAGGGCCACTCAAAAGAGTTATGTTGCCCACACAGATGAGCTTTGCTCTTAGGGCTGAGAATTCCATTGTGCAAGAGGAGTGCAGTTGTCTAGCATGGTTTTCATGCTTGAGCTTTTAGACGATGTCTTTGATGTCCAGGGCTCAGGTCATGAAGTGCTTTGAAGATAAAGATTTAGATCTTGAACTTGATTCAAAATTCAGTGGGAAGTCAGTATTGAGAGAAGAGGGCAAGTTGTTGTTTTTGCAGTAGACTGTGTTGCTGAGGAGATATGGTGCAGTGTTTTGAAGTTGCTGGAATTTCCTAACTGCTGATGACTTTGTGACAAGGTATATTGTATTGCTGTAATCCAGTTGAAAGATGAGAAAGATATGAATAATTAAGACTAGGTTTTCATTCACTGAAAAGGTACAAAGGTTCATGAACTGACTAGCTGTGATTGTGTTTTCAATCAATGCAGACTAGTTGGAATATTTTCCTCTACCCATTAACATCATTTCTGTCTTAGCCGTTCTTCATCCAAGAGCTGAGCTCATCCAAGCAGTGGTGATGTATTGGTGGCAACATTGTGGTCATAGGTGATGAAGAATAGGTAGAGCTGTGTATTCTGTACATATTACAGATATTTACATCCATGTCATCTCACCTGTTCATATAGTGGTTCCATGTAGATGTAGAAAAGGACCAGAGAAAGAACTGATCATTGTGGAATTCTGCAGTTAAGAGGTTTTCTGGTGGAGGTGCGCTTTCCCATAACTACTTGTTAGGTGCATTCCTCCAGAAAGGACTTAAATCATTCCTGGAACCCTACCTTCTCCCTCAGATGAGACAGCAAGATATCATAATTAGCAAGTCAGCCCATCCAGTGTTGCAGAGGAGTCCAAGAGGATGAGAATAGAGAAGTCTCTTATGTTCATTAACAGGAGATCATCCAGCAGTGCCACTAAAGTGGTTTTGGTTCTGTGTATGGGCCTGAAAACAGATTGAGATGAGTCTAGAATGTTCGATTCAATTAGATGAGCTTGAATTTGTGGTTTGCTAGCTTCTCTACAATGTTGTTTAGGAATGGGGGATTTGAGATTGGTCAGTAAGTGGTTAGGACTGATGTGCCCAGAGCATCTTTCTCCACGCTATTGTGGTTTGAAGGAATAAAAGACTCCTTCTCTGAATGAGGTTGTTGGGCTATTTGAGGCCTTGTCTAAAACATAAAAGTTAAATAGATATAGCTTTGTTGTTTGGGGTGTGAAAAATTGATACCCACGTCTGACATAGCTTTGCTGGCTGAACCCGCTGTGTAGATGCAGCTATGTGGATGGAAGAATTTTTCCATTAGCAAAGTTACTGTTGCTTTAGAAGTGGTATTTCTACACAGGTGGGAAAAAGCATTATGTCAGTCTAGGCTGTGTCTACTTCTTGGGATTATGCCAGCATAGCTATGTCGATTTAGCTATGCTGGTATAGTCACAGTAGCATAGGCATACCCTTAGTCAGAAGTGGAATCAGTTGTTCGTGACTGTAGTGCTTGTGCATGAGATAGGAAGTACGTGCGCATCAGAGATCACAGACACAAATATTGTAGAGCATTTTTTAAATGTGCAAAGTAAATGGAAAAAATCTGAGAAATGTTCTTTAATCTTCTTTCAGTTATAGTATTTAGACGAGTTCCAAAGGGGAAGCCATGTTAGTCTAGTCCAGCAAAAGAAGCAAGGAGTGCTGTGACACTTAAAGACTAACAGATTTATTAATCACATGAACTTTCATGGGAGAAAATACCGCTTCGTCAGATGGTTTATGGTACCTATATCATCTAAAGATAATGCATTGCAGTCCAAAAATAATCTCCCCCCCATTGGATGTTTCTCTTTGAGGGTAACACATTTTTAATCAGTTGTGTCTATATTAGGTTCTAAGTTGTTTAAGGAAATATTATTTACAACATGTTAACATATTCTACAATGATACGGTAACACAAATAAAAAGTATTTTCCAGGTGCAGATCAAACCCAAATCATTCTTTGTGCCTGACAGAATGCATAATGGGATACTCGCATAGACTCATACCTAAAAGCAGTTTACCAGGAGCTGATGAACATGCATGTATTTTCCCATGCAGGACATAATTCGATTTGCTTGAATAACAAAGTCAAGAGGTTATTCTTAACGGATATTTTACAATGAAAAAAATTAGGAAGAGATTACTTAGCAGATACAATTGTGTTAATTAGCCTTAAAATTTAGAAAAATACAATATTTTAAAGGAGAAAAAATAGTAAAAGATGCAGAGGGAGATGGGGAACAGGCATGCAGTTCTTTCCTCTGAAACTGATGTGATTGCATGTTCTATTGTGCAATCAACTTCATTTCCGATAATGAAGACTTCAAGCCATCAAAATATTTAAAATCAGATTGAAACTGGTACTTCAAAAATGCTCAGAGGATTTTATCAGTAATATAGAGGGGGCTCCCTTTTTAAAGGAGAACATCAATAAGCATTGCTTTCAGAGCATAACTATATTGAAATAGAGTTTAAATTCATATTAAAATCAATGACTGGAAAACAACCTATACTTCATTATCAATTTTTTACACTAAAGATTTAACATTAAAATTGATTAAATAAGGTATGTTCTTTCTGAAAGTGTCTCAGAAGTATAAGTATTATTTTCATGTTTGTGTTTCAGGGAGCCCAGATGCCTTTACTGAAATTCTGCTGGATCAGGAACCTGTGAGCTCTATAAACTACTCAAGCCAGCTAGAAGATTCTGGTTGTGATGTATCTAGTGATTGTGCATTTGATACTACAGACACATCACATAACTTTAGGCTTTCTGAGCATAGCTGTAACACTTTATCTTCTACATTTAATGCTGAAATATTTCCCATACTGAATGCCCATTGTACTAGCAAGGGAAAAGCTCTGGCTGCTCCCATGCAGTTCTTGCAACATCTGCTTGAACTAAAAAAACTGACAGAAGCAAGAGGTTTGAAAACAGTTTTTACAAAACTTGAAAGTGACTGCTCCACAATAGCAGATTCTGTCATTCGATTGCTTGATGGCCTGCTTATTTTTTACAAGAATCCTACATTTCCTGACTCTCATTTTCTCATGGAAGCAGTGTCTGTTTTGATCAATTTAATAACTGATGATAATTTATCTAATTATGTTCTGAAAAAGTGTTTCAAGAAGCTAGAAGAATTTAAGAAAAACCTAATTCAGATAATTATAAGCAACAGCAACATCAATAGGGTAAGTGAAATTATCCACTATACACTTTAGTACAAAACCCAAATATTCAGTTTACATTGTACAATAAGAGCATTTTTAATAACAAAGAAAATATTATGCAGCCATTGAACTTTCAAGGGAGAATAAGAAAAAGTAAAATGGAGATGATGTTGCAACACTCGTTTCTTGTAGTTGTTGCTTAAGAATAGGATTTTGGTGAATAATCAACAGCATTTGAACCCCTCCCACACCCCTTTTTTCCCCTTTAGTGCATCTGTGCAAAATTCTCCTACTCCAGGCACAGATTTAGGGCTTCTCCAACTGGTTGTATGCATAGCAAAGCAAATTAGTTGAAGGTAGCATAAATACTATGCTTTGTTGTATGAGAAGATTGTGTAGCTTGGCATGGGATACTAAGTGTATCCAAATTTTCTTTTGCCTGCATTAAAAATATAGTGTCAAATCCTTGTCTGGTATAAGTCTCCATGCCTGCATTGAAGTCTGTAGAACCGTACTGACTCATACCATCTGAGAAGGCAGGCTCCTGAAGCTTGAAAATAATATTTAGAAATAAAACACAGGATTTTGAAATGGAACCTAGGAATTGAACATCTGCTATTGTGAGAGTAAAGAGGAGTGTAAACATTACGTTCTTTAGACCATACATCATTTTATATTCTTTTATCGTGCTATTTCTAATTAGTTATCTCCTCCAAATTAAATAGTTCCTCTTTTTCAGCATGTGTAAGATTTTCCTTTGCCTGCCTTGAACTTTAATTTATGCTCTCCTTTCTGAGTAACGAGACATAACACAATACAGAATTTTATCTGCATACAAAAATCAACTTAAATGTAAAGGAAATGGGAGAGGTCTGACTGTTGCATGCTATCTTTTACTGTGGTGGGAGGGAAGAGAATTCATTAGGACTACATGTGTAGAAGCCTTTTCATGATCAGAGCCTTAAATGTCTAATTTCAAGATGTTTTCATAATTGGATTTTTTTTGATGCGTTTGTGATGTTCCCCTAATTCAATCTGAACTGGTGTATCTCTGTGTCACTCCAAACTCTCACTCCTTGATCTAGTCTTACTTTGCTTTTCTCTGTGAATTCCCACTCCTGGGCAGCTCACACACAACCACCATCAAGCAAGCTGTCCCCCAACTTGGTGAGTGAGTGCCTCTAGCCTGCCATTCATGGGATTATACAACAGTATTACCCCAGCCAGTACCCCTAGTCCCAGATGCTATCTGAGGAACTGCTGTCTTACAATGTTCAGTGCTGCCCATTGGACTTTGCAATCTCACACATTCATCAGTTTAACAAAGAAATTAATGTGCACCAGCTGTGTCATTTTAAATGGAGTCTCTAACAAACCTTAAACCAAATGCATTACTTCAGATAAAATAAATAAGCATCTGGTACTGGAAACCACACCAACACGTGCACTAGAGTCAGAAATGAGGTTGGCACCTCACTGGTTCCCAGAACAGGACCTTTCAGATTCAGAGAGGGAGGAAATTGCCTACTCATCAGCCAAGTTAACCCCCCAGCCAGGGCAACAGATCTCCTGTTGGGCATAGCACAAGGTCCATGGCCACAGACACAACGTTCTTGACTGTGGAAGTTCTGGAATTTGTGAGGATTCCCTCATGCCCAAGGATCGCAGATGCAATAATAAATCTCAGGAACATTTGAAAGATGCTCAACAACAGTTTCGTACCTGCCTCCAGACTTGGTTGAGAAGTCAGACCAAACTGTGGAGGCTTCAGCAGAACATCTGGCCTAAAGTATTCCTGGGGTCACACTCCATTCCTTAGGCCTACACATGCCATCAGGTTCCAGGAAGCACTTTGCATCAGTATACAGGCTGGGCCAGGAGTGAGTATTACAGAAAGAAAAGCAGGTGCTATAAGCACCATCAAGGTTGCTTCCCAGTCAGGCTCAAGCTGTTACCAACCAGGTGGCAGGCAAGTTTTTTTAAGGTGTGCCTGGGGCGTGGCCAGGCAGACTTAACCCAGGATCCAATCCTCCTCTTCTTTTCAAATCACCTTTTACCCTACCTTTGTTCATGGGTGGCTATAATGACAGAGGAAGGGATACCATGCACCTCTACAGAGGTGCACCCTTCAGTTTATTTAAATACCTCCATCCCTGTTCATCTTCAGGGATCCTTCTCACAATTTCTTGCCCTGAATGAGCACACTTTCCTGTGCGTCAAGGCTGTAGAGGAAATACCACCATATCTGAGGGAAGGGGTTCTAGTGCCATTACTTTCTAATCCAAAGACCTGTACTGGACCTGTGTATCCTCAACAAATGTCAAGAAACTGAGTGTCCTTATTCTCTCCCTGGCTTCCGTCATCCCCTCCATGGATCCTGGAGACTGATATGCCTCCCTCCACCTGAAAGATGCCAACTTCTAATTTCTGTTTTCAACAGCCATATAGTTCTTACGTTTCATTATGGGAGACCACCATTACCAAATCACAGCCCTCCCATTTGGGCTATCAACATCATCAAGGGTGTTCATAGAATGATGGCAGTAGCCCTGGCCTACCTCAAATATTTGGAATTTAAATTTACCCTTACATTGAGACCAGGCTCATCAAGGATCACACAAAAACTCAGGTCTAGATCAGAATCACAGTAGTATGAGCCACCTTCCAGAAATTGGGTCTATTGGCAAATGAGTAGGAATCTACATTAGTACTGGTGCAAAGGACAGAGTTCATTATGGGTGTCTATGACTCTACCTGGACTAGAGACTTTCTGTCTCCGAGCCAGACTTCAAACCACATCAGACCTGATCACTCAGGTCACCACAGAGAGAATTTTTTTTCCTTACTGCTGGATACATGACAGCATGTGCTCATGTCAGGGGTGGGCAAACTTTTAGGCCTGAGAACTTCATCTCAAATTGAAATTGTATGGTGGGCTGGGCCATATGGAGAGGCAGGGTTAGCGACTGCTGTGCAGTGGTACTTAGGGCCAGGAGCAGCTCCAGTCAGGGTGCTGCTGGGCCTTGCTGGGCCTATGAGGTGGAAGACGGGTGGATCTGGTAGGGGAGAGTGGCCATTGTGCTATTGCCAGGCCCAGTTGGAAGGACTGATGAAAGACTCAGGCAGGTCATCTGTGCTCAATGGACAGTAGTTTTCCCACTATGGTACTATGCACTATTTCAAATGTGACACACATCGATTTACGCCCCATCAAGAAACAATCTGGACATGATCCTTATGATATTGCTTTGAGTACTAGCCTCACTGGTGTGGTGGATAAACCCCACTCCACATAATATAGCAAGAAGGGTTTCCCTTTGCAGCTCCCTGTTCAACACCTTCAGTTTCAGTTTAGCATTGAATCATAGAGTTGGAAGTGACCTAATGAGATCATCTAGTCCAACCCCCTGGGGTATCCTTGGTATTAGGGTTGGGAGCCCCCAGGCCTTTGTTCTGCAGAGAAGCTGACATTAAATTTCAGAGAGCACAAGGCAATCCATTGAGCCTGCAAAGTGTTCCTTCCCCAGAAAATAACACCAGTGTTGACAGGCAATATAGCATCAATATATAAGTCAACAAGCAAGGGGGATTGAGATCCTCTGCCAAGTGATGTCTATCAGTGGGACTTTTGTGTGAAACACAAGCCCTGGGGGGGGTATTAGTCTGTAAATAGCAGAAGAAAACGGAAGTCCTGTGGCACCTTGAAGACTAACAAACTTCTTTCGGCATAAGCTTTCGTGCACTGCAACCCACTTCTTGAGATGTATGGATCATGCAGTCCATCTTAGACACCTCCTGGAGGTCAGGAGCATATTGGTTGATCACCTCAGCAGGTCCTTCTCTTCTCATCACTGACCCAGTGGCAATCAAGATTATTTTCCAAAGTTGGGGAACTCCCCAAGTGGGCCTGTTTGCAACCATTGAATAGGTAATGACATCATTTCTGTAGCCTACAAAGACCAAATGGTGGCTTGCTTCCTAACACAGTTGTCCTGCAGGGTCAGGAGGCCTGATCACCACTGATTTCCCTCATCCACAAAGTCCTTATAAAGATCAAGAAACACAAAGTATAGGTCGTCATAATCATACCAGCATGGCCCTATCAGAACTGGTTTGGCATGGTGCTGGACCTCACTGTGGCAGCACCTGGGACACTCCTGGACCATCTGGACTTGATTTCACAGGATCAGAGTCAGTTGTTACATCTGGACCTTGCTTCCTTACATCTGATAGTGTAGATGCTTCATGGTTAAGCTCTGAGCAGCAGGCTTGCTGCATGCAGGTTCAGAAAGTCCTTCTGGAAAGTAGAATATCCTCTATTAGAGTGACTTAAGTGGAAAAGTGGGAATGTTTCTCCTGCTGGGTGAAAGAAAGAAACATCTCCCCAGTCTGGATACAGTTGTACTCCTCCATTCTGGATTACTTACTCCGTTTGAGACATCAAAGATTGGCATTACAGTCAATCAGAGTACACTTGGTGACCATCTCTGCCTTTTGCCTGCATACCCAGAGTAGATCAGTCTTCTCCCATGAAATGATGGCTAGATTCCTGAAAGGTTTGGAAGCAGGGCCTTCCCTGGGGGGTGGAAGCAGGGCCAACAGGCCTATGAGGGACCTTGCCACCCCTGTGCTGGGGAGGGGAGGGCAGACTGGCCCAGCAGCTGGGCTCTGTTCTCCTGCCCCACCCTTTGTCATTGGCTTGCTGCCAAAGGCAGCAGAGCTGGCAGCATAGCAGTGGGGGGGCAATGGTGTGGGCCCTGTGCTGCCCAGGTCATAATGGGGATTGGAGCAGTTGCTCCACTCACCTCCCCTTAAAGACGACCCTGTTTGAAAGGATTATTTCTGCAGGTCAGAGAGCTGATCCCTCTGTGGGATCTCAGCCTAGTTTTGTCTTGACTCATTGGGATTCTGTTTGAGCCCGTAGTGTCCTGTTTGCTTCTTCTCTTGTTGTGAAAATTTGCCTTTCTGGTGGAAATTATGTCAGTGAGGAGTATGAAATCAAGGCTTTAACGTCAGAACCTCCCTATGTGTATTTTACAAAGATAAAGTTCAGCTGCATAGTCACCTTGCATTTCTACTAAATGTGGTATCACAGATTCATGTCAACCAGAACATCTTGCCAGCTTTTTCCCCAAAGCCTCACAGCTTTAGTGAAGAGATGCCTGTGTTCCTTGGATGTCAAGCAAGTACTTGCATTTTACATCAAAATAGCTATGGGTAAGTCCTGCCAAAAATCCATGCAGCTTTTCATCATGGCCATAGAGAGTACAAAGTTTGCCAGTTTCATCACAGAGAATTTCTTTCTGAACTACTGCCTTATTCCAGACTTGTTACAGGCAGGCAAAAGTCTCACCTCCCATCACTCTAACAGCCCATTTGACAAGAGCACGGGCTTCATCAGTAGTTTTCTTAGCTAAGGTTCCAGTACAGGACATTTTAGGACTGCAACTTGGTCTTCTTTTTGCACTGTTACATCGCACTATGCCATCATGCAACAGGCCTGGGTAGTGGTCCAGACTTTAGCATGGCAGTATAATAGTCAGCATGGCTGTGAGCTCCTGTCCCACCTCAAGTGTACTGCTTGTGAGTTACCTGACACGGAATGCATATAAGAAAGCACACAAAGAAGAAAACAACAATGATTAGCCTTCCATAACTGTTTTTTGCGAGGTGTCGCTCCTGTCTATTCCCTAACACCCCTCTATGTTGGTATTCTGGCAAGAAGGAGCTGAGGACAAGTCTTCACTGATGGTGGCAAATTCACTGCTGTCAGTTTGAACTACCTGATCGACCACTCGGGTCTATGAAGACCCAGTCATTCAGTCCGGAAGTTTAATTCCAGAACATCAACTGGCAACTAGGTAGCACTAAGTTGGAGGGAGGCTCCACCCTTGGACGCAGCACAGTGGAGAAGCCAGAAGTTAGGCATTTGAACAGAGGTATGCAAGTTACTTTAAGTGCAGGCAGTGTAGATCTGCTCAGGAATGGGGGGAGGCTGACATCACTTTTATATCTGTGCTTATGCATGCCTCTACAGAAGATACTAAAGCTGGCCATATGGATACTGTGGAGGGAAACGTCTCCAGTGCCAGAGCATGTGCTGCTTGCACGTGCCTGATGTGGAATGGACATGACTTTATTGTATGTAAAATGCAATCACCCTGTGGTGAAGTATCAAAAAAGTAGACCCCTTCCAGCCCCCTTAAAGATGGGTTTTGGCAACAGCCAGATAAGAGGCATGGCAAAGAAGCTCCATTACAGCACTATTGTAAATAACTCTGGATAATTATATTCTATAGAATTCATTTGAAGTTTTGAAAGGTTCCTACAGTTTTGTGGGATGCTGTCTCTTGTCTTAAAATTGAAAAATAAGAACAGCAACAAACAAAATCAAACAAACAATAAGACTGCCTTCAAACTAAAAGGCCAACAAAGCCCTTAAAGCATAACTCACTGTAGGCTGTAATCATTGAAGAGGTCAGGGAGAACACAAAGTTGTAAGTAGTTTACCTAAAGGATATTAATGCCCACTGAAAACAGATTTAAAGGAACATTCAAACACCTGAGGTAGAAAAACTGACAAAATCACCCTGCAAATTCTGAGTTTTACAGTAAAAACTGTCTACTAACTGCTGTTTTTTAATTGTGCTTGAGGTTTGGAATACGTATAATATAAAATTTATTTGGAAAATAAATTTGGGTGGATACACAGGGAATTATGGTTAATTCACGTAGAGTTAATTCACGTAGTTAGTAAATCTGATTGTCTACATAAACTTACATTGTAGTGAAGTTTCTCTTTGGTGATAGAGAACTACTTCATAACAGAACCATTTTCAAGATTTTGATAACTGGAAAGCAAGGATAACACAGATAACACAAGTTTGCAACAATTTCAGTATACAGAGATACAGTATGTTAGTCGTATTTCATTATCGTAACATGGTGTACATCAGGGGTGGCCAGTTTTTCTGACCCCTAAAACCTCCCCTCCACACTGGGCAGAATCCTGTAGCCCTGGCATTCTGGTGTAGGTAACGAGCTCCAAGCTTCCCATCCTAGTGTGGCAGGTGGGGGGGAGGGTAGGTTAGGGGTCCATGAGCCTCACTTCACCTATAAACGAGCTACCTACAGCTCAGGAGCCATAATCTGGCCACTCGTGGTACATTTAGTCAGACCCATCCCATGGAGGTAAGTGGGCAGTGCAGGCTATTGCCAGTCATAGCCACTGTTATATTTTGGTATTAGTCAATTATAGAATAGTTTATAATTCCAAAAGGGGATCTGTGTCTACTCCCTTCTTATGTCTTCTCATAATTAGATTTGAAAATTGCAGATATCATTCAAAAACAAAAGTGAAAGTCAAGCACAGCAAAATAATCCTTTTTAGAATATACACTAGAAATAAACTGAGGATTTTGCCATTTAACTGTAGGGCATAATTATTGACCGCAGTTCACTTGCTGTAAAAGTCTCCACTCTGCCTTTGACAGTTCTGTACCATGAAAACCATTGAACTGTCATTTAGGTGACAAAAACTTAGGGTATGTCCACACATCTCTTTTATTTCGAAATAACAGTGGTTATTTCGAAATAAAAAAGATTAGGTCCACACAACATTTTCTTATTTCAAAATGACGGGCTCTGTCATCTCGAAATAAGAACCGGCATTTCAAAACAGCTTAAACCCCATTCATTTCAAAACGGCTGTTGTTTCAAAATAATGCCATTTGGACATGTTGTTTCAAAACAACACCATTGTTTTGAAACAACTGTTTTGAAACAGCATGTCCAAACGGCCTTATTTCGAAATAACCATTTCAAAATAACAGCTGTTTCTAAAGCAGGCTTTCCTTTAATTTGAATTAACATTTTCTTAATTAGAATTAACGTATTTCGAAATAAGGACTTTATTTCAAAATAACTCATTTCAAAATAACTTATTTTGAAATAATGATGTATGTGTGGACATAGCCTTAGTGTTTCCAAATTTCAGTTTTAGCCAGAAACTCACTGCCATGGCGTAAGTTTGTCACACATCAGTAATTGTAGTGATGAGATAGATTGCTAAGAACTATATTAATTCCCTATTGCTTCAAATCTGATTTTTTTTCTTCATGTGCATAAAATCGGTGGTCCATAATAGATGTTTTCTCTATTGGCACCATCAACTTTTTAAATAACCATGATAGGGACACTTAAAGCAGCATTAACCAAAGCTTACTGAAAAGTTCATTGAGAAATAGCAGAAGACACTTGGTGCAGTGTGTCACCGGGTTGTGCTCAGTGAACTTCCCCCACACACACACACTTGGTGCAGTGTGTCACAGGGTTGTGCTCAATTTTTTTTTTTTTTTTTGAGGATAATGGGAGCTGCCAGCTTGTAGGCTGGAGAGACAATCTAAAGAGGTAACAGAATGCCTCCCCCACCCCCAAATCCAAATGGCTTGGGTCTGTTGATCTGCAGGACCTACTGTAAGAAGTATTTATTTATTTTGTACATTGGCCGGGGAAAGTGTTTGACTGTGCTTGAGGTTCTTTTTGGGTTTGAGCTATGTAAGTTGTATAGTCAAATATTTATTGTTAATTTTGTTTCTGTAATTTTCCTGGGAGCTTCCTCTAACCTTCTATAAATTCTGTGAAAATTGCAAAATTAGCCATTTTGGTACACTGTGTATTTATTTCTCCATGTGGATGTTCAGAAATTTTGGAAAGATGAATTGTCATGGGGCCTTCTGCTGCCTTAGGTTTTTAGATTAAGGCACCTTCTGTATTGATGTTGGCTTGGCTTGTAGGTATAGAGGTTATCTGGAAACAATGTCCATAAAATCCATCCTACAAGTCTTCATTTTCAGGAATGCAGTGAATCCTATTTTGGTTTCAACGTGACTTATCTTTTAGCTTGCTACGTTTTTTGTTAGAGCTCTTCCTTCCTTCAAAGAAGAAATATAAGAAATGTTTTTCCTTATAACCCTGTTGTTGTACTAACCAGTGCTTTGTTCCACATTTTTTTGTTAAGTTTGAAGCACAACAGATCAGACAGTGATATTCAACTCTTTTAACCCCCTATTATCTGAAAAGGAAATGTTTTTGGTTTTGGGAGCTTTACCTCATTATGAGGAGTTCATAAACATGTTCATGCAGTTGAAAGGGAAGAATGAACAAATATGCTTTTTATTGTTTTGCTAAGTAATTGGATTTTGGGAACATTGGAAGCTTTTCAAGTTGGGAAGATATTTGATCCTTAGCTGCAGAATAGTTTACTTGGTTCCCTTATCTAGCTGTCCAGCAAATATTTAAGTGTTGTTTCTAAATATGTAGTATTTCATGAGACAATGTATAGAAGCATGAGTCATAAATTTCAAATAGAGATTGTGTTATAGGTATACTATGAGCCTTGTTCAGAAAGCCCAACACTTACTTTTTACCAATAGGTTATGGAGAAAGATCTCATACATAGACTATAAGTTACAGGAGCAGAATAATTTCAGGATAAAGTCAAGACCATTATGGATTTTTGCAGTGAGCCAACTAGTAGAATCTCTTTCCTAAATTGCAAAATGTTTGCTAGAGTGCTATAAAAAAGGTTCAAACCTATATGTAGTTTTGTCAGAAAGCTCTGAAAAATACTTGTTGTTCTCTTTAAAGGCAAGAGTTAATATTTCAAACTAAATGGGGGAAATGTTATCAAGAGAATACTAGGTATTGAATTGTGAGCAAGCAACATAAGTGGAGCTTAAAAGTTAATTCTATAGTAATCACCACATTTTAGTTCTAGATGATGTACATTAACAATATATGGAAATTTAATGAAATTATTCTTTTAGCTATCTTTTCTGCTCCCAATTAATGTACTTGGGCTGTATGCTAGATTATCATACCAGCTATAATTTGATTGATGATGGGTTTAACAAAAATGTAGCATTGCAATCATGGGATTAAAGTCTTTATCAGCACAGGGTTTGACAAAAGGATAGCATTAATACTTTGGGAATATCTTTATGTTGAAATACAGCATAATAGAAAACACAAAGCAGAATTTTGGATAACTCAAGAACAAGCAACTAAATTATAAATTGTGTGTGTATATATAAAAATATACATTAAAGAAGCTGAATACAGTGCCTGAAAGATCATGAATCTGTATCATACTCAGCTTTAATTATATGCTTCACCAAGGATTAAGCCTTTCAAGTAAAAAGAAACTAGTATTATATTGATAGCTTTATTATGTACCACAATAAATAAACTAGCTATAGGTGACAAGAAATTGCTCTACACAATTGTAACCTGCTATGTGTGTTGTCAGCAGTCATGTTGACTCTACCTAAATCATCAGTGTACAAAAGCCTTCCTATTCAGGGTCAGATAATATTTAAAAATAGATAATGTTAACCTGTCTCTCCAGTCCTTCTTAAATACACCACTAGTGAGCTTGAGTGATGGTCTCTGTTGTATTCTACTGTGGGTTTATGAATAAATCTGGAGCTGGAGAATTTGGAAGTAAAGTATGTTGGCCCTTGCATACACCTTGGGTTACCTCATACCTCTGGCTGAGGAGATGAAGGTCCCCCTTCCCTTTCTTTCTTGAGGAGCTTCTGTGCTTAGCAGCTGTATGGAGCACTAATCTCTACTATGGCTGAAATTGATTAAGGTTTTGTGGAAGAAGAGGGGCCATCTAATAACTGGGTAAATGCTGTCCTTGGGCCAGGCTCCAAGTCTTTAGCCTCTTGGAAGGGTATAGTCAAAGTCACAAATAATGTCTTTTAGGGTGTCTAGGAACTGCCAGTATCACCACGAGGTTCTCAGACTGTGAGGGTGCTCGGGTTAGGGGAAGGGATCAGCGAAGGCATGGGGTTACTCCACTCCACTGTGTCCCAGCTCATGTCCCCAAAAGGGCCCAGGGCTTTGGTGCAGGGGTCAACAGGGTTCTGGCCTCAACACTCTGACCTTGGGGAGTAGCCCAAGGGGCCTGAGGCTTTGGTGCAGGGGTCAGTGGGATCCTGGCTTCAACACACTGTCCCTGAGATGTGGCTCCTCACCGAGGGTTGAGTCCCACACTCCTATGGGTCACCCCTGGTCCCCAGCTTGAGCAGTACCTCATCCACCATCTCCTTGGGGTAGTCACACGGGGGTATGTTGTAAAACCCCTTTATTTTGTCGGGCGGTGGTAAGTCGGGGAGTTCTTCTGGTTCTTCTGTGAGGGGTAACTACTCCAGGTCACAGGAGACAGGCAGAGGCTTGGGGTCCTCAGCAGCCAGAGGTAGCTCCACCAAGTTGCATGAGGTGGGTCAGGGTTCGGGGTTCCCAACAGGTGTCAAAACCAGGACCACTCACCAGCCCCCTTACTAGCAGCTCCTCCTGCAGGCGTGGGGCAGCCCAGGGCTAGGGTAGTGGTCCCCAGTCACTGCCTGTGGGCGGCCCCTGCCAGACTGGACGGGCCTGGGTCCAGAGGCCAGAGCCCAGCTCCCCCATGGGGCAGCCCAGGCACAGGAGGGAGCTGAGCTGCAACCTTCCCCTTTGCTGGCCTAGCTTGAACTGAGCTGGCTGCCTCCCTTTTTATACTTCCTGTCCTGCCCTGCTGCTTCTGGGCTGATTGATGGCCCTCTCCTGGCCCCGCCCCCCAGCCATCATGCAGATCTTTCTGGGCTCTCTCTGAGGGGGTCCGGGCCTTCCTGCTACACCTCTGCATTGGGTTTGTGGGGTAGGGACTTGGTGGGATTCTAGGACTTTTTCTCATGGTCACTTTGGGTGTGTGTTTGAGTCCTCTAGCTCAACAGCACCTTTGGCAGCAGTTGGAGTAGGAGGAAGGGAAGGAGGTGGTGGTTCACAAATAGATGCAGTGGCCAGAGCAGCAAATGGATCCTGGATTTATTTGGCCAGCAGTTCTGTTAGCCTCTCCATTAGAGAATTGCTCCCTAATGGTGTGTCTCCTATATCTCCCTATGGCGTGTCTCCTGTTTCACGAACTGGTTCATCAGTGTTTTTTCCAGCAGAAAAGTCCAAGCCTTCTGGAACTGAAGATTTTCTGGTTCCTTTTGTCCATCCCTGCAAGCAGTTCCTTCAGCATCCTCTTCCATCTGCTTCTGCTGTACCTGTGGAGCTGCTCTTGCCCTGCTGATGGAACAGTTGCCTTCTTTGGAGCTGAAAATCCTCTGTTGAAAGACAAGGATTCATATATTTATATATATCTTTTCTTTTTCCTTCACAGGAAGCCTAGAAATCCTCTCATGTAGCATAACCTGTAAAAAGGTCACAATTTTTAGCGTTCCAATAACATGACTGCTAGACTATTCTTGCTTCTCAGACAGCTTCTGCAGACAATGAGGAAGGAACCCACCCCCCATTAATATTTAGAATAAATACACTAATCCTTTTAAACTTTTAGAATTTGCATTGTGTCTCAAGGGTCTGCCAGTTCCTTCCATGAACTATGTTACGAGTTTGCAATTTCTTCTTAAAAGACTGGCCAGCATTTGGAAAATATTGAAGTATTCATGGTACCACATGGAAAAAAGAAGTGGCTTTCTATTCCTGTGAAGGAGATCTGGCAATCTGTGCCAGAGAGAGAATTTTCTGCTAATGGACAAGGGAACAAAAAGATAAAGCACAACTTTATTTTGTTCCTTGAAGTTTCATATAAGCATCACAAGTGCTTTGCCTCTCTACTGAAAAAAGACACTGGATAATGTTAGAACCTCCTGATCTGGATCTTTCTCTCACCCCCATTTGCTCTAGGTTGTGCAGCATGGTTCAGGGTAGCAGAGGGATAGTAAAAATGTAATCTTTGAAGGAAGAAAGGGTTGCTGTGACGTTTTCCTTAGACAACCAAAGTATTCTACAACTGTGTGGTGTTCTCTTCACCACCTCTACTGTTCCATACAATTCCCATTTATAAAGGGGTAATAAGATTGGGGAAGGCGGAGATCCATGGGATCAGGGGAGGTGGTTTGCTAGCCTGTTGGGCTCAGCTAATGTGCTGCTTCAAGTAGCTGCCTTCTCACAATTCATTGGTATGTATGGTACTGTCCAAAACAGCACAATGTAACAATGTTCTATCCTGTTAACAGCACATTGTACAAGTCATAATGGTTCATGGTTCTTTTTCTTTAATCCCTCTGTTTTACCTTTCACCACTTTTGGAGCACAAGATTTTACTACATTTGTATTCGTATTTGTCCGTCGGTAACGACGAAGACCATCTAGTCATCCAGGGGTTGGGGTGGGGGGTCCGTGGGTGCGCAAATGACTGATCAGACCAATCCGTGCCCGGAAGGTTCTCTGACAATGCGGACAGGGAATGGTGGTGGCTGATGGTGGTTTGCTGGCATTATCTTTCCTGGCTCGTCTGCATTGCTCAGCTGCAGTTGGCTTTATATGTTTCTTTATATGTTTATATCAATCCAGTTGGCTTTATATGTTTCTATGCCCTGAGGAACAGTTGAACGCCACTCTCCTCTGTCCTGGGCTATCAGCTCCCATGTAAAGTGGCTGATACTGAAGGCCTTTAGTGACACTTTTAATTTTACTACATGAGGAGAATGCCACCATATTTTTCTTGTGTTGTTGTGGTGACTCTGCAGCCCCATCATGCTTGGGTGTGTGACTGGAGATGGAACTGCTTAGAACCCTGTATAGAAATGATGGATGGGCTGTCTCCCTCCACCATCTAAATATTATACCAACCGTACCTTTTTGAAGTGGTGTTGCAGATTGTCATTGGAAAAGCACAGCAGTATCTGCATTCTGTTGTTTTTCTTTTTAGGGGACTCAGTATAGAAAAAAAGAATTGAAGTGGGATGAGGGATTGCTGTTTCAGAGCCAGAGACATAGTCCACTGGTATTTTTTTCTGATTTTTTCATATCTAAATATTTCTTCACTTCATCCAATGTAAAATCCTGTTCTGAATTTTCATTCTTCTTCTGGTAATTTTATCATTATAAAGGCATTTATCATTACATTACATACAAGGTGGTCCCTAACTTTTTTAGGATCAACATGTTTCCATCATCCTTTAGTCTTAGAATTCTTGTTTTGTTGGTGTAAGGTGTGAGGTAAGTGCACCAGGGCTTATTTTAAAGTAAAAAAGTTGCAGTTGAATTTTCATGTAATCATCACATTGGTAGCTTGATAGTTGCTTTGTTAAATTCATGATTTTGCAGTTTTGCTTTCTTTGCTACATCCTGTGCTATATATGGTCTCTTTACATTTGTAAAGCTTTTTGTTTCTATATTCAGTATTTTCAGTTTCTCACAGACCTTTTTCCTTGACTATATCTTCTCTGATATAATTTATTTTAGCTTTCCATCATTTTGTAGAACTAACTAGTCCTGCATTTAACTCTGCAAAAGACTCCAATTTGATTTCTGTCATGTGAAAATGTTTGCTCTTTAATAGGTGTTTATTCTCTACTAATTTGATTTTATTTGACTGATAACTGCATTTATGATTAATTCCAAAGATCTTTGATCCCTAAGCATTGTAATGTCTTTTTTTTAATCATAAAACAGTTCCTTGCTACAATAAATGGGACATACAAAAGAAATTGTTCCTTAGAAAATATAGTGTAGAGCTGAATGGAATTTGTTTGTTTGTTCACAGAACTTCTAACAAATGAATAGATACAAAGATATCAGTGACGATAGTAATGCGAGTTTAATTGTCTTAAGTCAGGTGATATTTTTATAACATTGGTGGCATAGATCTACCTAAAAATGGACTGATGAGTGTATTTAAATATGCCTCTTAGATAATGGCAACTCATGTTGTATGGTTAGGAATTGATGGAGTTAATAAAGCACAGTCACATAGATAATTCCTTCTGATGACTATTAGCAAATATCAGGCACTCATGGAGAATCTGCAAATCTGGAGAAGTGTAAATGTTAACAAGGGTACAGTGAGGTCCTGGGGTACCATAATCAGCCTAACTTTAAGACCTAGAAAGATACAGGAACTGATTATAAAACAACCAGTTTAAAAGCCAGTTGAGGATAACCAGGTGGTAATCAATAGCCCATATGAATATGGACAAATCATTCTAGTCTAACCTAAATTCCTTCTTTGACAGGGTTGCTGGCCAAATGGATGGGGAAAATAGTAGGCATATCTTCCTTTTATTAAAGCTTTTGAAACAATTTCACATGATATTTTAATAAGCAAACTAGGGAAGTGTGGTTTAGATAAAATTATACTAAGATGGCTACATAACTTGTTGAAAAACCACATTCAGAGAGTGATTATCAATTATCTGCTTTCAAAATGGGAGAATGTAGTTAGTGCAGTGCTGCAAGGCACTATCTTGGGTCTGTTACCATTCTGTATTTTCATTAATTATTTGGATAATGGTGCGGTGTGTATGCTTATAAAATTTGTGAATGACAGCTTGCTGGGAGGGCTTTCGAGAATTTCAGAGGACAGAATTAAATTTTAAAATGGCGTGGACAAATTGGAGTATGGTCAAAAATCAGTGTGATTAAGTTCAATAAAGGTAACTGTAAAGCAGGGCCGTTACTAGGGCAGGGCGAAAGGGGAAAGCCCAAGGCACCGAATTTTAAAGGGCACCAGACTGACCCTACCTGGCTTCTAAGAGGAATGTGCCTTTGCTAAAGGCACATTCCTCCCGGAGTCAGGCTGGGGCTGAAGAAGGTCATCTCCCACCCTGCCCCTGAACGGTACTCACTAGGGAAGGCACACCACTGCCTGGCCCTGGACATGATCTGCCACTGGCGGGGAAGGCCAGCACCCCTGCCCAGTCCTGCCTGTGCTCACTGGGCAGCTGGGAAAGGCACCCCCCCAACTGGCCTGGCCACAATCCTCCAGTGGCGGAGAAAGCTGGCACCCCTGCCGGGCCCTGGCCACAGTCCACCAGTGGCGGGGAAAGCTGGTACCCCCTGCCTGGCCCTGGCTGCGCTCGCTGGGTGATGGGGAAGGCACCTGCCCAGCCAGTGGACTGGGGCCAGATCCGGCTCCCTGCCGCTGGGAGATCAAATGAGGAAATACAAAATGGAGGATAACTGGCTAGAATCTGAAGCTTAAGAAACTGAATATGTGTCAACATAATGCAACTGTGAAAAAAACATCAATATCATTTTGTGGTGCGAAGTCATTTTCTTGCTCTGTTCAGCAATGGTGAGGCCTCAACAGGAGTACTGTGTGCTTTTCTGCATGCCACACTCTAGAAAATACTGGGGAGAGATTGAAGGAGAACTACAAACATTATAAAAGGTTTAAAAACTCTGATCTGTGAGGAAGTGTTATTTTAATTGATAGGATTTTTAACTGTCAGAAGTAAGTTTTGGATTTGATTCATTTTTCCATGTCTTCCTTTTTACATATTTTTTAATTTAAAAATAAATGAGAGAAAGAGAGAGAGAGAGGGAGTGTGTGTGTGTGTTTTGGCAGATGTTGAAAAGATGAATTTACAGGTTACTTATATTTAGTTTCAGGTGCAGTATTCTGTCTCTCACACTCTTGTTTTGCTGGGAAGATGCAACATTCTAAGAAAGTCTATAATATCTCTGCTGTTAACTGAAATAAATCAATTTGCTGATGAGTTGCAGCAAGTCCGCCAGGTACTGTTTTGTTGAAAATTTTATATTGTCATTAAGCAAAGTGAACCATAAAACTTATTTAAATAGCACAACTTTTTAATGCTAGCACTCTGTTTCATCACTTAATTTTAAATAACAAAAGGACTTACATGTTGACTTTCAGGTTTACTAAATCTGCCGAGTTTCCAGATATTTCTGAAATATTAAATTTCAGTTCCATAAAAATATTTTTGGTTTCTTGGGGTTTTGCTTGGTTGGTTGGTTTGTTTTTGGTTTTTAAGTGAAAAATTTCAAATAGTTTCCGAACTAGGAACAGGTCTCAAAATATCTTATGGAATTCAAATACATGCAAAACAGATTGATTCAGATCTATTTGTATGTTGTAGTCACCACCAGGGTAGTTTGTATTGTTGATCCTTTCCTAGAGATTTATAGAATTTAGGCATTTGTTTTTAGATCCATCAGCTGACTTTGATACTGCTGAGCACAAGATAATGTGTATTCACTGACCTTCACTGAAGCCAACTGGGCTGTTCCTGAGTAACTTTTTTTCTTGAGAGATCCCAAATGGCTACTGTTTTATCTATGGCTGTGGGTCTCCCCCCCCCCCCCGCTTCTATGAAATGCATGCATGGGGCTTGTAGAGGGTTATTTACAAAGAATGGCTTTTTTGTGTCCTTGCTGGTGCGATGGAGAAGCTTTATCATTGGCTAACAGAAATGAATACATGGAATGTGAGGAGATTTTCCTAGCAGTAGAACAGGCAGTTAATATAAAGTAGTGCAAAGATTATGCTTGCAGGATTTGGGAGGCAACTGAAAGAGATAGTAAAATTGTATCAATTTCCAAAGGCATAGCCATGTTAGTCTAGTCCAGCAAAAAAAAAAAAAAAAAAAGAGCAAGGAGTCATGTGGCACTTTAAGACTAACAGATTTATTTTTCGCATGAGCTTTCATGGGAGAAAATCCCACTTCGACTTTGAAGCATCTGACAAAGTGGGATTTTCTCCCATGAAAGCTCATGTGAAAAATAAATCTGTTAGTCTTAAAGTGTCACACGACTCCAAAATTGTATCCACATCCCTTAATGTTGGATTTTGGAGATTCGTAGCCCGGGAAGCTTGTTAGATACCCAGATAACTATGGTTATCTTCTTTTCTTTAAGATATGGCTTTTGCCTTATTCCAGAGGGGTAGCCTGCTTAGTCTCGTTCAGCAAAACAAAAGACACTTTGAAGAGTAAAAAGTTTCCTTACTTATCCATCTGTATAAACATTTATACAAGGCAAATTGCCTTTATTCCTGTCCTTGTTACAAGATTAGGTTATTGCACATCAGTGAAATATGGAATGGAAGTTGTGACTTGAGCAAGGATCATTCTTTAGATTATTTTAAGATTTCTTATGTGGTTTATATTTTGAAATAGAATGATTATATACCTTGGATTAACATAATTTTAAATACAAAATAAGTGGTTAAAAATTACCTCCAGGGAAAAATACTTATTGCACTAGCATCTGATGAACACATTTTATAAGCTCCATACAGAAGTCCAGGAGATCCCACAACATTCTTTTATTGCATGCAGAAACACAGACCTTCCCCTGTATTCTTCTTTGAGTTTGGCTTCCTCACGTACTGTTCTGGAAAGTCCTACAAACACAAAAAACCTTATAAGAACATCATATTTTGGGAAAAAGGAAAACCCCAAATATTGAAAAGAATGGAAATGATTCATTAAACTCATAGAGATTAATATTGTAATCAAATTCCACATAATTCATTTCTCTTACAAAAATATAATCCTTTCTCCCTTCAATATTAAATATTCCAAAAAGTAATCTTAATTGTGGTTTATTTCCTTACGCTTCATTTGTGATGATTTTGTTGAATTACTTATGTGGTAATTATTGTAGAATGTGGAACATAAGTGTTGGCTACTCAAAAGAAGGTGGGTAATTATTAATATGAGTTTACAAAGAAATAGTGTTTCCATACTGAACTTCTGAAATTCTTCACAAAGACCAGCAAAGACTGAATGACAGCAAAATGGGATGAGATTTGTCTGCATTATTGTAATGCATGGAAGACATACTGCCCTTTTTATATACCTAAGAAACAAACAACCAAAAAAAACCCTGTATGTTTCATTTAAAAGAGAAATGTATTAATTAAAAAATTCTGAGTTTTAAAAGTTAAATAGTGACATATTTTGGCATGTTTCAATCATGTAAATTTCACAAGATTAAGCACCCATAATGTCAGCATATTGCTGTTACCAGTAAACATAAAACATATAGAAAGAGAAGTGTCTTCTGTTATGCTCTGTGTTGGTGTAAGTGTTGTGTTGGGTTACTGGAAAGACTGTGCAGAGCTCAAGACTTGTGATAAATTCCAGAGGGATAACCTTCTTAATCTGTATAAGGCACAAACAAAGTTAGTCCTGTGGCAACGTAAAGACTAACAGATTTCTTCGGGAATAAATTTTCATGGACTACAGCCCTTGAAGTGAGTTGCAGTCCATGAAAGCTTATGCTCGAAGAAATTTGTTAGTCTTTAAGGTGCCAACAGGACTTTTGTTGTTATACTTGTGATACATTCACTTCATTTTGCCATATTGAAATTGTTTGTAATATGTCCCTGTTCTGTAGTGCTTGTAAGGCTTATTTGGAAAGAATCTTATATTTGATAAAGAGATTATGGTATAAGTGTTAATAAATTGTGAATCTTGCAGATGAGAAACCTAGGACTTTATTAATAAGCCATGGGTTTTAACCTTAAATTATACCCTTTAATTTTGTGTAACATACTGATGGGTTTTCCAATGGCTTGTACAATTAGTGGTGGTCCATAAAGCTATGATATGGTTTGAGAATATTGCACTATTGAATTAATTTGTAAATATAGAATAGTTGATACTTCAGTCCATAAAATAATTCTATATAAAGCCAGTACAATAAATTAAATAATTCCTGTGCTTATCTTGTTAAACAGAAATTCTAAATGAAAAGTGACATCTGCCTTTTCCTTTGATCTTGTCTCCTTGAATTAAATTTTCATTCTATTTGCTTAGATAAAAAAGTTCCAAAACTAATTTCTAAATTGTGTAGTTTATTTTTTCATATAAATTGCTGATTCTGAAAATTGTTTATAAAAAAGTAGCTTCAAATGCTCACAGTTAGCAATGTTTCAGTGAAACATCACTCTGTTCAGCACAGGTACAACTGTATATTTTCCTGCCTGCAAAAAAGTATTTGGGAAAGTACGAACACATGTAACATAAGTATCATAGTTCTAAAAAGAATTAAAATAGTTAGTATAAATTCTGCATGCTATTCCACACAAAATAAAACTATAAAATCATTTTAAATTTTATAGCATTTATGATAAAAAGCTTCCTTTTTCAACATTTAAGTTACAGTTTGCAGAGAAAGATACTCTGTACCAAAAGGCACTGACTGACAAATGGCCAGATCCTACTTCATTTGTCAAAACTGTCAACTTCAGAGGACATCTTGCTTACTTGCAGGGTCAGACTACATTAGGCATTTCAGGTATCCTATTTAAACAGAACAGAAAATCTGAATCTTAGTTATAATCCATCTTGTTTTATAAAGTGTGACAGGCTTTGAAGTGAGAATTCCAACAGATGTGTGTCGTATGTGTCATTTGGGCCTAGATCTATGTCTCTACAGCTCACATCTTTTTAAGACTGTATGTTGAACTTGAATTGTATAGACCCCCCCCCCACCAAGAAAAAATAGATCCTGTATAGCAAAATGGATCATGTATCAGTGTGGTTGCTCTGCTTCAGCACATACAGGGTTAAGAGGGACCTATGTGTAGCAGCCAATCAGCTATCAGGAGGTGACAGCCAGTCACGGGCAGGTATGCAGGATAAAAAGGGAGCAGCAGAGCTGGCTTTTCAGTCTGCTATGGGGAGCAGCATGGAGAAGACCCTCTTCCTAGCAGGCTGGCTGTGGGAGCCAGCACCTTGGAGAGCTCTGAATGAGTGAGTGCTCTAGGAGCTGGGGATCCTGGAAAGCAGACTGCATCAGTGGCTGGAGCAGCAGTCCAGAGGCAAGGGGGGGGGGGTAAGGAACCAGGAGCTGACTGCAGCTAGAGTCCAGTTGTGAGAGACTGCGTGTGGCTGGGGCTACAGGGAAGTGGCTCAGGGAGTCGATGTAGACTGGTGAGGAGTGACTGGAAGGAGGTGGAAGGCCTCATTGGAGGCACTTAGGGTCCCTTGGCCAGGGCCTGGAGAAGTGGGCAGGCCCAGGCCTCTCCCCACTCCCCCAGCATGCCAGGAGTGACATGGGTGCCAGCTATGGCACAAGTCTATTGACTTAATTAGTGGCCAATACCAAGGCAAACAGGACTGGACTCCAGAAGGGGTGGACTTACAGTCTTGACTGGAGGGCTGAGACCCAAGAAGGGGACTCAAGGAGCAGAGTCCAGCATGGACAGAGGCGGAGCACAGACCATCTGGAGGGGGACGACTTGAACATTCCTTAATACCACCAGCAGGATGTGCCCCCCAGGTTGGTCAAGTGCTGCAAATGCCTACACATCAGATCAAATGAAATGAGAAAACAGAGGTAATTGTTACTTGAAATTGTTATACTGAACTTTTAGGAACTCCCTGAATAGTAAATCCTATGGTCTTAGAGGGCCAGACATAATGTAAGCAACTGAAAAGTTCCTTTGGCTCTCGTTGTTTAAAAATTGCTCATATGTAGTTAGCTTAGTAACTTTTTATGCAGTATATAAATTGCATAATTTGTTTTTTTCCAAATAGACATAATTGCTGTCCATTTCTTCTTCACATATAAAATACATATTTAGGCGTTTTTAGTGACATTTTGAGATGGCCATTTTCAGGCAAACAACTTCTGTCATGTACACATTCTGAAAATTATCAGTTCAACTCTACTTCAGAAGACTGCCAATTGATACAACTAATGACATTGTGTATAAGCACATAATTATTCTGTAAGTAAGGGCCTGATTCTGCAGACCTTCTGTAGGAAAAGCTATCCTAGACTTAAATCAGGGTTAAGCATACACAAGCTTTACACCATTTCTTAACCTATGGAAAGCTACATAATTTATTCATAATCTGTATCTCGTTGACTTCTGCAGGAAAGATAGAATTACAATATATCTTTAAATTCTGTGTAGAATGGCTCATTAGTTAACTTACAACCTGCAAAGAATATAATCCTCTGTTTAAGTCTGTCTATAATAAACTCTGAAGCTCATCACTCTAACCAACAAAAGTTGGTCAAATAACGTATGCTACCTTGCCTATTTATCTCCCTCATATTCAGCAAAGAATATAAGCACATGCTTTGTTGAATACTGATGGACTACTGAATCAGGACCAAGGCAAACAGAAAGTATAAAAGTGCTGCAAAGATTCTTGTTCTAGAATAGTGGCTCTCAGCATTTTCAGACTACTTAGTATACCCCCTTAAGGAGTCTAATTTATCTTGTATACTCCCAGGTTATACCTCACTTAAAAAGTATTTGCTTACCACATCAGATTTAAAAATATGGAAGTGTCCTAATGATCTGTTACTGAAAAATTGCTTACTTTCTTATTTTTACCATGTAATTATAAACTAATGGAATATAAATACAGTATTTGTATTTGTCTATAGTATATAGAGCTGTATAAACATCATTTGTAAGAAATTTTAATTGTACTGACTTCACTAGTGCTTTTTATGTAGCCATTTGTAAAACTAGATAAATATCTAGATAAGTTGACGTAGACCTGAAAAACCTCTGCATACACCCAGGGGAACATATAGCCCAAGCTGTTCTAGATAACATGCATAGGTTGTTATATCTAATACATTCTGTCAGATTGAGCTCACTTGGAACAACAGTTAATGCAGAAGCTAGGAAATTTTGGAGAAAGGAAGCGGCTTGTGTTTAGTAGACATGAGGGCATTTCATATTCTTTTGCTTGCTCTTCAACACAATCTCATAGGCCGTTATTTCACTGTAATATCACACAGATGACAACAAATTCTTACTGAAATGAACTGAGAGATGAATTATTTCAGTGGGCAGGGAATCACACTTTGAGAACTTTGCGTATCTGTGAGGTACTAAATGTCACGGTGGATTTGAGATGTTGTAGTTGTGCTGATTCCATAATATTATAGAGATCAGATGGATGAGGTCCAGTTTTCTGCACATCTTTTGAGCTTACACAGAGTTGTGTAAGCTGGAAAGCAAGACTCTCACAACCAAAGTGGGTCCAGTAAAAGATACTTCTTCATCCGTCCTGTCTCTCTGAAGTGGACTGGCTCACCTGCCAATCAAATCATCAGCAAAAATGGAATTTGCCTGAGGTGTGTCTATGTGGGTAGATAACAGAAATGTTTAGTGCTCTAAAAATTGTGTCTAACTTCAGAATTTGGTTGGGTGGCCATTCTGCATGATACGTTGAATGTTCCTGTTCAAGTGCAAAACTCAACACCTGCTGTATTCCACTGTGCCTGATGCAGAGAGTTCCTCAAAAGATGAAAATGTTTTAATACAGTATCTGTCCAAGAAGTCATTATTTCTAAAGATGTCAGTTTCTTCACCATTTTGTCTTGCAAATATGTCCAATCTCTTTATGTTGCAACAACATTGTTGCATGTAATATGAAAGTGATAGAGGGATTCATGTTCTTTGTATTCGTCACCCATAAAGGCAGAAGAATAGTTAAATGATTATGTTGCGACAAAGGTCAGTGGTTCAATAGGGTCAGCAGATATTGCAGAAAAATATATGAGTAAAAAGAGGCATTTTTAAAAAAAAAATCCTGGTAGATTTTATAGAATGTAATTATTGGAGATAGTCAGTTTTCAACTGGATGTCCATTTAATAAGGTTTTCAAATAATTAATCCTGTTATGGTGCAGCAGCTGGGATTGCTTGTTAACAGTGGTTTTCAACCCTTTTCTTTATCACAGACATAATTGTGGAGTAATGATTTTTTAATACAGTATCTTCATTAAAATGTTAATAGAACACATGAAGGCAATTCTTCCTTCAAATCCTGACTCAAAATCCTTTTCTTTATAACCTTAATCCATTTCTTTATAAAAGCTGTTCCTGTTAGCTTTTCTACAGTCTCAAACACCACCAACACTTCCATCTCAGCCTATAAAAACCAATCGACCAAAATCAAAAGGAACTAATATAATGTATGATGAATTGTGAAAACAAGATAACATATCTGTTTTGTGCTGACTTCTCTTCTCTCCCCTTTTCTGATGTCATGTTTCCCTTTGTGTCTGTCAATATTAATTGTAGCACATTTCACATTGTAAATGCCTCAGGCAGTGTCTTTATTTTCTCTGTGTCAAAAAAGTTAACAGAATGTTGGGGGCCATTACAAAAGGGGTAGCTAACAAAATTGGAAATATCCTATTGCCTCTTTATAAATCCATGGTATACCTGCATCTTGGACACTGCACATAGCTTTGATCACTTTGTCTTGAAAAGATATAGTGGAATTGGAAAAGGTACAGGAAAGGACAACAAAAATTATTAGTGTTATGGAACAGCTTCTATATAAGGAGAGATTAGTAAGACTGGGATTTTTCACTTTGGAATGATGGAGGGAATATGACAGGTTTATAAAATCATAACTGTTATAGAGAAAGTAAATAAGGAAGTGTCATTTACTCCTAATAACGTAAGAACTGGGGGGGGGGTCAAATGAAATTAATAGCAGTTATAAAATAAACAGATGGAAGTATTTCTTCACACAACATATAGTGAACCCTGTGGAAGTCTACCAGAAGGTGCTGTGAAGGCCAAGACTCAGAAAAGAACTAGATAAATCTATGGAGGATAGATAGGTCTATCAATGGTTATTAACCAGGATGGTCAGGGATGCAAAACAATGATTTGAAGTGTTCTTAGCCTCTTGGGGAATGAGAACAGATCACACAGTGATTAACTGGTCTGCTCATTCCCTCTGAAGCACCTGGCATTGGCCACTGTTAGAGGACAGGGTACTGAGCTAGATGATATGTCTGTTCTTATGTTCTTAGCAGAGAATGCAGGCACTCCAAGCAGACCTAGCCCCAGAGGCACAGTGCAATTGAGACGTCAAGGGATTAAGGCTGCGTGTACTAGCATACATAGAAAATTGAGCCAAGGGTTGCTTGTGTGGCCACTCTGAGGCCATAAAAGGGCATGCTGGATATGATCATCCTATCACAACTTCTTTAAGGATACGTACAGATAGACCTCAACCATCAGAGATCCTAGCTATCATTTCTGTGGTACCAGAAAGGTTGTTCCTTTTCCTTTTAGACATCTGGTCGGGGAGGGAGCAACTTAACCAAATTCACAACATCTTCATGAGAGAGCCTTGAGTCACAGCAACCAAACTTCCAGTCAGAAAATGGAGTCAAAAGTGCAGGGCAGGCTTGTGTCCTGTAACCCTAGAAGCAGTGTGACATCTGTTTCCTTCTCTGTCTTGCTCAGCTTCCTTTTACTGGTTAGTTGTACCCCCCCCCCTTTCTCCCCAGGTGGGGCAGGATTCTCCTTGATTGTGCTCAAGCTGTTTTTTATGAGACTTCAGATAGTATACTACATTACACCTTCACATCACCCACGAGAGAGAGAGGGTTATTTTCTGAAACTGTGTTCTCCTTTAATTAAAACTCAAGACTGGTCACAAATTCCATAAACCTTGCAAACAGGGGATTTAGTTTTGCTACTGATGTCTTCTGCAATTCCAGATAAAATTTCATGATTATACAAAACAATGTGACATGTCAAACAAATAGGGAAATGATAAATTGGACATACAATCACTCAGTTCTTCCTGACACTATCATAGAATCTGGTAAGGAAAGAGGAATTTAAAGTATTCTTAGATAGCTGTGAAGTAACATTGCTTTAGCTATACTCTGGTATAGGTGAAATTGAAGATGACACACAATCAGAAAACTCAGGTGCTTTTGAGAAAAGAAGAAGCAGAGGCATCAATTTCATGAAGAGAGAAGGGATCTCTTTACTACTGTTGACTAGAGAATTATTAGCTGAAAGAGTTTTATGTTGGTGAGTCATCTTATTCACTAGAGAATAAGTGATGGAGGGGGAGGAAAGCCATCATATAAAAATCAGAATGTACTGTACCTTAACAGATAAATGGGTTTCTGTAATTGAAAACCTTTGTGCCTATATTTTATGTAGGATTTGAAAAATTAGGAAAATTTCTGGATAGACACCTATATCATTTATTATAATTTACTATAAATAATTTTAATTCTCACAACAGCAAAAAGGAATGAAATTAACGTCTATCAAGATGCCACTTTCTGGCTTTACTTTCATGCTGTCCATGTTAATTATTTCCTTCTTTTCTCAGACAGCTGCTTTCAGTAATTCCTCTGTGTGAGGGATAGCTGAGTGAAAATAGGACAGACTTCTCTCTCATATACATTGATTTTTGCCTAGGATATATATTACATCTACCAGACCAGATGATCATTCACATGTTATTTACTATTTCTGTTTTGGATATCTGTAATACCTCTTTTAATTTGCTTTATTCACTGGCTATTTCTGTTTGTTTACAAAAAGAAATGTAATAGAAAAATAAGCACTGTTCTTCTCATGATTGATGCCATTGTGACATAATGAATATCCTGTGTAAGTTATGGAAAGATTCATTTATAGGCAAGATAATTTTTTCCTGTTATCATAGCGTTTAAGCAGCAGAACAGTGTACCATTACTGGTGGGGTTAGCTTTTGAAATCCTTACTTGTATTGAGAAGTGTTCAAGGAGTCAGTGCAAGTAAGGGAACCAGAAAAGGAAATCTCATATATTTATGATAACTAAAGTATTTAAGATTTGACAGAGAGAGGGTTTTTAAAATATAGGTATCTCTAGATTTGTTTAATGTTACACTTGAAATGAAAATAAAAGGAGAAATCTGATATTTGGTTATTTTAACTTTATTTTTGAAAGTTTGTTAAAATCTTTGTTTATTTTAAGACCACCCTCACTGAAGTATTTTATGGATGTATCAGTGCACAGTCTTTACCTCAAAGAAATTGTCATTGAAATGTAGATATGAAATATGATAGCAAAAGTTATCTAGGGGCTGAGGGGAGAAAGATGAGGAGTGCATCACATAGTTTTATTAAGAGGGTTTTTTTTTTTTTAGTTTTTATAACTAAGCCAGTCTGTGTGGTTGCAAATACTTACACAACAGATTCACAATAAGATACTGTACAATTTTAAACAGGATATTTATTTATTATTTTTATTCTTTAAAATCTATTTCATTAATATAGCAAACAAACTACTGAAACATTTCCACTTTTTTGGGAAAAGGTTGCTGTTATTAATACGGGTCAAAAATCTATATAATTAATGATGATTGTTTAGCATAGCTAATAATTAAATTGCTCATAAATAAAAGTTTAAGTATGCTAAAATACAAAATATAAAACTAGAAAGACAGTAGATTGCCAATCAGATCATGACTTCATTTTTCATTTTAAAAGCTTTTTGTTGCTTTCAGTGATTTCTTATTCTCTCTCACTCACTCATACACACATCCTCACCTAAGCATCTCTAATCAAGTGGAATAATGCTGCACATAATAAATAGTGCCTGTACCTGCCAAATGTCCCACAACGGAGACACAATTCCTAATGAAAATCCCGCTGATGAAAATATAACTTTTAAATACACTGTATTATATTTATACACCCATAGAATTTACGTATAACCACCACTACTTAGATTGTGCAATGCTTGGACAAATGGGAATAATTGTATAACCAAAGCTTGATATTAAATATAAACCGGAACAAAACCTGATAACTAAACACTGGAAAGCTATTACCACCATCACAAAGTGAGCTGTTAAATATATAATATGACACATACATTATTTATTTACAACCACACTATGTGCTTACATTACCCTTCTAAAAATACTGCTATTTATACCTTTAAATGTGCACTGAGAAGTGCACTGCTGACTTGAAATACAGTTGTATAAAAATAAGTAAATAAAACTGAAATAAACTTGTTTCAGGGCATACCTTTACATCTGAATTCCTACTAGGTGTTTCGGTCACATACTCCTGTTATTTACAATAGGCCTTCTGTCTCTTATGCAGTATAGAAAATCTGGACAAATAGAAGAAATTGAACACATACAGAGCACTGTCAAAGGCTCAAAGTAAACAAACTGGAAAAAAATAATATTTGCCTAATTTTTTATATATAGTAACATTAGATACTACTTTATATAAATTATATTCAGCCATTTTTTGTCTTCTAAAGATAATTATACCTCTGGTACTTGGTTAATACGAAGTCTGAAAATTTAACTTTTTATATTTGTCATTGCTGGCTTGAACTGAGTTGGTAAAAATCCTATTACATGTCTAGAAAACAAGAGTGATTTGGCTTATCACTTTCCTCAAAATTGATTTCTTTAATGAAAGTTACTTTTAGCTTCTCTGGATTTTCAGAGTGTAGGGTTTTAGCTTAACTCCCAATTTTAAAGAATTCTTTCTGATCACCAGTTCCCTTATTTATTTACAATTTTGAATTCTACATGTCTTCAGTAATTTTTCTAAAAATAACACTAGGTGATAAATAGTAGAACATTAGATAAATCTGTTTTAGATGTACTAAAATGATTTCCAAAGTTAACGAGAAAAAAGCCCATAGCAAAACTATATAAATCATTAAAATCTGAGCAGAGGGAGAGCTTAATATTCTAAGAAATCTTTTGTCCTTAGCTTATCCTTCAAAATTAACCTTCAAAGTCATGTCAGGCCAAAAAATTATTCAGTTTGTCAGAATGAAATCAAGGATTTATATTTGAAATATAATTGGATTCCTGTACAAATAAAGTATGTAACATAAATAAGTTGTCTCTATGTTTATACAGTGCCTCCTTGTGTGTGCCTACACATGCATGAATGGCTTTCCTTCATATTTATAGTACATTCAAGTGTGCAGAGAAGATGAGAGAACAGTTCACTGAGAAGGTTATAATGGATGATGTTTGGTTATGTTTTGGTTTTCACAGCCTATGCTAATTCAGAAATTATTCTTGTAAGCAGAAGAAAAATAGTATTGTTTAAGACAAGAGGATTCTTTAGCGCCAGAATTCTGGTTTCTTAGCTGGGGAACAGATTGATCAATTTGTCTGGTTCAGGGATAGTACCAAATTCAGTTTGAAATTACTGTTTCAAGTGTATGTCTTACCCCTTCTCCTTCAGTCACTACTTGCTGCTACCAGTTAAATAATTTTAAAGAAGTCATTTGCGTAAAATGCACATCTTCTTCACACAGAAAAGGAAAATAGCATTCACACACCCTATCCACAAGCGACAACTATAGTCACTAACACATCCAGGCCAAGTGCAACCTTTTTGGATCCTCTGCAATGTATGTGAGGTCTCAACTTGTATGTCCATGCCATCCAAGTCTACCTTACAGAGCTCAATCACAGTGGGCTTTAAGTGATATAGAGTGACTTTAACAGGTCTAGGTGAGTTTCACCCATCCTGGAAAAGACATCCGCCTTTTAATTGGTTTGAGATTTACTTTTCTGACCTCTCTGTGTGTGTATGCCACTGAGCACGGAAACAGTGCTATTAATTTCACACTTTTCATTGATCTAGCCATGCAGCAGAACTCTCAGCGGGAAGTATTATATACACCAGCAGCGGTGCAATCGTACTGGATTTATAGACGTAGATTTGGCTACTGCCAAGCTTCATTCTCAAGAAAAATATTGCGTGTAACTTGCTGCTTTCTCTACTTTTACTTCAATGTTTCAAATTTATTTATATTTTTGAACATATTGGCCTCAGAATTCTCATTTTAGGGTAAACTCTTGCATGAGTACCACCAGCAAACAGTATTCCATTCTATTGTCCAGTGATCTGCCCTGTTCTTCCAAGTACCAGGAACCATTTTGGGATCAGGTCAGACTCCTTCCATAGAACTAGGTTCTGTTTGTCAGTAAGATTGAAGTCACCCTTTAAAATGTAAACAAGTACTCCTGCGGCACTTAAAGACTAACAAATTTATTTCTTGCATGAGTTTTTGTGGGAGAAAATTGTATTCATCAGATGCTTAGATTTGTTAATCTTTAAGTGCCATAGGACTCCTCGTTCGTATAGCTAAACTAGACTAACATGGCTACCACTTTAGAACATGTTTATCTCAGCATCTGGATTTTCTTAGGAAAAGTTATTTCAGAGCTGGAATCAAGCATATAACAGCTTTCAACTAAAAAGAGGTTTAAAAGTAACTGTATGGTAGAGGAAATGATTAAGGACCCATCTCCATGGGGCTACTGTTCTTATGAGAACCGATGACATCTTGCAGTACAACATTTATGGCAAAAAAAAACATGTATGTTACACTGGTATTGGGAAAACTGTCAATTATTCTTATAGAAGGAATCATCAGATCTAAAGTATCTTTAAGCTTCTGGAATGAAATTTACCCTAAGGAAATCTCCACAGAGTCATCCATGCATCCATACTTCATTCTGTATTGTTTCTGGAGAAAGTTACAGTTAAAGTGCAGTTTGATATAGACCACAGGAGGTCCTCTATGCATGTCAAACATCAAGAAATTACAATGAAGTTAAATGTCTCTGGAACTTCTAATCATTTATTTTATTTCAGGTTTTCTATCCGTGAGGTCAAGAAAATTAAATTTCTCATAAATAGAACAAATTGTGTAAGTTACTTGGTATGAGACAACACTTCCATCATACACCTGGTGCCTTTAACTTGCAAAGTTGATTAGAGAAAATTTTGGCTTAAGAAATGTTTTGAAAAAGCAGTAAGTTCAAACCTATCTCACTTTGCAACAGTTACAGAATGGAAATGAGAGGCCTGAAGCCAAGTAATTGGGAATGCTCCTGACAGAAAATTGTTCTTTCAGCAATGACTGTCTCTGAAATTATTCCGGTAGGAGATGCAAAAGAGTTAATTTATCCCACTGCAAACTTAAACCTTTGAAATACATAAAGCACAAATAGAAATATACTATTAGGTGTTGCACATTGTTGATGTTTTTCACTTGCTGCACGTCTACACGCACAGTTTCCTTTCAAAAGGACTGATTTCGAAATAACTGATTTCGAAATAAAACCCTTATTTCGAAAGGGTTCCTTTCAAAATAGGGAAAACTGCGCGATCGCAACGGCCGTTATTTCGAAACAGATATTTCGAAATAACGCCAATTGGACCGCTGTTTCGAACAGTTGTTTCGAAACAATGATGTTGTTTCGATACAACAGGTCTAAAGGCGTTATTTCAAAATATCCATTTTGAAATAACGGCTGTTTCGGTGGGGGGGCAGGTTTTACTTTTTTGGAAGGACGATCCTTATTTCGAAAGGACGAGGTCCGTCCTTTCGAAATAAGGAAATGTCATGTAGACCAAATTTTTTTTATTTTGAAATAACGGGTGTTATTTCAAAATAAAAGAGCTGTGTAGACATGCCCTTGCTGGACTTTCTTAAAAAAAAGGATTGTGTATTGCATTTTTTCAGATAAATGTTTTATGATTAGCCTCTCAATTGTATGCTGACTGCTAAAAACAGAACAAGGTCACAGGTATATTGTTTATAAAGGATGCTCCTTCCACTTCATTCATCTGCATGATAAGGAAAGAGGAGTGGCACTGGCATTGTGAAACTCAGCTAGACTGTCACCTAACCATATTGTTAAGGTTATCTAACTTTTCTCATAAGACCCTATTTTCAGGTTTTTATAACATTGCTAAATTTTAATAATTTTGTCTGAAATATTCCATGCCAGGTGACTTCCTTTGGGGACTTGGCGGGGTGGCGGCAGAAGGGAGGAGTTTCAAATATTGAGCATTTACAGCTTCAGTTGAAGTCAATGGGCACCGCCCTTGGAATATGTGAAATTCTATATAATGTTAAATACTCTGAAAATCGTGTCTTGGGTATCTCAAATTGGGCACTCTAATTTAGTGAACATTTTTGCTCTTAATCTTTCTGTAGTTCAGTTCCCCATCAGTAAAATGGGTATAACGCCCACCTGTTTACTTCACAAGGGTATTGTGAGGATAAGTTAATTAATGTTTGTGAAGCTCTTAGATGCTATAGTGATAAGTGTCATAGAAAAGCCAAGGTGGAAAATAAGAATTATTTATTCAAGTGCAGAGTATGTAAGGCATCCTTTTACAACGTAGATAAATGAAAATATTGAATAGTTGCTCTTCAGTTGAGCACCATTTATTATGTGTACTGAATGAGTCAGAGGTCCTGTGGAAAAAATAGCATGTGATCATGTAATTAAAGGCTGTTTTATACTACACACATATGCACAAGTAGGTGAAATTAAGGTTCCACAGCCAAAAAGTCTCCTTTGCTTTTAGACTTTGCTATTCATGATTAAAACCAGGTAGCTACCAGTATATAAACTATAAAAGTGAAAGAATAAGTTTGAAATGTTAGAGATAATGGTCTGGCTAGTGATTTTACAAGAAAGAGAAAGTTAGGTAGTTAACTTGACAGTGTTCCATTGAGAGAGAGAATTTTTTGGCCATTTTTCAGGATAAATCCAGTTAGGCTACATCTGCAGTAAGATAATACAAAGCAAACAACAAGTCTTGTGGCAGTTTTAAAGACTTAACAAATGTATTTATTACATGAGCTTTCATGGGAGAAAATTCCATGAAAATTTTCGAAGACTCCTTGTTTGGTTTGCTGAACTAGACTAACATGGCTACCCCTTGAACCTGTCAATAAGATAATGGCATTTTTTTTTTTTTACACTGGGATAGCTATCACCTGATTTGATTTAAAGTTAAAGAAAAAAACAGGATCTTAACTTCTGTAATGGTTTTGGAAGACAGCATATGGATGTTAAACAACAAAATTATTTTCTAGCATATTTTCTCACTTGCATTAGGTCATCACTTAGTATCTGTGTAGTGTACTTACTACGTAAGTAATAAATCTCATTATGATTATTTTTAAGCTCACCTATTATCCAAAAAGAAAAAAATGTTAGGCTATAAGCAGACTGTTTATTGTGATTGAATGATGTGGAGTGTTGTCTGTCATTCTTTAAAACTTATTTTAGTTTAGATCATGCCTTGTCTAGTAATATAGACTCCACTGATCTAAATGTTGACTGCTTTCAATTTACCAAAAAGTGCCATTTAGTTTACATGCTTTTATTTCTTTATTTTTATGGTTACTCCTTATACATTTGTTATGAAAAAAAATGTGTATATGCAGGAAACATGACATGGTTTTCCATATATTCAGTTTCTATCAATATACTGTATTTCTATGGGTGGACAAAGGAGCAAAACCTCTTTTCAGACAGTGTTATAATGTTGACTTGCCAAACTACAGACTTTTTGTTGTTGTGTAGTATTGTCCAAGGTATACCTAGGAGCTGTGCTTGAATTATGGTTGCTGCTTTGTGTTTAAGTCATTATTAAAGATATTATGCAAGCTTCTGCTCTAAGGATCTGATGCAGTCTGTTGAATTCAGCAGAAAGCGTGCTTTGGTATAAACTACAGCCCTTATTAGAGTTATGCCACTGTAACTGATTTTGATAGAGTTTCAGGTCTGGAACTAGGAATAGCAGCAGTTTGGTTTCTTTCTGAAGTTAACAGAATGCAACAATCCACTAGTAGAAATTTTAATACTTTAAAATTATGGATTAATATTGTTAGTTACACTAATGATTTGCACCAAGTTATAAAAATTAAAATCTTATGCATTTGCAAATCTATACTGCTTTAAACTGTAAAACTGTATGTAGCTCCTAGAATATTAGCTTTATTAAAACCCAATTCAGGACTTTTTTGGTGGTGGCTTGGGGTTTGGTTTGGTTTTGGTTTGTTGCATGGTTCTGAGCACTCTAAAGAAATCAGAACATTATTTTAGTATCACCATGGTAATGGAGTAGGATATGGCAAAAATGGAAGTATTTTAGTATGTAAATTCAAAAAGGATTGGCAGGCCTAGATCAGGCTCTGTGTAACATAGGAGACTCAAATTCTTTTCTTCTTCAGCAGCTGCACAAGTCTACTCTGGAATACATTGACTGGAAGGGAATATCACAGTGGGCAGTCTTGCTTCTGAATGTCAGTTCTGTCGCTGAGCAAGCTTTCCTCAGCATTTAAGATTTCTGTGATTTGGAGTCCTGTGAGTACTGTGCTCAGAAGCAACTTCTTTCAGCTGATTCAGCCTATACTCACAACTCTCTGTAAGTAGGGCTGATAGGTTTTCAGATTTCAGTGCGAAAATTCAGGCAAAACGGGGACTTGGCATTCTTCTGGCAGTAGTACTGATGGGACATTAAATGTCCTGTTGCAGCAATAACTGGCCTCTAGTACTGAGGGGAGGGAAGAGTAGCAGCAACTGTTGGAGCCGCTATCTGCTCAATGGAGAGGTGCTGGCTTCAGCCTCTTATGGTGAGAGGTAGATACTGGTGCCAGCCAGTTGGATGGGTAGGGAATCCTGTCTGCACCCCCACCCTGTCCAGTCTGGTCTGTCAGATTTCCCTGACCCCTTGCTCTGGGACCAGCTCTGCCTATACCTCATCATACCTCAGTTGGGCAGACAGGCAGACTCCCTGTCAGCTCCACCCAACTCAGCTCCACAGCTGGCATGCGAGTCCCAGAATGAGTGGGGTGGGAGGAGCAATCAGGGCCTGGGGTCAGAGCGAAGAGGCAAGGTGAAAGGGAGGATTAGAAAACAGGACAAGGATGTCTGGTGTCAGCAGTTAGAAAGTTAACATCCCTATGTAAAATTTGCCTGTCATATAATTACTGATTTCTGTAACTTTGTAGATATAAATATAATATATACATGCAATAGTATGGTATTTTAAACAGTTGATAAAGTATGCTCTTGAAAGACTGGTAGAAACATTAGCTGAAAACTGGTGGACTCGTAATGTTTTGCTTAGATGGTAGCTGTCAATATAAGAATCTTTATCAATAAAAGTTATTAGCAACTGACTGTAATTGAATAGTATTTAGAATTATATGTGTTGTAGTGTGTTTTTTGCTAATCACAAAATTACTCTTTTGCTGTTTATAGTATACTCTTCATCTTGACTTCAGATATTTTGTTTTGTCATAATATATTCTAAATATACATCAGTGACACTATAGAGGAAATGATCATTTATTTTCAGTATGTTTGGTGTTTGAAAAGTAGGTTAGTGCCCAGCAAAATATCAGAACATACATTTTAATGTGTTTGCATACAGTTTTAAATGGATTTGAAAGAGACAATAAATTAGGCATCTAATTAATTGATTCTCTCCTCTGTTTATAATAATAATTTTCCTTTCATAATGTCTCTTTTCCTAAGCCTGAAATGTATTTGTTTTTTTCTTTTAATTTAGGTAATAGTGAAAAAGACGCTTATACAAAAGCTCTAGGGTGCCCTAAGAGTGACTTAAATAATACAGTCACATAAGACACCAAGCAACATTGTGGTGGTTCTTTTAATGTGAACAGGAATGAATTAATTCTGCCAGCCAGTGAATTGGTTGCAAAAAAATTGCTTTTTACTCCCACATCATCTTCAGGAGTGTACCATTACCCTTCTCTCAAAACTTTATCAAATTTCATATCATTTGTTCTTTTGTGTTAAGAATGTGATTTGGCATTCTGTCTATGCATCATTTGCAGATTTAAGGTCTTAAATTTACCTCATGGATTTATTGCTTTGGCAGACATTGTTTAGTTGAAATGTTAGGGAACACTCTGATTCTGAGGTTACAAGGGTGAAAAAAAATCAATTAAAATGAATAAAGGTTATAAAGCAGCTTACCAAGCAACTAAAACTTTATAAAAGAACTTGAGTCAGTAACAGTAACAGAATAGGGTTGCGATTTTTTGTTCAAAGAGAGCCTTTAGTTTAGAAAACTTAGCTAGTGACAACAGAAATTTTCATAAGGCAAACAGGCATTCTGCTGAAATAAACTAAGGTTATCTATCGCTCTGGAATTAGTCAGAAATTTTAGTATAACCAGTTCATGAGGTGTGTGTTATCACAATTGTGTGATATTTGCAAAGTCACACAATATAGCTGAAATATGTTAGTCTGCATTTTTGCCAAGTTTTATACATCTTTGGGGTGCTGCTTAACTTGTACAAACTCAGAAGTTTTTTTTTGGGGGGGTAACCTAATTCATAGTCTCTTGTTAATGAAAGAGCTCACATTGATTTCAGTGGAGATTGGAAAGAGACTTTGATTTGTTAGTTTCATATTCTTAACATGCTTGTGTGGGGGAGCTATATGTAAAATAATAGGTTGGTAAGTATTTAAAATGATAGATATAAAGTTTGGTTGCAGAAGTATGAATCAGTTTCCTTTTACTGGGTATGTCTACACTGTGTGTTTAAGTTGACTTAAGGGCCCTTAAGTCGACTTAAACAAAGCCCTGTCTACGTTGCAGAGCAATAAAGTCGACTTTAGCATCAGGTAAAGTCAACTTTATTACTTCTGCTTATAAAGTCGACTTTACAGTTAAGACAACTTTATTAAGTTGACTTAAGGCAATGTGGAGGGGAAGTTGCCTTAAGTTGACTTAATTGGCCTCCCAACCACAGAAAGCATGGGGATGGAGACTGGCTAGAAGGCACGACACAGCTGGGAGCATTCCCAGCTGTGTGGACCACAGCCAAACTCCTCATGTTCCCTGACTGATCTCCCCCGTTGTGAGCCAGATCAGGCATCACAGCCCAACCCGGCATTTCCCTCATTCTCAGCCCACCCCACATGTCTCCCCTGTTCTTTGCCCACTCTGCATGTCTCCCCCGTTCTCAGCCTGCCCCACATGTCTCCCCTGTTCTCAGCCTGCCCCACATGTCTCCCCTGTTCTCAGCCTGCCCCACATGTCTCCCCCAATCTCAGCCTGCCCTGCATGTCTCCCCCGTTCTTAGCCTGACCCTGCATGTCTCCCCTGTTCTTAGCCTGAGCCCGCATGCCCACTTCTCAGCCCAACCCTGCCTGTCTTACTCCTCCTCTGCCCAAACCTGTGTGTCTCCCCTTGTTCTTCTCAGCCCAATCCTCGGTGTCTCCTCCTTCTCTGTCCAAACCCCTGTCTCCCCCTTGCCCTTTTCAGCCTCACCCTGCCTGTCTCTCCCCCTCTCCGACCAACCCTGTTTGTCTCCCCTTCTCAAAGGACCCCCGTGATATTGTTGTAAAACAAACAAGGAGTCCAGAGGCACTGTTTAAGACTAATACATTTATTTATTAGATGAGCTTTCATGGGAGAAAAATCCCACTTCATCAGACAGATGGGGGAATTTACAGAATGGTAGGAAATAAAATTTACAGAATGGTGAGAAATAAATGCAGGGGAGTGTAAGACATAGTATCAGGTCATAGTCTAACAGCAAATCAAAGTATTTGTTAAGATTCAAACACTGGGAAATAGCACATGGAAAGAAAGTTGCTATTTCTTTTAGATTAGATTGTGTGAAAGCGGGATTAAATCCTGACTGTGGATTTTTTCCCCCATTATAACAGGTGATTTGACTTCACCTTCCTCTATGTGCTGTTTCCTGGTGTTTAAATCTTAACTACTGCTGCACCCTGCCCCTGCGCTGGCAGTTGCCCTGCAGCACCTGTTCAGAGCCGGAGGAGTCAGGGCAATACAGGGAAGATGTGGAGTGCTGCGCTGGCACATCGCTGGGCTACATCAGGCTCCTTGACCTCCTTGGGCTCCCTGTTGCCACACACAGTATGGAGGGTGGTGTGGTCACTCACTTCCTGTAGTAAAGAAGTGGCTGGAAGAGAGGGGCACCTCTGCTCTGGTGCAGTGTGGGCCAGGTACCCACAATGCACCACTCCTAGGGCGACCTAGCAGCTGCCAGCATGTACAGTCTCCTGTCATTATGACTGTGGATGTGCTAAGCTGGCTTAAGAAGGTCTACTTTAAGCAGACTTTATTAAGCCAGCTTAACCGAGCCCTGTAGTGTAAACATAGCCATTAATATGACTGTTCATCATGTGCACTTTTGAGTTCCCATTGTCTTCCTTGTCATTAGTTATGATTCTTAGTAGCAGTATGTTCTGTGATTCTTGTGGAGAACTAAGAAACTTATTTACTTATATTAAAAAAAAAAAGTGACTCAGTTTCTACTCTCACCAACATCTAGGTTTGAAGAAGTGAATTTCTTTCTTTAAACAGGATGTGCAATGCAGTGCCTGGGAGGAGAGGAGGTCATGTAAGCATGAATGAGCTATCAGGAGCTGTGAACCTAGGAAGTGAACTATAGATTCATAGTATATTCAAAGACCATTGTAACAACTTTATAGATATCATATCATAGAATCATAGACTTGGAATGGAGATCAGGTGGTCTTCTATTCCAGTCCTCTGAACTGAAAACAACATTGAGCATTACCTAGAGATCATCCTTGACAAGTGTTTATCTAACCTGCTGTGAAAAATCTGCAATGATAGAGGTTCCACAAACACTCTAGATAATTTATTCCTATGCTTAGGAAGTATATCTTAATATCCAGCTAAACTTCCCTTGCTTCATTTTAAGCCCATTGCTTCTTGTTCTATCCCCAGAGGTTAAAGAGAACTTATTTTTTGTATAATATACAATATAGACCATAAACGTATATGTAGGAGCTAGGGGGAGTTGCCAGAGATGCTAAAGCCTTGGGGGTGGGGCAGGGGTGGAGGGATTTATGCAGATTTCTGGGCTAATAATCAATTCTAGAGATGCCTCATTCCCCCACACCTGGCTCCAAGGAAACCACACAAAGCTCTTTTATCTGTTTGAGAAGCCTGGCAAACAAGGGACTGAGAAATTATAAGTGGCCAGCAAGACAGAGGAAGAGGGAGCACTCTACTCAGTCAAAGAACTGATATGCAGAATTTAGTAAGCTAAGACCCCTATGTAATGTGTGCATTATTTTCAAGATATCTTTTCTCTGCACTACTTTTGTTCTTTTTTAAAAAAAAGTTGCTTTATGAAGACAGGCTGATCATCACCATTTAGCTCAGTCATTCTCCGTGAGAGACCAGGACTGCAGGTACTGAACTAAACTCAGACTTGGCAGTGTGATCAGAGTGAACTGCAACAAATTGCAAGCTAATTCCCCAGCCTAGAAAGAAAGAGTCTGGAGACTCTGTCCTAAAAAGGTGATGGCTGGAGACATGAAACTTTAGAGAATGCCTTCAGGGAAGCCTACAAAGAAGCCATAGGTGCAGTTATCTTAAAGGCTCACTGTCTGCTCAGTTTTATAAAATTAAGGAAAATCAACTCTTCAGAAATACCTTACCAGGAACTCATAGCAAAGAAATACTTGTATTCAGCAGCAATTTCAAGTATTAGATAACAATTGCTCTTGAGAATAACATGCACTTTCCAACCTGTGAAATTTCTGCTCTGTGTCTAAATGAAAGACTGTGACATTTACTAAAGGTGACAATTATTCTTATATTTATTTTCAGAGTGCATCTAAGAATATCATTTATTTTGTTCCCAGATCTCTCTTCAATAAACCTGTCTAGAGAATCTCTCTTTACATGTACATAAATAAATATTATTGACTACCCACCAGAAATCATTCAAGGTTATTACCTGAATTATTGTGAGTTTAAAATAAAAGTTTAGTGAAACTTCTTAAAAGTCTTAAGTCTTGTCTCATACAGTATCAGCTCTGCCCCATCAAAGATGCTGGCCTTGGATGTCCATCTATCTGCTTCAGTGGCTAATACATGTGATTTCCTCCTTCCACTAATATGCAAGGTCTTATTTACCTTCAAACCACAAGCATTATGTAACAGACATTCTTCTGGTCACCTTATGGTATAAATATAGATATTTTTTTCCTAGGCTTCTAAATTCAAAAATAACTGTGGAGTCGTACAAAGCCTCTGATTGCCTCACATCTTGTGCTTCTGTCTGATAGTTGGATTAGAGCCCTGCAAATATGCAGATATCCATGGATATCCGCATTATATGCGCATGCAGAGATACAACACAGATGTCTGCGGACCATTTCTTGTGGATGCAGATCGGATATGGATCCACATATTTGTATCCATGCAGAGCTCTAGTTACCATCTATACCTTAAATGTGGATAGGGTTTTCTAAGTAGGAACTCTTGCATGGGAGGGAGTTAATCACAGTCTGTTATCACTGCCTCTAAAGCACGTTCAAGTATGTTTAATATTATTTGGATGATTTTCCTGTCTTCCCAGCTCTTTCTTCTTTGTTCACTGTCAGCTGATAGTGTGGCTTACCTGAAGACTGTTAAGGATCATATATTCCTTTTCTTTAGTTTGGCTGTATATATGTGTGGATTTGTTCATCTGATTTTAAATACTTTGTAATGTTCTTAGTGTATCGTTCTTATCAATAGGTGTCCCATAATTATATATAATATAATAAACATCAAGAATTCTTTAAAGAATAGAACTAAATTACTAACAACTTTGATAAGTATTTCTGAGAGTTGGTGGAGCTGAAAGTAAAAGGAGGCATTTCAGGTCAAAGAGTGAGATAGTCTTTGTGTTTGTGTGAATTCCAGCTTTTCCAAGGGTTTGGAAAAGACCTATCACTGCTTCTGCCTAATTATATTGTACTTGTACCATTTAACTTTATGGAAGAAATAAGTCACTTAAACTTGTGGGGGGTTAAAATAAACCTAAAACAAGAAAAGCTTTGTTGCTGCACAGTGTTTCCTGTCATTCAATGATTATTTTCTCAAAGAAGTATAATAACAGGGAGAGTATTCAGAAAGGCTAGATAATTGATCCATATTGAAAGCTCCTTATAGGAAATAAATATGATATCACCAATAGTGCAACCATGTGCCATTAAATGTAGCAAGTTTATGTAAACGCTTATATATTTAAATGTGAAGAGTTTATTACTTACTGAATTTTATCTGTAATTAGGGTATGTGATTATTTTGCCTACTTTATTTAAATGCAAAACAGCCTTATTAAAATAGTTTTAAAGCTATGAGATATATCAATAAAATAAGAAATTCTGAGTTACGGACATTAGGCTATTTTGACTATCTCACTTCCAAAAAAAAAAAAATTGTAGAAGTAGAAGGGGTTCAGATGTGAGCAACAAAAATAAGTGGAGGCATCAAAAGGCTTTCTTATTAGTTGAATTTGAAAAGACCAGGATGATTAACTTAAAGAAGAGAGAGAGAAGAGGGAGACTGATGGAAATATACGAACAGTGAAAGGAGTAGTGGAAGGAAATTAACTCCTTCCATGACAGAAGTTTAAGGTGATATCGCTGAAATGGAGAGACAGCAAATTTAATCTGATAAAAATATATTTTTCTCTGAAGATACCAGTTAGGAGATTCTCAGCTGCAGTTTATTCACATGAGACTAGTGGGATTCCTCAAGCTCCTTAAGTAAGGGCAATGATAGTAGGAGGGAGCATTTGCCAGTTGCACTACTGATGGTAATGCAGCAGCTGCTGGATTTAGAAATTGCCTCTGAAACTTCTCAGTTAATCTCTCCTTAATGACTCTCAGTTAAGGTGCTCTTCAAGCAAGGGACCTAATCCTCTGCAGTTGCTGCTCCTCTTCTCTGTTTCATCTTTCCTCTGTGGTTTGTTGAAATCACATCAGGTATCCTTTCCTATAAAAATCTCTTCTCTTCAGTTGTGTCTAGGTATGTTTTACAGTATTTTGATGAGGCCTTTGTTGTGGGCATGTTGGCTGGTTCTCAGATGCAGCACTTTTTTCCCCCCCTCTTGTTCAGGTTTTTGTTAACGCTTCAGTGCTTTACCTCAGTGAATCAGGTCCCTCTTCATTGATTTTTGTTACTTGAAGAGCCTAGTTTGGAACTTTATTACCTTTGTTTGCAATACTTCTGTCACTGCTCAGTACCTGTATTTCTTGGTGCTTTGATGCCTGCATTAACGCCAGCTGTTTCTGGAGCAGGTCTCAGTACTTCAACACCAGTGCTGGCAGCACTGTAGCCTTGTGTTCTGTGTTAGGCCTGTAGTATTGAAACCATTTCTTCATTGCATATTGATCACCTGCCCCGAAACATCAGCTTCAGTGTCTGAGTGTGAGGCACTCACGCACTTTGTCTCTATGCTGCAGGGCACTATCTGTAACTCAACACAGCATGGTTTTTTCCTTTGTCTTTTTTTTTCCCATTTAGTGACGGTTTTGTTACTAGATGACATCCTCATCAGCATTTTAGCAAGAGGGAAGGCTGCTTAGCAGCTTCATATAATCTCTTTGTAGTAAGACTTTAAGTGATATAACCATCCTTTAGATTGGAGACAGCCGTAAAGTCAAGAGATGCTTAACTGGTTTGCATATATCTCTCATGGAAAAAAAAAAAAGGACTCTCTCCAGTGCCCCCTGAAAGCTCCCCCAAAACATCCATAAATGTATCATGAGACTAGCTGAACAAGCTTCAAAGGGTAGACCACAGCAGTGGAATCCATTGCTAGCTTGTGTACTGTCTGCACCCTGCTATATCATGCCACAGTTTTCCATCTGCCATGGTCTGTCTCTACACTGACAGTGGCAACATTTGCCACCATCAGCTCAATTTTTTCCTGTTTCCTAGGGTGGCAGTGAAGACATGCTCAGCCAATCCAGAAGTTATTCCTAATGCATCTGCTTCCAAAAAAAGTGTAGCACTGTGTCAGTGGAAACATATTCCCCATCAGTGCATCATAGTGGAAACAGCATGCTAAAGGAAAGTTGCAAAGTTGATGGGAGTTACTCAAGCATCCCTACATAGCTTGTGTAACTCCCATTGACTGTCACTGAATTTTCCATCAGTGTAGACCAGGGCACGGTACACTTGAATGTTGCTTGTATTGCTGCCAGAAGCCTTAAACAGTCACAGATGCTGGTACAGGATTTTCACCTAATGAAATAGCTGGTAGACCAAGGGAACAGCTTCTCTCTCTTGACATTTATGTCACTTTTCATGCCACTCACTTTATTTTATTAGAAGTTGTTCTGTTTGTTATTCCACATAGGTGTTTATCTTCCTTGCAACCTCTATTTTATTAGATGTCAAACTGCCATCCCACAAGGCAGCGTTGTGTTTCTTAATTGTAATGGGGTTTGTCTTTGTTTAATCTCTATCTGTTTAATTATGGTGACTTCATGTCACATTTTTCTTAATATTCAACTGAAATCATTCTGAAGATGTAGGTGATTTGTATTTTAATTTCATTTGTTAATATGAACTTTTTCATTATTGCAATTTTATAATATTAATGTATTGAGAATAGAGAGGAGGAGGGAAAAAGGCAAATGGATAAAAAAATCAAAGCTTCAAAGAGAAACTGCAGAACTGAAATGTAAATGCAGATTTGGTACCATCAACTTAGGGTTGTATAGAGACTGGGGTTTTTTACCCCATTACAATAGGTAATTTTGCTTTCTTTCCCCCCACCCCCCCTCCCTCTTATATGCTGTTCTCCACTGTTTGAATCTAACCAATGGCATTGTTTTGCTGTAACAGTCTGAACTGATCCTACGACTTATACATTCCTGTATTTATTTTTCTACCATTCTGTAAGAACCCTGTCTTTAAGAATCTGACAAAGTATGATTTTTCTCCCACAAAAGGTCATGCAAAAAATAAATTTGTTAGCCTTTAGAAGTCCCACCAGACAGCTTGTTTTGTTGAACTAGACTAGCACGGCTAGCCCTTTGGAACTCTTTTTGCTGGGACTCCCTTTGAAAATATTTCAGGCTGTTGCAATCCCCTCTCCACCCCAAAAAGTGATGATTCCCCACACACACCAGGTCACTCTTTCTGTTACGCACGGGGCCTGACAGCATGTGATTCCTTCCCTGATAATAACCTTGTGACATCCTGGAAGGGTCACAACCCCCAGTTTGAGATCCCCCTGTGAGATCACTGACTGACACTAGCATGCAGCATATGCAAACCTATCTGAGTGATGTCAAAGAAATCAGAAGACCTCAAATTCTACTCGATTTAATTTATCACAACCTTGTCAATTAATTTGCCAGAGAGCTAGAGATTTGTCAGAAGTTGATGGCCATTTGTCTAAGTTACGACTGTGGAAAACTTGCAAAACATGACCTTTCACCTTTTTGGAATATTAAGATATTAGAAATAAATCCGTTTATTTTTCCATCAATGTCATCTTGTAGTAAAAGGAGTAACTGCATGCAAAATTAAGCTTTACAGCATATTTTAATCTTTCAGATGTATTATTGTGTACTATTTTATGGTATCCCACTCCTCATAGGATTTGCAATCAAATATTCTGTTCTTATGATTTTTCATTTTTCACAGGTTTGGGCTAAACTGCTAAGTCATTTTAACTCTGTTGAATCTTGATACTGTATTCAGAAATTGATTTTTTTAAACATTTGGGCTTTTATTCTTCAGAGACTTATACATTGCATACCTTTTGCATAAACTGAACAAGAAAAGCAGCACAGCTTGATTTTCTTCTCTAATTTACATGAAATTATAGTCACCTTTAGGGGTTTCCCACTGAAATCAAGCATTTGGTTATAGTGTCAGAACTTGTTGGAAACTGATGACTGTTTGATGGACTATTTAAAACAAATTTAATGGGCATTAGTTTCCATATCACAAAAGCTGCCACATTTTTCGCCTTCAGTTGTAATCTTAGCAGAGAGACTGAGAACTGAATTGATATGGAGAAGGAACTGCTTTCTCCATCTTGAATGTATTCCCTCCAGATCAGGTCTGAAACATGTTGGCTGGATGCCAGTAGTTTGTGGATGTGTGTATTTACACTTCCCGTGGTTTACTTATTCTTCAGAAAAATAGAGGACTCTACTCTCCAGGTGCTCAATCCTGCACTTTTCTGGAATGTAAAATTCATATTAAAAGTATAGTCAGATTTTTTTCTTAAGAGTTTGTTGTTGTTGTTATTGTTTAATGAGATACATGGCCAAAATATGAAAAAAAATAAATACAAGTGTATAAGATACAAATAATATATCCTTCTAAACTCAGGTGAAAACAGAGATGGGGTTTGCTGAGTATGTTGCCCCTTCGTCTGAGTGGTTAGTCAGCATTTGGGGCCCTGCTTGGTTGTTTCCTTTACTAGGAGAAATAGATCATCAGAGTCAGGTATTTCCTTTGTGCAGTTCTGTTTATTTACAAAGAGTGCTCACAGAGTTCTGTTTCCTTGAACACAGCAGGAACAAACAGCAGGAAGTTTCATTGCTCAAAGGTACAAGCCTGTCTTTTCAGATAGTCCTGTGTTGAGGAGGTTTATCTCTGTTGCACCTCAGAGGTCACAACTGCTTCTCTTGCTATGTGCTCGCTGAGCCTCTTGGCTTTCTGGTTGCTTTTTGCTTGTTATAACACAAACAGGGCTCCAACCAATTAATAACCCCAACCCCTCCATTTGCAATTAGTCTCTCAGAAACCTGTCTTTTTATCGTTGTGTTAATTATTGCTCAGGTCTTCTCACGTAGCCCAGTGCTTTGTTTAATGGTTTCTATTATTTCAGCCTGGATAAAAGGTAGCTGGTTCTTCTATCAGCTTTAAGAAGTTCTGTGATGTCTTCTAGGTGGAAGATAGCTATTAACACCTTCCAGCATAGTAGGAAATTTAGGAGTTTATTAAATGGAAATATTCAAAAGAAATTAGAGCAACAAATACATTACAGTTTGATAGCATTATTTTATATAAATGTGCCAGCAGTGCTTGGCTCATAAATAATACTATCCATTTGTAAAAAAAAAAAAATAGTACTGGAAAAAATAAAGTCCCATGTTCCAAATTATGCTATAAAGTGTAGTGATGCAATCAACTCATTTTGGTGAAGTTTCATTAGTTTGATTAAAAACAGAATTGGACCCAGATTAACCTCTGGAGGGAGTGGAAGAGTATTGCAAGAAGGAGTCCTGAAGGAAAACTCTTGAGGAATCTCAGCATAGGAATGGGAAGATAGAAGTCTAGGAAGATGCACTAAAAGCAGAAGACTGGGGTGCTTTCAGGTTCCTTGAAAAAAAGAACAAAGAATCTTTTGTTTTGATGAATGAGCAAAATACAGCATCTAGACCTGATAAAGCACTGGACAGCCATTCAGAACACATTACATTACAGAGAAGTTAATTTTATCATTTCTTTATTTGGAGTGAAAATTCAGACTGACCTTCCCAGTCATCTACCAATTCAAAGAACAAAAGGGATATGGCCATCTTTGTTACATATCAATAGCCTTTTCTGTGCTGGGTCTCATGCTCTTCATGGGGAAAGTGAGTCAGGGCAGTCCCAGTCACCTGAATCCTGCCCCTGTGAGGCGCTTGCACTGGTAAAACTCTAGGAAGGGGAGGGGGACCTGGGTCCATCCTCGTGTGCCAGATCCCATCCCAGAGGCCCTACAAAGTACAGCTGTGTGCTGCTAGAAATGTCCCAGTCTACACTTCTTTCCCCTAGGTGGTCTTCCCCCTCTGCCCTTTCAATTCCTTGGGCCTTGTCTCCCCTTAGGCCAGGTTTCCTTTCTCAGGTCTCAGCTTCCACCTCCCCTTCTCTTCTCAGGTTCAGTTACCTTCAGCAACTCCTCTGCTCCTTCACCTCTGCACAGTACCACCCTACTGCTCTTCCTCCAGCTTGTGCCTCGTCTGTTTGAAGCAGGGAGGCTTTTATCAGGAACCTGGCTACTACTTACTTGATCTCAGATGCCTCTAATCAACCTGTAGGAGCACTGGTTAGTCACTGGGGAACAAAGCCTTCAGCATTTTGAGGCTCAGATATTTCCCCTCTTCTACTCTCAGACTGCCTGCTGGCTTTCATCTCTGACACCTTTTATTGCTGATATTTCATGAGACAGAAAATGGATTAAATCCCTGCCATAGTTTATTTCCTCCATCTTCATGTCTGGTGTTAGTTTTTCTTAATGTCTCTTACAGAGAGCTTTTTGAGTGTACCTTTTACAATGCCTTTCTCTACCCTACAGAGCTAAGTTAGCAAAAGTTACACCACCTATCATAAACCACAATAATTGCATTGCTTGTGCATCTTCACACAACACTCCTTCTGTCAGTGGAGTACTTCCACAGTTGATGCTTTACCACTGACAGAGAGCAGTGCAATGTGGAACTTGCCACATTCTGCAGCAAGGAGTTATGGGAAGATGGAGTAGATCACAGTGAACCATGGGTGTGGGTTCAAAGGTCCATGATGTAGCTTTTTCTGTTCCATCATTCCATGGGTTTTCTACTATGTTTTGGGCCCTTTTTCAATTGCCCTTGTTTACTTTGTGCCCACCATCTTTGCCAAAAAGATTGGATCCTACACTGCTCTCCACTGTTGTGGTCAATGTTGTGAACACTACATTACATACAGTATATCAGGGGTTGCAAATCAGAACAAGAATATGCAGTGCCTGGCCTGGAATGTGATATAGAAAAAGACACTATCAGATTAGTTTTGACATTCATAAAGCAGCTGCACACAATATTACCACTGCTATTGGGCTCAAGATGTGAGCACAGAGTAGTGGGATTGCATTGTTGTGCTGGTTTGAGATGACAAGCAGTGGCTTCAGAACTTCTGGATGCACAAAGCCACCTTGCTGGAACTGGATGCTGAGTTCGCCCCTGCCCTGCAGTTCAACAACACCAGAATGAGAGCTGCCCTCTCTGTGAAGAAGCACATGGTAATCACTTTGTGGAAGCTGGCAACTCCAGACTGCTAGTGGTCAGTTGCTAATCAGTTTGCAATTAGGAATTTGACAGTTGTGGTTGCATTCAAGTTTGGAGGACCATTAATTGCATTCTTCTATGAAGGACTGTAACTCTTGGAAATATGTGTGAAATACTGAATGGCTTTGCAGCAAAGGGATACCCCAGTTCCCAGGAGGGTGAGGTATGACATGTATAGATGGCAGTTTTAGCCTCAGGTCATCTTGCAACAGAGTACATCAATAGAAAAGGATACTTCTCTGTGATTGCAGACTTATTGTTCTCCAGGGTTCTTTCACTGACAGCAATGCAAGATCATTCCAAAGTGTATGATGTACACATCTTTAAGAGCACTGAACTGTACAGAAAGCTGCAAAAAGGGTCTTTATTTCTAGACCAGAAGATTACAGTGGGGGATGTTTAAATGCCCATAGTTATCAAAGAAGCCAAGCATACTCCTTATTCCTATGGCTCATAAAGTCCTGCATGGAAAATCTTGACAGTAGCAAAGACCACTTCAACGTTAGGCTGAGCAGGGGCAGAATGATCGTTCAATGTGCATTTGGATAATTAAAGGCTTGCTGGTGCTGCCTTTACGACGGGTTAGCTGTAAATGAGGAAGATATTCTCATGGTCATAGCTGCCCACTGTGTGCTGCACAACATTAGTGAAATTAGAGGTGACAGTGTCCCCAGGTGGAGCATTGAGGCAAATTGCCTGGCAGCTGATTTTGAGCACCAGATACCCAGGGCTGTTCCTGGAGCTATTTGGAATCAGTGAGGCTTTGAGGCACCATTTTTACAGTGAGCACCAGTAATGTGAGTTTATATAAAGTATTCTGCCATTCTTTAACTTGCTGTGTTGCTGAATTTTTTTGTTAATGCCTCCTGACCATGATGTGTAGTGTGCAAATGGACCAGTTGCCCCTGTCTGTGAATTCAAGCAGCAGCAACTAAATACTGTTTTGGAATTTTTTTAATTAAATAGTAATAAATAATGCACAGAGAATGCTTGGTTGAAAGGAGATAACATTGAAGATGGAGGCTTTTTTAGCTGCGTGTAACTCCAGCTATCATTTTGGAAGCTGTCCAAAGGGATGGAGTGAATGAGGTACTGAGATAGGTTGGGAAGAAGCAAGGAATGTGTGGGAGGAGTTTGGGGAATGCATGACAAGAAGTTCTGTATGGACTGCAGTGGCAATGAACGTGTTCTGCTTGCAGCACACTTAGGGATTTCAGCATCTCTGTTCGCTTCTCCATCACTTTTATCATCTTCTTCTGGCCCTTAAAATTTACTCTTACTGCTGCTTCCTTTCCTCCCTATCCATTTGAGAATGTTTAGTAGCAGTCTTTCTCCATGCCATGTGTTCTTGAGATTCCTGGGAGGATTAGTGCGCCTCCTGAAACATGTCCTTCTTGCTCCTTTTCTGTTGCTTCCTTATCTGGTGGAAGTACTCTGCCATTGAGTAGAGGGCGTTCCCCTGACGGTCACATTTGAAGAAGCACAAGAAACAAGAAACAAAGATAACAATAAACAATAAATAAAGAGTGCACTCACAACAGTGAATCATAACAAATACACCTTTTTCTCACTGTCCTTTGACATGCACACAGCTCGGCAAATGCCATAAGAATGGTAAGGTTGGCTTGGGAGGGGTGGACATTCAGGATACGGCAAAAGGTCTTGGTCATTTTTATCAGGAATTATGAAAGCTACTAATATTTTCTATAAGCAGGGGTCATAGAATTTGACATCTCACTTCTGAGGATAAGCAAGAATGCCCAGGAGCATCTGCTGTATGTGTGTGGCTTCAGATTGGATCCCTATGTTGTTTGCCTGCTTGCCACTCTGCCTGACAGCTCTGCCTCATGTAACCGTCCAGCATCAACTCAAAATCATCACTTATCAGGCTTCTCCTCTCCTGCCTCATGTGCACTGGAGATGTAATGCTAGGACTGGCTTAAACCCTTTTAGGTCCAGAAGAGGATCCTGCCTCCTGCTGGCACCAGACAACCCTGTTGCCTGTCCCATCTCATTCTCTAACTCAGTCATTCCCAACATTTTGTAAGTTTTGACAGTCTCGTTCTTACAGTACACATTAGCTCCCCAGATGCCAAATCCATTGCCCCCACCAAATAATCCAGCCCCTTACCTGGAAGCTGCTGCTGCTCTCCACCTCTGGTGTCAGGAAAGCAGCACAACAGGCTGAAAGCTCAAGACATTCCAGTTGCCAGATAAAGAGTTAAGCATAACTTTTACTGCCTGGTAACTGAAGTGTCATCAGTGTACAGCCTATCGTGTCATTTGCCTGAACATCGTGCCTCAGGGAAGCGATGTGATAATCCGAACGCTCCTGCTGATGCTCCAGTTGGCCATGTTAAAAGTGTGTGGACATCTCAACCACTCTACTTTACTTGATATAGAGAAGTAAGCAACCAGTTGGGTGGGCCTGCTCTCAAAGTGGGCAGGCCCTGGCCCACCCATGGCTACACCTCTCTCTGTCAGTAGACTACAAGCTCTGTCTGTGACACACATCACTGTGTGGTGATACTGCTTAAAACCTGCAGCACTCTCTCCACCTCCTCATCCAGAAGTTCATCATCAGTGTTGAGTCTGATGGCCACTGTCTTTGGCCTTCCTGAAGTATCTAGGAGGGCTTGGAAGTGGAGTTGGGGTCACCACTGAGGACCATGTCCAACTCCTTATAGAAGCATCAGGCTTTTGGGGCAGCACCAGAGCAATGGTTTGATTTTCTTGCCTTCTGGCACGCCTGTCTCAGCTTCTTTTCCTTTGCACAGCATTGATGCATGTCTCATTCAGCTTGCCACGAGAAATCTGACCATAAGTATTAAAGTTTCTATGGCTGGAGAAGAGCTGGAATTACACAGCTTCCTTTCTCCAGAGAGCTAGCAAATCCAACAGCTCTGGTGTGCTCCAAGCAGGAGAGTGTTTGCTGTGTGAAACCGCCAGTCAGCTGGAAGATGTGATGTTAGCCCTCCATGCCAGCAAATGGGAAGTGGAATGTCCATAAAAGGGGAGGGGCAGATTCCCTGTGTATCTGGGTTCAGGGCAGCAGAGTTTGAATGGCTGACCAGAGGGGTCAGGTTGAGTATTGTGGGACACCTAGAGGCCATTTATGGCAACAAAACAAAACGCAGTGTATGTGGTGACACTTTGATAATATAACTTCGCCACAAAAAGCTTTATGCTTCTGAGATGGTTTTAATTTGCTAGCAAAGCAGGAGAGTTTTGTCAGTGGGGGAGGGGAATTGAATGTGTATACTTCCTCTGTTTTATCAACAAAAGCTGACTTTTGTGATAAGTCTCTGTAGCATAGACAAGAGCTTTCATTTCTGATCTAAAATAATTTGTATTGATAGTAGCTGGAATACAGAGGAACATAAATGGTACTTTTTTGGACTGAATCCTTGCTGTTGGGATTAGGCTTAAAAATATTACAATGTACTCAACATCTAAACATTAAGTATGTATATACTACAAATCAGCTGTCCTAGATAAGTAAGTACAAAACGTGGAATGGTATATGTGTTAGATGACATAACATTAGTGGCAGCTTTATGCTAGCCAAAAGTTAGGCCTCAAAAGGATTAAATCCTTTTCCAGTATTACCCACCAATGAGGATGGCACAGAAAACTGACAAAATGACGTTGTCTGAGTAGCTGGTCAAACAATGTCTTATATAAGTATTGTACAACAGCCAGTGACACGCTAGTTATAATATCATTGTGTGAGATATGTGCAGTTGTCTGACCAGAAGCAGAGAGGCAAGACAGGAAAGGAAAGTATAGAGGGTGGCCTTCCAGCTCAATCAGGGAAGAGGGGCTGAAGGAGAAGGACATCTCTCCTTTGGTGCTAGTACTGGAGCCTGACTGCTGCCCTGAGGAGAAGCCCTGATAACCTGCCCAAACTGTCTGGGCCCAGGAAGCTGGAGGAGCTCCCTGGCCCCTGTGACCTGGAAGGTGTGCCAGAGCCACCTGCCCCATGAGCCAGAGGGTTCCTGCGACTTTTAAGAGCTGCCCGATGCCAGTGACAGCAAGGGCCTGCTGGCGCTGTCCCTCACAGTCCCAAGGAACTGCAATACATCCTGGACCACAGGTACACGAACACAGGGGTGGAAGAAGTAGCTCAGGGGCAGTCAACTGGAGTCCAGCCATGCTGAAGCCTGAGCACCAGACAGCAAGTTGTGGCTGGAGCCCCACTGACCAAGTGTGAGATCAGCCCACCACTGGTAGTGCCCTGGGCTAGGGTGCAGTGGAGTCAGGTGGGCCTTCAACCCACTCATCCCAGTGCTGGCAAAGACAGTGTATCTTGCCTGCCCGGCACTGCTCTGCCTGAGGGCCTTGGCTATAGACTGTTTGTTTGTCCTGCATCATGCTTGAGACTGTTCACTTAGCCTTCCCAGCCCTGTCTCGGGGTTAAGACCACAGACTTCTTGATTGCCCTGCCTGAGGGTTGGGGTCCAGGGCTTTGGGATTGCCTAATGCAGCCGAAGAGACTCAGAACTGCTAATTCCCACATCCTCACTCCAGTTAAAGCCTCCCCACAGGATGTAGTGACCTGGAAGTGTGGCTTCTCCAGATATTGACAGTGAGGAAGGGTCACCAACCCTTCACCCCTTCCCAGGACTATTTACAGTTTACATATAAGGTAAACAAATCAATCAGGCTAACAGGTGGTGGAAGAATTAGCCTGTTGAGCACACAGGGGGACACAATAGAATCAACCCTCAGGAGGACTTTCTGGCTCTTTAAGGAAAGACAGTCAACTTGGAGAAATGTAAGGGTTGGAAAAAGCAGTCTTCTCATACATCACTGAGGAGATAGCACCGTCTGATTCTGTGAATGATGGATCTTCTCTGGCAGGCTGGAGGTGCGGGTAGCTTAAAGTAAATGGAAAACTGTTTTAGGCAAAGAAACAACTTGCTACAATTAAGTTTTAGGCACTAGAAATGTATTTTGTTCTTGCTTTATCTGTAAACATTTTCTGTTCTCTGCTTAGTATCACTTTATTCTTAATTTATAAACTTGTTCTTGATTTATTATGAAACCTTTTCAGTACTGTTTGTTATGTGTAGGATCTCTAATGTAACAGATTCTTTCAAAGACAGTGAATTTAATCATTACTGCAAGTGTATGGTGAGGTTTGGATAATATAGAGACATGTACCTGAAGAACTTGGGAACTAAGGTTCACCAGTTGTTACTTGCAAGGCAAATTAATGGTTGGCAAAGCCTTGAAGAGTTCATCGGTGAGGTGGACACACCAGTGTGGCAGGGAGTTGACACATATTCTGAGCTACAGTAAAGTGGTTTATGGTTCTGGGTTCCCTGAGGAGAGTGTTAAGTTATGGAGATCAGGGATTTGCAGATGGAATCAGTGAAGATCTACAAATCCCAGTAACTGGAAGTTTATCATCTTCACCTAGCAATTGGTCACAAGATGTGCTTTGCCAACTAATAAGAGAAGGAGAAAATATTGATATGTGATTTGTTCAGAAGTTTTTAGAAGTGTGGACTAATTATGATGAACTACTAATGAGAACCTTCATTGTTTTAGATTTCTTTTTCACTTACTCAAATAAATATATTTGTTGGAACCACTGAAGCAAATTGGTTGTGATTTATTTGCTGTACTTTATGGATTTTCTAAAAGTGAATAAATATGCCTGATGAGACGTTTTGAAAACACTGCTGTGGTCTTTATCTCAGCCATCTGGTATTCTCTAAGATGTCCTATTTTGATAAGCATAGGACTCTTACTGATGAGGTGAGTTAAGGCTTAATTTGTCTTCTGCCCAAACATTCATTGTTCACCTAGAAGAGTAAAGCATATCAAATTTGTTTTCAAATATTGTTTACCATATTTAAGAGTATTCTACACTTAACACTGAAGTGGTCCAGCTGCTCTGCTGTAGTGTTTCAGTTTAGACACTACTTTTAGAGATAGCAGGGAATCTATCATCAGGGTAGGTAATCCACCACCCCCTAAATGTCAGGCATGATGTTAAAACTACTTACATTTTTGCCTGTTGTCTCTATGAACAAGTAAATGTATAAACTGATTCAAACTGATGCTACTTAAGGAGATCCACATATGAAGCATCTTCCTCTCTCTCACAACCTTGACCATATAAAAGCTCCTTCATTAAAATTGTAAGGTCAGTGTCCCATAGGAATTTGAGGATTGGTATGGAAGGTAGACAGCATGCTGTGATACCTTCCCCTATTGCCCCAGATTTTTTGTGTCTCCAGTGTGCTTTTAAAATAGCATTAATACACTCCAGAGGAAACTGTCCAGAGAGGTAGCCATGTGAGTCTGTGTACAGCAAAAACAGTGAGTCTTGTGGCACTTTATTGCCTAACAGATTTCTTTGGGCATAAGCTTTCATGAGCTCCAGCCCACTTCATCAGATGCATGAGAGGGAACTGTGCTGCTGGAAGAACTCACAGAACTGTCTTGAAGGTTCAGCCTTCTGCAGACTCCCTCTCTCTCTCTCTCTCTCTCTCTCTCTCTCTGGCATCATCTGTGAAGAATTATATGGATTTTCTAGGCATACATAATACAAATAACATAATGGAATGTCAGATCTGACCATTGAGGTTACTGCATCATAAAAGTGAAGAGTCATTTATGAATTCTTATTTCTGTTACCACAGGAACATAAAAGTGGCTTATACATTCACTTCAAGTATGCTTATCTCTACTTGAGATTTCTTTGTGACTCACCTTTTAGCTATCTTTTAAAGGGATCATGCAGATTTGAATTTTGTATAGTTAATATTTTTGTTTCCTGATCATGTAGCTTCCAAGGTGATTAATATTCCAGAGTGAAAACCTTATTGTACAATTGCTTTGGTACTTAATGTCCCACAGTATATCCTGGAAATTGTATTAGAGAGAAGAGCAAAACTGCTTAAGCAGTTTTTAGAACTTCTTTGTAATTCACAACATTTTTTATAAACTCAATATTAGTAATAGATGTACCTACTTAATGACATGGGGGAATACAATCTATGGATGTGCTCTTCTTCTTTGTTTGTCATGGGGGCGTTAGGATTAGAAAAGCGTGGTTTCCCTTTTCTACTAAAAGTGTATTTCAGTGTTTGCCAAAATATTGTTACTTTATACATGGTGTTATCTCCATACTCTTACTCTTTGTCCTCAAACTTTCAAAGTGAGATTGGCTAGAACTTCTGAAATTTTGATTAGAATTGTAATTGTGACACACTCTGCTACAGATTGATTCCGTGTGTGACTTTTTCCTGAAACGAACTGAATGTACTATGGATTTTAATTTAGAGCATGAGTCTACCACCCTTGTGCTAGATGTTTTACTTTACCTTCTTAAGTATTCTGTCTGAGGAGAAGGTGCTACTGTTTTTGATTAAGGATAGCAGAATCAAGCACTTAGTTCTCATTGAGCCAGATGAAAAGTTTCACAGCATTTCTGTACAGTTTAAAAACTGAATGCTTTGGAATGTGACATTTCTCTAGAATGTGAATGTAGAGTTGATTACTTCAGATTTACTTGGCAGGTGAATATTACTACTGTTAATTAGGATTAGTGCCAAAGATATCAGACCAGACTAGACAGAAAAATCTGAAGTAGAAGACAGAAAGCTTTCAGTGGGTTTTGCTCTTAAGAAAAATGCTAATTAGTAAAGTAATGAATCCTGAGGTAAGCTAATTTGTACAGTAATTCCCTTTTTACTGAAGACAATGGCTTTAACGTCAGAAGAAGTAGACATCTAGTATATTCTTTCATTACCGCCTGTCTTTGCTATTTCTGAAGTGCTTATCACCATGGTATCTAAGCCCCAGACATCAATTAACGATAGCCGTGAGCATGGTAAAAAGGCTACATTACATTCTCAATCTTTCCCCTGTCCTTCCAATTTCAAGTATTTGGAGTTTTTATAAGTTTAATTACCCAGATAAATATTTAAAGACCTTTGGTACATCCAGTTAGAAAACATTTCCTTTAAGTATGATAGAATTTACCTGAACTTCTCTTCAGCACTGTGTAAAGTCAGTTTGTAATGCCTGCCTCAGGCCGTAAGACATATGTTGGAAGATTACAAAGTAAAACCTCATAATTATGCACATGACACTGCAACAAACGTACGACATAACAAAAATGTTCATTATGTCATAAGTATTCTAAAAACATTTTACACGATATACCTTGTATTAAACAATATGCAGTTACTCTGTAAGTGTGAACATGAATGATCCATTATCACACTGTACTGGTGCATCTGGGGGTCCAGTAAGAAACACTATCAACCAGTGGCTTCACTTACAACTTCAGCAGCCAATGAGCAGCAACAGCAAGGTTAGCAAGTTGCAACTCCTAAGTCCAGAGATGCCAAAAAAAAAAAAAAAAAAAAAAAAAAAAAAAAGTTTTTAGTAGAAAAAGTTATCCAGCTGTTGGCCTCCAGCTCAGGAACAAAAACCATGAAGCACTCTTGAGCCATTATGATTTTAATTCCTGGAACTGAATGGCAAAATTTAAGGAACCACAAGAGTCCAAGAATGAATTTTCAACCCTAGGTAAGGAAGGAAAATTGTTGGCAAGGGTATCCTTTCGGGTAGTGTTGGTTACAGTGGACTCTGCAGTGCAATCCATATCTTTGGCTGTGGTTATGAAGAGAAACTTATGGCTTCAGTCACTGGGCTTATTCTGTGAGTGCAACAGACGTTGCAGGTCTTTCCCTTTGATAGCATGTTCCTCCTTTCCGTACAAGCAAATGCCAAACTGTACAATATGGAATACTCAAGAGTCATCCTGAAATTCCTTAAGCTCTGTACACCATTTTGTGGAACCATTTAAGCAACAACCAGCAGCTTACTTTTACTCACCACATGCTGGACAGGACTATAATGAGATGAGAAGTAAAGACGATAAGAGAAGACCTCCATCTCAACAGATCGATGAAGAAGTTCAAGTTCCCTTTGATTTCTTTGTTTTCTAATATCTCTTTTCCAGATTCTGGGGACTTGGGATGCCATGCTCCATTTGAAAGGTTCTCATTTTCAATATCAGTCTTTCAGGATCACAGGAAGTCTTTCTGATTCATTGTGAACCACGTGCACTGCCATTTTGACATGCTCCTGTTTGGCTTGTCAGCAACCCTCCCACCCCCCCGCAGGTGTTCGCGAAGTGCTTGATGGTTGTCACAGCCTTCCTGAGGCTTAGAGCCAGAAGCAGGTGAATGTAGCCATGCTCAACTGTGGGCTACCCACGCCCTCAGCTCCAAGACTCTGTGCTTGGGAAGAGGGATCTTCCTCAGCTGGGCTCTGCTCCTTTTTATCATTTTACATCCCTGCTCTGAACCCTCTACTTGTGCAACTGGCAACTGCTTGGGACTCACCTACATTAGAATAGACATGAGCATGCATCTGAAAAAGAAAAAGTAGTTATTAACCACCCATTACCGCTGTTCTTCAAGATGTGTTGCTCACATCCATTCCAACCTTCCATAGATGATAAATTGTGGGTCACAATGAATTGCAGTAGATAAAGGGGTGAAGGAGGAAAAAGCAGTGACTCTAGTAGACATTTAGAAAGTCTTTTAGAAAGACTCTAATAGACTTTTAGGAAGACTTGAGTACACTAGAAAGACTAGTCTACTTCAGAAAGACTTTAGTTTGTTAGACTCTAGTAGACCTTTGGAAAGACTCTGGTAGGCTTCTAGAAAGTGTGTTAGAAAGTCTTGTGGTTTTTATAATATGGAATTGTCAGAATGAAAATGTCACCTATTCCAGTTTTTAATGTAATATTAGCTGCTACATAGTCTTTGTCATTTTATCATTCAGTTGCCTCTGTTCACACACACAGGAAAAAAAAAGATGAAACAAAAACATCACACCACCACCCAAAACTGCTTATAATAGAGAACCACAATGATTTTAATTAGGTCAAATTTTTATGTCATAAATCTTTCTTGGTTACTTTCAGTTCAGTAGTTTCCTTCAAGGTATTCCCAGATTTTTAAAAAATTCACAGAATTGCTTCCCATACTTCCTCAAAATCAAAGTAAGCAAACCCTTCCTTTCCTGCCTGCTACTGTTATGGTGTTTTTGAATAATGGCATTGTTTCTATTTTCAAGTGCTCATTAACAACATAGACCATCACTGTAATTTAAGGCTATTAATTTAGGAAGATTTTTGGTAACAAACTACTCAAGCTCCAGTGCTTTGTCCCCAGAATTACAGCGAGAATTTGTTTGAGTTGCTTATGCTTACTTTATGCATACTTTTGATGCTGGAATAGTTTTGTCTGAATTTTTTTTGTTTCACATTTTAAAAACATACCCATGCTATGTGATACAATATATATTACTATAATGTGATGGAATTAGTTTATATCTTGCTCTATTAATATTTTCAAAAATAGCTATACAAGTACATTTTTAAAAATATGTAAAATATTTTAAAGAACATATGGTTGCAAAGTCAAGCATTCAAAAGTTGAGACATGCCAGAATTAAGATTGTCTGAGAAACCTTAATTCAGCCCACTTATGTCCCCCATACAGCATTTAATTACATGCACATGTGCCCCCCCCCAAGGAAGACTTATATCAAAATAATAGTGTGTAGATGCATTATTTCGATTTAAGTGTTGTTTCAAGTTTGACCAGGTTTGACCTTCTTCCCAGGGTGCATAGCACCCTGGAAGGAAGAGCCAGCCTCTAGTGCCCTGGCCGGAGGAGTGGGAGACCAGGGTCCCCACACCTGGCTCCCTCTGCGCTAACAGGTTGCCAGGGAAAAAGCCTCCATGCCCAGCTCATTCAAGACTCAATAAGTAGCACTGGGTTTTTTTATCCTTACACAGGATGTGTCCCATTGCCGTATTTTACTGTGCACTATTCAAATCCGTTATTAATTGCAGAATTATTTATTTCTTCATTGGACTTTATGACACTTGTCATTATATTATTGGAGTGCTTCACAACGTTAGCAAATTACTTTTACAACATCTCTGTGATAGATGGTGACTTCATTTTCATTCTATAGATGGGGAGCTGAGACACACAGAATATGTCTACATTCCAGTTAGACATCTCTGACTAGCCTGTGCCAGGTGACTCGGGCTCTCAGGGCTCAAGCTGTGGGCTATTTAATTGGTAGAGCTCCCACGTTTCAGGGTGTACAAGCTCAGAGTCCTAGCGCCAAGGCTGCAATCCAAGCCTGGATAGCTACAGTGCAGGGTTGATAATCAGTTAAAACTATCTGAAGATGTAACATTCACTTAATTCTCTTGTTTAAAATTCAATTTATTTCTTAAGTTGGTAACAAAAAGAAATTGGCACTGATAAAATGTTTTGAATCAGTTCTAAACAAAGAAAAACATAACTTTCAGTTCTAGTAGAGGTCTTTGGCCCTTTTGTACAGCATACATTAAACTACAAACTAGATCAAGTTTAACTACATAACCAACAACAAATGCTTGCGGCTAGGTCCACATTAAATTGATCTGAGGTAATCAATTTAACAGGTCCCCACTAGAACACCAAATCGAACTAGCATGGACTTGCTAGTTTGATTTAGGAGATGGGAACAAGGGGAGGCATCCCTGCACCCGGCTCTGTCAGCGCTGGCTAGGTGCAAGGAGAACACACCCCCATGCCTGGCTTGAGCAGCACTTGCTGGCTGTGGAAAAAAGGGACCCCTGTACTGGCTCCCAGTGCACTGCCCAGGCGCGCGGAGAAGGGACCCGTGCTGCCTGCACGCTGCCTGGATGCGGGAAGAAGGCATCCTGCTCCTGACTGCTGGAGTTCTTGCTGAGCACGCAGAGAAGGGACCCCCATACCCAGTTGTGGGTGTGCTGGCCGGGTAGTGGGAAGGCACCCCGTTCCTGGCTCCAGGAGTGCTCTGCTGGGCAGCGGGGCAAGACACCCCCATGCCGGGCTCCCCCAGCGCTGGCCGGGTGGTAAGGAAATCCCCACATCCAGCTCTTGGAACACTGGCTGATGCAAGGAAAGCACCCCGTGCCCGGCTCCCGGAGCACTCGCTGGGCACAGGATGAAGGGATCCTTGCACCCGTCTGTCAGTGCTGTAAGGGCAATGGGGAAACTCACACCTGTGCCCAGCTCTGGGAGTGCTGGCTGGGCAGCTGGAAGTGCACCCCATTCCAGGCTGCAGGTGCCTGCAGCTGGGCATGGGGTGCATTTCCCCACTGCCCAGCAGTGTGCTCCCAGAACTGCGCATGAGGGTGCCTTCTCCCCATGCCCAGCAAGTGCTCCTGGAGCTGGGCACAAAGATGCCTTCTCCCAGTGCTTGGGGAGCTGGGCATGGAGGCTTTTTCCCTGGCACCCTGTTAGTACAGAGGGAGCCAGGTGTGGGGACCCTGGTCTCCCACTCCTCCGGCCAGGGCACTAGAGGCTGGCTCTTCCTTCCAGGGTGCTATGCACCCTGGGAAGAAGGTCAAACCTGGTCAAACTTGAAACAACATTTAAATTGAAATAATGCAGCTACACTTTATTATTTTGATATAAGTCTTCCAATTTCACCATCATTTCGATATAAAACTAGGTTTTATTATATTGAAATGACATTTCCTTATAGCGAAATGAGAGAGCTCCTCATTTTGATTTAAGGAAAGCTAGTGTGGACCTGGCCTTCTTTAAATCTAAATAATCAGCATTATTTTAATTTAAAGAGTAAGTGTGAACTTACCTTGCATCTCTTACCAATGTGCTCTAGTAGCAGATTTACGTCCAGGATTCCCTTCATTCACAAGTTGGAGCACAAGCTTATGCAGAGAATTGTGGTCAAAAGGTGGATATTCCATTATTATACTTTGTCTGGTGGTTGCCGTTGCAGGTAGGTTCCCTTCCTGAGGCTCTGTCTGGACTTGCCAGGCAACTGGAACTCAAGGAATAAGAAATAGGCTTGCTGTTGTGTTTCTTGACAGATCATTTCTTTAGCATCTTTGGCAGCAAAACTCAGAATTTAAACTGTAGTTCTAGATTGCCCTATTATGAAATTGAATGACTGGGAGCTATTTGTCAGAAACTCCATAGTATAAAGAGAAGAAATTACTTGGCAGTGAAACTTGCAGGCCATAAAAAAAGATAAAAAGATGAAAAAAGGATTGGAGGATGAATATGGAAATGGGGGGAATGCAATTTAGTAAAAACATTCCTTTTTAAAATCTCATTTCTAGCCTTTATATATTGTTAGTACAAACTGCTGCAATCATGATGATTCTTCTTCGAGTGCTGCTCCTGTCCATTCCACTGTAGGTGTCTGCACGCCCCGTGCACGGCACGCCGAAAACTTTTTCCCCTAGAGTACCCGTAGGGTCGGCTGTAGCACCCCCTGGAGTGGCGCCATCACCACTCCCTACATAAGCCTAGCCAACCCTGCCCCTCCTCAGTTCCTTCTTACCGCCCTGTCGGTCGCTGGAACTTTCCTTGGCCTCGAGCGATTTGCACGTGGCCAGTGGAGTACCCATTTGCAGTCAGAACTGTTTCTGGTTTTTGCTTTGTTTGTTATTTTAGTTGTGTTAGCAAGTTTAGCGTAGATACGAGCCCGCCCCGGGCCCGGGGCTGGGCTATGCCGGGTTTCAAAACCTGTGGCCAGTGCGGGAAGTCTATACCGCTGGACGACCCGCATGACAAGTGTTTATTCTGCCTGGGCGAAGCTCATTTGGTAGAAAAGTGCAGGATCTGCCAGAGCTTCAAGCCCAGAACACAGAAGGACCGGATTCAACGTCTGAAGCTTCACATGATGGAGGAGGCTCTTCGTCCGGCGCCCGCAGACTCGGGACCCAGCACTGCACCGTCGGTACAGAGTGCACCGCCATCATCGGCGCTGTCGGCGGTACCAAGATCTAGCCACCCAAAGGCGTCCCGGGAGCCCTGGCGCCGTTCAGAGTCGCCGGTACCGCCTAAGAAGAAGCAGCGAGCGGATAGGGGGCGCTCGCCGCACCTTGTGCCCAAAGGGAAGGACTCTGGTCAGAGCCGGGTGAGCCAACCTATTTCCCTTTCACCAGAGCCCGTGCCGGACCGCCCCACGATACAGTTCAGCCCGGTGTCGTCCCCCTCGCCTACCAGGGACATACTGGGGGAGGAGTTGGCCTTACCTGCCACGCCGGAGGCGTTCGCAGCAGCACAGGCTCTATCGAGCCACATGGCACTGGCGGCACCGGCTCTAGCGGGCCACATGGCACCGGCAGCACCAACACCACTTGCAGCGCCGACGAAGGGTACGGCACCGAGACCGGTACCGTCTCGTGGGAAGCCGACACCGCTCATGGCGGGACGTGGCAGGACCACGGCACCGGCCTCTGACCAATGGCGCCGTTCGCCTCCGCCGCCCCCGTCGGTACCGGCTACTACGGCTCCCCATAGTCGCTCTCCGAGCGTGTCCTGGCACCACGCTTCAGCGTCCCGGCACTGGGACCGCAGAGATGAGGGCCGGCGCCGCTCCCCAATCCAGTCCTCGTCGGCACCGCCGTGGTCACTTCGATCCAGCCCCTCGGTGAGCTCAGCAGAGGAATCGGTACCACGGGGCTCGCATAAGGCTGGAAGCTCGCAGGCGCCGCAGACTTCGGTGGTACCGCCGTTCCACCCCCAGTGTGCAGCTTGGCAGCCGGGGACACAGTGGCCGTTTTGGACCCCATAGTCCGTCCAGCAAGGGCCGGCCTTCGGCCCAGGGACCCTTATGCCCAGTTCTGGTGGCGGGAATCCTCCATCATCAGTGCTGGGCGCACCACCCGGTACTGGGGACGCTTCAGAGGTGGAGTCCCTGAGGGACGATCAGGACCGAGCAAGCTTAACCAGTGCTGGTCGCAGCACACGGTCCAGAGCATTGTCAGGGGGTCCGGAGTTTGAGGAATCCTCCTCTTCACCGCCCGATGAGGCTGTGGCGGGCGCTAAGCCCTTGGGTATCCCGAATAATGCCGGGGCTCATCAAGAGCTCCTCCGGCGAGTGGCCTCGGGACTGAACATCCAGGCCGAGGAGACCACTGAGGAAGCTGATCCGATGGTGGATATCCTGATCCCTGAAGGTCCGGGCCGGGTGGCTCTTCCTTTTATCAAAACTATACAAAATACCACCAAGGCCCTCTGACACGCTCCAGCCTCAATTCCCCCTACGGCCAAGCGAGCTGAGAGAAAATACTTTGTGCCTTCTAAAGGCTATGAACATTTTTATTCCCACCCCGCCCCCGGCTCTCTGGTGGTAGCCGCAGTAAATGAGCGGGAGAGGCAGGGTCTTCTGGGATCAACCCCTAAATCCAAGGAGGCCAAGAAACTGGACCTTTTTGGACGGAAGGTCTACTCGACGGGAGGTTTACAGTTAAGAATAGCAAACCAGCAGGCTATTCTCAGCCGGTACATGTTTAATGTGTGGTCGGCAATGAAGAGGTTCACTGACTCCTTAGAACAAGGCTCAAGAGCAGCCCTGGCAACTTGCATTAAGGAGGGTAAGGTCGTGTCTAAGGCCTTGCTACAGTCGGCCTTAGACGCGGCAGATGCGGCAGCTCGCTCCATGGCTTCCGGAGTTACTATGCGGCGTAGCTCGTGGCTGCAAGCCTCAGGTCTTCCCCACGAAGTGCAGGTCACTATACAGGACTTACCCTTTGAAGGCCCTGAGCTGTTTTCGCAGCAAACGGACAATCGCCTGCAAACATTAAAGGACTCCAGGGCGTTGATCAAGTCCTTGGGCCTGCATACACCAGCAAGCCAGAGGAAGCCATTTAAACCACCCCTTCAGGTTAGACCCTTTCGCCGCCGACAGGAGGACAAAAGGCGAAGAGGCAGGGGTTTTCGTAGACCCTCAGGACGTCAGTCCAACAACCAGGGAACCACCCGTCAGCAGGCCACCCAGAAAAAGACCTTTTGATGGTTGCAACGAGAGCGACGTAACAAAGGCCAGAGATGCCCATGTTCCACAACAGACTGTCCCGATACGCACCGGAATGGCGCAGGATTACAAACGACCGCTGGGTGCTCAAGACAATTCAGGAGGGCTATTCCCTCCAATTTTCTTCGTTACCCCGGCGGCGCCGCCCTGCCTTGTGTGGTCCCCTGCAGGATCAGGCCCACCAGCAAATACTACGGGAGGAGTTGCAGGCCCTCCTCCAAAAAGGAGCGGTGGAGCGGGTGCCCCCAGCTTGCAAAGGGAAAGGTTTTTATTCTCGCTACTTCCTTATCCCCAAGGCAAAAGGAGGCCTGCGACCCATTTTAGATTTAAGGCGCCTCAACCGGCACCTTCGAAAGATCCGGTTCTGGATGGTATCCCTAGCCTGAATAGTTCCGTCTCTGGATCCAGGCGATTGGTACGCCGCCCTCGACTTGCAGGATGCATATTTCCGTATCCCAATCAACCCCCGGCAGAGGAAGTTCTTACGCTTCGTCCTCGACAAGATGCACCTACAATTTACGGTACTCCCCTTTGGCCTGTCAGCAGCCCCGAGGGTATTTACAAAGTGCCTGGCGGTGGTAGCGGCGCACCTCAGGAGACAAGAGGTTACCCTGTTTCCCTATTTGGACGATTGGTTGATTGTGGGCAGATCTTGCCAGGAAGTACAGTCCCACCTGCGCTTGACTCAATCAGTATTCGGCCAGCTGGGACTGCTGGTGAATATTCAAAAGTCAGTGCTCACCCCTGCACAATGGATAGAGTTTATAGGGGCAGTCCTCGACTCAAGGTCAGCAAAAGTGAGCCTTCCCACCGCAAGGTTCCAAACCATCAAGCAGCAGGTGGATTCTTTAACAAGCTTCCCACTAGTCACAGCTCGGGAATGCCTTCGCCTCCTGGGCCTCATGGCAGCGTGCACCTTCGTGGTTCCCCTCTCCCGCCTACGTATGCGGCCGCTCCAACTGTGGCTGGCGGGGGTGTTCCGCCCAGTGAGGGACAGCTTGGACTCAATGGTTACAGTGCCTGCATCCGTGCTAGAGACCCTTCGTTGGTGGGGTTGCAAGACCAACCTGTGCTCAGGAGTTCCGTTCCGCATCCCCCAGCCGTCGCTTCATCTGACAACGGACGCCTCGGATGTTGGCTGGGGAGCGCACCTCAACAGCCTCAAGACTCAAGGTCTGTGGCCTGCGGAAGGGTCCCGGTTGCACATCAACATGAAAGAGCTCAGGGCAGTGCGGCTAGCATGCCAGGTGTTTCAGGAGCACCTTCAGGGTCGCACAGTGTTGGTGCGTACAGACAATACCACCGCGATGTTTTACATCAACAAACAGGGTGGTACTCGCTCCCGTCACCTATGCCAGGAAGCCATGAGACTCTGGGAATTCTGCGTCCTGCACAAGATTCGCCCGGTAGCATCGTATATACCGGGACTCCGGAACTCCCTGGCGGACGAATTCAGCAGAAAATTTATGACACACGAGTGGGCTCTCCACCAGAGGTGGCAAGGGCCATTTTCCAGAGGTGGGGGTTTCCCCATCTGGATCTATTCGCCTCCGAGCTCAACAGAAAGTGTCGGGACTTCTGCTCCTTTCAGGAGCGCAGCCCCGGGTCCAGGGGGGATGCCTTCGAGTTCCACTGGGGACAGGAGGGGTTGCTGTACGCCTTTCCCCCAACTCCACTTGTGCCCAGGGTGCTGTGGAAACTGAAGGAGGACAGGGCGAGGGTTATTTTGATTGCCCCGGCGTGGCTGAGGCAACACTGGTTCTCAACCGTAATGCGATGGTCCAGACGCAGCCCTATCCAGCTGCCCCTCAGACCGGACTTGTTATCCCAGGACGGCGGACACCTCCTCCATCCCAACCTGGAGGCCTTGCACCTCCATGCATGGGACCTTCGTGGTTAACGGACAGCAAGCAACTGTGCTCCTCTCCGGTAAGGGAGGTCCTGCAGGGCAGCAGAAAGCCCTCTACAAGAGCTACGTATGTAGCTAAATGGAACAGGTTTGCGCTTTGGGTTGGCGAAAAAGGGCAAGACCCAGCGCGGGTCTCGGTGCACACCATATTGGACTACTTATGGTACCTGAAGTCGAGTGGGCTATCAGTGTCATCCCTGAAAGTCCATTTAGCGGCGATTGCGGCCTTCCGCAGAGACTCCGAGTGCAACGCCCTTTTCTCTATCCCCATAGTAAAAAGATTTTTAGCGGGCCTCTCGAGACTGTACCCGACACTGAAACCACCCACGCCTCAGTGGGATCTAAATGTGGTCCTGTCACGACTTACCAGACCACCTTTCGAACTATTGGCAACGTGTTCCCTCCTGTACCTGTCGTGGAAGGTCGCCTTCCTCGTGGCCATCACATCCGCTCGAAGGGTGTCAGAACTGCGGGCATTAGTAGCGGAGCCCCCGTACACCCTGTTTTTTAAGGACAAAGTACAACTGCGGCTGCACCCATCCTTTAGGCCCAAGGTGATGTCCCAATTCCACGTAAACCAGGACATTTGCCTACCTGTTTTTTATCCAAGACCTCATGCGTCAGAGGGAGACAGGACTCTCCACTCCCTGGATGTGCGTAGAGCATTGGCCTTCTATATAGAAAGGACAAGGCCATTCCGCAAGTCTCCCCAACTCTTTGTGGCAGTGGCGAACTATAAAAAAGGCCAGCCGGTGTCTACGCAGAGGATGGCAGCCTGGATTAAAGATTGCATTAAGGAATGCTACAGGCTGGGCGGCAGACACCTGCCGAGGGCGACGGCCCATTCAACTAGGGCCCAAGCGACTTCGACGGCCTTCCTAGCGGGAGTACCAATCGCGGACATATGTAGAGCGGCGACATGGTCATCCCCGCACACCTTCGCGCAGCACTACGCCATTACCCATCAAGCGCAACAGGATGCAGCGGTGGGGCGAGCAGTGCTGCAGACGGTCTCTCTGTGATGTCTCCCACCTCCAAGGTAAGGCTAGATAGTCACCTACAGTGGAATGGACAGGAGCAGCACTCGAAGAAGAAGAAGGGGTTACTTACCTGTAACCGGTGTTCTTCGAGAGGTGTGCTCCTGGCCATTCCAATCCCTCCCACCTCCCCTCAGACAGTAGGGTAGAAGGAACTGAGGAGGGGCAGGCTCAACTAGGCTTATGTAGGGAGTGGCGACGGCACCACTCCAGGGGGCGCTACAGCCGACCCTACGGGTACTCTAGGGGAAAAAGTTTCCGGCGTGCCGTGCACGGGGCGTGCAGACACCTACAGTGGAATGGCCAGGAGCACACCTCTCGAAGAATACCGGTTACAGGTAAGTAACCCCTTCTTTTGATCTTGGACTATCATGTTATCACCCACACTTTCTTCAACGTGTGACATTTCTTTACCCTCATGAAATTTTGGATTTTTTCTCTTTATACCCCTAACACCACACAACAATTTATCAGAAATCCTCCAATCTTACATTCATTTTGGCTTATCTCAACTGAGTTTTGTTTAAAGTGTTGTAGTATATCACATCTTCTTAAGCACATTTTTTACAAAATGAGTTGATTTATCCCAATGGGTAGTTTCCGAAGGAAATATACACATCATTGCAATTTTTTAGTGATAAGTGACGAGTGAAGGACAGGCATATTGACTATTATCAAAGTGGATTTTTGATCTGAATTTAGTCAGCTATCTAAACACATGGAAATGTCAGGCTGTTTTCATTGACTCCTCAAGGTCTTTATATCTCCTGTTTGTACTGAGTGCATTTCATGTTGCTTTTGGCAAATTTATCTAGTCCTTTACTGAGCACCATTTAATATTGCTCTGGGCAATTTTTATTTAGCCTCTGGCTTTTTGTGTGACTGGGCAGTTGCTGATGCTGCTCCAGGAAATTTTAATCTAGTCTTTGGCTTCTGCCTGGTTTGGCATATTTTGATGCTTTCTTGGGTAATCTTTGAACAGAATTCTTATGAGAGCAGATGCTACTGATTTCACTTCATTGAATATTTGAAAATATATTTCCTATCATTAACAAGCCTTTTGCAGATTCTTGTATTTAGATTCTAACATTTTCAATGATTTTTTCAGCTCCTTTGATTTATTAAATCATTTAACTATTTAAGATTGTAAGATTTATAAAACAGGAAAAATAAGCTTTGTTGTTGTTGATGTTTATTTATGTACTTATTTATTTGTATTGCCATAGTATCTAGGTCCCCATTGTGCTATTCTCTGTGTAAACAAAAAGATGGTCACTACCGAAAAGGCTTTCAGGTGAATTGTAAGACAAGAGACAATAGATAGATGTTAACAGGGAAATACATGCAAACAATATTCATCAGCAACAGAGGCAATGTTCTGTTCTTCCATATGATGAAGTATGCATCTAGAACAGAAAGCTGTGTTGTTCAATCATTTGAAAGCAGAATAGAAATTAATTATCTGCAGTTTGTATAAAAACCTTTCCTGTTTCCATCCTAACTAAGTCTGCTAATCTACCTGCTGGGGGGAAAAAAAAGTGTTTTCAGTCCCTGGCTGATCATATCTTTCCTCTTTCCATTATTGCCTTTAGGGTAAAATGTTATGCCAGAAGAAGCAGTTGAGAATGCCAGGCAGAAACTGCATTCAGAGTCAGTAACTGTGTGGATTAAAGCAGTTTTATTTCCAAGCCCTTGGATCTTTCTGAAGTTCTTGTTTTGTGTAAAGCAGTACACAAAAGTGGGTAGATGTTCAGGTACAACTTTCTAGGATATGTGTTAAGGAGTCTTGCCCTTCGCATTTCTAAGGTGAAGAGTACAGAAGCAGGAAAAAATGTAAGAGGTAAGCAGAGAGACTGTGTTCCCAGGCTGACACTTCTGGTACTTGACAGAGATGCCTTATCTGAAGTTTCTGCAAAAGAGAATCTTCTGTGCAGCATTTGCTATCACCATTTTTTTAAGAAAACAGGACCTATGAGCACTTTTTAAATAAACAAATTACACAATTAATATGTGACTCAGCATCACTAATCACTACTCCAAATGGGAAACTTATATACAATGTCCCGAATTCTTCAGCTGATCATTAAAGGGGAAACAATACGAAAATGAGGCACAAGGAAGAGAGGGACACAAAAGAAGGACCTACTCAGAGAAAGACAGTTCTGCAATAATAAAAGGAACATTTGGCATGCTGTTGCCAGATGTTCCCTGAAATAAACTGACCCTACTGGCAAGGTTTGTCTCACATAGTTCTTGCTCCAGACTTTCAGAATTCCTTTCTGTGCCCATGTGGTTTTGCACTGATTTCTGCTCTCCTGCAGCTGAAGTAGGTTCCATTTCTGGCATCCGTGACTATGACTGTGTGAGGCCATAAAGCTCTCAAAGTTAACATAAAATAGCATTCTGTACATAAAAGTGCTAAGACTATTCTCAGATCCTTACAGGGCTAAAAGTTAGTACCATAAATTACTAGGAATGTCCTGGTTCCAGTATTAAAAAGGTCATGTTTCTAGTCTTATAGGAGCCCAAGACAACACTTTTTGTAGCCATAATATTTTAATGCACAGAAAAAAAACTATCCAGGGACTCAGACTTGCATTTTGTTTAAATACTTTTTGTTTATGTTTGAATTTTGTTTAAGTAGAAGTAGACTAGTTTCAGTTTTGAAGAAGCTAAGCAGTCAGAAACACAAAGACAACAATCCAAAATATGGTCAAGAATGAAAAGGTGTTTGGAAGCCAAGAAACAAAGAGTAAAATTATTAGGTCAATTTTCATTATGATTAAAGGTTAACAGCAAGACCAATGTCCAATATTCAGTGTATTTATTAAAGACCAAGAAAAGGAGGTGAGCAGGGAGGTAGCAAAATTTGCAAGTGATACAAAGTTATATAGGATAGTCAAGGCTGAAAAGGACTGTGAGGAACTTCAGTGAGGTTTAACCAATCACTGAGAAAAGGCAACTGATAGCCAGGTTATTTCAATTTTGATAAATCCAAAGATGTACTCATTGTAGAGTGGAAAAAATAATCTTTTTATGTAGCTTTCAGGTTTCTAAACTAACCATGTGAACTCACTAAAGGGACTTAAGCGTGACTGTGTGAAACTCAGTGAAGACCTCAACTCAGTTTGCAGTTGAAGTAAATGGGATGCTAGGTCACATAAGAAATGGGATGGAGAATAGTACTGAAAAAATACCATTATAGAAATAATGGTGCAGCCTCATGTAGAATGGGTGACCAGTCCTTCTTACAAGCAATCTCAAAAATATATTCTAGATCTAGAGGATATTCAAAGTAAAACATTATGTGGCAAGGTGAGGCCTCAGGCACCCCTGTAGGTCCTTTGCTTCCTATCGTACAGCGAGATTTGGCTGACCCTTCTCAATTTTTCCTTCCCCCTAGTAGTGAGGAGTTGGCTGATGGGAGGGAGTCAGGGGGGCCCTTGCCCGCCCTCTACCCTGGGCCCTGACCCAGGGACCCTATTAAGTAGCGGTCTCCACACTTAGCCCAGGAGAGCTGCTACCTTCCCTGGATCACCACTCAGTGGCCCCAGTGCTCCTGGTCTGCCTTCAGACTCTGGGAAGTCCCGCAGTCTCCCTCAATTAAATATAGTCCACCCTCAGGCTGCAGGTCCTAGTGGCCTTGTTTGTAGGGTTTTCTCTCCCAAATTCCCCACTGTACCTCTTGGTGTTGTGGCAAAACTCCAAACAAACTGTCAGTATCCTCTCAGCAGCTCTACTCTTCGCTAGTCTCCTTTCAGCTACCCCACCCTGCCTGAAAATGAGGTTTTAAGTAGCAGGTGATTGGGACACCTGGGACCAATTATTCTAGAATATCCCAGGCTAACTTAACTGAGGGAACAAAGCTTTATTAAGCCTGGGGCTAATATATACTCCCTCCACCACTCTCATATACCCATCCAGCCTGAACCTGTCACAATTAATAATTAGAAGCTTTGGGGAGAAAAAAACCCCTCAAAGTAGCAGTTACTACATAAGTTGAGCAATCTTCCCTTACCTAAAGGGGAAATAAAACTCCACTCTGGTCCCATAGAACAGATGTTCTGAATGCCAAGACTGCAACAGTACACCCATGGATCACCACTTCTGGTCCTGGAGAAGCAGCATTATCTGTTGGGACTAGATTGTCATAAAAACCAGAGATGATGAAAAATGGCAGCAGAACTTTTGAATGAGAAAGCAGACTTCCATTGAGTTGTGTGAGGAGTTTGCTCTAACCTTCCAGTGCCAGACTTTTTTGGGAAATCCATACAAGTGCCCAAGTGATCAGGTATTGCCCTTTGAAAGCTGGCAACACATGAAAGCTACCAGTCAGTTACCAACCAGTTCATGATTTGGAAGTCACCTGTTGAGGTCATGGTTGTTGTTCACTAGTTCTCCAAAACTTAGTGGACCTTAACGGACCTGTGAGGAGCCAGGTGCCAGTGGAGCATGTGGGGCTGAGAATCCAGCATGCTCCTCCCCAGTGGGCTACAGCAGCTTGAGCTGCAGCAGGAAGAGAAGGGGGATGAAGAAGGGCTGACGATTTAGGGAGAGGAACCTTGGGAATGGCAGCAGAGGGCCTTGGAAGCATTCTGCCACCAGTTGGTCTGCCTTTGCTGTCACTACTTCTGCTTAAGCACCAGATCTTCTCTTGCCCTAAGGAAGTGCAGATTCCTTTGTTCTGTCTGTGCCAAAAAGGAGCCCACCAGAGACCTCCTTCATCTGCCCCTGCTATCTCTGTGTTACCGCTCCTGCCCTCCCAGTGGAATGGGTTCACCCTCAGTATTGGAATGGTACTGCAAAGTCAAACACAAGACTAGTGTTAGCTTTCATTTTCTCTTTGGAGGTACCCCATTCTCCCTGCATTATACAACTCTACTCCTTAAGTCTTTAGAATCCAAGGAATTCAACTGTTATGGCATCCTTCTTTCAGACAGCTCTTGCAGTACACGATGAAAGAGCTGTGGTTAAACATGGTAAGATACCTACATTATTTTTAATAAATTATGTAACATTTACAGTGCATGGATGGGCCTCTTGGGTTGGGTTTCAGTCCCATAATGTGCAATGCCACCAGGTCACTTTTCTGTTCTGTAGAGTCTCTCCCAGCCCCTTGGAGAATATAGCAGTTTTGAAGATACTGGGTTGGAAGAGAGAAGTGGCTTTCCACTGCTTTGTTGGGCACCCAGCCACCTATGTCAGAGAGAGATTTCTGATCATGGCGAACCCTCTATGTATTGCTGAGTGAAGGGCTTAGTGAACTAGGAAGGTGGAACAAACATACTTGCTTTTTTGTTGAATGTGAAGAACCTGCTTGAATTTCTATTCCGTCAAAAATTTGTTAAATTATGTTAGCGGGACTGGATGGGAAGTACAGAGGAAGCTGATTGTATTTCATGGTAGCAGATAGAGTTCCCACAGGAGAGAAACCAGGAACCACAGACATCAGTTCTTTCCCTAACCTGCTGATGTAGCCAGTAATTCCAGCCTCTGGCTCAGGTGAACAGCGTTGAAAGGGTCAGGGAACAAAGATCACTGCAGAAATGTGCTTATTTCATTAAACTTTGGATTAACACAACAAGCCAGTCGCTTCAACAATGTTAGGAGACAGAGCATTTTGTTTGTGTAACCACCAGAGTAAATGTCACCCATCCCAACTTCTGACATCTAAACAGTGACTCAGCATGAGAAGAGGTCACAAACAAAGGCCAGTGTTCCCTCTAAGGTGATGATGTGGCTGAGCAACATATGGATGCAAGTGAGCAAGTTATGGATGCGGCTGGGCAAGTTCTCCAGCCTATATGGGTCCTTCCCCACTGCCTACTGGCCACCAAAGCATATCCATAACATGCTCAGCTGCATCATCAGCTTAGAGGGAACACTGTTGTCATTACCATATTGTGTCATGGAAAATGATAATGAATGTAGCATTAAAATACCACAATATTATGTGGTTTTTTAAATTAATTTAAAATTAAAAAAAATTACCAAAATGTCTTATTTTACTGAAAACTGATTTTTCCCAGTAAATGAACATTTTTCATGACCGTTTCATTAATGTTCATGAGACTAAGAAAAGTAAAAATACCCTAAATTTGCAAATATAAACTCAAAAACACCTAAAAAGTAAAAAAGTTGATGTGCTGCTTTTTTTATTTTCCTCAGCAGCCCGTTTTACAATAAAAAAAAGTCCTACATTGTTTCTAACCAATTCAAATTTTTACTTAATTGGTCCCTGTTAGTATTTTATTCACAGTATACTTTATTTTCTTTCATTTTATTAGGGTTTTCTTCCTGCTCCTCCTTGCCCTCCAGTGTAGCCCTTCTGTAGGGACTAACAGTCCCCCCCCCCCCCAAAATCAAACCACCCACACTAGGGCTCAAACCCATGACTATGTGGTTTAGAGTCTGTTGTGTTGTATTGCTTTGCCTACTGTACCACACAACTTAATATTGCTAAATCCTGAGCCAGGGGAACTGTATGTTTTGCTCCTCTGTGTTTCCTGTGTACAGGAGACAGCCTCAGGCTCATGGGTTTGAGTCCTGTGTTAGGTGTGTTTATTTTTCTTTTCTTTTCTTTTCTTTTCTTTTTTAAACATTCTATTCATAAGTAATATGGGAGTGGGGGAATCACCTATTTTTAGAATGCCTGAGGTTGGCGGCCAGTCAGGACATGAAGGTAAAAAGGAGGACATGTCCTCCTTTTGCCAGATGTCTGGCAAGCCTAGTCTTGGGGAAGCTGTTTGCTCCCTTGCAGGCAGCTGGGGGGCATTCCCCGAGTCCCGCAGCTGGGCACCTCCTCCATGCGCCCTCCAGCCAACTTCCGCAAGTCCCCTAGGCTCCTCTTCTGCTGGCTCCCCAAATCCCTGATGCTACTGCCCCCACTGCCAGAGCCACACCCACACAGGCCATGACTCTCACTGGCGCCATTCTTCTGGGTGGCAGGAAGCTATGCTGAAAAGTTTAAAATCACCCTCCCTGAGCATATTCAGGGGAGATTTTAAACTCCATGGAACTGCTCCCTGCCGACTGGAAGATTGTGTACTCCAGCCAGAAGGAGCCGCAGCTGACGCCCTGCACCAGGGGCAGTGAGGCGTGCATGGAGGAGTTGGGGTTGCTGCGCGTGCATGCACACGCGCAGCTTAGAGGGAACATTGCCAGGCACTAGGAACAGTAATAAACATGTCCAATGGTCACAGTGAGAATGAACCTCTCTGACTTTCCTCAGAAGGAGAAATGATTCCATTTCCCTTCCAGACCAGCACCCATGCACAAATTGTTTGGGCAACTATATGTGTGTTATCAAACTGTTCTTTACCTACCAGAGACCTTCTGGAACTGCACCCTTCCTCCATCTATTTCCTCCCTTGGTTGGATCACAGCTCAGTGACTATTTGCTGTTGAGTGTGCTGGACAACTGGTAAATATACGAATGGTGGCATACCAACTGCTTGTTAATGCTCTATTATAGCTACTCTGTCATACAGTGGTTCATGAGATTTCAATAAACTCACTGATTAACAGCCATATTTTATGTGTGGATCATATCAGGCCTGGATGTGGGTGGGGCATGGCAGGTGTTCCAGGTTCAGACGTGTACTACTGGAGCAGGAAGTGATACTTTTGAGGTGCGTGAAGGTGTATTGTAACATCTGTGGATTCCTGCTCTTGCTGCATCATGGGGTCATCCTTGGGGGAGTGGCATGAAGCTTCCTCAATGGGATTCATCAGATAAAGTTGCAGAATCACATCTACTTCTGGATCTCCCAGGCTTCCCGAATATCATTGTTAAAAGTCCCTGCAGCTTCCTCCCATGAGGGACATCCTGCTGTGTGATGAGGCTGGTGGTGTGAGGAGGGGGTCAGAATGACTTCATGTTCCATACTTACAGCCCTGAAATACCCAGTCTGGCTCCTTGTAGTAGGGTAAGATGGGGTATTCAGACCCCACACTGAACAACAGTGAGTTAAGGATGTTGTTTGAACAGAGCAGGTCATTTGTGGGCAGACAAGGGAAGAGGGCAGACTGTCAGCATTCAGTTTTTGAGAGAAGGCAGGGATTTCCCTGACAACAGCTGCATGCAGGTCCCTCGCTAAAAGAAGGGAGGGCTCAATCTAGATACACCCCTAGTGGGAAGCATTCCCTGCCTGAAATAGCTCAAATTATTTGTTAGTTCCACTTGGTTTTTATTTATGAACTACCCTGGAAGGGGAGAGATTTTGAAGTGATCCTCTGGCCAAGTCACAGGAAAAATTCAGCCACCACAGAGGTAGGGCAGTCAGCGTTGATGGACCCTAGTGGAGAGAGACATCATGCCATGCCCACCAAAAGGAGGTGCCAAGTGTGATCCAGCTCTTTCATACAAGGACATATGGTAGGTCCTCTCAGAATGGCTACTTTGAATATTCATCTTCTGGTTCAGGAGTCTGAGATGCTTTATGAGCAACCCGCATTAGGACAGAGTCAAGTGAATGCCTGCCTCCTCCAGCCTCTGTGAAGTCTACCAGGACAGGTGAATGTTCTAGCCAACTCAGGCAAAGTAGCTAAGGATTGTTTATTCTGACCAAATGCTGAACAGCACCCATGTATGCTCTAGAGACCACGAGATTACTCTCAAATCCCATCAGGGGCATCGCTGGCACCTGGCACTTGGGGCACGTGCCCAGAGTTCGTGTCAGTGCCCCAAATGTCTGGGGCAGCCCCTGCCTCTCCTGGCCTGGTTGCTGTTGGAGATCCGGGGCCAGCCGCCAGTGGCAGCACTTGCCTCTCTCAGGCCAGTGGCACCTCCTGTTCCCAGCCTGGTCATGGGAGGCAAATTCAGGCCGAGCCACCTATGGTGGAGCTGCCTCTCCCAGCCTGAGCCCCAGCCGGGGATCTGGGGACAGGCTGGTGATGGCAGGAGCCCAAGCCCAGATAGGGCCTTGGTGGAGAAACAGGGCCACGTGGCATGGGGTCTACATCCAGGGGGCAGGGCCTGAGCCATCCCCTGGGTCTTTTCCTTGGGGCAGCGATGCTCCTGAATCCCATGATCATTTGTGTTGAAGCACAATTTGCTACTACTGCTGGGAAGAGAACATCTTTATATCTTTGGGTAAAGGTCAGGCAGCCAAAGGATCAATGGATTTTAGGAGTGGTCCTAGAAAACTGCCAAAACTCTTATGTGTGTCCACACTGGAGTATGTAGAATCGGTACAGAGCCATGCCACAGCAGAGACATGTACAAACCCCTTGTGCATGCTAGCTTTCGCACAAAGGATTGTCCTTCATGATTATGCTTCTCATGTGACCATAAGGAATTCTGACACTGGAAAACAAATGTATCCATGTATACAGTTGCAAGTGTAGCTGCAGCCTAAAAGTTTGTGTCTCTTCTTTTTCCACTTCCCCCACCCAGTTACTCAAAACCTTGAATAATTTAGACTTGCTGTAAGATACTGTCCAGGTTATTTTGTTTGGGTCCTCACAGCACTAGTTATGGCTGTGGGTAGGAAAATATTTTTTATCAAAATGAATTAAAGTAGTTGTTTGGAAGTGAAGGAAAATGGGGGGGGGGTTTGCTCAAAGCTTCCGTATCAAGAAGTTTAATCATCGAGTGCAGGTGCTAGATTCATTTATGCTGGGTGTCAGTATTGTGGCTGTTGGATGGAACTATATAACCATAGATCAGTGAAATTCTAATTTAGTGTTTTAGCTGTTTTGCCATGTAACTTTATTTTGTATTTGGTAACATTCTCATTTCCTCCTTCAGTGATCTCTTACTTTTACAGTATTTTAAAAAAGTGGTTGAAGTTGTATTTAATTTTTACTACACAGTATTTATTTCAGTATCTTGTCGCATTTTAAGTATTCTTCTTCTGCTCTTTCTCATTGGTGTTATTTTGTGTTTTCGTACATTTTATTGATATCATTTAGCCAAAAAAAAAAGAATCTCTAGTGTTTAAGTGCTACAAAGATTCCTCTCAACTGGCTTATCAGGAAGACCACAGTATTCAGTCATATAGTTGTGGTAACTTCTTCCCCTTCTAGTTTTTTGTGGGAAGTAATGAAGTTATATTTATCCAATTCATCAAGGTTTGGAAAAGTTTGTCAGTGAGGTAAGAAATATAAATTGGAAGAGGGTGATAAAGGTAAAAGTTATATTCTGTGAAAGTGGCCAAACTACTTTTTAACTACTGTTCCTGAATGGAAACAGGATTAGATTACAGGAGGGCTCCTGCGGCTATCAGTAAAAGTTTGTCAGAAAGAATGTAAATAAATAGTGGTCCTTATGTAGTAAATATACTTTTTGGGGTTTTCATAAAATTGGAATGTAAAGTTAAGATCCTTAAGCCACATTTAGATAACCACCTGATTTTTCAGAAGTGATGAGTGACGAGTAGTTCTCTATTTACTGCAGTGTGATCTAAACCAGATTGAAACCTGGTGCCAACATTTTTGCATTATGGTCCAAACAGTTTAAAGCTAGAGATTGAGGTCTCCTTAGTAATATGTGTATAAACATGCTGATAGGCTAGTTAAAATATGACAGATGTGTGTTCATCAGCTCTCAATGGAGGGTTACTAAAGTGTCACAATAAATCTGGATGCCATCAGAATCATCTAGTATCTGTAAATATAGGGAACCATTGTCAATGTCCTTTAGATTCTGGGAAAACAGGATTATCAATTGGATTGGCTTAATAATAAAAGTCTCAGCAGGGGAACAGTAATGAGACCAGTGGACATCCATTCTGTCCCCAGCTTCATGTAAATACATTTACTTTTTGAAGATGCAGAAAATCTTGTTCTTCTGCTCCAGAAAGCAGCTTTCCCCAGTCTAGGAAGAAGATGCTTTCTCATTTAATTAGTATGCAACTAAATACACAAATGTCTTATAGTTTCCATGACATCATACTGCTTTTCTTGGCTTTTGTTCTTTAGAATGAGGTAAATGTCAGTGTTCAGTTCCTGAAATTCTCTACACCAAATCCGAGGGGGAAAAGTGTTGACAGCCTGGAACCTGCAAGGATAAATGGGATGCTCCCAAGTAATCTAATTTTCACTAAGTTTAAAATAACCAGCCATCCAGAAGTCTGTTTTATAAAGCCCTTATCACAGACCATCAGTGTCATTTTGGCATTTCATTTACTGTAACAGGACCTCTGGCATAGTCAAATGAAAATGTTGGTTTTCAGAGCTATTAGTCCATTAGGATGAAAGAAATAGTGTTTTCTTAACAGACCATATCCATATTTTTATAAGGGCAGTCTCAGAATCTTTGGCTCATCTATACATTCCCTTCTAACAAAAAAATATATACTCTTCCTGAATCAGTAGCTCTTAGGGTCAATTAATATCAACTTTAAACATCAGAAAATACAGCAATATGTTGACATGGGTTAGGAGAAAATGGTCTGTATTCTGAGTCTGATCCTGAAGGATGCATGGGACATAAAGATCCTCAGAACCACTGAGGTTCAGCACCAGAAATCTAAACCATTTTTTCTGCCCTTACCAGATATATATAAAATTTCTCCAGTTTCAAGTTGTTTTCCTACCAGCTATTGTTGTAGCTAGAACAATCAGCTAGTTAGGAACTTCCTACATCAAACATCAAATTATGTTTTTTTCAGAACATAGAACAAATAGTGGGATTTGCTACAAAGCAGGATGCTGACTTCATTTTCTCTTATTGTTCCTGATCTCCAAGTGGAAAGACAACTCCACATAGTGGTCATATGAAGGGTATAAAAGGGTTTACTTTAATAAACCCAGTGTTTGGAAGATTTCTGACACTCTAATGTATTATGATCCTAGAAAGGCCCTCAGCAGATTCTGCAGATAGAGAAAATTGTATATCAGATAAAGTTGTCATGCTTGTAACAAACTACCACCTTCATATATGGTCTCATTCAACAAAAATGACTTCTGTCACTATTTAATAGTGGTCAAAAATAAACAGGCAAAGGATTACAGATTTTTCATTGAAGAATATCTAAGTTGTATCCCTCTCTTTTGGATCCACTTTATCCTTCTGCATTTATTTCCTAGTAGTGTCATCCAAACGGTAATTGTCATTGTATAAAAGAGAGAAAATGTTCTTGTAATTTGTTTTGGGATTTTTTGTAATAGAGAAATCCACCCATTTGGATTAAGCAACTGCATAAAAATAAACAAGCAAAACTTTTGCTTTATTAATTAAAGAAAATAGGAACTATTTGACAGAAGCTCCATGGTCTGTATTACTTAGGAGGTCACTGTAAATTATCACAGTAGTTCCTTTGGCGTTAGACTTTACAAAGTGATAAAAAAATTCTCATTTTGTAGTTGATAGACGTTTTCATTTGTTAGGTTGGGGCAGATTTCTGATTATGTGCCATTAACCATAATAGTTTACTAGTCAAATTTAGAGTGTATTTCCTGAGGGTCTGTACAGTGCTAGAGGGAGAAACTACCCAGCTTACACTCTGATTGAATGGACCAAATCTGATATGATCTCTAGGTTGGTGGCTAACTTAGGCAAAACCACAAATTACAAATAAGAAGAGTCTTCCCTGCCATTCTTTAAGGGTATGGTTCTTCACTACTAGTCAATAGCAATTTTGCAACTGACTATGGTTGGAGCAGGATCAGATTCATAGTCCCCATAGAAACAAAATTTAATTATATGATGGAAAAAACTCAAGAAATTGAGGGAATTTTAATTTAAGATTCCAACACAAACCTTGATTATAACTCATTATCCCCACTTACCTTTTGTGCCTTGAATTTGTCTCTTAGAATTTCAAATTTGGTGATGCTTCAATTGTTTTATTTTTCTGCTTTATTCCCTGGGGCTTTATAAATTCCTGCTGGGTCTCAAAAAGCAGGCATAGAGTCCAGGGACAGAAAGGATCACAAAGATCATCTAGTATAACCATAGAACTGCCCCCAAAATAATTCATAGAGCATATTTTTTAGAAAAACATCCAATTGTAATTTAAACCCAATCAGAATTTAATTCCATTAATTTGATTTAATTCCATTGTTCCATTAATCCAATCCAATCTAATCTAAAAATTGTCAGAGTGATCCACCACAACCCTTGGTAAGTTGTTCTAATAATTAATTATACTTCCTGTTAAAATGTATGCCTTATTTCCAATATTAACAGATCAATCTTCAATTTTGAGCCAATGGACCATGTTATACTTTTCTTTGCTAGAGTTCCCCTTATAGACTATGTCTATACTAGAGGACTCAGGTAAGTTGGCTTAATAAGGTCTAGTTAAAGTTGACTTTATTCAGTTGACTTAGAGAGGCCCCATTTGTTTAAGTCAGCCTTATAAAGTTGTGAGTCCCCTGCCTAAAGTTGACTTAAATGGCTCTCCTGCCTTAAGTCAACTTTATTAAGTCGACTTCAATGGCCACATTTTGTTAAGTTGACTTAACAAAGGTGACTTAACCCTTAAAGTAGAGTTTAAAGGTGGGAGCTATTAAGTTGACATAAACAAGTACTTAAGGGTGAGCGTTAAGTCGACTTAAGCCTCCAGTGTAGACATAGCCATAGGTACTTGCAGCCTATAATCAAGTCACCCTTTAACATTTCCTTTGTTAAACTATTTTAAGTAAAGCTGCTGTTATATTCCGTGTAAAGTGTATGTGTACATGTTTAATAATGAGTGGAAGAAATTCATAGGCTTTTGGATGTGGATGGACAGTTGCCTACAACAAACTTCAGGGTTCAGTCTGCGCGTAATCATTCCATTTCACTCCCTGTCTCTTCCCCCTTATCCCCCAGTGGTGTCAGATGCCACTTAGAGGTCCAATGGAATGAGTGTTAATGTGTCAATGGATAGCAAGAAATCACCCATCACAACACTCAATATTGTCTTTTCATGCCTGAGCTTGAGGCCTAATGGAGAGAGAGAGAATAGCCTTAAAGACTGGTTGGTTCATGAAAAATTTAATTGTGTTTTATTATGGCACTTACGAGTCTTCCTAATTCCTTGGTGCTAAATTACCTCATTTTTCATGTAAAAGTGTGAGTGCTTAACACTGTGCTATTTGAAATCTGAGGGCTTAAGCAAAGACTTATTCAGTTTATATTATAATTGTAATTAAAAGCTGATCTAAGTTATCACTGAATTAATTTAGATTGGCCCATCCATGTGTCATTATAGTACATCATAGGGCTTTTTGTAGCTGAGATGAAAAAATAATCTTTTTAAACTGTTTACTATGGAAGCTAGTAAGCTTTGAATTTTAAAGTCTATTTAATTGATTCATAACTGCTTGGAGGGTGCCTTGTATAATTAAAAGATTAGTTTTGTGGGGAAATGTAACAAATTATACAGTCATCCTCGGTGATATCAAAATGAATGTTGCTAAGTATTTTAACAATATCCTCCGGAGTATCTTCTGAGTTGATGGATTGTAAAAGCATTTTCAGTTTATGATTATTCACTGCCTTTTTTTTATTTACAGATCGAGCCCAAGTATAATGTTACCCGCTATGAGAATATTTTCTTTCTTTGTATGATCTTGGAGCAGCTTCTTCTGAATGAAACAAAAGAAGGTAACATTGCAAGCTCAGACAACAGTGAAGAAATACAAAACAAATTTTTGCAGAATCTTCATCAAATTATCCTCCATCTTGCAGATGAATTCCCATTGTTTTCTGTATATATGTGGAGATTGGGTGCTCTTTTGAACTCATCTCAAATACAAATTGTTTAAAAATCTCCCCTGCTTTCTAGCAGTATGTTTGTTGTAGCTCTGGGAAACCAGACCATAAAAATGGCCACTACTGAAATGATTATATTCAACAACGGTATGTGGTTATTTTTCCATTCCATGTAGAAAGAATGAAATCTTGAGTACCACTGTGTTGTAACTGTAGATAAATGTTGGCTTTTAGTATGAAAATTGCTGTGTATTACATTGACAATATCAATAAAATTTGAACAGCAAAGCCATTTTATATGATATTTACAGTAAGTCAGTAAAATGACCTTTTAAATCTAAGGTTTAAAAATAAAAAGTGAGTGCCCCAGTTAGGCTCATGAGTCCATATTTAGGCACATAAAAAGTGTCATGACTATCAGAAGTGTTGCTTAGGCAGCAGCTTTGGGATGCTTCAGTCAGAGCTGCTGAATGCTTAACACGTTGGACAATCAGACCCCTCATTTAGGTGCCTAGATATGGATGCAGGAGCCTACTTGTAGTTTTTTATTTTATTACTATTTTTAAATCTTGGTAATTGTGTTCAGGTTCCATGGTGTATAATGGAGATTTCTGTGCTCTAGTCGAAGTATATTTATACTCAGAAACTTTGTTACTCTCAGAAAAAATGATTTTACCTGAGTACAGCTATATTGTACATTATGTCTGCTACCATTCTTCTCCCTTGGCCAATTGTATACTACGACTTAATCAAAATAATTGTTTGATGTATGAGTTAACAAAAAAAAAAAGAAGAAGGACTCGTGTGGCACTTAAAGACTAACAGATTTATTTTTCGCATGAGCTTTCGTGAGAGAAAATCCCACTTTGTCAGATGCTTCAAAGATGGGTGAACTTATCTTCAAAGCATCTGACAAAGTGGGATTTTCTCCCACAAAAGTTCATGAGAAAAATAAATCTGTTAGTCTTTAAGTGCCACATGATTCCTTGGGTTGTGGGGGGGGTTTGTGTTTGTTTTGTTTTGTTTTGTTTTTTTTGTTTTTGTTTTTTGTTTTTGTTTTTGTTTTTGTTTTTTTGCTGGACTGGACTAACATGGCTATCCCTTTGGAATTGAGTTAACCAATCTTTGTTTTTTCTATTTTTGTCCTTTTCTCAATTTCTTCAAACATTACAAATACAATAATTGTATTACTTAAACACTAAGCCAAATTTACTCTAAAGCTGCTACTCCACTGAGGTTAATAATTTTACATCTGTATTAATTTAGCTCATTTTGTAATTCCTTGAACTTAAAAATACTGAGGTAGACCGATAAATGTTAGTACATATGCCTAATTTTTGGTCGTTCTTTTCTTTTCTTAATAGAGGATTTACATAAATATTTCCATATTTTAATAGGAGTCTTCTTGAATATTAAAAGACTTTTAAAATATGAACTCAGCGTTGTTTCAGTGATTTGGTGTTTTTTTTATAATTGGATGATAATTACTACAACATATTACAGTTTTCTCAAGTAGGTGAAGCACCTTCATTATGCATTCTGTTAGTACAGTGACCTATAAATGAAATATTTTAGTAATCTTATTGTTTCTTTCCATCGCCAAGTTTGAATCATATCAATTTTAATCTGTTTTTGTTACACAGATTCAGTGAATGATATTTTCTGTAACATTATAAGGATATTTGTATTAAATGTGAATACATATTCTAATCATCAAACTATTTTTATTGCTAAAATACATTAGTATTTTGTTGCAACAGAACAACACTGCTATTATATAGGCATGATTGGTCACTAAGGAAGTTGTATTGGGTGTCATTGTTTAGCAATAGTTGATCAGTTTTTCTAAAGAAATGCTGTTTTCTCCGGAGTACTCTTGAAGAAAGGGGAGAAATGGAAGAAAATCAGTTTGAAAAATGGGAAAATGTAAGTAATTTCAATACTTAAAGTTGTTATTGAAAGAGAGCAGATTCAGCAATCGGTCAACTGCCAGTTCAAGATGGTAGTTCCACTTCAGAGTGTTGCTTTTTTTTTTTTTTAAATGTCAGTAGTTCCATCTTGTCCTGCAAAGGATAGGATACATATTTTCTCCTATACTGATCAAAGCTTTGTGTTGTCAGTAATAGACATATTGGAATTTTGTGTATGGTTCTGATAAACTTTGAAAGTAGCTTACATCAACATGATATATGAGTCACCTCAGAGTTTTTATAGAAGGATCTGGAATAGGATCATTCTGGCCAGGAGGAGAGCTAACTCGGGCACCCAGGTTCCATGAAAATAAAATACTTATCACATCATTGTTATGTAGCTTTGAGACTATGGGGCTTGGTTTCCTTTTAAAGTTCTATGTTGTTGGCTTATCTTCATGTGGGAACCCTTCAGAGAGTAATTGTCATCTATTACTCTGACTTCCCAGTGTAAAAAGAGATTTATAGTCCCCGTGGTGTCACAGGTTCTATGGTGGGGAAAGCAGATTAAATCAGATGTGTTTTTACAGCATCCCAAAGTTGGGGTGAGAAATCCTCACAGTGGATGTGAGCCAGCTATGTTGGGTTACACCAGTGTTTCCCAGCCAGTGTGCCATTGCATACAGGTATGCCATCAGGCCTAAGAAGGTATGCCACAAATTTATTTTGAAAAACTACTGAAAGAGCTCTGGATTGGTTCATTGGCTCATGAATACTCATGACTTCACTTGGAAACTATATGGTGGTGTGCCTTGAATTAATTAAATGTAGCAAGGTGTGCCATGGCAGAGAAAATGTTGGGAACCACTAGGTTACACACAAGAATTCTCTTCTCAGTTTCAGTTGATTAAAGGTAGGTGATCAGATACATCTGGAAAGGAATTAGGTTTCCTTAAAAGAACTAAGAGAGCTCACTTAGGAAGAGAGGAGATTGGGAGTTTGTAACTGCTCATGACAGCTTGATGGAAGAGGGTAGTTAGCTTCTGTGGTGGGTCTCAAGATAATAGCAAAGACACTAGTGAGCCAGCCCTGTGATACTGGTGTTTAGGATCAAAGTATTAGGTAAGACTTCTGGAGGGCTCAGTTCAAGTCTGAGATAGATAGATGTGGTTTAAGTTTGTACTTTTGATTTGAGATTTCCTGGAAAAGTCCCAGTAGAAAATCCTGTGGGCCACTGCTCTGAAGGAAGGGTGAAGCCTGGGGAACTAAAATATGCAATGAGCCCAAGAAGAGGCTAGTGGAAAAAGTGCAAGCCAAGTTAGGAAAAAGCCCCAGAAAAAAAGCAGGGAACTGAATATATGGACATTGCCTGCCCCAGAAGAAAGTAGGGGAACTGAATAGATTAGGCATTGCCTGCTTTTTACAGGGTACCTGGCCACTGGATCCAAAGAAGAAAGAGAATCTGGGTTCCTTTACTGGCCACTGGAAAAGGTAGCATGAAGATCCCGGAGACCAGTCACAGGCTACTGAGTTAGGGCTTGAGCCAAAGACTCTGCCTGAGACCACAGAAATATTGTTTGCTGGACTTTGTTGCCTCAGAAATGTGAGACTATAGTGATCTGTTGGGAGGGCTGAGTCATGAGAAGAGGCAGGGCTGGAGTTGCTGACAACAGAGGTGGCAGGTTAGGTGAGTCTTCAGTGCCACCTTCAGCCATAGAAGTGTGTGCCAGTGGTGAATCAACTCTACTGCAGTGCTAAACTGCCTTTCCTTATGGGGTATGTCTACACTTGCAAGTTAGTTTGAATTAAGGAGGCTTAATTTGAACTAACTTAGTACCTGTCTACACTAGGCTTTCATTAGTTTGAACTAAGGAATTCCTTAATTTGAACTAATGAAAGCTTACTTTGAACTAGTAAAACCTGCCGGTTACCTCAAACTAAGCCCTTAGTCGATCGGTAGTTCAAACTAAGAACGAGGTAAGCAAGGATTATCCTTTAGCTGGAACTTAATAAACTTGAAATAAGGGCAGTTAGTTCGAGTTTAGTTCAAAGAAACCCTGAGCTTATTAGTGCAAACTAACAAGTTCAAACTAACTTTTCCTAGTGTAGACATAGCCATGTACGTCAAAATTTTATGATAAATAATTTGCAGCTTGATAAATTATTCTTTTTCTAACAGTTCAGTAAATTCAAAGTTCCTTTAAATTGTAGATTTAGCAGTAGCAGCATAAAATAGTGTAAAATATAGCTGTTCAGAGATTTGCAAATTGTGGTTCTGCAGAATTTATGGTCACTGAGATCCATCCTGTAGCCACGTAGATGGCAGATAGTTTTGTGTATCTCTCCATCTGGCAAGGAAGGAAGGATGCCAGCGTTAGAATTAATGGCTGTGTCCTTTTTTTAAAGGAGTTGAATTATTAGTTAGGAAAAAAAAAAATCACTTTAGCGGAAGTGGAATCTGCTACTTCTCCAAAGTCTGTTTCACTCACCAATAAGTTTTACATGCCATGCTAATAATGGTATTTGGTGTTATCTTGTCATTAACAGTCTTGTTTTTGCTGTGGATTAGTATATTTTCATATTTTTACACGGTCTAAAAGACTTTTTTTCTCCTGCAGTAATGACTAACATTGCATTTTAACATATATCCTAGCAACAGTGAATGGGAAATTCTACTTTACAAATGAATTGATTAGTGAACTTTCTCTTTCTATAGCTAAGGAATTACAACTTTCTATCAAAATGAAAATAATGCCTTATAGTTATTACAGTGGAAGACAGGGATGGCTCACTTCATAATTGTCATGTTCTGTACACTCCCCCTGAAGCTCTGTTTCAGGCTACTGTCCAAGAGAGAATACTGTGCAAGACTGACCATGGTCTGACCCAGTATCACAGCTCTTATCTTGTTCTTATGATGAAATTTGATCTTAAAATATCATTGCTTAAAAGACATCAGTAAAAGACCATGATCTAGGTTATTTGGTAACTTACCAGTAATAAAATGATTCAGGGTTTTTTGTATTTTTAGGGGTTTTTTTCCAGTTGCAAAGTAACTAGATTTGCAACTTCAATATTAATATGAGATATATGTAAAAATGTTATTGAATTCAAAATCCAATTTGCTTTTGCTGGTTTTAAAAAGCCACAGTACCTGAAGTAACTAAATTATTGTTTGTATCTTATTGATTTAAACAGACAGAATATAATAAGGCTTTTAAATTATATTATCTGGTGTAGGAACTGTGGATTCATGAATGATTTTACTTCTGCTTTTTAAGGAAAAAATATTAATTGCCAGGATTCTTATTTATTCATCTCATATCAGTTCATTCAAGACCTTATTAAGTGATTCTGACCTGCCTCAGCAACCAACTTGGGGCTTAAGTATCTAAGAAAAGAATTACAGTAGAGTAAAAAATATCAAAAGACTCATTTAATATCAGAAATCTTCTCTTGGTTGAAAGTATTTAAATAATGAAGCAACTTGAAGAGCCTCACAGTAGTTACAATTCATTTTTTTTTAAATAGGCTTGTGATGCACTTTTTTTTTAAAGAAAAGGTTTTACAATATTATCTGTTTAAAATTAATTTGATCTTGGTTTGAATTCTAAGAAGTTTGTTCTCCTTACATATATGTACAGGGGACTTGCTAAATATAACCTTGGTTAGCACTAATGATTGATATTATTATAAATCTTTCATTAAAATAATGAAGAAAAATCGCCCTTATTAGGGTATATATTAAAGGACAATAAAATTATAGTGTAGGGTAAGGCTGAGAAAGCTGTTATGAAAAATGTAGTTGAACTCACTTTCTTTAAAACATATCTTCATCTGAAAATGCTGGCCTGAATATTAAAATCTCCTGAAATTACCTATTTAAAAAACAGAATATATGGTTACAGTACTTAGCCATACTGGAATCAGTGCAAAGCTTCCCTTATCCCAGGATCTCTCTAAACATAAGGGTTGCCTTCACAATGTAAAAAACTCAGGAAAAATTAAAGAATGTTTTCTTCCTTACATTGAAGATGCAGTTTGCATCTCTAGCTCTTATCACAGTATCTGAGCACTGTAACAATAAAAAATTAACTGTCAGGGTGATGAACCTGTGACCTGAGATTTTTGCCACTTCTTTAGCTTGAAAATGAATTTAATTTAATAATGTAGCATAGGAGTAGGGAATAACATAAGGCAATTAATCTGGTAAAAATCCTCATTAGAATAAGTTAGAATATAGCATAGTACACATACAATTGGTACTGCTTTACTTAGCAATAAGTATTATCTATTCAAGTGCAGTCAATAAGCTAAATATGATCTCCCTCCATCTGGATCATAAGAAATGCATCATTTGACTAAAAAAGGGCAAACCTAAAAGATATATCTTTTGGTCCTTATAAATCTAGATGGCAGAGGGTTTTAAACTTTTGACCTCCCTCACTTCCCCCTCCATTCAGATATTCCTAGTTCTCCTCCCACTGATTAGCTATTCATGCACATCATTTGATCTCCCCTCACAGGTGGCTGATCAAAGCCAGTTAGGAGTAAGGGTAAAAGGATGAAATCACCCTCTTTGTGATTGGTTAAAAATGAAATCATATTCTTTGTGATTGGTCAAGGGGATGTTGAATAGGTGTTTGGAGTGTATAAAAGGAGCAGAACTTACAGCAGAACTTCGGAGGTCTCTCCCACTCCTATCGGGTTCCACTGGCCTCTAGCTATGTTCCTATTGTACTAGGAGTCATACTCTCAGCTGACCCCAGAGAGAGTGACAATGTCTCTGGTGGATGACGAGGGCATCCTGGCATTGGGCTTAACTTGGTGGCCTCAAGCACTTGTTCAGTAAAGTCCTGGATGTAAATAGTCTCCAGAGAGTGCCTGAGCGACACAGCTAACTGAGTCCTGCCTTAATGCTCAGAGTCTCAGTTTCCATCTGAAAGGGTACCCTGGCATCAGGCTCGACTGATGGCCTTGAGCTCTGCTCGAAAGTCCTGGGTAACATTCTCGCACACAAGGGACATACTAACATCAAGTGTGTGCTGAGCTCTGAGCTCTGCTGTCTTCCAGAGGGTACAGCAGAGTTAAGTCTCTGCTTGGGGACTTTCAGGTCTCACTGTCTCTGGCAGGAGCTTCCAGAGGGTACAACTTGGACTCCTTCCCAATTGGGGGACTTTGTGTCTCACAGTCTCTGGCACTGGTTGCGTGAAGGTTTCGTTCCAAAGAGGCTGCACCACTCGGCTAACTGAGTCCCAACTCAAGGTGCATGCTTCTGAGGAAGCCTGAGCAGTTGCATAAAGGTTCAGGAGTCCTGAAACAGTCCCATCTCAAAGTTCAGGGCTTTGAAAGCTCAGATCAAAGCAGCAACTGCAGCTGTGAGCCTTAGAAAACCTTTGAAGTTACTGTCTCTTCAGTCGCTGAGGAGAACTGCTGCTGAGTGGAAGTGCTGAGCAAACGACACAGGACAAGAGACTGCCAGACAGGGTTTAAGACCAAACTCCACTGGATTGTGGTAGGAGACTAGCAAATTGCTTGCTCAGTAAACCAGGGGAAAAGCTTAAGTTGGGAAACCCTCATTGTGCTGAGAAGGGAAATAGATTTAAGACCTGAGATCTCCCCATTCCCCAGGTGACTGGCCATCACTTGTGGAATGTTATAGTTTGTGAAGTGTTTAGGTATTAGTTTCTGATGTTTTAATGTGTTTTGTTTTATTGTTAAGTCTGTAATTGTATGTCTGTAACTTTAAGAAGTGTAACCCAGCAGAACAGGATTCCATTCTAAACTGTCACTGTGTACAGCTTGCTGTGATATACAGGTATTGATTTAAATGCATATTTTCCATCTTTAAATTTCCTTATAAGGCTGTAAGATCTTATAAATGTCAATACCTGTTTTTCAAAGAATTCCTAGCTCTAAGCTTCTTCATTGCTTTCAACTTGTTCTTGATCAGCGGGCTGTAGCTGTGTTTTCCACTAGGGGTTTTACCTGTTTAGGTGACACTGATTGCTGACCCTCCATCACAGAACTAGTCTGGTTTGGAGGCAAGGAAATATTTGTTGCTTTCAGGCAGTTTAAAACCCCTCATTTGAGGTCCAAGGTAACAAACCACTGGAATAAGTTGTCTAGGCAGGTTGTGGAACCTCCATCACTGGAAGTTTTTAAGACCAGGTTAGACAAGCATCTTTCAGGGAGGGGTTAAGAGGGTACGTGGTCCTGACTTGAGTGCAGGGGACTGGACTCAATGACGTCTCATAGTCCCTTCCAGTTCTGTGATTCTGTGAATCATCTAAATCTGAATATTGGGTGCTAAGCAAAAATTTTGTGTGGCACACCCAGTGTGAAGAGTGAAAGTTTGATACCCTCATCTAAAGATTTCTAGTGTGGCTATCAGCACAGTATCTAGCTGTCTTGTGCAAAAATTGAGGAACGCTGATTCTGTCAAAATTTACCCCTCCTTTACTGAGGATAACTGATGTCTGAGTAAATCACAGAAGATGGTTATCCAAGTAGTCAAGTTATACAAGTTACTGTGCTAATTTCACCTAAAATACCTAGCTTCATATGTTGATGCTATAGTCACAGGGTCCCTTGTACCTTGCAGTCTTGGAGCTACATTTTTAATGTGAAGCACTTAGTGTTTTGCCTGGCTCTGGCACCAACAATTTTTACTCGAGCCATGCAAAAGTATTTGCTTATGCTTTATATTTATTGTTAATGAGGTAAATAGCTTAGCCATTTATCAGTTGTAACAAAGGACAGATATGTAGGTTTGGGTACTGTAGCAAGGTGCAGCCCAGAGCTGAGCTCGCGCACTCCCCCTGCTGGCCAGGGAAGGATGCGGACCCAGTGTGGGCCAGGAACCAAAGGGGCTGGGCTGAAGGAGGGGAGGACTATTTAAAGGGCTGGACCAAGCAGCTACAGGGGAGAAGGAGGTGCACCAGGTGGATCTCCCTGACCTGGAGGAGTGAGGGTGTGACCAGGATCCTGATGGCCCCACGAACCCTGAGCATGGTGAGGACCTGGAGGAGTTACCTTTGGCGGAAGATCTGCCGGGGGAGGAGGTGAGTGGGGCTCACGGGACCTGGATGAGCTGCCCATGGCCGAGAAGGTGGCTGATCCAGGGCTGCCCAACACCTGTGACCTTGAGGAACTGCTGCTGGCTGAAGAGACGGCCAGAGGCCCAGATCCACGCCCGAGGGAGGCTGAAGGCCTGACCGGTATGCTGCTGGGAAGGTACCCTGGGGTTTAGTAGGGAAGGGGAGGAAATAGCCCAGGGGAGGGGCGTGGACAGCCCCGCAGAGCTAGTGTGTTTTGGCTGGTGCACCACTAGCTGTTGGGGTGGCCTATGTGCACCCCCTAGGGCCCTGGGCTGAGACGCAGTGGAGTGGGCAGGCCTGCGTCTCCCTCCCCTCGAACCCTACTGCCACAAACCCTCAGCCCCTACTACTACAAACCCCCAACCTTGAACCTTGCCCTCACTGCCCAGACTGCCTCACCCGGCTGTGGGCTGGAAGGCAGGGGCTTTATATAACTGTGCTTGCCCTGTGAAGGGGGCTGAAGCCCTGACTGCTCAGACAGCCTCACCGGGCTGGAAGGCAGGGACCTTTATATAGCTGTGCTTGCCCTGTGAAGGGGGCTGAAGCCCTGACGGCTCAGACTGCCTTGCCCGGTGGTAGGCTGGAAGGCAGGGACTCGTAGTGTTGCAGGTGTCCTGCGGCTGGGACCGCGGACGGCCGCCCGCAGATGACCGATGCGGCCTGCCCGGGGCGTGACCTGTTTTACAGTTACTATCTGGTAAATTTTTATGACAGTTGTTAAACAGCTCCTTGCTGTTCATTCTGGAATTAGACAAAGTGTTAGGTGGCTAAATACCAAGCAATGCAAGTTTTCAAAACTGTATCCATCTGCCACAATTAGGACATGTGATACATATTTTCATGCACTTTATGTGGAGCGAAAGGCTATATAGTGAGGACAAAAATTTGGCCAGGCAATTACTGAAGGATCATTTTCCAAGAGGGATTACAATGAGTTATACTCATGCTTTAAAAAAATACCCAGCTATTAGCTAATAGAAGCAGAAAAAAATGCCTGCACCATATAAATAGTTTTGATTCCAAATTCTTGCATAGGTTAAACAGTTTTCAGCATTTTCACTTATATAGTTGTATATTTCAGGAGAATATTCCATATCATATTTTCTGCCAAATAACTGTATAAAATACAGGTGACATCCTAATCTGAAAAAAGTAAACTTACTTCAGTATAAACCTGAGGACTGTGTTTGACATTTCCAACTGTTACCTAAAAATGAGAAGGGAAATCTGTTTAAACAAACTTTTATACTGCAGTATAAGACTCACTTAAGGCATTAATTGAAGCAAGCAGTGTAAAGAAATACATGTCAGTCATGTATGTCATTGTAAATATTTTTGACACTTCTTGTTCATTCATTTATTAGTTTCCAGTAATGCTGGAAAGAATAGCTAGGGTCACTAAAATCAAACATTTCACATCTAAACTAATGATCTTGCATCACTCAGTGTCCTGATGGTCATGTTGGAATAAATGAAGAGTTGCTGTTTTTAACAGGAAAGAAAGTTAACATTTCTTTGGTTGGATGAGCTCTATGACTAGACCAAGTACTGTATCCAACATCTGCCATCACCATTAACTTCTGCTACTTGTGCAACTTTATTCATATAAGTCATGCGGTGAATTTGATTGGTAGCTGCAAAACTAAGGAGAAACACTGAAAATGAGTGATTATCTTAAAGGCAGCGCTCCTAGAGTCCAAGCTTGTTCGCTTTAAATTTTCAGGATGATTCACCTTTATACTGGCTGCCATTTTGTGTGCCCAGTGCCCAGATGAAGGGATATATCTTGCACCCCTTACACAGGCTAACTTAATGAGACTTTTGTCTTGATAAGCAACCACAGAGCCAAGAGGAAGATGGCTATAGAGGGTCTCACAGGAGTAAATATGACAAAAGCCAAGAGAAGAGCATCTCCCAGAACTCTTATTAGAGATTTGAACTCTGGTGAACAAGCACATATAATACTTTCACCTCTTTTATTTTACATCAGAGTTTACTTACTTTGAGTTGACCTGATTGTGTTAATTATTGACAGTTGGAAGGTAACAAGGAGAACTACTACCTTTTTCAGCTATGTGTCTGAAATGTAACCTATATTTGCACCTACTCATGAAATTGTTGCCAAAATCTGGCTTTTGAAGGACCATTTAAAAAAAAAACGTGGAAGCACACCTGTGACTTCCTAATCGCTGAAGTTGTTTGGCTTAATGATAGATGTTGAGGCAACTGGAAGCACTTTAATGAACTTTAATGAAGATTAGAACTTTTAATAAACACCACATCATTACTACATATTTACAGGATGTACAGATGGTATAGTAATCTGTTCTAAAGTCCTGATAAATAGGAGTGTGTGCCTATTATTAGTTTGTATGTCTATTCACATCTTAGTTTTTTACTTTATTTTATTGACTGTTTGAAATTTATATGAAGTCAGTCACCCAGTAATTTTTGCCAATGTATATATCTGGTAAAGTGGTGCTTTGAAATTTAGGGCAATATTTTGGTTCTGGGAACACCTGAACTGCACTATATTTAGTGTCTGTTGCCTTCCTTCCCTACATCATGATGATTTGTACATGTAGCCCAAATTGTGCTAAACACAACCGTATTATATTCCAAAATCAAATCTGATTTGTCATCTACTGTCACCAATAGATCTCTTTGTACATTACAACTTTTCAGGGTTTTCCCTCTCATTGATTGTTTAAAATAATCCTTTCTCCCTGATGTATTAGTGAAGAACAAGGAAGATGTCTGTGTCTTTATGGATATTTTGTCTCTTTGGTTACTAGTCAGGTGTCTGCTAAATGGACACAAGGTGTTCACTTGAAGAGTTTATACATTTGCAGATGTGTTCGTAGATAGTGCAGTCACTGATACTTAATCAAAGGGTACAAGTGTCAAAAGCTCTTTTTGTTTGCCCAAGTCAAAGAAGGGCTCAGCTACATTCAGCATATGATGGATGCAGGACTGAGTTGGCATTGAAACAACTGCCCCAAAACTATTGACTTAATAATGACTCTTGTTCATTGTAACAAACATAGAAGACTGGAGAAGGGGAAATACCTGGGGAAGGATGGGAAGAGAAAAAGATGTTAGAATATGTCTTTAAAGGGGAGGATTCTCTGGTAAGGAGACAATGGACTAGAACAAGATTTGGCAAGAGGAGAGGGCAATGCAGAAAGATCCTAGAGCACACTGATTAAAAACTGAAGACTCTTGCACAGGGTGAGGAAACTGAAGCTGGCTCTTGTGAGTGGGTATTTGCTGTTTTCCCATAGATCTGTATATCTGTAGTGTTTTGTCCGAGGAAAGCATGTCTAATTTAGAAATTTCTTTGCCAAGTTTTTGTGGCCTGTCCTTTAACTCTCAAATTATTCTCAAAGAGTTAAATGGTAAATGACAGCACCTCTGATGGTGGAGTTCTGAAGGAGGCATGTGTGAATGACTGGGAAGTCTAGGAGATCATTACTAATCTTGGGGTGTAGGGCAGTGGATCTCCACAAGCCAAGAAGAGGTACCAGCATAGGAGTGGAGTATGCCTGAAAGACCAAATACAAAGTCAATGTCTGGGATTACTCAGAGCCAGTAAGCTTAAAAACACCTACTTTTGTCCCAAGTGGCATTTTGCTGATCATCCACATTGGAACTTCAGCCAGAGCTGTAAGAGTGACTATGTTTGGGATTATTTCATTTCAAATAATTGTTTAGTTTGTTCAGTGAGTGAATATCTTTATGTCCTGCTTTTGGTTCTAATCATTCTGTCTCCTTTGGTGTAGTCATCTGCTTACTTGTGTTTGTCACTTGTCCCATGCTACTACTATCAATTTTCTCACTAATACATTATTTATTCCCCCTAATGAAGGCCAACCCTAACAGCCTGTTGCAGACCTCAAAACAGTTGTTTGTTGTCATTTGTCACTATCCTTTATTTATGCTCCTTTAGATTATTTTCCATCCACTTGAAATGTTGCACATAACAAGTAGCAGAAGTCTTCAGAGGCCGAGCAGATGGAATGGAGTAGTCAGCCTGTAGCCTGCAGTAGGATGAGCCAGTCCCATGGGATGGGATCAAAGGTAGACTGCTTATTATTTACACACATATATACATACATAAGTTCCATCTACAGCACCAGTTTAAATCTTCGCTAAGTACTCTGATCTGATCTTTATATCAACCAAGGATGCTTATCATCTGCCCTAATCAAAATAGTAGTTGCAAGTGGGAACAACTATAAAAGTAAAATAGTTAAACCTTGGGGAAAGTGTCATAGCTCAGAAAAATGAGAGTCCTGTAACTTTGCTCTCTTTAAAGGACACTTTTTAGTTGAAATGAGGCCTCGAAGCAGATTTTGTAAAAGCAAGCTTTTATAAGACCTGAGGTGGCTTTTAGTTACAGCGGGAACAGCTGTTTTTAAACAGTCATTCTGAAGTGTTTCCAACTGCAATATTGCAGCATATAGAGCCTGGAACTAAAGTGGAGCTCACTGATTTCCTTAGATCAGTTTGAGAGGTAAACAAACATAATAAGTAAAATCAATTTTTATTTTTCCTAACGTTAATATATGGAGATATGTTATTCATGGCATAGTTAAAGAATGTTTGTTTACAATTTGTGAGCATGCTGACAGTGTAACTAATATTATTACTATAAGTTATTGCATTTCACAGTTTACAACACTGTAAGACTACATAATTTTCATAGGAAATGGTTCCCCATTAACAGAACTTGAACAGGTACTGTGCTGCTATGTAAGTTTCCACCTTTTCTTTTTCGGTTCAGTTACATCACCTCTCTGTAAAAGGGCTTCATCGTAATGACTTGTGCGGGGTTTTCACTCCACACCAACCCTGAAAGTGTTAAAAAAGCTCAAAAAGAGCCTGTGATGGGGTAGGCCTCCCCTGCACTCCAGGCAACCTGCACACTAAGGACAGAAGTCCCGCTCCCTGAACTCTGCTGCGCGTGCTCCAGATGCTGCTCTGGTATAAAAGAGCAGCACAGCTCATTTGGGGTGACCAGGAAAGACACCTGCTGGTGGCTCCCAACAAGGAACTACTTCAGCCACAGACTGTGAGCATGAGTGACCCTGGAGATCTCACCAAGGAGCAGATAATGACTGGGGAGCTACTTAGAGACAGATGCCCAGGAGCCTGCAGCTGCTGGAGGTCCATGAGAGGACCGCCACAGCAAGCTGGATAGAAGGTAGCCCAGGGGGCCTGGCAGGGAGCACTGAGGGTGGTATAAGAACCAGGCCAACATGTTTCAGGCTAGATCCCTGCTGGTGTGGTTCCAACCCCCAAGCATCCATAGGGCCCTTGGCTGGGGTTCAGGGAAGCAGGAGGCCTGATCCCCTCAGCCAGGCAGTGCATCCTCTACAGACAGCCCTCTCTCCCTGAGACCACTAGTCCATGTTTCCCTGACCCAAGGGGCACATAGTGACTCTGCTGCTGACTCGGTGACCACTAGGATCTGCTGTCTTAACTCAAGGGGGACATAGTGGCTCCATTATTGACTTTGTACTGACTCTGACCTGCAGGCTGCACAGCTCTCACCCAAGGCGTTTTACTGACTCTGGCTGCTAGGCTGCACTGTCCTGACCCAAGGGACACGTAGTAGCTCTGTTACAGGCTTTATGGACCCTATGGCCAATAGGCTGTACTACCCTGATGCAGGGAGGTGAAGGGATGGCAGCAGCACCCTCCCTACTCACACCTTTTGTACTTTCCTCACTGGGGGGGGGCTTACCCCAAGACAGAGCCAAATTTGTGTGCTAGCCCTCAAATGATGGCATTAGGCTGGAGGCACCACCCCTGGTGGAAAGATGAAGTTCACCTGAGCTGGTATGGGCTAGGCTAGTTTAAAGCCAGGAAACTGCCAACAGAAAGAGTGGTAGTGAGAGAATCTTCAGCTACATTCTGTGTTTTAGGGAGGGAAAGAGAGAACCCAGGAAAATAGAAGGACCCTGGGAGCCTGACCCTGAGAGAAGGGCATATGCCAGAAGGGGAAACCACAGCGAGGCTTGGCCAGAAGGCCAGGTCATGAAGAGGTGGAGACTACAAAGGGAGGCACTGGTCCTGGAAGATAGCTATTACCCAGGACGCCTGCCTGTGGTGAGTGAGAACCCTGTGACATGGCCATTTAAATTTGAACTCCTATGAATCTGGTGTGTTTTTTTTTTTTTTTTTTTTTAAATTCACTTTAGTAAACAAAAGAACTGTAAATTTCCAAGAGACAGCAGAAAGCCAAAAACTTCATAACTACAAGTTTCACACCTTGAAATTCAGTGTTCAAGTTTGGGCGCTGTACAGCCCATTGTAAAAATAAGAGGCACTGGTATTCAAGCTCAGCTTTCCACACCCAAGACATGGTGTTGTTCAGATCCAGGGTTTGGGCTAGGACCATATCTAGCATATACAATATATGTATACTGAATTGGAAATCTTAGTTATGTACGATTTCTGAGAGCCATTTCAACTAGGATGTCTGCAGGACACAGCAAATTTCCTTTATTTATGAGGGAATTCTTAAACTGAAAGGTTCTTTTGTGGTTCAGAAAATCATTGTAATTGCATTTTAACCAAATGGCTGTAATTTGAAAAGTAGTAACATAAAAGTGACTTTAAAAAAAAATACAGACCTGGGGTATTCATTGTGCAGATGAGAATCCTTTAGGGACTAATGAAAAAGGCATGGGGTGTTTGTTTTTTTTTCTTTTTAATTGTCTTCTCTGTCTGTCCCACAGATATGGGACAATATACTGAATTCTGTCCTTTCTTGCACACTGTAGTAGCTTATACATCTCTGGCACCCTCTTGAGTAGAACATAGGCTCTTGTCTCAAGAGTCTGGAAGACTGTGCTCTTCAGGTTGTTTACTCCCTGTGACGGGGAGGGACTACCTAAGATAGTCTGAATGAACAAAAGTCAGGATGCTTCTGTGACCCACAAAAGGTCTGTGGAAATCCAAGAAAAAAATAGAGAGAAAAGACATGGATTCTCTCCTTTCATGAGGCACCTCAGTGGACAAAGCTCTCAAAAGTTCTCAGTTAGGAAGACCTGCTTTCTGGAGCTGGCGAGCTCTGTGCTCCAAACTTGCTCCATCCAAGTGCCATCCCATGGTCAGCAGGGATCATCTCTTGAAGGACCTGTCCCTCTCTGGGTACGTCTACACGGCAACTGTTGTTTCAAAATAACCCATTTTGAAATAAAATCCTTATTTCAAAATAAGTTATTTCGAATTAACAGTTTGTTAATTCAAATTAAGGGAAAGCCTGTTTTCCAAGCAGCTGTTGTTTTGAAATTATTTTGAAATAAGGCCATATGAACTGTTTCAAAACAACGGTGTTGTTTCAAAACAACATGTCCGAATGCCGTTGTTTCAAAACAACAGCTATTTCCATTTCTTGCGAGGTTTAACGGTTTCAAAACAACGGCCGTTATTTCAAAACAACGGATCCCATTGTTTCAAAATAATGGTACGTCATGCGGACATGAGAAAATTTATTTTGAAACAATGGCTGTTTTTTTCAAAATAAAACTCACGTCTGAACACAGCCTCCATGTATTCAAGCCTCACTGGGTACTGATTTAAGGCTGACTGTCCCCAAAGGAGATCTTCAGTCCCTTCTTGGTGGGTGTGGGATTCACCACATGCACCTACAAATTTGTGAACTTCATTTCGAGTTCTGCAATTTCCAAGATGCATATGGATCCATGCACAGAGTTTCCCTGGCATCGTTGGGGTTCTGCATGCCCCAGTGGAGCATCTACATATTCCAGATAGTGAAATTTCAGAGCCTAAATTATTTTGAAATCAGTCAACTAAAACTTTGCCATCTCTCTGAAAACAAAGAGGTGTCATAGGTGCAAAGGCAGAATATTCTCCTACAGAATGTTTATTACTGGTAGTGATGTGAAGAAAAGATAACATGTTTTTGAGATCCCAGGGGGAATTTGCAAGACAGGCAGTCTGTTGGGGTTTTTTTTTTTTTTTTTTTAGAAATCTTATAAACTGAGCAAGAGTGGGGAAACAGCTCTTTAAGGGCTGGTGTACACACAAGCTAGCACCCAAATAACTCAGATTTAATGTAATTTAACCCTTGCTTATTCTGGGGCAAGTCTGCATGTTGTTGCTTGCTTTGTAATGTTCTAAGCAGGCAGCCATATTAATCTAGTTCAGTAAAACAGAGTCCTGTGGCATTTAAAGAAATAAAGCATCTGACGAAGTGGGATTTTTTCCCATGAAAGCTCATGCAATAAATAAATTAGTTAGTCTTTAAGTGCTACAGGACTCCTTGTTTGTTGTACTTTGTAATAATTCTTTTACTTCAATTTTGTTTATATAGTCCCCTACTGGGCATTCCCATCCCCAAGAAGGGAAGAATAAGGAATCATAACATCCTGGATGATAAAATGTGCACCAGGAGGGGGAGAATTTGGTTGGCCTTTTGATCCATTGGACTCCTGGTTTTGGTCCTACAGAGGAATTAGATAGACAGTCTCTGATTCAGTTCCCTCAGCCTTGCTGTCACTATCAGTATGAAAGTGCTAAGAACAGCTCTTCTCACGTCTTCAAACAGGCAAGGCAGAGGAGGGCTACACTAAACCAGTAAACATTTCTTTATAGTCATAAAAATTAGAGAACATTTTCTTTTCAGATATTCTATATGGCTATGTTCACACATAAACTGTTATTTCAAAATAAGTTATTTCTAAATGAGTTATTTCAAAATAAAGTCTTTATTTCAAAATAAGTTAATTTGAATAAAGAATGTTAATTTGAATTAAGGGAAAGCCTGCTATCAAAATGGCTGTTATTTCAAAATGGTTATTTTGAAATAAGGCTGTTCAGACATGTTGTTTTGAAACAGTTCTTTTGAAACAATGGTGTTGTTTCAAAACAACGTGTCCAAACACCATTGTTTTGAAACAACCATTTTGAAACAACAGCTATTTCGATTTCCTGCTAGGTTTTACTGTTTCGAAATAACAGTACGTCATGTGGACATAAGAATTTATTTCAAAACAATGGGTGTTGTTTTGAAATAAAACTGTCATCTGAACACAACCTATGAGTTTCTACTTTGTAAATAAAAAGGAAATGTCATTCTTGTGGTTATTTTGATGGTATTTCCGGTGGTTGTTAAAAGCAGAGAGGCTTTCAAAATGAGATGAAGAATTACTAACAGACATTTGCCCCTGATTTGTCAATTTTAATTTCAGTTCAGGTTGAAAGTCCTTGTTTTGTGAACCAGTTCTTATCCATAATACTCCTCCAGTTGTTTCAAAAAACGTTAGAGACTGAATGTAAAAGACAAATGGCAGTAAGGCACCTCACTTCCTAACTCAATGGATGTTAGATACCTGTCTTGTACCTTTGAAAATTTCCTTATTTTCCTCATAGGATTTGTCACATTTGATCAGGGTGTTTTTCCCCTGATACGCACCCTGATTCAGCAAGTCCCTTCAATGGGACTAGTCATTTCCTTAAATTAGGGCTTGTGCTTTCTACCTTGCAGAATTAGGGGTATCATGTCTCCAGAAGAGGACAGTATCTCTTAAAAAGGGAATTAAAAAAGAAAAAAGCCTGCATCTAATAATACTCAGCTCTTCATCAGTAGGTCTCAAAATGCTTTACAGAAGAGGAGCACTTCATTATCCCCATTGTACAGACACAGAAACTGAGTGACAGAAAGAAAGACTTTCCAAAAATCAACTAGCAGGCAGGGGCAGAGCTGGGAACTGAATGCAGATTGCTCAAAACCAATCCAGTATTCTGTCCATTAAGCCCTACTGCATCCTTTATCAGCCATCTTTTATTATTTCAACACAAAACATTGCCCATGTAAGAATGAAGGTAGTTGTAGAAAGGGCTGAACAATCATGAGGCAGAAATCCAGGAAGCACCATGCTTATTTCTTTGTACCCAAATTTCCCTCTGTATGTTAGTTTTGTATCAGTCTTTCTTCTATCATTTCACTTTTCTGCTGTTTCATCACTCTTTCTGTTGCCCCCTTCCCTCTGGTAGGAGAAAGTCATGCATGCAGAATTCTTGTTTTGATAGGTTTGAAGATGTTATTATTTACCTTGATTACCAAGGACACCTATATTTATTCTCTCTCATACACTTGTATTTCCACTATGGACCTTAGTTGGCATTGTTTACATTTCAGTCTGTTAATGTCATTCAGAACCTAACTACACATACCTTATATCTCACTAACATCCTATCTAGCATAAAGCAAGATTGTTTCCATACTTTATATTCGAGAATGTGCTAGCCAGAAAATGACTCAGTGGAGTCATACTATTAAATATTTCATTCAGCATATCATGTTCCATTAATGGCAGCTCGTAGTTGTTTAGACAAATGTGAACAATGAGCTCCACTGAAAAAATACTATTCAGTAATGAACTGGAACCCATTAACATACAAATAGTTGTTGAAATAAGCAGTCATCATAATGGAAGCACAACCCTCTGATAGAACCTTTAAAAAGATAGCCTCTTTCATGTAAGCTTTCAAAATGCCTCATTGGTTACCATTTCTTACTCAATAAATTATGATCCAATGCATTTCCCAATAATCCTAGCGCTTGATTAGGCAGGAGTTACCACATTTTTAAAAAATGTTAATCTACTGTTTTGTTGCACATTTCTATTTGCATTTGAGAGACTTTAAAAATAATGCCATTGTGAATAGAAGTTTCCCCTCCATTTACTGTTGTACAATGCAGAAGTGATGAGGGGCAAGGGAGTTGCTATAATTACGCACCTACATAAGCATTTACTAATTGCCTCTTGCAGCTGCCCAAAGATTGTTTAAAAATAGGACTGACTGAAAAACAAGTATTCCATGTCATGAAAAAATTTGAAGTTTTGAAATTTCTTACCATCCTGACGAAGAAAAAGAGTGAGAATGAACGTGTCCCAGAACACCCAATGGTCCAGTGGCTAGGGCACACACCTGGGTGGTGGGAGATGATAATTCAAGTCCCTTTTCTGCTAGAGTCCACAGCAAGCAGGTAGTTGAATCTTGGTCTCCCATCCCCTAGCTGAGTGGTCTGACCATCATACTACTCCTATCTACTCAGGGGGAAGGTTCTCTCTGGTATGACTAGAAATTCTGTCTTGGACTGGAGAAATGTTCCCAACAAAAGTTTTCTCCCAGCCTAGATGGGAGACCATAGCCCTATGTTCTATAGTCAGTCTTGGGGGAGGAGGGGGTAATTAAAGAAACAGAAAAATTATAACCACATGGTTCTGGCACTTAGATTGCGGGTTGAGAACCTGCTCCAAATAAGGCAAAGTATGTTCTGATTTTGACAACACTTGTCTGGATTGGTTCTCTCATACAGGATTGGAATGTTTGGTCAAACCCAGAGAAAGACCTATGCCAAAATATCCAATAGCCTCATGGTTCGAGGACACACTGGGGATATAGCAAACCCTCATTCTAGTACCAAGTCTCAAACAGGCTGAACAAGGACTGAATGTTGGTTTCCCAACCTAGATGTATGCTCTAACTACTGGGATCTCAATCTACTCCAGAAATTACATCTGGAACATGAGATGAGTTTCTTGAGAAATTTCATTGTAATCAACCCTTTCCTGCAAAAGCTTCAGCTTTGCTAAATCAGCATTTTCCAACAAGAAGAATTTCCATCAAGTTCCCAGCCACATCCTTTTAACAATCAAACACTAGAGGTGCAAAGTCTGAAAGTAATTTCCAGAGGGAAGAAATGTGTTTGTCACCACATATTGTGCAGCATTTAAAGATCATTTATGGCACGATTAAAATAGCTAGTAAGGGTTTATGCTTTGTAATTGCATTTCTTCTTTCAAAAGTTCATTAGAAGGAAATACATTGAACATAAAGCTTGATTAAATTTGAAGAGGTCAGAAAAACATAGCAGGCAAAGAATTAAGTAAAAGATGAAATGCACAAACAATTTTTATTAATACCCTCTTTATGCTCATCTTGAGTTTCTAGCCATCTACAGTATCAGAATAGAGTCCTACAACCCTAATGAAAATTATATTCCCATCTGTTACAAATCTAATTGTTTCATTAGTAACAATTAACAGCAGTAGTACACTGATTAGAAAGGAAACATTATGGTTTAAGTATGTTAATATATTTAATGGTATGACATTCATACCATTTCTTTACATTTTCAGCTGCCTCCAAAACGTGTCCATACACCCCATTTGTATGGGCAACTAATTTATATTGTATTACTATCCATTTTCTGTATGTGAACAGTCGAGCCTTTGTAGGTGTATCTTGGCTCTGATTCAGCAAAATACTTAACCACATGGCTAACTTAAATATATGATTGGTTATATTGACTTCCAAGCAGCTACTGATACACCCAGTCAGACTCATGCTTCAGTGCTTTGCTGACTTAGGATTATGAGCAGAATGGTGGAAAATTTTGGACCCAATTCTGCAACCTTACTAATATGAATAATCTGCTGAAATTGGTGGGGCTACTGACCTCAGTGAGGCCTGTGTGCATGAGTCAACAGAAGTGAGCTATTGAACTCATCATCTTCAAAATGAGCTATCCTTCAAACACCCTTTCAGTCTTCATCTCTGGACAAGGCAGTTATGCTTCCAGCACCTTCTATGGCTTAGAATTTTTCAGCAATTTCAAGACCTCAAAAAGAGGGTAGCTGGCACTCTTCAGATTGCAAGAGATCAGTGACTCACAACACTCCCTCCAGGGTGGAGTTATCCATGAATGAGGTATTCTTGGATCCAGCTAAGACTGTGTGACAAATACCTGTTACTGTTCCACCACCATGTAAAATGAAAGATAAAAAGTATTGCATTCCCCCTAAGAACTCTGATTTCTTGTTCTTCCAACTAACTACCTAGTAGTGGATGAGATAAGCAAGACAGGCAGGCAACACTTGGATCAAAAGAGTCTGGATCTGTTGAACCAAAGTCCTATGTGCCAGCAACAGTGCAGTTCAGGATGATGAATTATCACGGCCAAATATAATTTCAAAAGCTATAATAGATTGACAGCCTTTACTCAACACCTACTACGGGAAAGTAGGGAGCAATTCCAGTCCATCATTTCAGAAGGCCAGTTATTTGCTCTTCAAGCACCTTTGGATGTTGGAGACACTGCTGGTATGTCCATCTCCACAGTGGTAGTTATGCACAGGTCATCATGGCTCCAGCTCTTCATCTATGAAGATGGACTTTTTAGCAGACATCATGTCAGCCCAGAGTTATGGAGACTGATGCCTTGAAGGTTGATCACCCTTTACAGTACTCCTCAAGGATATTTCTTTATGCCCCACATCCTAATTTTTACCTAAGGTTCTCTTGGAGTTCCACCTTAACTAGGATATTCTTCTACCAGTGTTTCTCCCTATTTTCATACCCCACATGATAAAAGGGCTTTAGCCTTTTACTTACATAGGAGCAAGCAATTTCAAAAGTCACTAAAGTTGTTAATCTCCTTTGCAAATAGATCCAAGGAGACCATGAATGTGTTCACACGGCAGTCTTATTTCAAAACAACAGAGGTTGTTTTGAAATAAGAAACGCCATGTTCACACAATGTACCGTTGTTTCAAAACAACTTAAACCCCATTTGGTGATGAAACAACATTGTTTTGAAACGATTGTTTTGAAACAATCCTGTCAGAATGTGACTTGTTTCGAAATAACTGTTGTCCAAACATGCTATTTCGCTTTGAGCTTTTTTCCTTAATTCAAATTATCATTTTCTTAATTCGAATTAACTTATTTTGAAATAAGGCATTATTTCGATACAAGTTGTTTAGAAACAACTTGTATCGAAATAACCCCCTGTGTGTGAACATAGTCCATGATCTCTGGTTAGAAAATGTCAAGATGAATACCAGGAAATTTGGTAATGTGCTATGAAACTGTAGGCATTCATTCTCCTCAAAGGCGTTATATGAAGTCTTAGGAAACATGCACACATTGCTTAAGAACATGCTGGTATCTATAGAGCCACTATCTGGGCTTTGGCACATTTTCAAAGAACTATACTTTAATCCATGTCACCAGATCTGATGCAGCTATGGGTACTTAGCACTTATCTTCCGTTCTAAAGAACTGTCCTTCCACTGGAGAAACTGCTTAGAAGTCACCTGAAGTGGAATACCCCTTATGAACACTATTCAAAGAAGAAGTTATTCATCTTATGCAGTAATTCCAGGTCTTGAGGTATGTTCTTTTTGGTGCTGTATTACCTGCACTTCCTTCCCTCTGCTTCAAAGTGTTCTCATTGGAGACATTTGGATGGTGAAGGAACTGACAGTAGGTCACCCATGCACCCCTGTATAGTCTTAATGACCACCATAAGAAAGCACAGGGCACATTTGCAGGCCAGATGGGCACAGCTAAGGGAAAAATCACCAACCAAAGGCTCAAGAGGTGCATCACCTGAAGTGCAGCATCATATGGATGCACATATTGAAGAACTGCAGTTATTGTAGATGGTGAGTAAACTTTTTTTTAGAGGAAATAAAAACCATATTAATTTTGAGTTAACTACAGGAACTAACTTGAGGATAAATCTGGATAATTGAATGAACATGATACCAAGCATTGAAACAAAGTAATTTGTGGTGTTCTTCAGTTACTGTTCTTACCATCACATATGATATAGCTGAAGGTCCAAAAATGCATTGAAATTTAAATTGGATTTTCATGAAATTATCCATGCAAGGAAACCTTGGTATAAAGAAGAGCACAATTTGAATTTTATCTTTAATGCATACTTTGATCCTTTACTTCTGTATTCAGTGTACAGTCACTTTCAGTAGTTTCATGTTCAATATTTTAGTCATGCTCAGTTGTTTTGATATAAAAAAATATAGAAGCTTTATGATATCTAAAATACAGCAAATTTCTTTAGCTGTTTAGCTCAGTTGAGGCCTCATGTTATAGTAAATTGAACATTATGATTTAACTAGGAGCAAGGAGGAAAGGATTTATATTTCAAGCTTATCACAGAAATATGTCTCATATTTTGTGACTTCAGCACTTTGAACAGGGACCATTTAGTGCTGCTCTAGGCACCCAAAATGGTATAAGGAAGTGATTATGTGACTGTCTTCTTTCCCCATCAGTCAGTGGAGCTCTGCCCACTGGAGTAGAATACAAATTGCAGTTCTGAGGGAGTTGTACAAGAGCTGGACATCCAGAAGCTCCATGAGGCCTTGTTCATGAGTTTCAATGGGAATCTGAACCACTATCTAGCCCAGCAGTTTTCAACCAGTGTGCCATGCCATGAGATCTGTCCAAGTATGCCATGAAATTTTGTACAAAGATAATGAAAATCAATGTAAAACAGACATTGTTTCATCTTAAACAATATTCTATTAAACCAAAATTACAACTCATAAAACTCAAAACTTAATCTGCCTTTCAATTCTAAAACATGAATATTCTAAATGCAGATGGCCAAAGGGCAAAATTGAGATGGCATGTATTTGTTCCCATAGATTTGAAACATTGGTGTATTTGATTCCTCTTTAGTTTGTTGTATGCACTATGTTACAAACCTCTCCAGTAATACTGTAACCATAGTAAATGTAAGTAAATGTGACATTTATGAGCCATCAACTCAACTGAAAAATGTGGGTGTGCCATACAACTGTGTAGGGATATGGTGTTAATTGTTATCTATAGCCTTATGGATCCATTCATAAATTCATTGGGCTCACTCATAACTTTATTGAGTTTATTGGGTTATAGTTCTAATTCACTCTTGTACTACTTTCACTGATGTGTAACTTTTCTTATTTTCTGTCAATCTTCATATATTGTAAATCTGGTTGTAACAATGTTTCTTTTTGGTAATGTGCCTCCTAATTAATTACTTCCTATTTGTAATAGTACCCCAATATTTGTATATTATCCCTGCCAATCTTTGTTTCTTTTTAATTGCTTCACATTGATGGTCTTATTTTGGTGTTTGCAACTTTGTCACATTAGTCCTGTCAATCTCCATTTAGTTTTAGTGGAGTGCAATAAGTATTTTTTTCTTCAACAGGCTGCAGCTTTTAGGGAAAGCTTGGACTCAAACCACTGTCCTTGGGGGTTTGCAGGGCTTCAGAAACAGCTCTTTCCCCTGAGCCATGCAGCCCCAGCCTGTAGTGCTGTGTGAATTTGTCTCTATTTATCTTTAAAGCTCTGGTTCTACCACTACCTTTTCCCCAATCTCTGTAGCATTCCAAACTCCATATTGTAAATGAAAACTCCATATTGATCATTGTATTCCCCAATCTCTGTCATATCAATCACTGTACTCCATCTTGTCTGATAAGAACAAGGTGTGGATGAAGGGTGTATGCGTGTGTGTGTGAACTAGTTCCAAACTGCCAGTTGATCCTGACAAGGCGTGAAGTCCATCCAAGGCTGAAGAGCATGGAAAGGATCCACCCCAGAAACAAAACAACTAAAACTTAATCAAGCCATCAAGATCAAGCTGGAAGTCACATCTGCTAACAGGAGCAGTGTGATTCATCAGCACCCATGGACTTTTTGTCACGCCTGCTATTGTCCAGCAATCAGTAGTGGTACAGAAGTGACGTGACCCACCAGTACTTCCATTGAAGCCAAAACTGTATAAAAGACTGGGTGAGATCACAAGGCTTTGGGAACTGTTCTGCACAAGATCCAGAAGAAAGGAGCATCGGTGCATGCCCGACAAAGACCCTGCACCCCCCTCATGCCCAGCTTCCCTGGCCAGGTAGCTGTCATGAGCCACGAACTCCAGCAACAAACCCAAGTTGCGATCTCAAGCCATGACCAGGACTGGTAACTATCAACTACAGGACATCTACTGGTGTGTTTGGGCACGTGTGTGTGTGTGTGTGTGTGTGTGTGTGTAGCATTAAGATAAGAATTAATTCTATGTCTTATAATAAATGTGGCACATTGCCTTTTCCCGCCTGAAAAGATCCTGGGTGCTCTTTGCGTAATAACTGTTTGTCTCATTGAAGCATACGCTGTTATTGAAAAGGTTGGGAATCACTGGTCTAGTCCAGTGGTTCCTAACTTTTTTCGCTCAAAGGCCACAGATATCATGTTTACATCCCTGACAAGTCACTGATCTCCTCCAGAAGATCCACCCCCATTGCAGTCAGATTGAAGGAGTTCAGTGAGGAGGCTGCCAGCAGGGAAAACTTCGTGCATTCTATAGCCCTGTGCTCTCCAGCTGGGTCCCTAGGCAATTACCCCCCTCTTCAGCCAGGAGGATGGGAGATCAGTGCTCCTCTCCCTCTGGCTCTATCAGGGACCCCAATACCTATAGACCTAGGTGACTGCTAAGCTGTGCTCCCTGCCTAAGCCTGGGGTACGGGAGTGCTGATCTTCCACCCCCTTGGCTGCAGCAAGGAGCATGCTCTGAGTCTTTTTAGCCCCTCAGAAATGCATTCTGCCTAGGTTCTGAAGCAGCAGCTCCCTTCTGGGAGAGTGGTGAAGCACTGGAATGGGCTATCTAGGAAAGTGGTGGAATCTCCATCTTTGGAGATATTTGAGGCTCGGTTAGACAAAACCCTGGCTGGGATAATTTAGTAAGAGTGGTCTTGGTTTTTTGGAAGGGGGTTGAACTAGATGACCTCATGAGGCTCATTCTAACCCTATGATTCTACAGTTAGCAGGGGGAAGCTGTAGGCCACTCTGAAAGCCTCATCAGGCTACTTTTGGCCCCTGGGCCACAAGCTGGGAACTACTAGTCTGGCCCCAAGCTTCCATATTTCAAACATGATTTAAGTATCCTTTTCTACTGAAAACATTAATAATAATAATAATAATAAATTGTGGCACTACATGCCTGTATTGTGTATGTTAATTTATACAATACAAAGGCAGACAGTGCCAGGTCCAAGGAGCTTACAGGTTAAATACTAAGATATCAGAAAACATGCACTGGAAAACAAAAGGATAGTGCTAATATAGGCCCATCTATGGTGACAGAAGGGAAGCCTACAAGAAGTGGAAGTGTGGACAAAAGTCTAGGGAGGTGTATAAAGATATTGCTTGGGCCTGCAGGGATAAAATCAGAAAGGCCAAAGGGCAATTAGAGTTGAAACCAGCAAGGGATGTGAAGGATAACAGGAAGGGGGTCTACAAGTATGTAAGCAACAAGAAGAGGATCAGGGATTGTGTAGGTCCTTTACCAAATGGGACAAGTATCCTCATGGTGGAGGATACGGGAAAGGCTGAAGTACTCAATGTTTTTTTTTGTTACCTTAGTCTTTACAGGCATAGTCAGCTCCCAGGCTACTAAACTGGGTAACAGAGAATGGAGAGAAGGAGAGTGGCCCTTGGTAATGGAAGGTCAGGTTAGGGACTGTTTAGAGAAGCTGGATGTGCACAAGTCTATGTGGCCAGATGAACTGCATCAGAGGGTGCTGAGGGAGGTGGCCAATGTGATTGTACAGCCAATAGCCATTATCTTTGAAAGCTCATGGTGAATGGGGGAATCTCTCAGATGATTGGAAAAAGGCAAACCTAGTGCCTATCTTCAAGAAAGGGAAAGAGGAGGACCTGGAGAACCACAGACCAATCAGCCTAACCTCAATCCATGGAAAAATCATGGAGCAGATCCTCAAAGAATCCATTCTGAAATACTTGAAGGAAACAGAGTAATCAGGAACAGTCAGCATGGATTCAACAGGGGCAAATCATCCCTGACCATCCTGATCACCTTTTAAGATGAGATGACTAGATATGTGGATGTGGAAATAGCCATTGATGTGATATACCTTGCCTTTAGGAAAGCTTTTAATAAAGTTTCCCACAGCATTCGTGTCAGCATAAGGTGGATAGAAAGTTGGCTAGATCTTCAGGCTTAGTGAGTAGAGATCAGTGGCTCAATGTCTAGTTGTCAACCAGTAATTAGTAGAATGTCCACAGGTCTGTCCTGGGGCCAATTCTGTTCAATATTTTAATTAATGATCTGGATGATGGGATCAACTGCACACTCAGTAGATGTGCAGATGACACCAAGCTGGGGGGAATGGTAAACACCCTGGAAGGAGAAGATGGGATTCAGGGAGACCTAGACAAATTGGAGCTTTGGGCCAAATGAAATCTCATTAGGTTCAACAAGGACAAGTGCAAAGTTCTGCAGTTAGGATGGAAAAATCCCAGGTACTACTACAGGCTGGGGACCAATCAGCTAAGAAGCTGGACTGTAGAAAAGGACCTGGGCATTGCAGTGGATATGAATCAACAATGTGCTCTTGTTGCCAAAAAGTCCAGTGGCACATTGGGTTGCATCAGTAGGAGTGTTGCCTGCAGAAGAAGGGATGTGATTATTCCCCTCTATTTGGCTCTGGTTGGGCCACATCTGGAATACCATATCCAGTTTTAGGCTCTGCACTAAAGAAAGAATGTGGACAAATTACAAAAAGTCCAGTGGATGGCAACAAAAATAATTAGGGGATTAGGCCACATGACTTACGAGGAGAGACTGAAGGAACTAGGCTTATTGAGTCTGCAGTAGAGAAGACTGAGGGGGGATTTGATAGCATACTTCAACTATTTAATGGGGTGCTCCAAAGAAGAGGGAGCTAGGCTGTTAAATAGTAACAGAGGACAGAACAAGGAGCAACGGTTTCAAGTGGCAGCTGTGGTGGTCGAGGTTGGATATTAGGAAAAACTTTCTCACTAGGAGGGTGGTGAAGCATGGGAATGGGTTACCTAGGGAGGTGCTGGAATCTCCATCTTTGGAAACATTTAAGGCCCAGGTAGACAAAACCCTGGCTGGGATGATTTAGTACAAGTGATTTTAGCAGGGGATTGAACTAGATGGCCTCATGAGGTCTCTTCCAACCCTATGATTCTATAAGTCCTCTCTTCAGTCATTAGCTGCACTGAAAGTAAAACTGATGTATGCTTGCAGAAGAGGGTTTGGTATTTTTTAAAGATAACATTCTTTCAGTAAGGGAATATAAATAATTAGAGGACAAAAGGGATTAAAAAACAAAACTTTATCTAGTCCAACCCCTGCTTAAAACGGAACCAACACCAACTAAATTGTCCCAGCCAGGGCTTTGTCAACCTGCACCTTATATCATGTAAGTAAATGTGTGAGAATATTAGAAAGCAATGCAGAATGAACATATTGATAATATTCTTATTCCTGTTGGCTGCAAAAGCTGTCTGGCATTTGTGATTGATTCCTTTAAATTACAGTAATGGCAGGATTTAGAGTTTGAAAGATGGTGTTAACTGATAAGGAGTTTAATAGGCTTTATTATTGCACAATGAATCCAAGACCAATAACAATGCCATCTATACGATCTTGGTGAGCATGCACCTAGTATGTTCTTCATGGTCAAGACATGCCATTTGTTATATGAATGCCACTTAAATTGTCAGCATGTAGTTTGGGGCCATTGAATTTTTTCTTCAAAAGCAAAAATCTAGACAGTATACCTCAGCAGTCTATATCTTTGGCTTACATTTCATCAGCGTGCTATCCACTAAACACACCCATCTATTTTACTATTTCCTATTAAGTTGAAGATAGTTTTTGTATCTAAAAGCCTAATTTAACTCAGTGTGCCTTTTTTGGCTCACAGTTGGAAACTATGCTAAAGCTCACCCTTTACTTTTTTCCAGTAACAGGTCTATGGTAAAATATGATCAGTGATTGTGTAGCTAAAGTTGGGAGCAATGGAGGAAGCTCTAAAGAATACTGGGGCCATGGCTTTTATTCACTGTATTTTCTGATATAGAATCCAAGGGCATGATTGAGACTCACTTTTTACCTTGGTTGCTTCAAGAAATTCATCCAGTACATGAGATTCCATGTGGTACATCTGTCTATCAGCTATCCTTACGCTATCTCAGAACAACTGATTTGGACCTTCTGTATGCTTACTTTCATGAGGTGATTCTGCTGAGACACATCTTCTGTTTTGTATTAGAACACCACTGTCAGTACACAGCTTTGCCATTCATCTTCTTTTACTCCCTGAATCTCCAGTTGCACAGCAGTGATCGTGGCATATCTCAAGACGAAGAGGATCCATATCTGCCTGTACCTTAATGTTTGGCTGCTGAAGGGTTGCTCCAGAAAGGGGGTCCTCACCCCTATTTGCTCAACTGTCTTTGACTCATTTTCAAACACCAGAAACTCAACTTTGGCTCCCACTTAACAAATCAAGTTCACAGGGACATTGTTATAGTCTATAACGTTGAGGGCATACCTGCCAGCCAACTGTTTCCAAGCAATTCAAGAGTTCTGCCTCAGTCTCAGCCATTCATGACAATCCACGTGTCTGAGCCAGTGGGCCTCATATCTGCTTACATGTAGGCAGTTCAGTTCTCCAGAGGGCGCTTTTGCCTTTTTCAGATGTAGCTTGGATCAGTTTAGCACCCTGCCATGCAGTCTCTGGATGGGCTGATTTACCTTCCTTTACCTGTCCTGATTCCTTGCACTGTCCCCACATAATGTGGGCCATGGAGCCCACTTCACTTGGCTGTGCTATTACCACATCCTCCAGTATGGATTCAAGCCTCAGAAGGGCTGTCCTTCAGTTCTGATTACAGCAGACTTGCCTCCAGATCGGGGTACTGTTTGTGAATCACGTAAGTAGAACACAAGTCTGCATCTACTTATTGTAACTGTTGTTTTTCAAGATGTGATGCAGGCATGAATTCCATAACTACCCTCTGTTCCCTCTGCATCAGAGTCTCCTTTCATTGGCTTTCAATACAAAGGAAGTGAAAGAGGTCAGAGCAATGCTACTTCATATAGCCAGGAGAAGGGCCACAAAGGCACAATTACCACCCCGTATGAGAATTTCTAGGTAAAAGTCTCCTACTTCAGCACATTATATGTGCACACACCCAAGTGGAATATACGTCTGCACCACATCTTGAAGAATCACAGAATGATAGATGATTAGAGCTGAAAGAGACCTCAAGTGGTCATCTAGTCGAACCCCCTGCTCAAAGCAGGAGCAAGCCCAACTAAATCATCTAAATCAAGAACTGCTGTTACAGGAAGTAATCATTTCTGTCCCTCATTTATTTCAGCATTGTGCTGTCTGTTCAGCTGTTCTGAATGCCATGCTGATGGACTTGGCTTTTTTTCTTTATTATTCTGTTTACCGTTCCCTTAGATTGCATTTTTTTCTCTTTCCAGGTGGTCTCCATATTATCATTTGATGTGGAAGTCATGTTGGTGGTGTCTTTAACATGCCTTAGTTATGTCCATTGTCGCTGTCTTGATGCTTTAGGTTGGTTTGCTCTCCTTTTGGTTTCTGATGTTTCAGGAAAGTCTTTCCAATGTGTCTGAAGATCTGTCATGGATGCTTACTTTGAAATGAATTTATCTTATCAATTTATATCATAGAGTTCCATGAATCTGCTACATAATGGAGGACAGAGGTGAGGTGTATCCAGTGTTAAACATTCTTATTATTGTATCAGTGGCAATAAGGCCAGTTTTCCAAATCTGTCTAAGTGTCAGATTTGTTTGCTGATTTTGGTATTCGTTGCTTCACATTTAGCTGGGTGATGTCAACATTGCACACAAGTCTCTAGGGAGGTTAGAATAACATATTTCTACTTGTGTTTCTCCATCTATTCTGACAGTTGTTTTGTAGACATTGATAGCCATACATTTTGTCATAGAATCACAGAAAATTAGGGTTGGAAGGGACTTCAGGAGATCACTTAGTACAACCTCCTGCTCAAAGCAAGACCACCCCAGAAACTCATCCGTTTGTCAAGCCAGGCCTTAAAAACCTCTGAGGAGGGAAATTCCACTACCATCTTAGTACTGAAGTACTTCATCCTGCCAGCCAATCCTTTAGTAGCTACAACTAAAGATTTAATATAAAATGAAAACAAACAAAATATGAGAGATGTTAGAGGGTCAAAATGAATCACATACATACAAATGATTTAGAGTCCATAGGAAGCAAGTCCTTGAAGAATTTGCATTTTGCAGTTTAGTCCAATTCCTCTGGTATGAACCTAGCATCTGGGTGGGTCTCAATCCTTTATTCAGTCCCAGAAGAATAGTTCCAGAGGAGGGTGTTGGTTGCAGACTGACTGAAGACAAAATGGAGATGGGGCCACTGCCTCTTATCACCTTTGGCTTTACCCATGCTCTCAGAGTCCTTGCCAAATCAAAATGGAGTTGAGTCACATGGTCAGTTAGGGTGACTCATCAAACAGGTTTCTTCCTAGGCCCATCATAGCTGAGAGCTTTCTTAATGGGCCATTAACAGGACAATGGTTTTACAGCTACCTTGCCTGGGAATGCCTTACGATCCAATAATTTGGAAACATATTAAAACAAACATATTCCTTGTAGCAAGGAGCTGTGGCCACCCTCTGAGCTTGGGCCTGAGGAAGGTCCCAAACATCCTCCCTGGTCAGACTGGGGAATTGCAGGCCCCAGGCCCCAGAAGCAGACCTATCCCCTATGTCCATGGGCGATAGGTCTGGGTATTCCTCTGGCTCATCGGCAACGGGCAGGTCCTCCAGATTCTGGGGTCTGTACACCACTGACAGCTCTTCCTCAGCTGATGGAAGCTCCTGTAGATCACGGGGGCTGTAGGTCACGAGTTCCTCTGCCTCCCCAAGCTCCAGGTCAGCCTCTGTGCAGGATAGCTGCTCACAGATTTGGTGGGCTTTGGAGCTCCCTCCTCAGTGTGCAGCCTCAGTGTTCCCATCCCAGTCACTAGGCCCAGGGAGGCTGGGCAAGCCATGGAGCTGGTCACCCTGGGAGGCTGGGGTCAGCTGTCGGGACTGGACCCAGCCTTCTTCAGCTTGCTCCTTCTAGGCAGGCACATCCTTCGCCTTTGGCAGCTCAGGCCCAACTGAGCTCCCAGCCTGGGCTTTTCTACTTCCCCTTCCTGCCAAGGCCCCACCCCTCTGCTTCTGGGGCCTGGGGCCTGCAATTCCCCAGTCTGAGCATGGTATTTTGGGTAACATCTAATCCTTTATTGTTCTGGGTGATGTGGCTGACCCTTTCGGGTCAGGAGAATCTTTCTTTAAGAGACCAACTGGCTAGGTGGGGACCAAAGGAGCTGATATTATGCTTGGTGATGACCAGAGTGGGGAATCAGCAGCATTTTTTGTTACTAAGTAGGAGACTGGTTTTAGTAGCACCCATCAGTGGTTTGGGGGTTTGGCCCCCCCGTTTTGCAGCTTGCCCTGATTTTGGCACATTCAGAAGGTTATCCCAGGAGGCCCAGGTGACAAAGGCAATCAAATTAGTCAGGCATGATTTGCCATTGATGAACTCATGCTGATAGTTCCTGATCACCTTCTTTTCCTTCCAGTGCTTCAAAATGGATTCCTTAAGAACCTGCTCAGTGATTTTTCTGGGGACTGAGATGATGTTGTCTGGTCTGTAGTACCCTGGATTCTCCTCCTTCCCTTTCTTGAAGATGGGCACTATATTTGCTTTTTCCAGTTGTCTGGGACCTCCCCCCAATCTCTACAAGTTTTCAAAGATAATGGGTAATATCTCTGTGTTCACATCAGTTAACTACCTCAGCATCCTACGCCACATTTCATTCAGCTGCATTGACTTGTGCATGGTGAGCCTTTCTAAATAATCCTGAACTGTTCTTTCACAACTGAGGGATGATCACCTTCTCCCCATACTGGGCTTCCCAGTGAAGTAGTCTGTGAGTTGACCTTTTTGGTAACATTGAATACTTCAGCTCTTTCTATATCATCTGTCACTGGGTTGTCTTCACCATTCAGTAAGGGGCTCACACTTCTCTGACATTCTTGTTGCTAACATACCTGAAAAAAATCCTTCTTATTACCCTTCACATCCATTCCAAACTGCAACACCAATTGTATTTTGACCTTACTGATTTCACACCTGCATGCTCTAGCAGTATTTTTACACTCCTCAGTGGTCACCTATCAAAGTTTCCACTTCTTGTAAATTTCCTTTCCAAAGATCTCTTTGGTGAGCCAAGCTGGCACCTTCTGTACTTTTTATTCATCTTGCACATCAGAATGGTTTGTTCCTGTGCTCTCAGTAAGGCTTAGCCAACTATCTTAGTTCAGCTAGTATTAGTTTCCCAAGGAATCCTGTCCCATCAGCTCCCTGAGGGACTCAGTTTGCTTTTGTGTAGTCCAAGATCTGTATTCTGCTGCTCTGTTTTCTTAGAATCATAGAATCATAGGCTGTGTTCACACGGCACTTTTGTTTCGAAACAACCTCGTTGTTTCGAAACAAAAAAAACCATGTTCACACGACGCACAGTTGTTTCGAAACAAGGGGAAGCCCTTGTTTCAAAACAACTGTGTTGTTTCGAAACAAGTTAAACCCCATTTGGGGACGAAACAACCTTGTTTCGAAACGCTTGTTTCGAAACAACGCATG
>ML681979.1:29822301-29838946 GCA_007922195.1 Podocnemis expansa
CCTGCTGGTGCCTGCAGCCCCCTTTCTGGGGCTGCAGGGTGAGCCAGCAGCGGCTCACCCCCAGGGGTAACGAAATAGCATGTTCACACAGTGAACTTGCTATTTCGTTTCCCGCTTTTTTTCTTATTTCGAATTAACATTTTGTTAAGTCGAAATAAGATATTTCGAAATAAGGTGTTGTTTCGAAACAAGTTGTTTCGACACAACTTGTTTCGAAATAACCCTGTGCGTGTGAACACAGCCATAGGGTTGGAAGGGACCTCATGAGGTCATCTAGTACAACCCACTGCCAAAAAAAGCAGGACCACTCCCACTAAATTATTCCAGGTAGAGTTTCATCCAGCCGGGCCTTAAACATCTCCAAAGATGGAGATTCCATCACCTCCCTAGGTAGACCATTCCAATGCTTTAGCACCCTCCTAGTAAGAAAGTTTTCCCTAATATCCAGCCTTGACTCCCCAGCTGCAACTTGAAACCATTCCTCCTTGTTCTATCCTCTGTTACTACTGAGAACAGCCAAGCTCCATGCTCCTTGGAGCATCCCTTCAAGTAGCTGAAGGTTGCTATCAAATCCCCCCTCAGTCTTCTCTTCTGCAGGCTAAATAAGCCTAGTTCCTTCAGTTTTTCTTCATAGGGCTTGTGCTCCAGCCCTTTGATCATTTTGGTTGCCCTCCGCTGGACTCTTTCTAATTTGTCCACATCCTTTTTGTACTGGGGAGCCCAAAACTGGACACAGTATTCCAGAATCGGCCTCACCAGTGCTGAATAGAGGGAAATGATCATACCCCTTGATCTGCTGGCAATGCTTCTTCTGCTGAAGCCCAGTATGCCATTGGCCTTTTTGGCAGCAAGAGCACACCCCAGCTTCCCATCCATCAGGACCCCGAGGTCCCTTTCTATGGTGCTGCTACTTAGCTGATCGCTCCCCAGCCTGTAGCAGTGCATGGGGTTTTTCCATCCCAAGTGCAGGACTTTGCCCTTGTCCTTGTTGAACCTCATGAGGTTTCTATTGGCCCACTGCTGCAATTTGTCAATGTCTTCCTGAATCTTCTCCCTGCCCTCCTGCATGTCTACCATTCCCCCCAGCTTGCTGTTATCTGCAAACTTACTGAGTGTGCAGTAAATCCCATCATCCAGATCATTAATGAAAATATTGAACAGAACTGGCCCCAGGACCTACCCCTGAGGCACACCACTCATTACTGTTTGCCAACTAGACATGGAGCCATTGATTCCTACACTCTGAAACCATTGATCTAGCCAGTTCTCTATCCACTTTACAGTCAACACATCCAACCCATAATTCCTTAACTTGCTGACGAGAATGCTGTGGGAAACCATATCAAAAGCCTTGCTAAAGTCGAGGTGTATCACATCAACAGCTCTTCCCACATCCACAAATCCAGTCATCTCATCATAGAAGGCAAAGAGATTGGTCAGGCATGATTTACCCTTGGTGAATCCATGCTGACTTTTCCTGATCACTCTATTTTCCTCCAAATGTTTCAGGATGGTTTCTTTGAGAATCTGTTCCATGATTTTTCCAGGGATTGAGGTGAGGCTGACAGCTCTGTAATTCCCTGCATCCTCCTTTTTGCCTTTCTTGAAGATGGGCACTATATTTGCTTTTTTCCAGTCCTCCAGCACCTCCCCCATTCGCCACAAGTTTTCAAAGATAATGGCCAGCGGTACTGCTACCTCATCGGCCAACTCCCTCAGCACCCTCAGATACAGGTCATCCATCCCCATGGACTTGTGCACATCCAGCTTCTTTAGGTAGTCCCTGACCTGACCTTCCATCACCAAGGGCCTCTCTTCTCTCCAATCTGCCATGACCAGTGTAGTGGGCTGGGAGCTGGCTCTCCCTGTGAAAACTGAAGTAGAAAAAAGTATAGAGCACTTCAGCCTTTTCCTCATCCTTCATCATGAGGATACCTGCGCTATTCAGTAAGGGACCTACACCTGCCCTGCTCCTCTTCTTGTTATTGACATACTTGTAGAAGCCCTTTCTGTTATCCTTCACATCCCTTGCTAGCTGCAACTCCAATTCTCCTTTGTCCTTTCTGATTTTATCCCTGCAGTCCTCAGCAATATCTTTATATGCCTTCTTAGTCATCTGTCCAAGCTTCCACTTCCTGTAAGCTTCCTTTTTATGCTTTAGCTCAGTGCAGACTTCTCTGTTAAGCCACACTGGGTGCTTTCCACATTTGCTGTTCTTCCTGCTCATCCGAATGGTATCTTCCTATGCCCTTAGCAGGGTTTCTTTAAAATACAACCAGCTCTCTTGGATACCTTTCCCCTTCAGCTCAGCCTCCCAGGGGATCCTGCCCATCAGTTCCCTGAGGGAGCCAAAATCTGCTTTTCTGAAGTCCAGGGTCTGCGTTTTGCTTCTTTCCTTTTTTCCATTAATCAGGATCTTGAACTCTATCATCTCATGGTCACTGCTGCCCAGGATTCCATTAACTTTTATGTCCCCAGTCAATTCTTCTCTGTTTGTGAGCAGCAGGTCTTCCTTTTGCAGGATCCTGAACTCAACCATCTCATGGTCACTGCTGCCCAGATTTCCACCCACTTCAGCGTCTCCTTTCAATTCTTCCCTGTTTGTGAGAAACTGATAAAGAGGAGCACTGTCCCAGTTGATTCCTCCAGTACTTGCACCTGAAAACTGCCTCCAAGAGTCTCCAAGAAACATTCTGGATTGTTGGTGCTCTGCTGTATTGCTCTCCCAGCAGGTGTCAGGGTGATTGAAGTGCCCCCATGAGAACCAGGTCCTGTAATCTGGAAACTTTCATTAATTGTCTGAAGAAAGTTTCTTCTACCTCATCCTCCAGGTCTGGTGGTATATAGCAGATACATACAATAACTTCACCTTTGTTGCTTTCAGCTGCAAACTTAATTCAGAGACACTGAGGAGGCTTTGCCCCAGTTTTAAACTGGAGCTCTGAGAAATCATACTGCTCTCTTACATACAATGCAACTTCTTCGTCCCCTGCCTGTCCTTCCTGACAAGTTTATACCCATCCATGACAGTGATCCAACCACGTAAGTTACCCCACCAAATCACTGTTATTCCAGGCATAATCCTTGACTGTGCCAGGACTTCCAACTCTTTCTGCTTGTTTCCCAGGCTTCTTGCATTTGAGTACAGGCATGTAAGATAAACAGTCAACTGCCTTATTTTCTCAGTATGAATCAGGAGGCCTCCCTGTTGCAGCCTCCTTCTTGTGCTTCCTCCTGGTATCTCACTTTCCCATTTTTCTCTGGTCATAGGTCTTCATTCTCTCGTGAACTTAGTTAAAAGCCCTCTGCACTAGGTTAGCAAGTCTGTCTGCAAAGATACCCTTCCCCCTCTTCTGAGTAATCCTTCTTGGGACAATTTTCCATGGTCAAAAAAATCCAGGGCCCTTTTTCTGATACCTCATGCGTAACCACACATTTACTTCTACAATTTGATTGTCCTTACCTGTACCTTTTAATTTAACAGGGATGGTTGATGAGACCACTTGCACCTCAAGTTCCTTCATCTGTCTTCCAAGAGCTACATAGTCTTCAATGATCTGCTCAAGGTCTTTCTTGGCAATATCATTCATGCCCACATGGAGAAAAAGGATGGGACAGCAATCCAAGGATTTGATGAGTTCTGGCAGATTCTCTGTCACATTAATTCTAGTTCCAGGATGTTATCCCATTTTTTATGAAGAAAACAATATATTTTGCTATGTCTGCCAAAAGGTAGGGTTTTAAAAAAAAAAACAATTAAATATGTTGTATCAAGAAAGATAATGTCATCAGAAAAACAGTCATCCCATTGTGCCTTATCATTTTTTCCATACAATTCCTAGTTACTTTCTGCATTTACTCTGCTCATGACTTAGTCAATGACCAGTGCAAGTAATAATGGAAACATAAGACATCCTTTCCCTACTGTTTTTGCAAACCATTGACTGATAATGTCAACCATTTCTGACTGCACATTTGGCATTTTCACATTGATTATTCTAATTATTTTTGTTGGCATTTCATAGTGTGCCATAATTTTCCAAAGACTATCTCACTGTCAAGCCTTCTGAAAATCTGTAAAATTAATCACAAGGTGCTTGCTTTTCCACAGTTTGTTCTTTAACCCATCTGAGAATAACAAAATAGCTGCATGTGATCTTGGTAGTCTAAAATCTGCTTATTCCTTTGTAATTATAAATCAGTTTGCTTCTTGATACTGTGGCAAATTGCCTGTTTGAGTGTGGTGGCTTCCACATTTTTCTCATGATGAGTCGGGGCACCTCCTATTACACCTTGGTTCCTTGGTAATGGAAGGAGGGATGAGGGATCCAAGTCCACTCTCTACTCTGGGATCTAGCCTAAGGGCCCTATGAATAGCAGCTGTGTGCTGACACTGCTGCAATTTCACTTCTTTCCCTGGGCTTTTGCTTTCCATCTGATATCTTAGACCTTTATCTTGGTTTTTCTCTGGGTCCTCTAGTTTATTGCAACACTTCTTGTTTTTTTTTTTGTTTTTGTTTTTTGTTTTTTGTTTTTACCTCTAAGGCCTCTGTTGCACTGAGTTGCATTCTTTTCTATCCAAATTCTATTGAGATTTTTATCAAAATAACCTGGGAAAGTCTGGAGGATATTTTATCACTTGTGTTAAGCATCTGACCAGTAACACTGACCTCTTTAGCTGCTTTCCTAGTTTTAAGTTCACTGATGGCTTTTCTTACTTCTTCTATTGTAATATATCCAGAATCAATATCAAACTCTGTTGGTAGGTCTTTGCCACATATTTCTAGTAGTTTGTTTGGCTCAGTCTATTTAAAGCAGCCTGAAAATGTTCTATCCATCTTTTCCTTTGTTTACCTTCTTTACTAAGATTCTTTCAATTTACATCTTATACAAGATTGTAAGATCACCTATTTGGCTAGAATCTTCAGCCTTTCTCAATTTATGCATTTACATCTCATTGAGCATGCCTCTTTTATCTCTGTCTAGAACTCTTTCTATGTTCATCTTGACATTTCTTTGTCTCACCACATCTTAGTGTTCATAATTTTTTGCTTGCACTTCTCTTTTCCACTTCTACGCAAGTAGTATCAATAATCCATTCTTCTCTTTTAGATTTTGTTGGTATTAGGTATAACTTTCTAGATGGCAATCTCTGATGATTTACCAGTGTATCAATAACTTGGTTTTCTTCAGTTTCATTTAAAACACTGAACTTGTTCTTCAGTTTAAGCTGAAAAGCACTTTTTGTGTCTGGATATTATAATTATGCACTATTGATACATGGTCTTTTAACCTTCCTCATTTTCTTTAACTTGATTTTCAGTTTGGATATACAAAGGTCATTGCCCACATGTGCTTCCCTCTACACATGTACATTGATTGATCTGTTTTTTCTTAGTACCATTGAGTTCCTTGACACTTTATGGATTGCTTTAAAAGGAAATATTGTTTCACCCATCACTAGTGTTCACACTAGAAATTTCTACTAATCATTTACCATTTTGATTCATATCCAAACCCATCACACTTGCCCTTAACTGTATCCAACCTACCACTGAAACTGTTCATTTATGCTCACTGATTTCAATGACATCAAGATGTTATGTTTATGTATCTTTAACTATCTGAGCAATTTTTGTAATTTCTTGTCGTGTTCTTCCATTCCCAAATCTGATTTTCTTTACTGATTGGTCATTAAGCATGGGACTTTTCAAAACCTGGGTTTCCTTAAGGGTTTGACCAATGTCTGTCATGCTCTTCACGTGAAACATATCTCTTGTTCAAGACTGCTCTTGTTTGGTTCTGTAGTAAGTTTTCTTTATATGGTGGGGTTAACAGTCCCATGCACATCCAAAGGGACATGTCTCCATATTGATTATTTGGAGCTGTCCACATGTGGATACTCCCTCATCTACCATGGGATACATTGATAGCTTTAGATACCCCAAGAGAGAGATCTAGTTACTTACCTGTATTTTGCTAGTTTGAAGATATTACTTACCTTCAAGGGCTGACATATTTGCCCTTTCTCAGATTTGGAAAGGGAATATCTCTGCATGATCATATTGTCTCATATCTATAAAATATTGTATCACTAATTTTTACAGTAGCAACAAGCAGGTTGCTGGGAAAAGAAGGGGAAGAGAAGACAGCACACTCTGACCACATCCGTGCATTTGAAGATATTCTTCGACTGGAAGATATTCTTCGACTGGCAATTGCCCTTTATCATGTCATTTTGTTTGGGAAAATAATGAAAAGCCTTGCTGCACCTTCACCTATAATAAAAGACCCTACTGAACAAATAGAACTGTATCTGTGATTTGCATACCCAGTAAGAGCATGTGTTCACTTTTCAAAAATGGATAGCTTTTCTGCCAAATTTAGAATTATTCTAAAACTTAATTTCATGGAGAAAACATTTTCTCTGAATTTATTGCATTGACAACAGCATAAGATAAATAATTATATAAATGATGAATATTTAATAAGCTGATTAACAATAAGCCATTCCATAAGGGAAATTTTACTCAGGACAGGAATGAATATGTTAATATTTGATCATTTACATGCATGCTACTTGGAAGAAAATATTATGAAAGTACACATAAGATCTCCATATTAATTTTAGAACACAGACCTCTGCATCACTTTTTGTGGACTGGAACTAAAAGACCTCGCCTTCCATTTATTGTATACCCAAAGTTCCACGGAAGTCAGAGGATTAAGGAGTACAGGATAAACTGAAATTCATTTTATGGGACTGTTACATATTCCACACAACATACCCTAGAAACTTAATTAATGCCACAGTAAAGGAGAAATAATGTGTGTTTCTGTTTTAAATTGAATGCAGCTACAGAGAAACATACTTAGCAAATCCAGGCACATTGTAATTATTGCTTGATACTCCATAGGTGCAGGCTATTCATCCAGCTTTGATTTTAGAATATGTCATTTATTTGGATGTGATGATATAAACAATACCAAGTAGCAAGTTACAATGGAATTTACTGCCCCCTCCATTATCATGGACGAGGATAAAGGAATAAGAAGAAATAACCTGAGTAATAACACAAAAAGGGGGCACAGCAACAAACATATGTCTCCAGTCCATAATGAACGGCAATAGAGTGCAAATCCATCTATATTTATATATGCCATTTGCACACAATAAATACGGGAAGAGCTACACCAGGGAGTTGATGCATCACCGAGCTGCAAACTAGTCTTATATCTGCAGAGAAGTTAAACCAGTACATGGAAATGGCAACAAGTAAAAGGACAGAAGACTTAAATTTTAAGTCTGCAAAGATACAAATAATTGAAATTTGTAGAAATCAGCTAGTGTGATAAGAATCCCCAAGAAAATAGTAATAAGAGAGAGAGTAAGTCAAGTTGTATTTAGTATGAAAAGACTAGATCCAGGTAAGGCACCTAAGACCCATTTTTAGACACCATTGCAATCAACAGAACTGCTCAGCTTCTGTGTAAGCCTGTAGGATCTAAACTCAATCAGCTTATGTTGCTACCTTCTTCTGCAAAGCTTTCTAGATAGCTGAATGATTTCTAGGTTTCCTCTCTCTCCTCAGTGCAGACATTGAAAGGACTGGAGATTTCAATCTGCCACTGAATCCCCAGTGAAGCACAATCTCTGATCACTTGCAGTAGATGGTATAATTTGCTAGGTCTTAGATGGCCATTCAGTGGGTGGAGTAGGACTTTGACTAGTAGTGCAGCAGCAGTTTGGCACTAGCAGGCGTAGACCCAGAAGTCAGGTATGAAGCCGGAAGAGCGAAGAGCCAAGCAAGAAGGTCAGACCCAGAGTCAAGATTGGGAGGCTTGTAGACCTGCTGTTAGCACTGCTCTTAACCCTAACTCCAGCCTTATCTCCCCCTTAATTTCCTGAAACTGTAAAAGGTTTTTTGTTTTTTATTTTTATTTTTTAAATAAAGAAACTTAAACTCAACATTCTGTATTAATTGCCAAAACTGCTTAAAAAAAATTGAACACTGTTAGGTCTATCTAGAATTTCTACCTCAGTTATTAGGATACCTCAGCTAGGACACGGGAGTCCCAGCTCATTGTCCCCTCAATCTGATGAATAAGGATTTAAGTAGGGATCTGCCACCAGAAGTTCCTTGTCTATATGTCATGGTTTTGTTCACAAGGGTCAGTTTAATAGGAGAAAATGTTACAGGGGCAGAGTAGCTGGGTAGAACCTGAGAGCTGGGAAAGAACTGAGCCTATTCCAAAGGTTCAGGCATCAGTTTTAAAGATGCGGGCCTGAGCAGGGTCTGGGTGGATTAGGATAGAGGCAGATGTGAAGGTTGTTTTTGAGGTCATTGAACTCAGTCTGGACATCAGCAGAGCAAGCAAATCTGACCCTCTTCTTGAGTGACCTGAAGGATTTTCCACTCTTAAAGATTCATGTGTTTTCAAAGTTTTCAAAACCCAGGAATCACAGTACTCCATGCATCTAAGATGGTCTTCAGACACTATGACCATACCTTGTGGGGATCCATGGCAACCCCTGCCAAGGATATGATGTGACTGAAGAATTCCACTGAATCCATGTCAAACTTACATGTTCTGAGCTAGACATACTGTTGATCCTTGTAAAACCAATCTAAAATAATACATATGTGATGGTCATGAAGCTCTTTCTCAGAGAAGATGAGAATGCTGTCGAGATAGAGCGCTAACTGAACACGGACACTCTGAAGATGTCATTCATAAAATGTTGGAAGGTAGCAGGAGCAAACAGTATAATCAAATACTCAAATAGCTGTACTTGTACCAGAACACAGTCTTCCAGTCATCCACATAGTGGATTCTGACCAAGTTATATGCTCCACACAGGTCTATTTCTTTTTCACCTAATGGAGTATCCTCCTTTTTTAACAAAATACACAACAATGTTAGCAACAAGACAACACAAAACATACAAAATGCTATTTGTCATAACAGTAGATCCATGAAGTTACTCTTTAGTTCGCAACAGTTTTTCCTAAGTTCTAAAAGAAAGGAAAAAAAGCATTTTTCTACCACCTTGAGAGGGGGCAGGTTATTACCTAAAATGCCCCTTCTTTTTACAAATCTTCTTTCTGATTTCAGGAATTACTGACATGTTTTCCTCTGTTTTGTTCTTTCGGAAGGCCAGGCTTGTAAAGTTTTCTACCTTTTATTGGTTTAAGCTTTCCCCCCTCAGTATCAAAACTAACTTCTTTCCAACCTTCTTTTCCTGCAGGGTTGAACTCTGAGCCTTTTGGCTTCAGATAGTTTGTTTGTTACCCAGATATGTCTCTTATTCACAGTTCCTTTGTGCAACTTTGTCACCAAAAAAAGGTTCCAGACTCTCTGCATTCTCTTGGTTATAGCGGTCTCTGTCACAGCCATGACTTCAGTCTTTAAAAGATTTTGAACTTTATAAAGCATGGCTCTACCTAAAGGGTTAAATGGTAACAAAACCAATTCATCTTAAATGTACAAAACAGAGTTTTTCATACCATGAGTGTTGGTTTAGGTTTTTAAAAACCTTATATAATTACACAATATATTTACGCACACATTCTCTTTTTTTTAAAAACTTCCCTTGCAATGCTCTAATTATTTTTATGCAGCAGTACACAAATTACATTCCCCTTTATGCTTTTGGAGCCAGTTAAATTCCAGTGGAAACCCTTTATGTTCTTTTTGTGAATTTAACTAAATTATCCATATTCAAATGATTTCAGCCAGATTGTCTTTCTGCCTGCAGCAGTTATTTACAATTCATTATTTACAGCTCATTCTTTTGGGAACAGGACTCATTTTCGTTCACAATTTTCAGCTGCTTATTTCTTTTCAACCTTTATAATGTTAACTTCTCACTCTTTCCTTAAATTAGTTCCCAAAACTCCTTATTCTAAATTCCTTAGTTATTCCCAAAATGATACCTTCATCAGCTGAACCCTCACCATTCCAAACATTATCCTAGGAAACTGAATCCCTACTGCCTGCACTCACTCCTCATATTGCTCCTACCACAATGCCCCTCTGGGCTCCCAGCAAGTTAATTCAATCGCATCTGTTGGCTGCAGTCTGTGTGTCTCACTTGACCCTATAGCGTTCCTCACAGACATGTTCCATTCCGTGGACACAGTCTCTGTCTCACTACTTATTTGACAAGAAGAGCGAGCTCCTCAACTAGCCCCTACCTTCCCAGTTTCTTTTCTTTATTCTCTTTCTTTCTGGTTGCTGGGTGGTCATTCTGCCAAGTAGGTGATGATTCTTTCTGACAGAAGGCACCAATATTCTGCTGTTATTTACTGTGTTAGGCTACATCAGTTTGGTCCAAATGACTTTAGGTTGCTCATATTCTCAGCTACCATCTTTGGGCTCTCTCCCCCCTACCCTCTCTTTTGATATGCAGGAAGTAAGGGCTCCAAATTCACCACTCCATGGGCTGGAGGCTAACACCCTTTCCCAGTGGACACAGGGAATGAAAGGTCTGCAGCACCTTTTCCCAACAAAAGAGCCATACGAGCCAAAGAACAGTTCTTTGCTACTTTACTTTTCTCAAAACTGCTTTCCAGGCAATAGCAAGTTACAAAATCAGTCAAGCTGTTTTCAAACAATTTTTTCAAGTTTTCTCCCTTTTAAGATGTTACCTTTCGTCTGGATATAGTTCCTCACTCAAGCAGGTATTCAGCCTGGGTTCTAAGTCCCAGTTATCAAATTTATCTATAAACTAACTTGTAAACTGCAACAAAGGCACTTATAGAAAGTGACCCCACCCTGCAATTATCTATCTTCTATGGCAGAGGACGGCAACCTTTTCTGGCCTCCATGCCAGCCCCAGCTTCTAACCCTCAGCAGGTGCTGGGAGGTGGGCTCAGCAAATGCTTGGGGTGGGGAAAGGAGTAACCACACACATGGCAGGTCTTGTGACCCCTGGCCCAATGGGGGGCAGGGCCAGCAGGGGGAGCAGAGGTGGTGCTGAGCAGTACTGCAGGGCTTAGGCATCACACGTGCTATGAGTTGCCAACCCCTGTTCTATGGCAATAGACAAATTACAAACAGTTTGTACTGTCTCCTTCCTCTCCACCATCCTCTCTTGGACTTCCAATTCTGTTATCCAGAGTTCTATCAGTCCAAAGTTCTTGTTAACCTTACTCCATGCAAAGTGGTGTCAGGAAATTAATCAAATGTAGAAACAGCCAACCCATGGATAGATGGATAAAATCAGGGGTTAAAGTCAGGGGGAATACACTGGCATGCTGTTCCAGGGCCTACCAATTTTAGGGGCCAGCATTCTGGGGCACCTAAAAATAGGAAAAGTAGCTGGAATACAGTGTTCCAGTGCATTCCCCCTTACTGGCAGCCGTGGCTCCAACCCAGCTGGAAAACGGTCTTTCAGCCCACAGGGAACTTTCCTAGACTGGGCCTGGGAGATTTTAAATCTCCCACCCTGAGCATGGTCAGAACAGGCTCAGGTGGAAGCCTCAGCTCGTGCCATGGCTGCTCTGCTCTGGCAGCCAGGTAAGGGGGCCCGGGACAGGGGTGGTTGGAGGTGGGTGAGCTGGTGGCAGGGCAGGCAGATTGGGGAGGGTTGGCCCAGGGTTGGGGGATGGAGCAGGCAGCACAGCGGTCCCTGCAAGGCCTGGAAACCCCACTGAGGGCTGGTCTTCAGCTGTGGCCTCTGGCCTGGCAGCAGGACAATAGGGGGCAGGCATTTGAGGGGCAGTAGCTGGGGTGGGGGGGCAGGTGTGTGGGGGGCAGCAGCTGGAGTGTGTGGGGGTGGGTGTTTGGGGACTCTGAGCTGACTCCTAGCCCCCGCAGTCTGCAGAGAGGGGCTGGGGGACAGATTGGGCTCTCAGCCCCTCGCTGCAGGCTGCAAGAATCTGCTTCCAGCCCCCGCTACCTGCAGAAAGGGACTGGGAGTGGGAGCTGGCCTCCAGCTCCTCACCACAGGGCATAAGCCAGTCCCCCCCCCCATGGGGCCAGATCAGGTTCCAGGAGCCCGATTACACTCCAGGGTGGGGAAGGGGGTGGGCCCTGCCCTGTAACATTGGGTTAAATGCTTAAGCTGATTTACAGAGCAGGAGTCAAGTTGACTTAAGCAATTGCTTATTAAGTTGATTTAATAATTTCTAAATATAGACAGGGGGTTTCTTAAGTCAACTTAAGCCCATAGTGTAGACATACCCATTGATGGTTAGTGGCCTTAGCCCTTGTCTAATGGAAGGTAAAGTTCGACGTAATGCTGCTTAGCTCATTTTTCTGCAGCCTGTTGCTGCTATCAAAGTAGTAAATTAAAAAATAAATGGAGCTGTAATTCCACTTGCTAACACCACCCCTACAAGTAATGGAACCCTGAGGTCAAAATCTACAATTCAAATTTAGGTTCAGGTAGTCAGAGAGTATCTCCAATCTTGTTTCTCTGATTTCTCTAGTCTAGTTCATCATAACAACATAGCTCTTCCACTGCCTGCTGCCCCAAGAAATTTTCAGTTTATTCTTGTCTCTGCATGCAGCACTGTACCTCTCTGTCCTGCCTGCAGCAGAGAAACAGCAAGGAAAGCTTTTCTTGCCTATTTGTCTTTACTGAAGAGGGGAGGGAGTGTAAGCAGAGGATGACTGCCTCCCCACAAGCTCCTGTGCTTACTACCCACAGTTCAATGCATATCAGGAAGTAATGTGTGCACTAGGGATGCTAGACCCCGAGCAAGGAGTTTGCTGTGATCACTCGCCTTCACCTTCTGTACCTCAACAGCCTAAGATTGAAATACACTCCCAGCCCCTGTAGACAAGCCCATAGTAAACTGATTTTGCTTCTCTCACCAGTGTAATTCATATAAATAGAGTCAGTTTTGGGGGAACATATTTTGTAAGAGTGAACACTTCAAAGGACATAACCCATTAGCAATAAAGATTTCAAAGGAAGCCTCACATAAGCATTATAATGCTTATTCCAAATGCTTTACGATGAGGGGCTGATGGGGGCTATTCCAATTTCTGCAGTATCTTTCATATCCCCCCACACTGCAGCCTCTGTTTCTCCCTGTTTGTTCCTTCCTTGAGTAAAATGACCCCCCTCCTTTACCCCTGCTGTCTGTGACAGTTTGTGTTGACTCCAACCTCTTCCGTCTGTGGCTCATGATTGCTCTTCTACTCCTCCAAAACTTTGTGTCTGCCAACTCCAGCTTATTCTTATCACATTGTACTTCCTTTACATTGATTCTTTCCTTTCCTCCTGATGTGATGCCTTCATAGCCTGAGGGAGAGAACAGAAATAAGCAACAGGCTAGGAGATAAAAGAGGTGTCATATTCTCCCAAGAATCTTGCCCTGCCTGCCTTCCAAGAGTCAGAAATCATACCAGCATATGTATGCCTCTTATCCTATAAAAATGATCCGCTGATGACTAATATGTGAGGATCCGTCAGTTTCCAGTAGGTTAATTAAATAGTGGGAGTTCTTTAGAGGTGTTACATGATATATCCTGTTGAATGATTTGGGTGAGCATGTCAAATATGAGATACGTTGTTCGAGTCAACTGAGATATAATACACAGTGGTGCTACCAGATTTAGAGAAACTAAATGGATATGGGAATTAATACATTTGAGTTTTACTGTGAATACATGTAAATAACCACCTGAATGCTTCAGAAAGTATCTGGTGTATGGGAAAGAAACCCTTGTATCTGTTTTAAATATATTACCTTTCCTTTTTATTAGCAGTCATTTTACTGTTGCGTTACTTGTAAGTGTAAGTCTCTGTGCTGAATAGATCTTCTCTATGACAACATTCACACACGGGTTATTTCGATACAAGTTGTTTTGAAAAAAAGTTAATTTGAATTAAGAAAATGTTAATTCGAATTAAGGAAAAAAGCTCAAAGCAAAACAGCATATTCAGACAACAGTTATTTCTAAACGAGTCACCGTTGTTTCGAAACAACATGTTCTGACGGGATTGTTTCAAAACAATCATTTCTAAACAACGTTGTTTTGCCACCAAATGGGGTTTAAGTTGTTTCGAAACAAAGGTACGTCGTGTGAATGTGGTGTTTCTTATTTCAAAACAACCTCTGGTGTTTCGAAATAAGACTGCCGTGTGAACACACCCTAAGTGTTTTATATAGCTCTATCGTGTCATATTTTATTTGTTTCCTTTGTAAACTAAACCATACTATTTTTGCAGTATCTTATCCCATGGAAGTCTTCCCATGTCTCTTATCATTTTTATTGGATGCATCTAGGAAAAATGAAATACATTTACTTGAAGGAATGTATTCTACACTTTACCATAAGGAGCCATTCTTTCCAGAAAATTACCATCTGCTGAAATAGCAAAAACAAAATTGGGTTTTTCCCTAATACACTTTTTAGAAGCCGCTTCAAGTTTAAAACCACACATTAAAGTGTATTCATTTCAGCATCACTTGGTAGTGACCTTATTCTATTGCATTCACTATAAGTAAGTGCTTACATTTACATAACAAAACTATAAATCATGCAGATAGAATTCCTTAGTAATAAGGAGCACCTATAATAGGTTTCAAGAAGTAATTTAGTCTCTTTGGTAGTTAATAAATTGCATAGATAGGAGGAGCTACTTTGATATACTGTCTTATATTTTCAGAATTGAAAAATGCATTGACATATGAATGTTCATACTGAGTCAGACCTTTGATCCTTCTCGTCCAGTATCTTGTCTTCCACAAGTCGCCAGTGCCAGGTGATTCAGAGGGAATGAAGAGAACTGGCAGTTTACAGTAATCCATCGTTTCTCATCCACTCAGACTCTGGCAGTCAGAAGTTAAGAGTTTATGTAGAAATCATTCTTTCTTTATTCAGCTGAAATAATTTGTTATGGTTACAGAGCTCTAAATATACCCGTATTGTCTAGTGAATCATGTTGCATATAACTGTAAAGTTTAAATAGTCAAAATTTGGTCCGAAGTCACTAAGGTTGCACCTGTGTAATTCATGTGAGAATATGAATAAGGGAAAGTAGGTATTAGGTTTAATTATGCCTTCTGATATATCCATGTATAGAAGTCAGGGGGTTTGCAAGAGTATAAGCAAGAGAAGAGTTTTGATGTGTTTGGCATGGAGGTCTTTTTGTTCTGTCTCTTCCGTCCTTAGGATCCCCAAGAAACAGTTTTCAATTATGCTTTTGCACTGGAAGCTGTCTCCTAACATTGCATGGGACCGTGTGCTTTCTTTTCTATTTTGGCTACCAATTTTGAAGCATTGATGTGTTAGGGGGCTGACATAATTTGTATAATGTAACAGTCTGATCTTATTATTGCCCTAAGTGGCTTCAGTTTTCAACCTCAAAACAGTGAACTTAAATTGACTTTAGGAAACAGTGAGTTAATGAAAAACAAACAAGCAGTCCTGTGGCACTTAAAGACTAACAAATATATTTATTGCATGAGCTTTCATGGGAGTTAATGGAGTTCTTACTTTGCTCAGTGCACGAGCACACATGTCAGTTAAAGAACTGAAAGTTCTTAGGCCCAATTCCACAAAGATAATTAGATGCCCAAGTTCTGTTTTTTGCATCAGTCTGATCCACAAAACTTTTGCTCAGCTGTCACTTAATTCCATTGGCACCTAAACTTACTTAACAGCTAAGTTTTTGGAGTAAAATTTCCATATGTGCTTATGTTTCTGATTCTGAGTATGTTCATTTCTGCCTCAATCTAGGTGCCAAGCTTCCTGTCCCCCACCTAAGTGATCCACAAACACGAGAAGAGTAGACATTCATCTGCATAAGTCAAGTGCAGGCTCTGATCCAGTAGGCTCAGTACCCATGAGTTAAAGTAAGGGGGAACCAATGTTCCCTCTAAGCTGTGCGGGCATGCAGCTGCGCAGCTCATCACAGCTGCTCAGCACAGGGCTGGCAGCCAGAGTCCCAGGTCAGAGCTCCTCTAGAGCAGGGAGTTATTAAAACTCCTGCCCAGAGAAGCTCTAACAGAGCATGCCCAGAATGTCTGAGCATGCTCCATTAGTGCTTCTCTGGCCCCAGGAGCTGTGGCTGGGCCATGCTGCTGCAGCAGCAGGGTAGGATTATGGGGAGGTGGTGGGCAAGCTGGGGGGCTACCAGGGGAGCAGGCCCTCGGGGAGAGGGCTGGCAGGATCAGGCCCTTGGGGGGGAAGAAAGCAGGATTGGGCCCATGGGGGTGCTGCCCAGCAAGCAACCTGAGTTGCTCAGCTGCCTGAAGGTCTTAGAGGGACACCAGAATGCAGTTCTGGGGTCCCCTAGTTTTAGGCTGGCAGTGTCCTGGGCCCCTAAAAATAGAAGAAGGCACCGGAACACTGCGTTCTTGCCCCCTCCCCCAAAATAGCAAGAGCAACAGGAACGCAGCATTCCAGTGGCTCCACCTTAAACCCTGCTCCATCTTAAGCCCAGCCAACAGAGAGCTGCGCCAGGCTGGGAGTCTGTGAATCTCCTCCTGCAGGGCGGAGCAGCTTGTGGCCAGTCAGCCAGCATGCAAACAGCCTAGGTAAGGGCTTTTGGTGGGGGGGGCTGCTGAGGGTTTTGTTGTGTGTGTGCCTCTCTCTCTGTTTGTCTGGGGGTGGGTCTCCATATATGTGTCTCTGTCTGTCTGTCTGTGGCTGTGTGTGCGTGTGTCTGTCTGTCTGTCTG
>ML681979.1:29848053-29919272 GCA_007922195.1 Podocnemis expansa
CCCAGGGTGCTAAGCACCCTGGGAGGAAGCTCAGCCAGTTATTTCGGAAGGGCATGTCCACTTGGCGTTGTTTCGAAACAACCGTTTCGAAACAACGCTCTTTCGAAAGGCAACGAGGTTTAGCTTCTTTCGAAAGGACCACGGCCATTTCGAAAGAAGCGGTTTGCTTCTTTCGAAATGGCCGTGCGTCGTGTGGCCATGCCATTCCTTATTTTGAAACAACCTCTGTTGTTTCGAAATAAGGACTGTGTGTGGACATACCCATGGAGTCTCATCCTGCTGCATCTCTGTGTAGAATCAAGATAGGGGAACAGAGGAGGAAGGGACACAATTGGGAAAGGTTTTTGCATTACTGGGCAGAGTTCCTTTCCTTCTTGAGGGGATCCTTAGCTCTCAGCTATGACTCAGTTGGTTTGGTGCTTTTGGGGATTTCCACAGTTTGGCTGGTCTTTCTACCAAGTCTAGTTTTCCTTCAATGGTTTCCAATATATTACTATCATTTTCTTTAGTGCAGTCACAGAATGTCTTGTTTGGCTATTGTCTATTTTCTTTATCCTTGTCTGGATGCCACCCATGTGGTGCCATGCATCACTATTTGCTCATCATCACACTCAGATAATCCATGTTTTAAAAAAGCTTATTTTTTTGATATTTGGGGGATTTTATTTTAAAAAATACCCACTTCCTGCTTACTTTGAAAGGCTTTTATGTTTTACGAAGTTAAATCAGAGAAAACAATTTTTTGTAAGCCCTACACATATGGGACAGTGCACTGTGATATCACTTTCTCATCTTTTTAAAGCAGGGGGTCTCAAACTCAAATCACCATGAGAGCTGCATGAGGACAATAGCCTACACTACACGAGTACTACAGCAGTAGTCCAAAGGCTGCACCACTGAATCCTTGTCATGGAACAGTATGGCAAATATGGATAGCAATAGTGTCATTGTGGACCGCAAGAAATAATTTTAGGGGTTCACATGTTTGAGACCCCTGTTTTAAAGGTTACTGAGGAGTAATCTCCATTGATTTGTAGCATACCAAGTCATACAGGTCATTGAAACTGATTAAACCTGAAGCATTTAATCAATCTCAAAAGCCATTTCATGGAAATATGTTACAAAGTTACAGTTGCTGTTACACAATCTGTTATAAGAGGAAGAAAGAAGAATATATAAAATTTCCTTGTCTTACATGTGCTGTGGAGGTGAGGAGTGCTCATTTTAAGGTTGCATGGCTACTCCTAGTTGTGTCTGTTGCAACTTAGCCATTTTAACTATTGGATACACCCCTAATGTTGCTGCATATCTAAGCCTCCTGAACTAGTTAGTCCTTGCAGAGGTGTACTCAGCTCCCACTATAGTCCAAGGGAGTTTTGCCTGCTTACACCAGGGCTAAATTTAGTATAACACTTGAATGAGGTTTTTTCCCAGTTTGTCTGCTTAGCATATGGTATGTTTTAAGTAAAAAGAGCTGTTTTTTTTTTTTTTTGCTTTTGCTTTCAAAAATAGCTAAAGAACTGATAATTCCTTTTAGCTTGTGTTGACATTGTACTACTGTACTTGACATGGAGGATGGACTTCATGTGAACACAAGATCACTTGTGCTAATAAACAGCATTGTACTCCATTGACTCTAAACCCCGTAGCCCTGCAGACCAGCTGGTTAGTAGAGTGGCCCCCACGGATCTTTGTATGTAGCTGTATCTTTGACCCCTGTGTTGCAACAGGAGATGTGCCCTACTGTACTCCTGGACTTTTCAGTGGACAATGCATTTTTTTTGAAAGTGTTGCTTCCTCAGAATTTTTTTTTTGATTATGCTAGACTGCTTGAAGCTGAAAACAAATATAATTTCAGACTACTTGTATCATGTAGGAATTTGGAGAAACAAGAAATTGACTTTTATTGAATGTAATGCATTTAATAGCATAACGGTGCTGACGCTTTGCAATAGTTCAACTGAGCTAAAACTGTTTTGTTGATTTTCATTTGTACTCAGTGTCTGAGGCTTCCCGTTTAAGTGTCCAACAATACTTGGCCAGCATTGATGGATTCCGGTTGCCCTGATACCGTTTTTCCATGATCGCAATGTCCTGGTGAAACCTTTCACCATGCTCATCACTGACTGCACCAAGATTTGCAGGGAGGAATTCTAAATGCGAATGCAGAAAGTGAATCTTTAGTGACATGTTGCACTTCATGGTTTTGTATGCTTGAAGCATGTTGTCAATCAGCTGCACATAGTTTGGTGCTCTGTAGTTGCCAAGAAAATTTTCAACAACATCCTTGACTACCTTCCGTGTGATTTTTCTCTGGCCCTACTTGAAGTTCTTCGAACTTCCTGTCATTGATGACCTGTTCGATTTGTGGAGCAACAAAAACGCCTTCCTTAATCTTGGCATCAGTTATTCTGGGAAACATCTGTCTCAAATATTGAAACCCTTCAACTTCCTTGTTCATCACTTTCACAAAATTTTTCATCAGTCTGAGTTTTATGTGAAGAGGAGTCAAAAATATCTTTGTCAGGTCTACAGGTGGTTTATGTGCCACACTTTTCTGCCCTGGAACCAACTGCTTATGTAGTGGCCAGTCCTTTTCAATGTAATGAGACTCTTTAGCACGGCTGTCCTATTCACAAATGAAACAACAGTACTTGGTGTATCCGAGCTGCATTCCTAGTAGCAGCATGACTACTTTCAGATCACCACAGATGTTCCAGTTGTAGTCTCTGGACTGTATGTGTTTCAACAAAACTTCCATATTTCCATAGGTTTCTTTCATGTATACTGCATAGCCAATTGGTATTGAAGGGTGGACATTGCCGTTGTGTAACAACACAGCTTTCAGGCTTAACACTGATGAATCGATAAAAAGACGCCATTGTTGTGGGTCTTGCTGGCAACCCAAAGCCGTGAACAGCCCATCGATGTCAGTGCAGAAACACAGATTATCAACCTGACCAAAGAATTTTGTCAGATTTTCTTGGCAGCTGTGAAAGACAGAAATTTTCGTGCCTGGTGACAGCAGACCCCATCCTTGCAGTCTTGAACCCAGTAATTCTGCTTTTGCCTTTGCAAGCCCAAGTCCCTGACCAGGTCATTTATATCAGATTGAGTTATCAGATGAGGCTCACTCAACATAAATGGTTCAAAATCTGGATCAGTGTCGTTTTCCATTCCTGGTTCATGCATCATGGCATCTTTGTCTGCCTCCTCTAGGCTCCATGTCTCTGGCGGCTTCGGTACTGGAAGATTGTTGTCATATGGCACAAGTCTCATGGCTGAAGGGAGATTGGGATATTCTATGAATTTCTTGTTTTTAGCAGAGAACCCAGACACATTGGTCAGACAGAAGTAACAGTCTGTCACATGATCCTTTTGCTCTCGCCATATCATTGGGACAGCGAATGGCACTGACTTCTGAGTACCTCTGAGCCAAGCCCTAAGATCAACAGCGCATGTTGTGCAACAAATGTGAGGAGTTCAGGCTTTGTCCTGATAACCAATTTTACAGCCAAAGTAGAGCTCATACGCTTTCTTAATACATGCAGTCATGCTCCATCTTTGAGGTTTATGCATATATTTGCCACAAATGTAACAGAACGTATCGTGGCTGTTGCAACACTGGCGAGACATTTTGCTGTCATGAATCCTCCTGAAAATACAATTGCTTTATTATTGTGAGTACAATATTCTATGTGCATAGAGCACGTGCATCAACGTGAATGCAAACTTATAAATGCAATGCATAGAATGGTGTGTGTGAAATGCTTTTATAGCCTTTCTAAAACCTGTCCTGCCAGCATTCGCCCTGCCTAAGCCTTAGCATTCTCACTGCATGTTGTGTGGCCTGCATTAGGTCTAGTGTCATTGCATGCCCAGGCATGCTTGGACAGAAGATAGAAAACTTTTCAGCTTACATTGTGGGCAACATTTTAATAGACTTAAATTATGAATTGAAATAAACATAGGTTTCAAAAAACGGTACATGATAGGGAAATTTCATGGTGATTTTCATAATCAGCAGCCGCAAATCCATAAGATACACCCAAAAGTATGCAGGAAGCAAAATCTTTGTTGTCTACTGCCTCCATATATTGACCAGTCCACACTCCTGCTTACCCGTAGACTCTGCTCTTTTCTGGCCTGTGCAGAGCTGATGTAGAGCTAGCCATGTTGAGCACAAGTAGAATGAAATACTTTTTGTTGCCACTAGGCAGTTACCCATTAGAACAAGGGAAGGCTCACTGTGTTTGGAGACCTCTTCACTAGAGGATGCCCTCTGAACTCATGAGAGGTAAAGAAAATCTCAAAAATATAATTCTCCCAAAATTTGGTTTCCTTCTCTGTGCAAAATAAAGCAGAAGCCTTATTTCCTAGATCTGTGATTTTTCACCTCTGGGAATAAGAGAGATTTTAAATTAGTCCCATAAAAACACCTTTGCTTTTCAAATGGAATAAAAAAATTCTTAAAATGATAAGAAAATCATTTGCAAAGTCTAGAGTTCAAACAAATTCCCTGCCATAGTGCCTGCCAAGAACACTACACAGCAAATTGGTTGCTAATCAAACATAACTGTGTTTTCTATATTTTTGATCAAGCAAGAACAATTTTTGTACTTTTGCCTGCCAATTTCTTCTTGAGTAGTGTGTGTCTATTGAAATGCTTTTGTGACTCCAATGTTAGTGATTAAATATGTGCAAAAAGTACAAAGCTACATATTGTCAGGGCACTATCCTGGCTTTCCCAAGAGTTCAGTTTTGGGTAGATAGAAATCGTTGATGAACTTGAAACTAGGCAAGTCATTACTGTGACTCTGTGTTACATTTCTGTTGTTTTGTTTTCTTTTTCAGTTCTACAGGTTTCTGTACTGGCTTAGCAAAGGGGCTCAGTGGAATGCTACATTATTTTTCTGCAATCCTTGCTTTGAATTAGAGAATCATAGAAGATAAGGGTTGGAAGGGACCTCAGGAAATCATCCAGTCCAACCCCTTGCTCAAAGCAGGCCAAACCCCAAATAAATCATCCCAGCCAGGGCTTTGTGAAACTGGGCTGTAAAACCTCTAAGGAAGAAGAGTCCACCACCTCCCTAGGCAAGCCATTCTGGTGCTTCATCTAATGTTTTCCTAATATCCAACCTAGTCCTCAGCCACTGTGACTTGAGACAACTGCTCCTTGTTCTGTAATCTGCCACCACTGAGAACAGCCAAGTTCTATTCTCGAACGAAGGCTGCTATCAAATCCTCCCTCTTACCGTGGGTTGTCTAAATACACCCAGTTCCCTCAGCTTCTCCTCATTAATTATGTGCCCCAGGTCTCATTTTCATTGTGCTTCACTGGATTCTCTCCAATTTGTCTACATATCTTCTGTTCTCAAACTAGACACAATACTCCAAATATGGCTTTATGAGTACTGAATAGAGGGGATAATCTCTTTCCTCAATCTACTGGTAATGCTCCTATTAATGCAGTCCAATATGCCATTATCCTTCCTTGCACCAAGGGCACGCTGCTGACTCATATCCAGCTTCATGTCCATTGTAACTCTCAGGTTCTTTTCTGCAGAACTGCTGCCTAGCAAGTCAGTCCCCAATTTGTAGCAGTGCCTGTGATTCTTCCATGTAATCGATGTTGCCTTTGTTGAACCTCATAAGATTTCTTTTGGCCCAGTCTTCCAATTTGTCTAGGTTACTCTATATCCTATCCTTATCTCCCAACATAGCTACCACTCCCCCACCTTTGTTTCATCCATGAATTGCTGAGGGTGCAATCCTCTCCATCATCTAGATCATTAATGAAGATATTGAACAAACTGGCTCCAGGACAAACCCCTGGGGTGCTCTGCTTGACCTTATTTATAGTCAGCTTTCTATATAATATTGTGTTTCCAATGTGCTGTTGTTCAACATTTCTTATTAGCATTTCTTTCCTGCTTTGAAATAAGGTTCTTAAACTTGATATTTTTGACATGTGAAAGGACAAGAATAAGCCAAAGGTTGAGATTCATATGCATTCAGAAATAATCAAGACCCTAGACTGGTCCGAGTGTCAAATCCATTCCAAATCAGGCATGTTGAGTTTTCATAAGTCATTTCAGACTGGCAGCCACTGTTTTCTTTCCCTGTGCTAAGAAGCAGATTCTGCAAGCTGCTGTACACACAACCCGTCAACTCCTCTGAAGGGTCTTAACACACAATGCCAGGTGGAGTCAGTGGGAGTTGAGGATGCTCAAAAGCACTCTCAAGCTCCTAAGGGGCAGCAGTGTTAGTCTAGTAAAGCAAAAAAAGCAAGGAGTCTTATGGCACTTAATGACTAACAGATTTATTTATTGGATGAGCTTTCATCAGATGCTTTGAAGAGGGAGAACTTAAAGAATTGGATGAAAATAAATGCAGGGGAGCGTAAGACATGCGATCAGGTCATACTGCAACAGCAAATCAGAGCATTTGTAAGGATTCAAACTCTAGGAAACAGCACATATAGGGAGATTGAAGTCAAATTACCTGTTATAATGTAAAAAGAATCCATAGTCACGATTCTGCCCTGCTTTCACACAATTTAATTTGCATATTAGTTTGATTTCCACTGTTTCTCTTTGAAGTTTTGTAATAAAGTTCAGCAGCACCAAAGGAAGGATGTTTCTGAAATCAAGGTAGCTGCTTCATCTTCTTATGAATGTATCTGTCTTTGAAACACCAAAAATCCTTCCCTAGCTACTCCTACTCTGTTTTCCAGACTTCCTTTCAGATGGAGATGATGGTGAAAGATGTTTGGAATGACAGTCTCAAATTTTTACAGCTCATAGTAGTTTTTCTTGTGTTTCAAAGTTTTCCTGTTAATGCTGAAATTGTTAAGAATTCTCTATAGATGAACTGTACAGATAAGTGGGCATTCTTGAAGAATACTCTTAAAATTTCAGTCTTGTAGTACTTTGAAAAAGCTACAGATTGACAGTGAATCCTTAATTTAAGTCTAGAGTGTATGCTGTGGGGGCACAGCTGCTTCCACCTCCTTTTGTGAGGCCCATGCTGAGCTGCCTTTTACATTTCATTTTGAAATTCCTCACAGGGTTCTCTAGTCTTGATTAATTTAATTATTTGGTGATATCTGCAAATTTGATCACCTCATTGATAATTCTTTTTCTCTCCAGATCACTAATTAATATATTTACCAGCACTGGACCTAGGCTGGAGACTCAGGCAACCTTGGGCATCTTGAATATTGATATTTTTATTCCTTCTTTTTTTCCTGGCACTGAGTTAGTTTCTGATCCAGGATATTACTTTTCTTCTCACCAATTACTCTTAAGTATATGTCTTCCTGGCAGAGTTAGCTTGAGTTATTTCCACATGAAATGACTTTTCCTGAGTTATCCTAGCCAGAGTGAGTGTAGTCAGACTGCAGAACAACACTTAAGCAGCACGTGGTGTTTGGATTAGCACCATGGAATAGCTGTATCCCCAGGGCAAAACCAGCTTGAATATCAGCAGCACTCAGTTTTCAATCCACACCCAAAGGTCTAGTTAGCTTATGTTTTAAAACATCACCTAACTCACACTACAGATTTTTGAATGTGGATGGGAATAGGATAGGAACAAACCTCTAATTATATTTAAGACTAACACTGCAGTGAAGGCAAGCCATGAGATGCCTTACTGGTCTCTTGTGAGGACAACACCCCTTACAAGTACCCTTCCTACTCCCCCCTCCCCCCCACACACACTCTGACACACTCCATCTCCCTCAGATGGGTCTAAGTCCAGTATAGGACCATACCGCAAGAGTGGCTGAATATGGGTGTCCTGTGTGCACCAGCCTGTTCTGGTTTATAGAGCAGCCTGTGAGCATCTGTGATGAAGCCACCCTTATGACTGAAGAAAGAAAGTGCATAAAGAATAGCGAATATGGAAGACACCCAATGTGGTTTAGCAGAGAACTCTATGGTCAGATGAAACACAAAAGGGAAGCTTACAAGTAGTGGAAGCTTGGATGGATCACTAGGAAGGCATATAAAGATATTTCTTGGGCCTGCAAAGATATAATCAGAAAGGCCAAAGAGCAGTTTGAGTTGCTGCTAGCAAGGGACATTAAAGGTAACAGGAAAGAGTTCTACAAGTATGTCAGTAACAAGAAGAGGATCAGGGATGGTGTAGATCCCTTACTGAATGGGGCAGGCTGCTTAGGGCAGGGGTGTCACACTCATTCAATGTTGGGGGGGGCACATTGGAAGGCAGGATACCTGTTGTGGGCCATGTGGCCACACAGGTTCCCCAGCCCTTTCCCCTTCAATGTTCAGAGTGGATTGGCCTCCCCTTTCTTCTTCCCAACCCCACAGGCTCTGCAACACCTTCCTTTTCCCCTGCCCTGTGGACTCTCCTTCTCCACACTGACTCTGAGACCACCCCTTGCTCCCTCCCCCTTGTCTAGCTCTTCATGGCAAGCAAAAAAAATCACTCTTCGTCACAAGCAGCCAGGCTGGGCTTCTGCCTTTCCTCTTCCTGGCCCACTCATTGTCAGTCATTCAGAATGCTGGCCTTTGGTTGGCTCAGTCCCAGCTGGCCTTTGATTGACTTGTTCCCAAGTGGGCACCAGCTACTTTTTACTTTTTTATTTGTGATTTGTTCAATGTGCCATCAATCAAATTAGCATGCTCACTGACTGACAGTGAACAGTTAGGGTAGGGGGGCAGTGCGATGGCTTTCCAGAGCCAGCCTAGCCTGCTGTGACTGAGACGCTGGTTGGCACACCAGAGCTGACAGAGGATTGGCTTGAGTGCATCCTTTGTTCCTCTGTACTGTGACTCAGACCATGTGAGCGAATCAGTCAGAAACACGTCCTGCTGTGCCAGCAGCCTGTTGTTGGTGTTCGCTGCTACAGACAGCTTCCAGGCACAGTCCAGGCAGCCACTCCACAGGCTGGACCAGAGCCCTTGGTGCACCTGATCCGGCCCATGGGCCTTAAGTTTGACACCCCTGGCCTAGTGGCAGATGATGCAGAAAAGGCTGAAGTACTCAATGCTTTTTTTACCTCAGGCTTCACAGGAGGGTTAGCTCCCATGCTACTATACTGAGCAACACAGAATGGAGAAAAGGATAGTAGCCCTCGCTGATGGATGGTCAGGTTAGGGACTACGTAGAGAAGTTTGATGTGTACAAGTCTATGGGGGCACATGAACTGCATCTAAAAGTGCTCAGGGAGTTGGCTGATGTGCTTGCAGAGCCACTGGCCACTATCTTTGAAAACTCATGGTCAATGGGGGATCTCCCAGATGATTGGAAAAAGGCAAATATAGTACCTATCTTCAAGAAAAGGAAAAAGGAGGATCCGTGGAACTACAGACCAATCAATCACACCTCAGTCTTTGGAAAAATTATGGAGAAGATCCTCAAAGAATCCATTCTGAAACATTTGAAGGAAAACAGGGTGATCAGGAGCAGCGATTAAGGATTCACCAACAGCAAATCATGCCTGACCAACCTGATTGCCTTCCATGATGAGATGACTGTCTTTGTGGATGCAGGAATAGCTGTTGACATGATAAATCTTGACTTTAGCAACTCTGTTAATACAGTATTCCACTGCATTCTTGTCAGCAAGTTAAGGAAGTATGGGCTGGATCAATGGACCATAAGGTGGATAGAAAGCTTGCTAGATCGTCAGGCTCAGCAGGCAAGGATCAATGGCACAATGTTTAGCTGGCAACCAGTAACAAGTGGAGTGCCCTAAGGGTTGGTCCTGGGGCCCGTTTTGTTCAACATCTTTGTTAATGAGCTGGATGACGGGGTAGATTGCATGCTCAATTAGTTCTCAAATGACACTAAGCTGGAGGGAATGGTAGATATTCTGGAGGGCTGTGATGGTATTCAGGGAAACTGAGACAAATTGGAGCTTTGGGCCAAATGAAATCTCATGAGGTTCAACAAAGACAAGTGCAAAGTCCTGCACTTAGGACAGAAAAAGCCCATGTACTGCTACAGGTTGGGGACTGATGAGCTAAGTAGCAGATCTGTAGAAAAGAACCTGGGGATTCTGGTGGACAGGAAGCAGAATATGACTCAACAGACTCTTGTTGCCAAAAAGACCAATAGCATATTCGGCTGTGTTAGTAGCCGCATTGCCAGTAGATCGAGGGGTGTGATTATTCCCCTTTATTCGTCACTGGAGGCCATACCTGGAATATTGTGTCCAGTGTTAGGGTCCTCACTACAAAATAAGGTGTGGTCAAATTAGAAAGAGTCCAGTGGAGGACATTGAAAATGATTAGGGGGCTGGGGCACATGCCTTATGCGGAGAGACTGAAGGAACTAAGCTTATTAAGTCTGCAGAAGTGAAGACTGAGGGAGGATTTCATAGCAATCTTCAACTACTTGAAGGGGTGCTCCAAAGAGAAGGGAGCTTGGCTGTTCTCATTAGTAACAGATGACAGAACAAGGAGCAATGGTTTCAAGTTGCAGCTGGGGAAGTCTTGGTTGGATATTAGGAAAAACTTTCTCACTAGGATGGTGGTGAAGCATGGGAATGGGTTACCTAGGGAGGTGGTGGAATCTCTATCTTTGGAAAGTTTTAAGGCCTGGTTAGACAAAACCCTGGCTGAGATGATTTAGTGAGAATAGTCCTGCTTTTAGCAGAGAGTTGGACTATATGGCTTTATGAGGTCCCTTCCAGCCCTAATATAGGCTGCAATACAAAGGATTTTTGCAGTAGTGTGCCAAAAGTGTATTACAGGGCCACAGAGTTTACTCCTTTGGCCTCATTAATAGTGACCAAATCACACCAGAGCAGTAAAGCACGTCATCAGCCTTGATGGCCTGCAGGTCACAGCAGAATCCAGGGTCAAACTGGTAATCAAAGGATTATCTCCTTCCCTGAAAAGATCTTCTGCATTCAGAAAGACGTCTTAGGATATATGGATCTAATTTCCCTAGGGTAGAATATTTTTTCTTTTTTCATTTACAATAGAGGTAACAGTTTTTTTTAAACAAGTCACACACAATTTACCCCCTGAGGGAGAGGAGAGAAGAAAAGAATCAAACATGGCAGATGCTAGTCACATACTTTAGTACATTTGTGGTAGGTTCTCAGATATCACAGTGATGCGTACTTTATGTGAACATTAATAAAGTACAATGGATTCTGGACTAGTAATGTTATATGAATCATGTACTGATAAATCATTAGGGTGAAGATGTATCAGGTACTGACTTAAAGCCCTTGCTATGTGATGTTTATTTTACAAGAATTTCTACTCTTGGTCCATGATATTCTGGAGCCCATTTCCAAAACCATATTATTGGCAACCCCAGGTGGTTGTCTACAGGATTGTCTCTTTGCCCTGTCTGATAATTTAAAGATGAATGGGAAAGACTATATCTTAAATTTGGAAATCCTCCTTATCTGTGATGTGCTGCCAGTGCAACAAGTACAGAAACTGGAAGCTTTTCTTCGGAGGGTCTGGCTGAGGTGGAAACAGGTGGCTAAGGGAGAGAGAATAGGTGAAGTATGGTAAGGAGTGAGAAGGAATTTTGAGATAGAAAAAGGTTTCAAGGAAAAAGGAAAGGGATAAATGAGGAAGAATGTAGGGAAGAAGGAGCAAGGAAAAAAGTGAATGAGAAGCAAGAAAATGAGAGGAACATTTTAAAAAGCTGATAAGGGAATAAGTTGAAATGTAAAGCAACTATTGTGGCTTTTTAGTGGCTAACAGAATGTGCAGGTTCTAAACATATTGCTAAAAGAGAGAAAAATAATTGCTACCCTTTTATTTGTTAGAAGTTGGCAGACATTTCTGAGATTTCCTAATACAGCTGACATTTAAGTGGTTGACAGGTTTGGGTCCTGGTAAGACCGCATGCACTATTTGTCATTTTGCTGTTCACTGTTCTTTATTAGAATTACATCTGCCTCTTCATAACATGTTTTCTATTATTTGTTTGGTATGTTTGCTCATTGTAGAGTACTGTGTAGCTCTACTACTCTATTAAAAGAATAAAGCTGGACCCAAATCAAACTGGAAATCATATTAAGTTAAATAAAGGTTATCTAGAATGTGTCATTGTGTGGCCACCATCACACTGTAAAAGGTTGAAGCAGTATCTTCCAGCTAGTATTTGAGAGAATAAGAAGTGTTTTAAAATTCATGTGGACCTAATTACATCCAAATAATATATAGCTAGCAGATGTATTTCTGCTTTCTCATCTAGACTCAGAGCTAAAGAAATCAGCCAGTTGGGAAAAGTTACCTTTCTAGCTACCAGTAATTTTTTTTTTTTTTTAAATTGTAGCAAGAGCTCATTTATTAGGACGGTCTCAACTTTCTGAAAAAACAAAGGAATTGACAATATTGTCATCAGGCCATGCACAGGTCTTGATTCCAGTATAAACAATGTATTTTTCTAACTGTAGTACTACAAGTATAAAAAAGATACAAACATGATGACACCAACAGGCAGGTTTCTGGCCAGTTTCTTTGATCCAAAGTAAATTATTGGGTACAAAACAAGAGTGATTCAAACCACGTGGAATATTCTTCAGATATATGAGACATCATGGTGTAGTCTTCACAAACCTTTTTCAAGTTAACAGTTACCATCAAGTCTTTTCAAGTTAACAGTTTTCTTGGAAATTGTTTTGCTTCTAGTTTTAGTTCCTTGTAATTAGCAGGAAAAGATACACTATGTTAGCAGGTAGACAGCCCCAAAATTGTTGTTGTTAATCTTATATTTATGATACAGTAGACCTCGTCTCTGTATCTGAAGGCGGTAAACCACTATCATGCTTAATTGGTATATAAGGGGCTCTGTGGCCACACTGAACATCTGTAAAATGATTGCAGAGGGTGCAACACGAGAATATTAGGTTCAGTGCGTATTAGATTAGATGGTTGTGATCAGATTAAGGTATTTTACAATAGTTCCATTTCTCCCCAAAGCTTAGTTCTGTATTGTGTCTTTGGAATTAATTTCTGTGAACTATTTCACAAGACTTCTGTCTCCTCTGTCAAGTAATAATGAACACTTGGAAACCGACAGATAGCAGCCCAAGGATGTTGGCTAGAGGGAGTGGCAGTTGGACACTCCAGATTTCATTTTGTGTGCATGTGTGTGCACGCGTGTGCACACCACTCTTTTTCTTCACTATTGTTTTATATTTTTGGCTACTTGAATCAATAACATATAACACCCAAGTTTTCTTACACATTTGTAATGCCCAATAAGACTCAAAGATTTCCTAAACCAGATCACCTCTTTTCCCATTTGTAAAAGAAGCTAGAAAGAATAATTTGCCTTTCACACAGAATCTTTTAGACCAAGTCAAAGAATTTCTGTAATGTCTTCTTTGAGTGATTGCTCATGTCACTTCCACTTTAGGTGCGTGTGTGCTGTGTGCACACGCCTCCAGAAACTTTTCTTCTAGTGTTCCTGGGTCTGCTGTGGAGCCCCCTGGAGTTGTGCCACTGCTGCGCACTATATAAGGGGCTCCACTGACCCTACCCTCTCGGTTTCTTCTTTCCACCTGTAGCGGCTGGAACTCTCTTGCTTGGCAAGAGGTTTTTTCCCTGCTTCCACCTTACGATTAGTTTGAGCTAAAGTTGTTTGGTTTTTGTTTAGTTAGTTGTTAGTAACTGTATAGTTTGGCAGTCATCCCCTATCTGTGGGTGACTGGCCTGACCCCGCACCATGGGATGCCGGGCTTCAAACTGTGCAGAGCCTTCAAAAAGCCAATGCCCCTGGATGACCCGCATGCATCCTGCCTTAAGTGCCTAGGAGAAACCCATCTCCAGAAGCATTGTAAGATTTGTAGGAGCTTCTGTCCCCAAAAGCAGAAAGAGTGCAGCCAAAGACTCAAAGTTTACGTGATGGAGGAAGCCCTCCACCCACCGGCACTGGAAACTGTGGTACTTCATTCGTGTACAGCGCTCCATCCTCTTTGAAGGGACACCCCAAAGACTCCTCAAAAGAGCCTCGGCACCATCAGTCACTGACACAGAAGTCAATCCTCAACAGCCATCTGTGGCACTTCTCCCACTCTCCAGTGCCACAGAAAAAGAAGAGGTCAGAAAAGAGGCAACGAAGCACCCAGAGAAGTTGGAAGGGACAGGACCCATGCCAGGCCACCCGGGTCTAGGCACAGGTGATGCGGCGCAAGTGGCTCCAGCTCCACGTAGGTGTGAGTCAAGGCCGGCATAGCAGGTGTCCTCCTCTAGGGAGATACTAGAGAAGGATCTACATCTACTCTCTATTCCTGAAACATTCGAGGTGGTGAGAGAGTTTATTGAAGAGACTGCCCCTCCAAGCCACTCAGATAGGGAATGAGGGCATATGGCACCAACTAAACCCCAATAAGGTCTATGGGCAAACCAGCAATGTCCAGACCTAAGTCCTCATGGCACCAGCACGTGGCACTGCTCAAGGACCCAGTTCACCCTATGTCTCCTGTATATATGGTAGTGCAGGTCAAGATTCCCAAGGCACCACCCTCTGGCACCTCCAGGCACCGCGCCCCTGTGGTCGCCAAGGAGCAGCCACTCTCCCTCCTCTTCATCAGAGGCATAATTGGTAGGTTCCAGAAGGAACAGACATCAGTCCCATTTGAAACCCAGGGAACTGGCACCCGCGACCCATTGGCAGTAGCAGTCACAGGGAGCTCCTCAATGAATCTTCTGGATGCTGTAGGGCTTCTACCAGTTGCAGGGGCCCGATTCAAGCCTCTCCTTCTCCTAAGCCTCAGACTCACCTGTTGTACTCAGCAAGCACTCGTCAGGAAGCATAGGATGTTTCCAACCTGGACTCCATCTCAGGAGGCTTTCATGATCATGGCACTGTGAGTGGTGCAGCAGCACCACACAACTCTGCTGCTGCTGAGGATCCCAGGTCACCAGGTCTGCTCAGGGTTTCTTCTTCCTCATCGCCAGATGAGGCAGTTGCAGGCTTAGCCCCAGCAGCAGTCCCTGTTAATTCAAAAGCACACCAGGAACTCCTGTGTAGGGTGGCCAGAAACATGGGTCTGCAGGCAGAGGAGGTGGTCCAGGATGCGGGCACAGTGGTGGACATTCTGATCCCAGAAGGCCCTGCACAGTTCACCTTACGCCTTATTAAGACAATCAGCAACAAGACTAAGGTGCTATAGAAGACCCCAGCCTCAATCCTGCCCATAGCCAAGAGGTCGGAGAGGAAGTACTGTCTCTCCTCTAAAGGATTTGAACACTTTTACACCCACCCCGCCCGAAGTTCCTTGGTCATGGCAGCAGCAAATGAAAAGGAGAGGCAAGGCCACTGGGATCTGACTCCAAAGTCCACGGAGTTTAAGCATATGGACCTCTGCAGGAGAAAGTTTATGCTATTGGAAAGCTGAAGCTCAGGATCATGAACCAGCAAGTGATCCTGAGTAGATATGCTTTTAACTCTTGGGCAGTCCTGGACGACTTCCAAGACAAACTAGGCCAGGAGTCTAAATCTGAGCTCTTGGGGATGATCAGGGAGGGCAAAGTAGTGTTGAGGGCCCTCCTTCGGACAGGGTGGATGTGGCAGCCTGCACCATGTCCTCTGCAGTGGTTATGAGATGCTCCTCACTTCGAGGCTTCCCCAAGAGGTCCAGATCACTATTCAAGACCTGCTTTTTAAAGTCCCGAACCTCTTCTCATTTCAAAGGGTATGTCTACATGGTAACTGTTATTTCGAAATAACTCATCTCAAAATAACTCATTTCGAAATAAAATCCTTATTTCGAAATAAGTTTATTTGAAATAACAGGTTCTTAATTCGAATTAAGGGAAGCCCTTCAAATCGAAATAGCATGCCCTGTGTGTGGACATGCTAGTTCGATTTTAGGAGAGGAGCAGCATGGGAGGTGTGGCAACATGGCCAGCTCATTGGTGGCCATGTTGCCAGCCAGGTTGCCAGCCAATCACCTAAAAGCACGAACTGGCCACCCCTCCCTGTCCATTGCGACTCCTAAGAGGTTGCAAGAGAGATGGCTAGGGATGCTCCCCAGCTCCGATACCATCCTCGAGTACTTGGTTGATGCACTGCTAGCCTGCAGGGTGCTGCCCTGCTGTGGGACACACTTTCCATGAGCCCGATGATCCCGGAGCTGTGCCCCAGACCATCGTCTCTGCGGCCCTCACAGCACCGATAGCTCCCTGTCCCCTTCTCTGCCATAGCCCATCTGGGCACTGGGCACCAGCACAGACTGGTGGGAGTGGGTTCTCCAGCAAACCTGGAGCAACAAGTGCTAGAGAAGGAACCTCTAGGCTAGCAGGGAGACCTTCATTCATCGCCAAACTCACCCCAGTCCTCCACCAAAGGGACACGGTGGTGAGGGCAGGCATCCCTGTGAACAAGAGCGTGGCCATCACTCTCTGGAAAATGGCCATTCCCGAGTCCCACAGGTCCGTTGCCCATGTCTTCAGCCTTGGGACGTCCACTGTCGGGGAAGTGCCGCTGCAGGTCGCCCATGCCATCAGCATGGTCCTGCTGCCATGCCTCGTCACCCTGGCAGTGCTGCAGGACATCATCGCCAGTCTTGCTGCCCTGGGCTTTCCAAAATGTGGGGGGATACTCAATGGAACCCACATTGCCATGCGAATCCCACCACACCACCTGCTCCTCCATTCTGCCCCAGCCAGCCCCCACCCAACCCACCTATACCCTGACCCCAACCCAATAAAACACACAACAAACTGTGAATCTGTGTGAACTGTTTTTATTTAAACAAACAATGGGGTATGGGAAGGCAGAACTGGGGAGACAGGCAGGGTCGAGTGGGGGCACAACTGGGGGCACAGGCATGTGGGGTGGAGGCACAGAACTGGGTCAGGGCATGTGGGGGGGCACTGAACTGGGACAGGAAATGTGGGGTGTGGGTTTGGGGACAACTGGGGGGCATTTTAGGAGGGAGGCACCCCTGGGGCATGGCCTGCAGCCCCACAGTCTTCGCCAAGGCCACACCCAGTCCAGGGGTGCCGGCGGAGAGGGGCAGCTGGGTCCCTGGGCACAGCAGGGGCAGTGCCAGGCTTGGGGGCAAGGTGCGATCCTATGCGCTGGACTTCAGGGTGGATGTTCTCTAGCGCCATCGCCTGGTGATCAAGTGCCACTGCCTGGCACTCCAGGGCCACCAAGACGCAGTCATAGGTGTCGTGGCAGACTGGAGCTGCCGGACAGTGGCATCCTGGCACTTGGCCTGCTCCAGACACCATGCCCGGGTCACCTCCATTGCCTGATAGCCAAGCTCGAGTGTGGCTGCCAGGATGTCATCGCGCGTGGGGCGGGCTCTCCTCCTCCGCCTGGTGGCTAGTGGCGGGCTCCCAGGAGAAGGCCAGCGGGTGGGCGGATGAGCTGCAGGGACAAAAAGGAGAACAGTTAGATGTCAGCCTACTAGCCTTGGTGTGTGCAGCCTGTGAGCTGCGAACACCCCTGTCCTTACAGCTAGCAGGATTCCAAGGCTGTGTAGGCTCTGTATGCTGTAATCAGGGGGCAAGGGGCTTTGTGGCCTATGGTATATAGTGAGCTGTTCTCAGCAGCATGTGGCCCAGGAAGTCTCCTGAGCCATGTGACATCTGTGCTGGCTGAAGGCTCTCTGCCCTGCATGCTGCCAAGTCTGCCTATTGCCACCCCTGTATTGAGGGGCCCCCTCCTGCTTGGGCATGGGACCCTGTCTCCACATACCTACTTGAGGCATGTCTGCACAGAAGAGCCTGTGCCCCTCCCCGGGCTTGAGCCCCTCCGTCCCAGGGCCGTACCCCCCTCAGGACCCATGCCCTGCACTCCTGGGCCTCCCTGCCTTGTGGCGGGGGGGAGGCTCACCAACTGGGACACCTGATGTCCAGGGCAATGTCCTGTCTGAGGTGGCTGCCTCCTGGTCCCCTAGGTGCTCCTCAGGGCTGCTGGTCTGGGGCTCCCCTTTGGGGATCAGCTCCAGGCTTGTGGGTGGCGCTGTGCTTGGGCAGCTGCTTTCACCCACATCCAAGGGCTCTTCTGGTTCTGAAGGGGGCCCCTCCAGCTCCATGGTGCTACTGTGCGCCTTCGCTGAGTCCCTCAAGTGCCCATGGTGTGGTGGGCCACCGGGCTCCTGGCTGAAGAACCGGTCCAGCTCATTGAAAAAGGGGCAGCTGCTGGCAGCTCTGCCCCATGGAGCTGCCTGGCGTCCCGTGCCCGGGCATACTCCTGCCGGAGCCTCTTCATCATGAGCACACCTGCTCCGTGGTGTGCTCGAAGCCCTCTTCTGCCAGCGCCTGGGCAATGTCAGAGTAGATGTCGATGTTTCTGTGGCTGGCCCTGAAGTGCTGCAGGATGTTGTCTGTCACCCACATCCGCAGGAAGTCAAGGGTCTCCGCCTGGGACCAGACAGATCCCCTATGACCGAACCGCTCGTGCCTTGGCCATGACCCTGCTAGGCAGCCTGGCAGCATGAGGCATGAGCCTAAAGGGCACTTCCTGGCCCAGGGTACCCTGGAAGGAAGAAGATCACCTTAAGCTGCTTTCAAAATAGCATTGTTTCAAAACAATGGATTTTTCTGGACCCTTTGTTTCGAAACAGCCGTTTGGATCCGTTGTTACAAAACAGCCATTTTGAAACAACGTGTCCAAATGCTGTTGTTTTGAAGCAGCCATTTCGAAACAAGGGCTATTTCGATAGCAGATGAGGTTTACTGCTTTTGAAATAACAGTCATTATTTCAAAATGACGGAATCCCATCGTTTCAAAATAACGAAACATCATGTGGACATGGCAACTTTGCTTTCAAAACAACAGCTGTTGTTTAGAAAGAAAAATGTCGTATGGACACAGCCACACAGACCCCAAACTGTGGAGCCTAAAGGACTCAAAGGCAATCCTAAAATCTCTGGGGTTGAACACCCCAGCTCCTCAGTGTAAACATTTTAAGCCCCAGCCTCGTCAGAGGTCCTACCATAGGAAGCAGGACTACAGCTGCAGAAGAGGTCAGAGGGGCAGACGGAACAACCATTCCTCAGGGCAAGATCAAGATCGCTCCCACCAGTCTACACCGCAAAAGAAATTTTGAGGCTGTGCCCAAGGACAGTGTACCAACCTATTCCCCGGATCCCAGCCATCTCTATTTTTACAACCAGTTTTCTTGTTTTTATCAGGCATGGACCCTAATTACCTCAGATCAGTGGGTCCTCCAAATAGTGAAGTGAGACTATACCCTCCAGCTTTGTTCCACCCCTTCTTTCCACTCTCCTGGACCCCTCTCAGAGAAGCATTTGAGACAGGAGGAAGGAAGCAAAATGTAGACCCTGGACTTCAGAAAAGCAGATTTTGGCTCCCTCAGGGAACTGATGGGCAAGATTCCTTGGGGGGTTGATCTGAAAGGGAAAGGCATCCAAGAGAGCTAGCTGTATTTTTTAAAAAAAACCTGCTAAGGGCACAGGGAAATACCATTCTGGTGAGCAGGAAGAACAGCAAATGTGGAAGGTTCCCAGAGTGGCTTAACAGAGAACTCTGCACTCAGCTGAAGGAAGCTTACAGGAAGTAGAAGCTTGGACAGATGACTAAGGAGGCATATAGAGATATTGCTCTGGACTGCAGGGATAAAATCAGGAAGGCCAAAGGACAATTGGAGTTGCGGCTAGCAAAGGACGTGAAGGATAACAGGAAGCGGATCTACAAGTATGTCAATAACAAGAAGCGGATCAGGGATGGCATAGGTCCCTTACTGAATGGGGCAGGTATCCTCATGATGGATACCTAAAAGCTGAAGTGCTCAATGTTTTTTTTTACTTCAGTTTTCACAGGCAGAGCCAGCTCCCTGCCCACTACACTGGGTATGGCAGACTGGAGAGAAGAAAAGAGGCCCTTGGTGATGGAAGGTCAAGTTAGGGACTAGTTGAAGCTGGATGTGCACAAGCCTATGGAGCCGGACAAACTACATCTGAGGCTGCTGAGGGAGTTGGCCGATGAGATAGCAGTACCGCTGGCCATTATATTTGAAAACTCATGGCAAATGGGGGAGGTGCCATAGGACTGGAAAAAAGCAAATATAGTGCCTATCTTCAAGAAAGGAAAAAAGGAGGATCCAGGGAATTACAGAGCTGTCAGCCTCACCTCAATCCCTGGAAAAATCAGGGAGCAGGATCTCAGTGAATCCATCCTGAAACACTTGGAGGAAAATAGAGTGACTAGGAACAGTCAGCATGGCTTCATCAAGGATAAATCGTCCCTGACCAACCTCATCACCTTCTATGATGAGATGACTGGATTTGTGGATGTGGGAAGAGCCATTGATGTGATATACCTCGACTTTAGCAAGGCTTTTGATATGGTTTCCCACAGCATTCTCATTGGCAAATTAAGGAAGTATGGGTTAGATGTGTGGACTGTAAGGTGGATAGAAAACTGGCTAGATCAATGGTTTCAGCGTATAGGAATCAATGGCTCCATGTCAAGTTGGCAACCAATAATGAGTTGTGTGCCCCAGGGGTCGGTCCTGACGCCAGTTCTATTCAACATTTTCATTAATGATCTGGATGTTGGGATAGATTGCACACTTAGTAAGTTTGCGGATGACACCAAGCTGGGGGGAACGGTAGACACGCTGGAGGGCAGGGACAGGATTCAGGGAGACCTAGACAAATTGGAGCAGTGGGCCAATAGAAATCTCATGAGGTTCAACAAGGAGAAGTGCAAAGTCCTGCACTTGGGACGGAAAAACCCCATGCACTGCTACAGGCTGGGGAGCAATCAGCTAAGTAGCAGCATTGTAGAAAAGGACCTGGGGTTTATGGTGGATGGGAAGCTGAATATGAGTTAGCAGTGTGCTCTTGCTGCCAAAAAGGCCAATGGCATACTGGGCTGCATCAGAAGAAGTGTTGCCAGTAGATCGAGGGATGTGATCATTCCCCTCTATTCGGCACTGGTGAGACCACATCTGGAATACTGTGTCCAGTTTTGGGCTCCCCACTACAAAAAGGATGTGGACAAATTAGAAAGAGTCCAGCAGATGTCAACAAAAATGATCAAGGGGCTGGAGCGAAAGACCTATGAAGAAAGACTGAAGGAACTAGGCTTATTTAGTCTCCAGAAGAGAAGACTGAGGGGGGATTTGATAGCAACCTTCAACTACTTGAAGGAATGCTCCAAGGAGGACAGAGCTCGGCTGTTCTCAGTAGTAACAGAGGACAGAACAAGGAGCAATGGTTTCAAGTTGTAGCTGGGGAAGTTGAGGCTGTATATTAGGAAAACCTTTCTTATTAGGCGAGTGCTGAAGCATTGAAATGGGCTACCTAGTGTTGAGAGAAAAGCTCGTTCTCTGCTTTGGTCAATGAAGGAACCGGAGAACAGGACGAAGAATCACAAGTTTATTGACACTCAGAGCTACTGAGTGCGGCCAGCCCCGAAGGACCGGTGCTAAAAGGGTTTTATACCCAAGTACGACAACTTAATTCAAGGAAATCTAAAAATGGTTAATATATTCAAGGTAAACAAGATTAATACATTTATTAGTACCATATAGGGATAGTTTTCATACATATTCATATAAGATAGGAGAATCAGTAAAGAAGGTCGGGCTGGCTCCTCAGAGCCTGGGAATGTAATAAACAGGAGAAATTGTTGATTAATAGGCGACCTCGAGACTGGTGCAGTTTCCCTAATCATCTGCTTATAGACTGTTCAAGGATGAGAGAGGCTCTATACTTTTGTTAGTCAGCCTAGAGGTTAAAATAATATTAAGGGAACAGTGCTAAAATGGAGTCACTTATGCTCACAAGTTTGTGGTCTTATACAAATCTCATAACACTAGGGAGGTGATGTAATCTCCATCTTTGGAGATGTTTAAGGCCCGACTGGACAAAACCCTGGCTGGGATAATTTAGTGGGAGTGGTCCTGCTTTTTTAGCAGGGGGTTGGACTAGACGACCTCATGGGATCCCTTGCAACCCTATGATTCTGTGATTCTCTCTGCTGGAAGTGGGAGCAGTGGAAGAGGTCCCAGAGCAGTGGAGGGGCAAGGGTTTCTATTCTCAATATTTCCTCATCACAAAGGCAAAGGGAAGGTTTCATCCCATCCTAGACCTGAGAAGGCTAAACAGGTTCCTAAAAAAGTCAAAGTTCCGGATTGTCTCCCTTTCCACCATCATTCCCTCCATGGATCCAGGAGATTGGTATGCTGTCTGTAGAAGAATTCTCAGTAAGTGGGGGCCACAAACTTAGTGAGGAGTGGAGCTTTATTCTACACAGCTGTGGACCCCAAGGGCGAGTACCCATGAGCCCTGAGAATAGTGTATATTATTCTTATATAGTGACATATTACAAAGCATAATCTATTCCTGTATAGCCAATTAAGTTCTGGGTCCATCCTTTTGGCACCAAAATTCCCCCAATTAAAACCCCTTCTTTTGACCCGCCTTATCCCCACATAACCTCCAATCATAAATCATCTGCACTACAGATCTCTGGCCTCGTCGTTGAGCTGGCCCAAATGGGTTTTCTTTTATCTGGGTAGACTGACTTTTGGAATTCTGCAGGCAAATCCAAACACCTTCTCTGTGTCCAAATTTCGGTACACAGCTTGTCCTTGAAGCACAGATACAGACACAATGAAGCTCTTTACAGTGTACCTCATCAGTTAGTTGCTTACACTGGCCCTCTTCCAGGCATGCTAGCAAAACTTCAGCTTCTCCCCCCCACCCCTTCCAGGCCTACTAAGCTATCTGTGTCTCAGTGCTGCTAGGCTTCAGCACACTGTTAGGCCTCAGCCACGGGATTCCTCCACATGCCCTCCATATGAAGGTCGTGTATTTTCACATATCTATCACCTCCCACCACAGAAGGTTCCTGAGATTCATGGTGGGCAATGCATATTACCAGTTCACAGTCCTCCCCTTCAGCTTCTCAGGAGCCCCAAGGGTGTTCACCAAGTGCCTAGTGGTGGTGGCAGCCTTCCTGAGGCACAGGGGCATTCAAGTGTATCGTTATCTCAATGACTGGCTGGTCAAAGCCAGGAGCAATTGCTAGGTAGGGGAACACATCAAGTTCATGCGAGACACCTTCGACAATCTAGGCCTGGTGATGAACATTCAGAAATCCACCCTGATTCCCACTCAGAGAATACAGTTTATAGTGGCAGTCCTGGAATCAGTACAAGCCAGACCCTTCCTCCCTCTGTCCGGGTTTGAAGCAATAGCAGATATTCTAAAGAGCTTAGAGAAGCACCCAATGTGCTCAGTTGGGGGGGGGGGGGGTATTGAGCCTCCTGGGACATTTCGCTGCCAGTTCAAGTGTCATCCAACATGCAAGGTTAAGACTGTGCCCTCTTCAGGCATGACTGATGTTGGTCTACCACCCAAACAGAGACAGTATGGACAAGACAATGGTTGTCCCTGAGGGAATTCTAAGAGCCCTTCATTGCTGTAGAAATCCAGGCTGGGCTCAAGCAGAAGTCAGATTCCATCCCCCTCAGCCCTCGGTTACCCTTACCATGGATGCTTTGGACCACAGTTGGGGAGCCCACTTGGGGTGCTTGAGGACACAAGACCTCTGGAACCAAGCAGACCTCTGATCCCATATCAACATCAGGGAGCTTTGAGTGGTATCCCTTGCATGCCAGACCTTTCACAGCCATCTGTTGGGCAGGGTGGTATCAGTTCACGTGGGCAACACAGCAGCAATGTTTAATATAAACAAATAGGGTGGTGCTCACTCCTCTCACCTGTGCAAGGAAGCTCTAGGACTTCTACATCGTGAATGTAATCCATCCAATAGCTTCCTAAGTTCCAGGTCAACAGAACAACTAGGTGAATACCCTCAGCAGGTCTTTCTTGACACATGAATGGTCAATCAGAGTGGACATTCTATACTCCATTTTCCTGCGGTGGGGATTTTCCTGGATGGACCTGTTTGCATTGGAGTGGAACAAGTAGTATGAAGAGTTTTGCTCATTCCAGGGCAGGAGTCTGGGGTCATTAGCCAATGATATCCTGAGCCCGTGGATAGGTTGCCTGCTCTATATATTTCCACTACTTATTCACAGGGTGGTAACAAAGATCAAATGGGACAGGGCCACATTGATCCTGATAGCCCCTACTTGGCCCAGGCAGCACTGGTTCACAATTCTAATCCACCTGTCAGTAGACAGACTGATAACCCTACCATGTGTATGGGACCTGATTACTCAGGACAATGGCACACTAAGCCATACTGACCTCAGGAAGCTGCAACTCACAGCCTGGAACATCCATGGTTGAGCACCTCAGAATTTCAGTGTCACAGGAGGTCAGGGATATACTACGTAACAGCAGAAAGCCTTTGACCAGGATTAATTATCAGCTCAAGTGGCACCGTTTCTCCTTCTGGATGGAAACCAAGGGCACCCTGCCCTCTCGGGCACCAGTCCCAGTGATGCTGGACTTCCTCCTTGATCTTAAACACCAGGGTTTGGCCAGCTCATCAGTGAAGGTCCACCTCTTGGCCTTCCACTCAGGAGAGGGGCGCAAGTCCCTCTTCTCGGCTCCTTTGGTAAAGAGGTATCTGAAGGGGCTGAACAGGGTATTCTCACCTTCCCGCCATCCAGTATCATGATGGGACCTTAACCTTGTCCTTTCAAGAATTATGGGTCTACCATTTGAGCCAATGGCATCATGCTGTCTACTTTACCTATCCTGGAAAGTAGCCTTTCTGACAGCAATTACTTCAGCCAGGAGGGTCTTGGAGCTCTGAGCGCTAACAGGAGAACCACTCTACATGGCCTTTTTCAAAGACAAGGTTCGCCTCCACCCTCATATGGCATTCCTCCATAAAGAAGCATCCAGCTTTCATGTAAAACAGGATATCTGCCTGCCAGTCTTCTATCCAAAGCCACACACCACAGACCAGGAGCATAGACTGCATTCTCTGGACATTTGTTAGGCCATATCCTTTTATATTGAAAGAACAAAGACTTCAGGAAATCTCCTCAGCTCTTTGTAGCAATAGCGGACAGATCTAAGGACCACCCGGTCTCTTTCTAGGGTATTGTCTGTGTCAATAAGACTGTATCAAGGAATGCTATAAACTTTCAGGGGGTACTAGCCCCTAGAATCACAGCACACTCAATGTGAGCCCAGGCATCTTCAGCAGCATTTTTGGCATTCATACCTATCCAGGACATTTGCAAAGGAGAAAACTGGTCATCCACACACACCTTCACATCACACTAGTCCATGGTAGGGTAATCTAGAGGTGATGCTGACTTTGATAGAGAAGTCCTCAATACCACAAATCGATGAAGTCCAACCTCTAACCTTCAGGTAGGGCTAAGGGAGTCACCTAAAGTGGAACTAACATGAGCAATCTCTCTAAGAAGAAGAAGAAACAGTTTCTTACCTATAAGTGGTGTTCTTCGAGATGCGTTTCTCATGTCCATTCTGCACCCGCTCTCCTTCCCCTGTGTTAGACATACAGCAAGAAGGAACTAAGAGGGTAGGGTCAGCAGAGCCCCTTATATAGCACACAGCAGTGGTGTGACTCCAGAGGGCTCCACAGCTGACCCAGGGAAACTAGGGGAAAAGTTTCCGGGGCAAGGTCATGCGGCACGCACACACCGAAAGCAGAATGCACGTAAGCAACACATCTCGAAGAACACCACTTACACGTAAGAAGCCATTTCTTATTTATCCAGTCAACAATTAATATACTCATTTTGTCACCTGATGCTAATGTTCCCTTTAAGTTTCTCTAAACAAGGGGTGGGCAAATTTTTTGGCCTAAGGGACATATCTGCCCATAGAAATTGTATGGCAGACGATACAGAGGGGTGCTGTAGTTTGCCCATCCATGTTCTAAACCAGTTTGGTGAAAACTGAAAAAAAGCATTTATATATTATTTCAATATTTAAGTATAATTGTTTCTGCTACATTCACACCTTTGTTGGAATTCACTTGCTGTAAATCTTTGTAAAGTTTTGTTCTGCAATTTCTCACAAAGGAAATGTTAAGCTAATGTTAGAATATTTAAATATTCTAAATATTTAAATAATTTAAAATAAGTCTGATTTCTGCTTACTTGGTGTAGGGAGGCAGGTGTGACTAAGTGCTAGAATCTTGGCTTCAATTCTGCACTTACTTAAGTCAGCTGAAGCTTTGTCAAAAGCTTCAAGGAAAGCAGCAGCCATCCTTAAGATAAATTGATAAACAAAATATTTTAAAGTTAAAATCTTTGTATTGCTTTATTACCTTCTAGCTGTCAATAACGTGTTCTAATCCTACCCTTCATTAAAATGTCTCACTTTATAATTTGCCACTCTTTTTCTCTCTTCATACATTAAGTATAGAACTGGACCAACACTGCATTAGAGTCCTTTTGTTTGTCCTTTAGAGAAAGTATTTAGTCCGACTCTGCAATTCTATGTGTGCAAGCGTATTCTTAGTTTTGCAGAGGCCCCACTGACATCAGTAGCTCTCCAAAGTCAATAGTTCTCACAGACATCTTCCAGAATCACTCAGCACTTTAGTATTTTGTCCATCACCATTATGTACCACATCCAATGGGCCTACTGAGCCTCTGAAGACTGAGAGACACTTTCCCATAGCTGCTATTGTAACCTTCCAGGGTGGGCTAGAATTCATTCAATAGCCCCTCTCCAATGCCTAACAGAGGTAAACCCCTGCAGAAAGCAGGTGGAGAGCCAGGCTCCAGTCTATACAGGACTCACAGCGAAGACTGCTCAGAGTTCCCATTCCACATTAAACTACCACTCAGAATAAACATAACAATGAACTTTATTAACTAACTTAACAAATCTTATCCTAAGGAACCAAAATAAATTTAAACAAAACAAGAAGAAGAAAAGTTCAGGCAGAGTCACCCTTATCTCAGTTACAGTCTGTAAGTCCTTAAGGCTTGAATGCAAAACAGAAGCAGCAATCCTCATCCTATCTGGCTGCAGGAATCTTCAGCTGGAATCCACGCAGTCCTTTCTTCCTCCTTTGCAACCAGCACCATGCAGTCTGTTTCTGGTTACCCAGCTCTCAGTCCCACAAGAGACGACTCCTCTGCAAAACAGTCCAAAGCAGGGAGAAAACATCCTGCAGTCTGCTCCTGCCTCAGCACCTCTCTCTCAATCACTGAGCATAAGGACTCTGCCGCTCTCTCTGGTTGCTCCTCTCCAGGCTGCTGCTTTCAGGCTTCTCTGAGGCATCTTATTCCAGCACAACAACAAAACTTGTGGAACATGCTTAATATGCTACCACACCCTATTACCAGAAAGTTCTTGTTTCTGGGCTGCTAAATCAGCCCAGCAACATAACACAGCCGGAAGGAATCCCTAAAAGAGATTGCTTGTTCTTAGGCATATGGGTTACACTACATACCATGTTTCCCCGATGATAATACTTGGTACATAAGCTTTTAAATCTTCCTTTAACCTAACAGTATGACAAAGATTTTTTTTTCTGTTTGGAAGCTCAACATCCTGTTTTTTTCCATTTCAATAAAACTTGGAATAACAATATTAAATGTTCTTTTAATACTTAAGACCTGAGGCCCTCAGTGAGGAAAGCCCTTGACATCTCATTTACTTCTCTGCTTCCCTAAATGGGGTGCTTTCCTTAATCAAGGTTGAAAGGGTGCCATGGTTATGTAGTTAAACTTTCCCTTCATATTGGCAAGTGAAGAAGTAGGACCAAAATGATTTCATATGCCATATCCCAAAGCAGTAAAAGTTTAAACATTATCATCTTAACTTCTGTATTTCTGTGAGTAGATTTTTCACTTACTGCTCAGACAATTTAGTGCTTCAAAAGAAATGATTTTAAAAAGTAATTACTCTTTGAGTTAATTTGCTGTATTTGTTTAATATGTAAATCAGATTACTGCATATTGCTTTATAGAAACTCCAGATCAAAAAGATGGTTTAAATTAGAACTAACCTCCTCTCTTTTTTCCATAAATTACCAGTTACCTAAAAATATCTAAGTTTCTTTTCTAATGCTAATATTGTGCCAAGAAATATTTTTATACTAGACTTAATATATTGTTGTTTCGTCATCATAGTAGTTACATAGCACCATTTACAGTGTTGGCATAATTTACAGTTATTCTGGAATATTTAATAAGAAATATACCTGTTTTAAGAAGATTAAAGGCCATTGCAAAGCCCTCACATCATAGTTAGACTGATGATTTTAAGAAATTCCTTCAATAATATATATTTCAATTAATTTTCATAGATGGCTATAAGGTTTTTTTTATTCTAACTGTATCTTTTATCCAATTTTAGAAAAAGAATGAGGTTAGGCTATATTTAATAGAAGTACAATGGACAATTATACATTCAGTCACATGACTGCACCATTTGAATTTGAAAAGTATTGAAATTTTTAAAAATATTTTCCTTCCTGATGTTCAAATTAACAGATTTGTACTTACTGCACTTTTAAAATATAAATAGAATGATTGACAGGACAAAATAGCATCATAAATTATTATTAATATAGAGTGACTAAAAAAACTTTGAGTAGGGGCTGCACTAGATGACCTTTTTTTGGTCCCTTCCAAACCTAATCTTGTATGGCTGTATGGCTGTTTGAGGTCATACAGGTTATGTGACATAGCAGGGTTACATTGTTTTTATAAATATCCTATTGATATTATTTCTCTCATCATTCAATTTCTCCCATCATTCCTAAAATCATTCAAATGCTAATGTAGGAAGAGAATCTCTTTTCTCAATTCTTTACTTTGGCAAACCACACTTCTATAGACAGTATTTGAAACCACAGTGAGAAAACACAAGTGCTGGCTGCTGTTTCTAAACACTTTCGTAGCTTTTTTTACAGTAATCAGATCAGGACATTTTTTCTAATGACACATATCATGGAACTGAAAATGTGAATGCAGACCAGGGAGGCATTGTGTCACCACCTGCTTGCAACCTAGGGTGCCTTAACATGTTCTGTTACAGTTGACTCCATCATGGGATGCTCATGATCAGGAGCTGTGCACACTGGTTACACTTGAGTTTCTGTGCGTTATGCAGCTGTTCATCAGCTGTGCACCAGCTGCCTGTTTACAGTCCCTTTTAGCTTCCATCAGCCATGGTTACAATCAGCAAGGGTCCCCAACACAGGTCCAGTTGTGAATTTCCACAAAACCATGTGCCCTGAAGTGTCCAGCCCTCAGCTGGACAGGTCAGGAAAATAGTGTTAATTTGGTCCTTTACTCAGACAAAAGCCCAATATATCTTATTAACTTAACTCAGGCAACTATAACCTTCACTGCAAACACAGCAGGGAGATGGTTTATTGTAAAAATAAAATTTCTTAACATGGGGCCATAGGTTAAATTGTGCTAAATAAACAAAATAAAAGTAGAGCTGGTAACAAGCAAATTAAAGTGAAAATACATTTAAAAGTCTGAAGCTTAACCTAGCATTGTACAGGCTTTATTCAGGATGATTTCTCTCACTAATTTTCTTTTTTCTCAGCCATAGCTGAGTATTTGTATCAGGACTTTCCACAGAAGCACAAGCGTCTGGTTTTCCTTCCTTTCTTGGATGAAAGATCATTGCCTAAGCAGTTTTTTCCCTATATGAAGTTCCCAGAGACTTCAACGTCCCATCCCTTCTTTGGATGAAGGACCCATCTTTCTCAGCTTGAAAGAGCTTTGTTCTGTCTTGCCATTGGTGCTGAACATGGCTTCTACCTTTGTTTCTATCATCCAGAGATTAATGACCTTGCTTGAACAGGTAGATGACCTAATGCTGTTCTTCCCTTCCTCTGGAGTTCCCACCCCCTACTAATTTCTATGTAAATGGGACTTCTATTACTTTTGGTCACATCTTGCTTAATTTACATAGTAGACAGGTAGCTAACTGCCTTCTTTCCCATCTGGGAAGGAACCTGTTTCTCACTGTTTGACCGCAGACTTCAGAGCTAATCTTTTTTTCCCCATATAGTGTTAATAAATACATTTCACAATGATATTAATCACCAGTGCATCAAAGGCTTTCAGAAAAGACTCACCCTGTACATTTTGATAATACAGTGTGTTAATTCAATTCCATATCACCAAAGCTTCACTGTCAATGTCTTTATAGACCAACAAACCACTGAAATGGATTTTTCTAATGGTTACCTCTCAAAGTAAACTTTATTCAACCTGTGAGGAAGGTGACACGGAGTCTGGTGGAGAAGAAAATGCATACTCTTTCTTCCCCTGCTGGTGTTTGTTGAAATGCAAATTGTTCTATTTCCTGAAATTTCTCCCTGCCCCCACTGTTCAAGGTTAGTTTGATGATCCTGTTTACTGCTTATATGTAAACTGAAGCAAACCCACATTTCTTTGTCTAAGGCAAACTGTTCTTATGCATTGCTGCAAAATGTATATTTATAAAATATAATTCTAGCACATGCTCAACTTTTGGTACACACCCTATGCACACATCCTACAAGAATATTCATGAGTAGGGAATTATTAGTTTTCCAATAATATCTCACAAGTTATACTTTGAAGAAAGATTGTTACAACAGAATGTATGATATGAGTAAAGGAATACTTAAGGATCATACCATAATAATAAGAATTAAAAGGACATAATGCTATAATAACTCATATCAGTTTTCTAACATCAAACCATAAACCTTTCAGTTTGGGAATATCCCAGAAGATATGAAGATTATTCTTTATACCAAGGCTTCCTATCCAATATTTTGCATCTCTTTTCTTTTGCAAGATTGGTATATGAAAATATCTAATCATAATTTTCTACTAGTATTATCCATGATGAGAAACTTCTAGTACCCACATTGGCTTGTACCATATCTTTTAACTCCTCTGGAAGGATTTTCTGGTTCAGTTAGCTCTTCTCAATCTAACCTCACATCAGCAGTAACTGACATATAGAAAAGAGTATGTACTGATTCATTTTAACTAAAGATCTGATTTGCTTGTCATTTCCTTATGTAGCTCTCTATTATGAGTCAATCAAGTTCAATACATCCTCACTTCTTATGATTTTGAAAACAGTATCTTTACTGTAAGAATATATGCATTCTGCATAAGCTGTATTGCTTTTGCAGTTGTGTGAAGGACTTCAGCTCACTTGTGTCATAGAAATTATGTGTATAATTTAACCTTATATTTCTGTGCTCAATTTTCTCTTATGTCTTTTGTAAAAGTAGATATAAAAGGCTATTAAAAATAATGGTAAATTTTGCAATATCCCTTGAAAATACTGAATATTTTCCCATATAGATAACAGACATTTAGTGATGATGGATCCTGGTAAATAACAAGCTATCTAATATATTTACAAACAAATTGGCCACTGAAGAAAAGTGTGATAATTACTTCAAAAGCAGTGAGTAACATAGAGAAATAATCTTATCAGAATTCCAAGATTCTTTTTCATTACGTAGAAATCTCAGGAATAATATGCAGAATTTACTTATCTGGCATATGTACTCATCAATACCATTGCTTTAATATCCATGGGTTGGCTTTGTGTCAGAGAAATGGAGTCAGTCACAGTGACTGTTCCTGGACATTGCTGATGCCTGAAGACGGCTGCAGGCCAAGATAGAGGCAATTAACACTTCTCCTGGGGGATTATGAGCACCTGCATGGGTTTTACTGGGCTAATGATATGTTTGGGAATATATAAGTAGAAGGAATAGGAAGCAAGAAGTTGTTCAGAAGGCATTTCTGGCCTGGGGTATGAAGACTGTGCTGAAGCTTCCCCTTTCTGTAAGCCTTACTTCATAAGAAAATTAAAAATCTACACCTTGATGAAAGGCAATAACTTCTGTTTGTGTCTGTGAGGACATGTGGATTGGCCAGACATGAGGCAGAGTTGGCAATGCCCATTATAATATCCCACACATCATCTCAGTTCTCAATCCAGATAGTCACTCTGGGAATTGGATTAGGCCTGAGTGCATAATTAGCCTGGTGAATAAAAAACATATCTATACACAATGTCTGCACGGCACCACTGGTAATAGATGAGTGAAGTTTTTTTTTAAATACATATAGATGTCATGCAACTTTCATTATAATATAGTGTAAAAATTCCAGATTAAATAAAAGAAAGTGGAAAAATGTATTTGTTAAAATTGCAAAATCAACAAATGTTGGTTTCCCATATCCATTTTGTCCTTTTCAGTCCCCTACCACATTTATCAATTAGTGTCTGTTGGTTTAAATTATATGATAAATTATTATTGACTTATATTATTGTAGTATCTAAGGGTCCTAGTCATGGACCAGGAGCTCCTTGTGCTAAGTTAATGAATGCCAGTGAAAATCAGGTAGAATCAGAGGTTAAAACAAGAAAGAGGGAAAGACGAAAAAAAAGTTAGATGTTATCAAATCAGCAGGGCCTGATTAAATAATTTCTAGAATATTCAAGGATCTGACAGCGGAAATATCTGAGCCATTAGCGATTATCTTATGAAAGTTATGAAAGCATGGAAACATTCTAGAGGCCTAGAAAGGGAAAATATAGTGCCACTTCTAAGAAGGAGAATAAGGACACCCTGAGGAATTAACTTCAGTATCCAGAAATATAAAATAGCAAATAATTAAGCAATCAATTTGCAAACACCTAGAAGATAATATGGTGATAAATAACAAGTACCATGTATTTGTCAAAAACAAATCATATCAAACCTACCTAATAGCTTTCTTTGACAGAGTAAGAAGCCTTGTGCATACAGAGAAAGTGGTAGATGTGCTATATCTTGGTTTAGCAAGCCTTTTGATAATGCCTTGCTTCTCATAAACAAACTAGGGAAATATGACCTAGATGAAGTTACTATGAGATGAGTACATCATTTGTTGGAAAACTGTTCCCAGAGAAAGGAAAACAAAACAAAACAAGGCATCTTGTGGCACTTTAAGACTAACAGATTTGTTTATCACATGACCTTTCATGGGAGAAAATTCCACTTTGTCAGATGCTCATGCGATAAATAAATCTGTTAGTCTTAAAGGATATGTACACACACAGCTTTTAGATAGAAATAACGCTGGTTATTTCAATCTAAAGGAGTTTATGTCCGCACAATGTTTTCCTTGAATCAAAATAAGGAGCTCCTTTATTTCGATTCAGGGAAAGTTAGAGCGATTCCTTAAAACCTGGTTTTAAATTGAAACATTGCTTAAATCGAAACAGTTGCTTCGAAATAACACCAGTCGGACGTGTTATTTTGAAATAACTGTTTAAATCGATTCAAGCACCAGTTCCCTTCCTCCTCCCAGGATGCCTCTCACCAGAATCAAACTAGCAAGTCTTACATCCGGACATGCTAGTGCGATTTGGGGTTTTTTTGGTGTGAACCTGTTAAATTGATTTAGCTTAAATTGATTTAATGATTTTATATCAATTTAGCTTATATCAATTTAACCTAAATCAATTTAACCAGCTAGGCGTGGACATAGCCAAAGTGCCACAAGACTGCTTGCTTGTTTTGCTTTACTAGACTAACACAGCTGCCCCTCTGGAACTTGTTCCTAGAGAGTAGCTATCAGTGGTTCACAGTCAAGCTGGAAGGTCACGTCAAGCAGGGTTTCACAGGGATCATTTCCGATAATGCTTCTCTTCAGTATCTCCATTAATGATTTTGGAAATGGCATAGAAAGCACACTTATAAAGTTTGAGGATAATACCAAGCTAGGAGTGGTTGACTTAGATAAATTAGGTTTTGGATCAGGTCCTCAGTCTGCAGATTGCACCTCTCTGTAAGCCTAGAGGAACCATCACCATCAAAATTGAATGAACTGTACTAAGAAGATCTCAGCTGAAAGTCAGTCTTACATATTGCTCAATATTATTAATAATATTTCTATTAGGCATCACTTTTTGAAAAGAGATTTAATTTTTATCATGAACAATAGTTGGCACTAGCTTTGACAACTTGATGAACCTAGCGTATGGCAGTTGATCAAGGATGGTATCCGAGTGAGACATTTATGTTTTCAGATATAGAATGTTTGACATGGTTATTCAGATTGTGACTCAGATTAAAGCTTGTGTATCTAACTAAAGATTTTCTCTTTGTCCTCTTTGAAGCATTGCTGATTGTTGGAATGGATATCCCACAAATATAATAACAACAGGGATGGTCTTAAAGAGGTTGTGGAATCTCTATCATTAGAGGCTTTTAAGGTTTGACTTGACAGAGCCCTGGTTGGGTTCATTTAGTCACGGTTGGTCCTGCTTTGAGCATGTGCCTGGACTAGATGTCCATCCAAAGTACCCTTAAACCCTAATCTTCTGTCATTCTGTGATTCAGTTGTGTCTTGTTATTAGTAATCTTCATTGCTCAGATCTTCAGTGACTCAGAGTTGTATTCTCATCAACCAAGTATCTTGCTTCTAACTGTTGAAAGCAAGCCATATCAATTTTCTCTTTCCATCAAACCATTTATCTGTGACAAAGTGAAGGCTGCAATAGGGCATTGTTCACTGAAGTGAAGAGAATCAGTATACTTGCAAAAAAAAGATAATGTGATGGGCCAGATCCTCAGCTGATGCAGTCCCAGCTCCATCAAAGAAGATGCAGCTACATTGCTGTAATTGTTGCTATTGTTCCAACTTAATAAACAGTCACATTTTGGGAATACAAGGATGAGAAGCCAGAGTGCCTATGTAGCACTTTGTAGATCAGCAGCAGTGCTGTGTAAATTGTCCTTGTCCCTGGAGCCCCAATTGGCAATGGACTGAACAAACAAGAAAAGCTGATTTCTCCATCCTCACAGAGCTCTGATTGGATAGTGAGCTGGCAGAAAATCTTGTCTCAGCTTCCAGGGGCCATCTACCCTGGGACAGGACAATGAACTACATGGGCTGCTGAAAAGCATGTGCAGTAGCTACTTCAGGGACACAGGAGGCTGGAGAATCTGAGCTTCAGAGTAAAGGACAACCCCAGGACCAACCTAAGTGTGTGGCCCTGTGCACCTGCTCCATACTCTATGTAAAAATCAACTACAGCCCTGATCATCAACTCAGTGGGACCACTGCCAGTAATGCTGGTTGTAACTGAAGACAGTATTGAAGTGATATTTAAGTGAAGTCCTGTCTCCCAAAGATGATATCAGTCATCTCCATTCCAAGGCAAGAGGTGGGAGTTTGTAATTCCATGTGGAATACCGGCACATCTACCCTGATACTCATCAAATGGCAAACAACACTTTGAAAGAAACATAATCTTGCATAGTTTCAAGTTAAACTCTTTCCCATCCTGAGAAACTCGGTATTGTCTTCTATTTAAATACCTCACTCCTTCCCCAAAAAACAAGTGATCATCTCAACTGGCAAGTGAATAGAAATATGTGTCATCCAAGGAACAAAGCTGTGACTCAGATTTGTGTACTCTTTAACTGAGCATCTTGATTCTAACTGCTGAAAATCAGCTGTATCAATTTTTTTCTTTCAGTCAAACAACTCATCTGTGATAAAGTGAAGACTTTGATAGGGCATTGTGCATTGCTGTGAAGATAATCAGTATATTTGCAAGAAGAAAACAATGTGATGGGCCAGATCCTTAGCTGGTGCAGTCCTAGCTCCCTCAAAGATGATGCAGTTACACCAATGTACACCAGCTGAGGATCTTAACTCCTGTTTCCCCTGCAGACTCATTAGCATATCTCATCCACATATCCTGCCTATGCAAACAAGGAAAGATACTGTTGACAAAGTGCAGTCTTGACAAGTTCCAGCATGTACTTTGAGTAGTTAGAACTAGTATGTGTCACACTTTCTGGAAACAGAGTCAATATACAAGAGCTAATGCAGTTGGTTTTGGTTAGAAAGCAAAAAGGTTTATTTTTTTTCAGAGATAAGATGCTGGTGTTCTGATACCTGTGCACAAAGTTGTGCTTCAACATAATTGGCTTTTCTTGCCCATTAGCACATACTTATTCTGGGATGTTCCAACTAAGATTTCTCTGCTTGTTTCAAATCTTGCCATAGACCTTATTCTGAATATCATATCCATCTGCCTATCTTCACTTCTTCCCTGCATCCCCATTTCTTTTGGGGGTAGGACAAGGAGTTGCTTGTCTTGCTATCTCTTTTAATACCCACTTCAGTCCTCTTTCTGAGGCAGAGAACTCACTGAGACGTAATTTTAGTTTCATTATGCCCTTCACCGCTAATTTTCTTCAACTCCACTAGATGAAAGCAGGAAATTAACGTGTATAGTAGCAGTGGTATTTCAGTAACTGACATATGAAGAGAGTGCCCTTGTCATCAACTAGCATACCTCCTACAAGAGGAGGAATTGAAAAAAAGGTGCTTCTATAAAAGACCAATATACTCAGTGATTCTGATAGTTATATTTTACTATTTAAGTGTTTAAGGGAAAGAGGAAGTAGCCCTTAGCAACAACTTCTTCTCCACTTTGTTCTGTGAATGAGAAGTTATGTCATTGGTTAAATATTGTTATGTAATGCAATCAGATATGACACAAAAGTGCTGGGTTAAAGCATGACGCTGCAAGACACAAAAGTGTATATTAGAGGTGGAAGGGAGACAAACATTTTGACTCTGATTCCTACCATTCCAGATGCTCAATGCAATTTAAACTAAAATTATTAGAGGCTTAGGTCCCATGTGGTAGAGTGTAAACTATCTAAGAGTTAAAAAGAAAATTGTGAGATGCAATGTCTTGTTTACCACTGCTCCCTGTCAGCCAGCTGCAGCATCAGCTACACAATGGCTGGGCCAATGGCGACAGAAAAGTAATTAATCATTTAGTTCTAAACACTGGCAAGCCTGATATGAAACTCAGTAGGCTGTAGGCCAGTAACTAACATGGGAATAGTGATGAAACACTAAATAATTTTCAAGAAGCTAAAAACTTTGGTTTTCCCTTTCCCCCATTCTGGGTAGATTTCATTTTGGAAAATATTTTGCCCAACTTTAAAAAACCTATAATTTTTGTAGCTTCAGTTTGCCCAAAGATTTGGATTTTTTCTGTTCTGAACTATTGGGTAATATTTCTCTGCCTGTTTTGTAGAAAGCTGCCAGTATACAGAGAGAAATTCATTTTGATAAAAGTTGTAGTGGAGACCCACTCAACTGAGCCCAGAAGTTGATGCTGTTAATCCATCACCCCCACAAGAAGAGTAATGCTGCATCAACCAGAAGGCATTTCCCATCAGGATAGCATAGTGGGGACACTGTTACATGTTAGCTCTGTGTTCTTGAGGAATCAGAGCACAGTATCCAGCCTGTGCCTCCCTCTCCCCACACATCCCCCAACCTCTGCTTGAACTGAAAACCAAAAACAGTAGGAAATGGGAGGCATCCTTTTCCTAATCTACCCATATCCAAAAGCCATCAGCACAATGGAGCTTCATTTGCATTGACTATGGAGAGCCAGACTCCAAAGCAGGAGCCGCACTGAACTCTGGGATTGAAGAAGCAGGGAAGCATTGCCTGATGGGGGATCTCACACCAAAACGAACAAACTCAGCAATTATCAGACCATTCTAGTCACAGATGTGATACTTGATACCCAAAATACTGAGCCTGCCTGACTGTATTGTGAGCTTCTCTGAACCATTACACCCAGCCAGGAATGTGTATTGGCTACGTAAACAAGTCCTTATAAAAAACCTTTACCCACATCCAACAGTAGTGCAGTGGTGTGTAGTGTAGTGTGTGTCCTGTGCAAGTCCTGACTGGATCCTTTCTAAATCTTGTGTGAGTCTGGATTGAGTCCTGAGTCCTGATGCTTGGATCTAAAGCTGTATCATTTCCACTGGGATTTGGCTTTTCTTCCTTGCTGATTGCTGTGGGAGCTTTGTTTCCATCCAGCCTCTGACCCTGATCTGCACAACCTGGAAACCTTTCTGCTACACAGAGTGGTGAGACCTCCCCCATCCCCCCACTTCTCTGTCTCTCTCTCTCTCTCTCTAGGCCTGATACAGTAGAATCTAGGTAATATTGTAGCTGGGTGTTCTTCTTTCCTTGTATGTTTATCAATGCTGTAACTGGGTATGTTGGGGTATTCTTCTCTCCTTTGTAATTATTAGTAGTAGTACAAGTTTTAGATACCTAGCAATAAAATGACTTTTGTTATTAAGCCAGTTTCCAGACTCTTTTAAGACATCATTCCCTCTCCTTTGTGGTCTTGGTTTCTTTATATCACTTTGCAGCAATGCTTCTATTACCTAGCCAAAGATCCCTGTAATGCCCACAACCCTGTAAGGTTTGCTCATTGATAGGGATAGTAGCCTGATTGACTCCAGGGGCATATAAGGGTGACAGCTGACAAGTGCTGTTTTGACCCAGCCTGATTGAGTCCAGGGGCATATAAGGGTAGCAGCTGAGAAGTGCTGTTTTGACCCAGCCTGCTCAAGATCCATAATCAAGCCTAGTTTGGTGTGGTACAGGGGCACATAAGGGTAGCAGCAGAGAAGTGCTGTGTGACCCAGCCTACTGAGTTCAGGGACACATAAGGGGTCAGCTGAGAGTGCTGATAGACCCGGTCCGCTCAGACGCACCTCTATAGAAACACAAGTGACACAAGCAGCACACTAATAGAAGTACTATCTTCCCCATAGAGAAAGCAACCCTAATAAATGAGCATACCCCGAGTCGGTGGGCAAAGTTGGTAACAACACCACCATAAGTTAGAAGTTATTAAGTTGATGGCAGATGTACAAGATGCTCTACATAGCATGCATATCTCCTGCCCACTGTCCCTGTAATCCCCCAGGGTGCAATCTGGACAGCGGAACTACTGTGACATTTTAATTTTCCAGCCCAGCATGTCTTTTACAATGCTTTGCCAGTGAACAGCAAACACCTCCAGGCTCTGTTCATTCATAGCCACCAGCACACAAAGTCACACTCAACTGAGTTACATGGATGCTTTTCCAGACATTGATGAACTACATACAGGGCAACACTTGCAAATTTCCCAGCACCAGTTTTGGATCCTAGAAATATGCATCTTACACTGCTCAAGATCCATCCACACAAACCTCCAAACAGCGTTAGCTCATTAAAAGTTTGTCATAATATCAAAGGGTAATAAATATGTAACAGCCTTTGTTAACAGAAGTGGAGCTCTCCCAAGCACATCAGTCAAAACACACTGGTTTAGATAAAACATTAAAACAATTGTTCCCTTAGAGAAAGATGGTGTTTAAGTGATACACGTATAAAAATCAGAATTGGTTACAGAAGAAAATAAAAGATAAAATCACAATCTAATTCCCAATTTTTACCAAGGCTAATAATTCTAAAACAAAAACAAAAACTTGCAATACATTTCATAGGTTGTCTCCTTCCTGACTGGGACCACCCCAGCACATTTCAATAATGCTTCTCTTCATCTTCCAGATGATCTTGCTTCCATGTTTGAATGTGACAAAAGGCCTTTTTTCCTCTTCCTTTATACCCCAACTCCTTGTGTTTTAACAATCCTTTCTGAGTCATTTGATTAAGCAGCCCTATTGCCTTCATGATCTGCAAACCATCCTTCTGGTGAATTGTAAATTATTGTTTACATCGTCTATGTGTGTGCAGTTTATGCTGTTGTGGACGCAACATGTAAATTCTTTGTTTACAGTTAGCAGTCAAGCATTTTCTAAGACCTGTAGTCAGTCCTTTGTGTCTCTGAGGGGTGAGTGCATGGGCATTCCCCAGAGACATAATGGTTCAGTAACAAACACATAGCAAAATCTAATAACTCCATATACAACAACGTCAACACACACGTTTTACCAAGAAAACAGTGCTTAGTACATTGAGTTTTCAAATGATACCTAAAAAGGCTTGCTTTGTACAAAAATATCTCATACCATACAAATGTGGTTAGCAATGTAGGGTACAGAGTGGCACAGTTAGGTAGACATAATATGTTGTCTGCTTCCTAAAGGTAAATGATTTCAATGAAATGTGCTTTTAAAAAAATGTACTATAGTTGTAGTTAAGTAAACTTAAAATAGGATGCTTGTAAATTTTTAACTTGAATCCATCAGGCTGGGTTTAGAATCCAGTCAAACTAGCAAACATCAGATCTGGACAGGTATATAAAAATCTGGCTGGTTTATGCTTATGCTAATCACAGAACTTCAGCCCCAGGCACCAATATCAGTTCCAACCTTATCTTCCTAACTCTCTCACAACACTTACAGTGTACCCAGCCATTTGATAGCATTGTCATCAGCTATCTGAAGAGCTGGTAGCCTCCCTCGGAAGTTGACTGCATCTGTTTTGTGAGTCATTAAAGAAGTCCCCTTTGAAAAGATTGGCCTCACAATTGCCCTGTCCTGCTCTAAACCAGATCAGAGACAACTACTGGTGCTTTGACAAGGAAAAACCTGGTGGGCAGATGGGCAGGTCTGTTATAAGAAAGTCATTAAGAAAGGTTGTTACTGACCATGTCTCATGCCAAGCAGATTCTACATCATTTCCTGTGGTGACATAAGTGACCATAAAAGAAATGTAGAAGACAGGCAAACTGGCAGGTGATTACAGAGGTTTGAGTACAGTGGCAAACTGCTGTTCTCATGGATCTTGGCAAGGAGCATGTTGGAGGCACTCTCATAGCAAATATGGGGGTGGAGCTGTGTTACTGAGTATTGGCAGCCATGGCTTTGGAGTTGCACATGAAGTCCCAGTAACAATGTGGAAAGCTTTGTTAAGCTCTAAATCGACCAGCTTTGTATAAGACAAGCAATATAAGACAGGCATACAATACCCTGCTGATGAATAGCAGAGGGCACGGCTGATGTTTTATGCATCCAGGTGCTTGAACCCCAGATTGAGACAGTCAATTTTCTGAGCAAGTTTTTTTTCAAGTGCTGCTTTTGGCTACTGTCTTTTTCAAGTGATTATGGTACATCCATGATCTATTCAATGTCATTCCCAGGTAAACTGAGTTTGGATCGTGATGTATATGTTGGTTGTTTAAGAATATATTTAACTTGTGGCTTGCACTTATGTTATGCAGAAGAAATAAGCTGGAAACTATATTGGAAAATGTTGGTTGCAGGTGTCATCAAATGCAGCAGTTTGTCATGATCCTTTATATCCTGCTACTGATTGCTGTAGACTGTAGGAAGAGATCATTTCATTCTTTAATGCTCCCATCTAACTAAAAATCTCTTCCCCAAAGGTGGAAGCTGGTGGAATAGCCACACAGACTGCCAAAAGACTCTAGGGAAAAGGGTATTTGTCTCCAACAACATGGGTAAAAGAATGTCAGGAGACTGCTCCCCTTCATCTGCCTACAGGAGAGACTGTAAAGTTTGGTGTGGAACCCAGGAGTAGTGTTACCATTCAGGGGAACAGATAGTGAGTTCGGGATTTGCTTACTACCAGTACCTGAGGAGCAGAGAAGGAAGGACAAAAGTGGGAAATTCTGGTTCATACAACACACATAAAACCCAGATGTTCAGGGTATGTTCACCTCCAATTTAAAATTACTGTAGGGAAAATAAACAGTGTATTACTCGGGTCTTTTCATATGTTCTGGCATTGTACATTCCATTCCAACAGCGAGAAGAAATAACAGGCCATCATTCAGTCTTGGCATTTTTACAGCAATTTCCCCCAAAAATTCAAGTGACAGACCACCTACTTAGATCAGCAATGAGTGTTTTTTGTGTTCAGTAGTGATTCTCTGCATCCCAACTATCCTTATGATGGCTTCAGGGTGGAGAGAGATTGAAACCTCCTCACTTGATAGTTCACTGCACTCTCATTCATTAAATTGCCTTTTGCACTTGTTATGAATATTGATTTTGACAGACAGAGAGGAACGGGATGAGAATTTGAAATTGAAATGTAACTTAGACAAAAGTGATCATGAAATGGTAGAGTTCATGATTCTAAGGAACAGTAGAACACCAAAATAAAAACTATAGATTTTGAGAAGGCAGACTTTTGTGCACTCAGGGAGTTGGCAGGTAGGAACATATGGGAAATATGTCTCAGAGGAAAAAACAACTGAAGACAGTTGGCAGTTTTTCAAAGAAACTGTACTAAGGGTATAAGAGCAAACTACTCCAATGAGCAGGAAGGATAGAAAGTACAGCAAGTGATCATCCTGACTTAACCAGGAGATTTTTAATTATCTAAAAATAAAGACAGAGTCCAACAAAAAGTGGAAACTAGGACAAATAACAAAGGATGACTATAAACAAATAACACAATTATGTAAGGAAAAAATCAGAAAGGCCAGGTCACAAACTGAGGTCAAACTAGCTGAAGGCATAAAGGGTAACAAAAAAAATTTTTTTTAAACATTAGGAACAAGAGGAAGACCAAGAGCAGCATAGGACCATTACTCAACAAAGAAGGAAAAACAATAACAGAAAATGTGGAAATGGCAGAGGAACTAAATGATTTCTTCATTTCAGTCTTCACTGAGAAGGTTGGTGGTGACTGGGTGCCTGATGTAGGGGAGCTCACTAAAAATGGGTTAGGATCAGAAGCTAAAATAGGGAAAGAAGAATTTAAAAATTACCTAGACAAATTAGAGATCTTCAAGTCCCCGGGCCTGATGATATGCACCTCGGTATACTCAAGGAGCTGACTCAGGAGACATCTGAGCCATTGGCTATTACCTTTGAAAAATCATGGAAGATTGGAAGGGTCCAAGAGGATTGGAAAAGAGCAAATATAGTGCCCATCTATAAAAAGGTAAATAAGGACAACCGAGGGAATAATAGACCAATCCCTTTAAACTCTGTGCAAGGAAAAACAATGGAGTATATAATTAAAGAATCCATTAGCAAACATCTAGAACAAAATAAAATGTTAAGTGATCATCAGCATGGATTTGTCCAAAACAAGTCATGTCAAACCAGCTTGATAGTCTTCTGTGATCTTCTGTGATGAGGTAACAAGCCTTACGGAAAGAGGGGAAGTGGTAGATGTGGTGTATCTAGACTATAGTAAGGCTTTTGATATGGTCTTGCATCACCTTCTCATTAACAAACTTGGGAAATATGGCCTGGATGAATCAAAAAAAAAAAAAAGGCAAGGAGTCTTGTGGTACTTAAAGACTAACAGATTTATCTATCATATGAGCTTTCATGGGAAGAAATCCCACTTTGTCAGATGAAGTGGGATTTTCTCCCACAAAAGCTCATGCAATAAATAAATCTGTTGCTCTTTAAGTGCCACAAGACTTTTTGTTTCTTTTTGCTTTACTAGACTAACACGGCTGCCCCTTTGGAACCTGGCCTGGATGGAGTTACCATAAGAGGGGTGAAAAACTGGTTGGATAGCCATTCTCAGAGAGTAGTTATCAATGGTTCGCAGTCCTGCTGGAAGGCGATAATGAGCGGGGTACCTCAAGGATTGGATCTGAGTCCAGTTCTGCTCAATATTTTTATCAATGATTTAGATTATGTCATAGAGAGTACACTTATAGTTTGCCAATGATACTAATCTGGGAGAGGTTGCAAGTGCTTTGGAGGATAGGTTCACAATTCAAATTGATTTGGACAAACAAGTGACATGCTCTGTGGTAAACAGAAAGAAATTCAATAAAGACAAGTGCAAAGTAGTCCTCTTACAAAAGAACAATTCATTGTGCATACACAAAATGGGCAATGACCGCCTAGGATGGAGTACTGCAGCCAGTGTTCTGGATGTCATAGAGGACCACAACCTAAATATGAGTCAGCAGTGTCACACTGATGCAAAAAGAGCAAATACCATTGTGGGATGTATTAATGGGAATATTGCAAGTAAGACATAAGAAGTAATTCTTCCTCTCTACTCTGCACTAATTAGGCCTCCACTGGAATATTGTGTCCAGTTCTGGGCAACTTGTTTCAGCAAAGATGTGGACACATTAGAGAAAGTCCAGAGAAGAGCAACATGAATGATCAGAGGTCTGAAACACTTGAGTTATGAGAGATGATTGAAAGATTTGGGGTTGTTTAAGCTAGAAAAGAGTAGAGTGAGAGCGAGCAAGATAACAGTTTTTGAGTATCTAAGAGTTTGTCACAAGGAGGAGAGAGAAAAATGGTTCTTCTTAAGTGGGGATGGTAGGAGAAGACATGATGAGCTTAAATTACAGCAACAACAATTAGGTTGGACATTAAGAAAAAAAATCCCTATCTGTCATGGTTATTACCCAGTGGAATAAGTTGTGTAGACAGGTTGTGGAATTTCCATCATTGGAAGTTTTTAAGAGTAGGTTAGATGAGAGCCTGTCAGGGATGATTTAAGAGTGTACTTCATGCTGACATGAGTGCAAGGGACTGGACTCGATGATCTCTCATGCTCCCTTCTAGTTTCTATGATATATGGTCTCTCAACACCCTGAGGTCAAGAGGTGACAACATCTTTCAGAGATTCCACTCTGGTGGTAGCTTGACTTTACCTCAAGGCTAAGAGGCAACTGAGAACAAGAAGGTAAAGGGGGTTGAATAATATAACAACACCCTGATGTTGTAACTGTAATACAAGTGAAGTAAGGCAGAAGTTCCAGGAAGAATTATTCTGTGCTTAGTTACAATGAATTATGATATATAACACATTGTAATTGCTTTCAGATGTGCTGACACCTGAAGGTGGTGAAACAAACAAGGAGTTTGATAGCACTTAAAGACTAACAAATTTATTTCTTGCATGAACTTTCTTGTGAAAAATTCCCACTTCTTCAGATGTTTTGAAGATGGGGGAACTTACAAAATGGGAGGAAATGAATGCAGGTAAGTTTAAGTAATGGGATCAGGTCACACTAGGTAACAGCAAGTCAAAGCAGTTGTTAAGATTCAAATATTAGGGAACAGCATATAGAAGAAGATGAGGTCAAATCACCTGTTGTAATGAGAGAAAAATCCAAAGTCCCTATTAAGACCTGAAGCAATGCAGTTGAATTTGCAAATAAATTCAAGCTCTGCAACTTCTCTTTGAAGCCTTGAGCTGTTATTCACCTGTCTGAGCACTGCAATTAGTAAATCATCAATGGAGTTATCAGGAAGATTGAAATGCTCTGTCTAAACTACCATGCAACACAAAAGACAACAAGAGCAACACCTTCAACCCATCTAACAATGTTAATCTTTTGTGCTACAGGCTTGCTCCAGCAGAAGCAACTATGCTATCTCAGGGACTTTCCTTTGGGCCCACAACCCCCACACATAAGATAAAATTCTCAAGTGACTTGGAGGACTACTTTTGCCATCTCAGAATCAAGGAATATTTCCATCACACAAACTATATATGCAGTGTCCTACAGATACCTTCCTTCCAGCACTGCAAGAAGAAATATTCTTCGTGGACTCTTACTGACGGTCAGAATAATAGACTAGACTTCTACATTGATTGTTTCTGCCACCATGCAAAGGCTGAAATTGTGGACAAACAACATCCCTTACACCACAACCTCAGCCTTGGAGAATGCAATGCCACCCACAGCCTCAGAAATACCTCTGACATAATTATTATGGAGGCTGACAAAGAAGGTACTGTAGTCATCATGAATAAATCAGATCACGATCAGGAGGCTTATAAATAACTTTCCAACACAACATTCTACAAACCACTTTTCTCTGACCTCACTGAGTAATACCAAAAGGAACTACACCTACTCAAGAAACCCCCCGAAGCAGCATAGGAACAAATAGAGACACACCACCAGAACCCTGCCATGGGATATTCTATCTACTACCTAAAATCCATAAAAATGGAAATTCTGGACACCCTGTTATCTCAGGCATTGGCACTCGTACAGCAGGCTTATGTGGCTATGTGGACTCTATCCTCAGACTCTATGATATCAACATTCCTACCTGTCTTTGAGACATCACGGGCTTCCTGTGAAAAATCCATTCCATTATTGAGCTTCCAGAAAACACCATCCTGGCCACTATGGACACAGAAGCTCTTTACACAAACACCCCACACAAAAATGGATTACAAATTAGTAGAAGAACCATCCCAGATGATGCCACAGCACACCTTGTGACTGAAACTTTGTGACTTTTTGCTCACCCACAACAATTTCAGGTTTGAGGATAATTTATACCTCCAAGTCAGTGGCACTGCTATAGGTACCTACATGGCCTCACAATATGCCAACATTTTTATGGGCAACTTAGAACAATATTTCCTCAAGTCTTATCCCAAAGCAACTCTCCTCTACTTAGGCTACAATGATGACATCTTCATCATCTGGATACACAGTAGGGATTCCCTTGAAGATTTCCACAGAGATTTCAACAATTTCCACTCCACTATTAAACTTAGCCTGGAACATTCCACATAGGAGATCCACTTTCTGAACAATACAGTACAAATTAGCGATGGACACATAAGCACCACCCTAAACCGAAAACCCAATGATTGGCATAGTTATCTACATCCCTCAAGCTTTCATCCGAAACATACCCCATGATCCATTGTCTACAGCCAAGCCCTGAGATATAACTACATTTGCTCTAATCCATCAGATAGAAACAGGAGCCTTCAGGATTTCTATCAAGCATCCTTAAAGCCACAGTACCCGTCCGGAACAGTGAAGAAACAGATTGACAGAGCCAGGAGGGTACTCCAAAGTCAACTACTACAGGAGAAGCCCAAGAAAGAAAACAATGCCAATAGTCATCACCTACAACTCCCCAAATCAGACCTCTAGAGCACATCATCAGAGATCTATAGCCTAGTCTACAAGATGATTCCTCACAATCTCAAGCCTTGGGAGGCAGGACTCTTTTCTCTTCTTGACCACCTCTCCCTGCCCCCAACCTTAAGCAGATACTCACCAGCAACTACAGACCTAACAACAGAACCATTAAAGCAGGCACACATCCTTGCAACATACCATTCTGCCAACTTTCCCCACATACCTGCACTAAAAGAGACACTATTACAGGACCTAACAAAACCAGCTAGTCCATCAAAGGCTCATTCACTTGCTCATCTGCCAATGTGATTTATGCCATCATGTGCCAGAAATGTGCCTCTGCATATTAGACAAACAGGACAGTCTCCATGCACAAGAATAAATGGCCACAAATCTGACATCAGAAATCACAACATTCTAAAACCAGTGGGTTAGAATTTCAATCTTCCTGATCACTCTATCAACAATTTACTAATTGCAGTGCTCAGACAGATGAATACCAGATCAAGGTTTCAAAGAGAAGCTGTGGAGCTTGAATTTGTTTGCAAATTTGACTGTATTGCTTCAGAGCTTAATAGGGACTTTGGATTTTTCTCTCATTATAACAGGTTATTGGAGTTCATCTCTTTTTTATGCTGTTCCCCAGTGTTTGAATCTTAAGAGTTGCTTTGATTTGCTGTTACAGTGTGACCTGATCCCATGATCACCTGCATTTATTTCCTCCCATTCTGTAAGTTCCCCTATCTTCAAAGCATCTGATGAATGGGGTTTTCGCCCAGGAAGACTCATGCAATAAATAAATTTGTTACTCTTTAAGTGTCACAGGATTTTTTGTTTGTTTCACTGAACTAGACTAACACAGCTGCCCCTTTGGAATCTGAAGTTGGTGGTGAGTCATAGACATAGTGGACCACATAGTATTCTGATTGTATGGAGCTGGTTAAGCATCTTGATTAGCCTCAGGTAGATAGTCTAGAATTGTTTAGTTTGCTTAAACTTCAGTATGCTAATGTAGTACACTGCACACTGTCATGGGGCAGTAAAGGCAAACCATCAAACTTTGAATCACTGTTCTCCAAGTGGGGAGCTAATACTCACTGCTCTGTGTTAGGGAGATGTCTCTCAGCAGCTTAGCTATTAACTGAGAGTCAGGGCTGTAATTTGGAGTTGCTGCAGACAGCATGAATTTGCAGATCATTCAATCTTTATGAACATATTCCTTTTTCTCTGCCTACGAACTATGAACAGTGTGCTCCTCTTTAATATTTTCTAAGGTCTTTCTGAAAAAGTAGTTCTTTAGGATTAACTACAGATAAACTTAAAACAAGTTTGAGGCATATGGGAAAAAGCTAACCAAATATACATTAGTTCTTTGGATTTTAATTTAATTTGTATTAAATTTCTTTGTGTTCATAGTGAAATTTAGCACATTCTGGCACTGAGTTGTTTTTAGACACAGTAAGTATATAAATATTTAGAATCACTGAACCCAGTTTAATATTTTTGTACGTCATTAGAATATAGGAGTCTGTAAATTCAATTTCTGTCATTTTTCAAATATTGAACTTTAGTTTTCTCCCAAGCTATTTGGACAGAGACTAATAAAAATTATGTTTAATATAAATGCTGTGATTTTCTGGCAACATGGCTTCTTGATTAAAATGTCTGTTTGTACAACTGCAGATGAATGAAATGGTATATTTCAGATCATTCAGTTGGGTAGGAAAAAACAGATGATGAAGCTGAAATGTTGTGTAATTTTCCAGAATAAATGAACTGATGGCAAGCAAGGATCAATGTGTCTTGTTTTTCCCCCTCTTTATCTGGCAGACTAGCATTTGCATTGAGACAGTCTTCATTATGGGAACCTAATTCATATTTAATCCAACTAAAATTTCTCCCATTGTAATATTTCATTTGCTCTAATATTTTCTCTTTAACAATTGAAATTGAAAGATTCTCAAGTATAATCTTCAGGAAGAGCCTTTGCTACTGTTCTTCCCTGATATTAAAAGAAAATATTTTATCAACATATATAGAAGGGAGAGCAAAAAGGACAAATGGGGGGGGGCGAAGCCCTCCAGTTTTTCATCTTCTGAATGGAAACCAATATCACTATCTTGAGATCAGTTATCAATTTCATAAACTGGCTTGTGTGATACATTTCTAGGTAACTTAACTAGGCTTCACGCAGAAGCATTTCTGTTGCTAGACAATAGGAAAGCTGATAGGCTAGATAAATGGATTTCTATAGTAGGTGTGATAGATGTAACTTGGATGTTTGCAGATTTAATTATTATACTAATAACTGGCATTGAAAAGTAAAAATTGAGGCTTTCAGAACTTGCTTCTGTCATCATCTGTCAAGACAGCAGTATCCGTAAGTAAGAAACATTGGGCAAACAAGCTTCATGATTTTAAAATCCAAACAAATTAAAAATTGATTAAAGATTTTGGATTTCATGGGCTTATTCTTTTTTGGGAAAGGGGGAATACTCTGGGAACAGCCAACCTTTCACTCTTTTATGTTAATTCTTTTAATAGTTGAGCAAATGTTTTCTGTAGTTTTTTTTCTGAAGAGAGAAAAAGACACATGCTTCTAGGATTGAGAATATGGCTACTGAGAGAGATGAAGATATTTCAGTGAAGCAATCTGGAGTTTAGTGGAGAAACTCATGGTTTTTCTATGGATTGGGGTAATGCAGGCTACAGTGGTGTGATTTCTAACATGCACTGTGTTGGTCCATGTATGTTAAAAAAAAGCTCACTAGGGAACATTCTGTGTACACCTGCATGGTCTACACAGATCAATGTGTAACAAATTAGTGTGCTTTAGAACTCACACCTCCATGGCATGCATGACTATGACATGTAGACAAAGCCCTAAGACTTTCAGCTCTGTTTTTTCTCCAGGAGCCATGCTCCAAATGCAAAGTGTGATGGAACTCTCCTCTTCTCTTCCCTCAAGCTGATGTACTGTGATCTCAACAAGCCTGTCTGTCTCTCTCCCTCCTTCCCAGTCACAAGAGAAGGCTAAGAAGTGAGTTGTGTTCCCAGGGTGATCAGAAATTTCAGGGGTTCTTGCAAGGGCTGCTGGGAAGGGAGCTGTTTAAATAGATTATAAGGCCAGAAGGGACCTTTTAATCAGCTCAGCTCCTCCCTTGTATAACATGAACCATAGCATTTTATTCAGTTACCCTTGTATAAAGCCCAACAACTTGTGTTTGGCTAATACATATCATCCAGATAGACATCAGCTTAGATTTAAAGACATCAAGAGTTGGAGAATCCATCATTTCACTTAGTAGTTCATTACAGTGGCTAATCACCCTCACTGTTAAAAAAAATAAATAAAATATTTTTTTAAAAGTGCTTTATTTCTAATTGTACTTTGTCTGGCTTCAGCCTGCAGTCATTGTTTCTCATTATGCCTTTCTCTGCTAAACGACTGAGCTCTTAAGAAACCAATTTTTTCTACCTAACTTACATGCTATAATCAAGTCATCTCTCAATCTTTTTTCGGATATGCTGAACAGGTTGAGAGTTTGTCTCTCACATTCTCCCCAAACCTCTGATATCAGTTCTGTGGCTTTTCTCTGCACTTTCTCTAGTCTTCCAACATTCTTTTTAAATGTGACTCACATAATTGGATGGTCTAATCCAGTGAATTCTCACCTACATCTTATATAGAGGTAAAATCAGCTCTGTGAAGGGGTATAACAACTCCATGCTGAACCAGCAAATGTTAGCAAGCTGCTGTGGGCCCACACAGCCCCACCCTGCTTCACTCACATTTGCTGTCAGGTAGTGAAGGGGCAGTATAAAAGGGAAGAGGAGAGCAGAGTAACTGGTTGACTAAGGAGGAGAACAGAGATCCTCTTCCTGAGGAAGAGACCAACCCAGAGCACTGGCAGAGACTGCTGACATCCAGAGCACCTGTAGGGGAAGGTAGGCTTGGCACAGGTCTCTCGAGTTTTCCTTCATGGAGCTCTCTTCGCTTTATTATACAAAGACCATTGGGTGATCTGTACTAGTGGAGAGAGGCTTGAGGAGCTAACAAGACTGTTTGTAGTGAACTATTTGGACTTCTGTGCTGCAGTAGAGCTAGCCCTGTAGTTTGTGTTGGACCCTGAAGAGCATGAACACAACCTCTTTTGTATTTTGGTTTATACTACTGTGTTAGTTGTACAAGGGCCCTAAAATCAATCAAAATAGCCCTACCCACTTGTCACCGCATTCCCACCCCAGCTGGTCACCTGACATCCAGTCCTGGCCCCACCCCCAAGGTATGAATTCTGGGTCAAGATGATGACCTGACTGGAAATGGGTGATGTAACCCCTCTGATAATGCCTCCCACTGCTCCCCACCAATAGGAGCAGTTTTTGCCCCTCATCAGACTACCCCAAGAGTAGGATTGCATCAAGAAGGGCATGCGGCAGAACAACCCACTCCAGAAGAGGGCCGCATGATCCTTGGCTAATGGGATCAGGATTTAGGTTGCCCCAACAGGGCAAGGTGCACCAATCAGAATGGGCAGAACCCCCACCTGATCACTGGGCCTTGATGGTTGGTCAACAAACAGCACCACCCCTGGAAGTCTTGGGCCTTTAAAGCAGAAGAACCCACCTTGTGTCAAGATGGTTCACAACTTGTGAAGAATACCAAGAGGAGAACACGGATGCCTTCACCACCCCCATGAGGCCTTTGGGATTTATTTTGGCTCCAAACTTTAATGGCCACTGGAGAAATGCTGCAACAGTGACATTTCTGAGAAGGAGGAGGCCAAGATGTTGACAGATATGCTGGCCCCCAAAACCCAAGATGTCGTGAGGAAGCCAGATGGGCCTAACAGCCTCCCATTGTCCATCCCCATGGAGGAAAGCGAGCACAGCTCACAGGAGTAACAGGCAGACAAGATCAAAGGAGAAGACATCGTGCAGATAAAGGAATGAGTGTGGGTGGGGAGAGTAATGTGTTAGTATCTGATCTTGTTTGCATAGCTCTAAAAACAAAAAAAGCCAAATGGCTGGTGGACTTACACCTTTTTTTTTTCTGAAAAAACTCTCAAGAACACAACGATGACTTTATATAGGCCTTTGAGAACCTACACATCAGGAGCCCATGAGACCAAATCTATCATGTGTCAGCTGTTTCTACTCATGTCTGAAACACAGTTCTGAGAGGAAAAGAGCCAAATGGAAGAATGAACCAGCTTCATGTGCAGTGTCCACTTTTGCAGGACGTTGTAAAAGGAGAAGTATTAAACCAGGTGATTATTAAAAACTCATTTAAATTTGTCAGCGTGACCTTGTTTCCTCCATACTTGTGTTGGTAAAAGATGTTACGGGCAGCAGTCATGTCAGAGCAGATGGCTCTTTTAAAAAATATATATCACAATTCTGGGGAAGTTTGGAACTTTAGAGAGGTGAACACTCTTTTTCGAGCAGCCAAAAAGCATAGTAAAACTTTGAACAGGGGTGAGATAGCAGCCTGGCTGTCAGACCAGGATGCTTATACTTTACACAAACTGACTCAAATACATTTTAAAAGAAACAAGACAGTTGTTTCAGATGTGGATGCGCAATGGCAGGCAGATTTGGTGGATATGCAAAGGTTCTCCAAATACAACAGCAGCTTTAAGTACATCCTATCAGTGATAAATATTCTGTCTAAATATGCCTGGGCCTTAGGCCTCAAAGACAAGATGGGGAATGCAGTGTCCAAGGTTTTTAAAGCTATTTTCAGCAAAGGTCATGTGCCTCAAAAATTACAACCCAATCATGGAAAAGAATTTTTAAACAAACCTTTAAGTGGGTTGTTAAAGCAGCATGGCATCACCATTTTGTTATAAATAACAAGGTCAAAGCAGGGGTTGCTGAGCTGTTTAACAGAACTTTAAAAACTAGGATGTGAAGCTAGTTTGCCTCTCACAACCCCTTTTTCTACACTGACAAGTTATCTGAGTTTATAAAGAGTTACAACCAGAGCTTTCACATAAGCGTACATGCCAGATCCCTTGGGAGGCTGATGTGAAGGGGAGAGGCATCCAAGAGACCTTGTTGTATTTTAAAGAAACCCTGCTAAGGGTACAGGAAGATACCATTCTGGTGAGCAGAAAGAACAGCAAATGTGGAAGGTGCCCAGAGTGGCTTAACAGAGAAATCTGCACTGAGCTAAAAGCATAAAAAGGAAGCTTACAGGAAGTGGAAGCCTGGACAGCTGACTAAGGAGGCATATAAAGATACTGCTCAGGACTACGGGGATAAAATCAGAAAGGCCAAAGGACAATTGGAGTTGCAGCTAGCAAGGGATGTCAAGGATAACAGGATGCACTTCTACAAGTATGTCAATAACAAGAAGCGGATCACGGATGGCGTAGGTCTCTTACTGAATGGGGCAGACATCCTCGGGCTGGAGGATGAGGAAAAAGCTGAAGTGTTCAATGCTTTTCTTACTTACGTTTTCACAGGCAAGGCCAGCTCCCAGCCTACTACACTGGGTATGGCAGATTGGAGAGAAGAAGAGAGGCCCTTGGTGACAGAGGGTCAGGTTAGGGACTACTTAAAGAAGCTGGATGTGCACAAGTCCATGGGGCCGGACAAACTGCACCCAAGGGTGCTCAGGGAGTTGGCCAATGAGATAGCAGTACCGCTGGCCATTATCTTTGAAAACTCGCGGCAAACAAAGGAGGTGCCAGAGGACTGGAAAAAAGCAAATATAATGCCTATCTTCAAGAAAGGGAAAAAGGAGGATCCAGGGAATTACACATCTGTTAGCCTCACCTCAATCCCTGGAAAAATCATGGAGCAGTTTCTCAACGAATCCTCCTGAAACACTTGGAGGAAAATAGAGTGATCAGGAACAGTCAGCATGGATTCACCAAGGATAAATCGTGCCTGACCAACCTCATCATCTTCTATGATGAGATGACTGGATTTGTGGATGTGGGAATAGCTGTTGATGTGATATACCTCAACTTTAGCAAGGCTTTTGATATGGTTTCCCACAGCATTCTTGCCAGCAAGTTAAGGAGGTATGGGTTGGATGTGTGGACTGTAAGGTGGATAGACAATTGGCTAGATCAATGGTTTCAGTGTGTAGGAATCAATGGCTCCATGTCTAGTTGGCAACCAGTAATGTGTGGTGTGCCCCAGGGGTCAGTCCTGGGGCTGGTTCTGTTCAACATTTTCATTCATGATCTGGATGATGGGATAGATTGCACACTCAGTAAGTTTGTTGATGACACCAAGCTGGGGGGAACGGTAGACACACTGGAGGGCAGGGACAGGATTCAGGGGGAGCTAGACAAATTGGAGCAGTGGGCCAATAGAAATCTTACAAGGTTCATCAAGGATAAGTGCAAAGTCCTGCACTTGGGATGGAAAAGTTCTGTGCACTGCTACAGGCTGGGGAGCAATCGGCTAAGTGGCAGCACTGTAAAAAAAAAAAGGACCTGGGGTTTATGGTGGATGGGAAGCTGGATATGAGTCAGCAGTGTGCTCTTGCTGCCAAAAAGGCCAATGGCATACTGGGTTGCATCAGAAGAAGTGTTGCCAGCAGATGGAGGGATGGTAGATCATTCCCCTCTATTTGGCACTGATGAGGCCACATCTGGAATATTATGTTCAGTTTTGGGCTCCCCACTACAAAAAGGTTGTGGACAAATTAGAAAGAGTCCAGCAGATGTCAACAAAAATGATCAAGGGGCTGGAGCAGAAGCCCTATGAAGAAAGACTGAAGGAACTAGGCTTATTTAGCGTGCAGAAGAAAAGAATGGCGGGGGGGGGAATTTGATAGCAACCTTCAATTACTTGAAGGGATGCTCCAGGGAGGATGGAGCTCAGCTGTTCTCAATAGTAACAGAGGACAGAACAAGGAGCAATGGTTTCAAGTTGCAGCTGGGGAGGTTGAGGCCAGATATTAGGAAAAAATTTTCTTAATATGCAGTTGATGAAGCATTGGAATGGGCTACCTAGGGAGGTGGTGGAATCTCCGTCTTTGGAGATATTTCAGGCCAGACTGGACAAAGCCCTGGCTGGGATAATTTAGTGGGAGTGGTCCTGCTTTTTTGGCAGGGGTTGGACTAGATGACCTCATGAGGTCCCTTCCAACACTATGATTCTGTGATTCTGTGTTAACCCCTCAAATTTGCTGAAGGTGTGGAAAATGGTATATGGAGACAGTTTAAAATTAAAACTGGTTGTTGCCCCTTTTAAGAAAGGTGACCATGTGAAACAGTCTGAAACTAAAGGAGCTTTTGAGAAACGTTATGAACAAACATTTACTGATGAGTAGTTGATGAAGCCTTAACAAAGGGCTGGAAACCTGTATACTGATTAAAAGATTATGAGGGTGAGACAGTTGCTGGATCTTTGTACCCTGAAGAATTACAAAAAGTAAATCCCAAACTTGACAGGATTTACAGGATTGAAAAAGTTATAGCAGTGAAACAAAGAAGGAGAAAAAAGCAGCTATTGCTGAAATGGTTGGAGTGGCTAGATATGTTTAACAGCTGAGTGAAATCATGTCAACTCTGCAATGTTTAGACACAGAAGAAAATGATTACTCCTTCAAAGACAGAGTGGGGGAGAAGAATGAGCGACAGTGGCTTTTACGTCACTTTGCCCAGCAATGCCAGCTCTAGGGTTTTTCCCCCAAACACCAGCTTGAACTTTACCATATACCTAATTAAACCCTTGGATCCTGGGAGATGGGGTTGGTGGAAATACAATATCTGCACAGCTGGAAAAACATCAACAAAGATGCCTCTTTTGAAATCACTTGTGAGGGTAAGAAATGGAATTACATCCTACAATGAGGTTATTACTCTTATATATCTGATTTGCTGGATCACATGAACAACACCATGACTTGCCATCCTGGCACCACAAGCCTGTGGGCAGAAAAGTTAGACTTAAGTTCAATGACATTGTTAATATGATTTCAACTGGCAGGGAACTGGCTAAGATTTTTGGTTTCTACCCCAACAGCCATGTCGTCAACAACAAATCCCTTTCTCAGCAGACATCATAGGAGGTTTCAATTCCTTGTATCTGTACACAGACATTATGGAACACCAATTTGTGGGGGGACTTTTCTGTTCCTGCATCCCCATCCAAGGAAGGAACAATAACTTTGTTACCATCACCTACAATAAATCACATGGTTCTGTCAGTAAACCCCACATCGACACCATCACCATTAAAATAAAGACTGACCAGAACAGACACATCTCATTTTGCTTTGGCAAGGTGATCATCAAGCTGCACCTGCATTCCCAGAGAGAGTGTGGCTTCTAAAAGGAAAAACAAAAGAAAATAAAAAATTGCCATGGTGATCCTAAAAAATTACTGCAACTCCATTGTCTACAGCGACTATTACAAAGCCCAGGCTGGATACACCCTTTCTGGTTATCAGGGATCCCCTGGGGTGTATGGAGCAGGAGTGGGTGGGATATTCTGGAGCCTCTTTAGAAAAGCTGTACCACTTTTGAGGAAGGGGCTAAAGATAATTAAGCCCCACGTAGGAACTGCTGCTCAAAACATAGCTAGAGATGTGGTAGGCAACGTTTCCCATGCTGTTCTGGAGAAGGTGGTGAAACTGCCCAACAGGAGGGGTCAGGGCTGATGTACATTAAAAAGAGGAAAAGAAAAAGAAATGTGTCATACCCACGATGCCGGGTCCCCGAAGTCCTTTAAAAGAAAGGCTGTGACACACAGGGCTAGTCATAAATGAAAGACCAAGGGAAAGCATAGAAGACGTTCAACACCTGGAAAAAGAGATATATTTTAATCAACATGGTTTTCTTTCACTGCAGGTCTGAAGAGTGCACCAAATCCAAACTAGACGTTTTCCAAATAGTCCCTATACAGACCAGCCTCAAGAAATGCACCTACATCGAGGTGCTGCTGCTATTGGTCATTATGGAGGCTGCATCCCTAGACTTCTTTATAGTGGGGAATGGCATAGATTATATGGATTTAAGCAACACACTTCTGTACCTCTGTTGAAAGATTGTAAAAAAAGATGGAACTGCACTCACCAGAGATGCCAAGGTGGGTCTGATGAATTACTCTGTGGTGTCTATTTTCAGCCAGTTGGATCTCATGCTGAGGGATGACCTCATAAGTCAAAGCAACAACTGTTACCGTCATGGAGCCTTTATAGAATTGGCGCTCAATTACAGCGAGAACACTCTCCCCACACAATTTTCTGCTGGCCTGTTTCCCAAATGACACCCTTGGACAACACAAAGTTGTGGAGCTGGACAGTGAGAAGGTAAGGTTTGTGAAGTGTGCGAATATGATAGCTCAGAGGAGGAGGATGGAGATGTTGCACCATCTACACAGCAGCCTATTGTTTCAAGAAAAACATTTGTTGAATGGTGTGGAAGTGAAAATTAAACTGATGCACAGTAAGCTTAATGGGTAATGCAGCCCAAAGCTGTAAACTGCCCATTGTATCAGTGTCTCTTTTCGTGAAGAAAGTATGGGTCACCCTGGGTCACACGGAGGCCCTGTTCACTGCTAATGCTAAATATCCTGTGGATCATGTGGGAATGAAAGTGTTTAGCATCCCTGGAGGTGGCAAGGTCAGTAACCAGGAAAACCTGTTCTTGGGACAGTTACCCAAAATGGTTGTCCTGGGGTTTCTGAATAATGATGCTTGAAGCGGAAGTTACTCTAAAAATCCATTTAACTTTAAAACTTTATGATATTAATTTTTTTGCCTTGTATGTGAAAGGTGAACAGATACGAGCCAAGCTTCTGCAGCCAGACTTTGAGGCTGGGCACGGCATGACGTACTATATGAATCTGGTACAGATGGCTGGTAAATACATGAAAGATAGTGCGCTATTAATTGACCGTGTTGAGTTAGCTCAGAGTTATGCCTTGTTTGCCTTTGACCTTTCCCCTGACCAGGAATGTGCAGGTAACTATTCTTTGATTAAAATCGGGGACCTGAGAGCAGAAGTATGTTTTGTGAGTGCTTTGACAGCCACCATCAATATGATCGTTTATGGGTTTTTGACAACATCATAGAGATTGGAGAAGAAATGTTCTGATTGACCACATGTGAATAAGGACACTGTGCCCTTGTGTGTCTTACTGGCAGACCCTGACAAGAAAGAGACTTTCTTAGATGTGTTCCTCAGTGATTGCCCCCCCAGCTCAGGCTGATTCGGAGACCTCTAAGTTTGGTGGTCAGCGCGCATCAGCACAACCAACTGGGTGAATGCTGGCTAGCTTTGTGTTTGACGGAGTGCAACTGTGGAGAGTTTTTTAACTCGTATGAGCACATCCCAGACAGCATGTTGTTCCTTAAAAGCATCATGAAATTTTTAAACAAAAATGCCACCAACATTGTGTTTCACACTAGACAATTACAAGCCCTCAGTTCCATCATCTGTGGCTATCACTGTGTGTTTTTCTTACATCACCGTAGCAAGGGTTTACTTTTTGACCTAATTTTAAAATTGTATTCTAATGACTTAGTGCAAAATGATGGAATGGTGGATGAATAGTGAATGACAAATGGTGAATTTTATAAAAAATAAATTCTCAGGCATGCCTGGACTTGCTCACAACATGTTTTAACAAGCCCATATGTGTGTATCTTGCAATGATTTTTATAGCCGTGTTTCTTAATAAAATGCCCCATGTGAGGGGTTTAAAGACAAGTGGTGTCTCATGTTTTTTTTTTCTTTTCTTTTGTTTTTTAAACCTAAGGACCAATTCAGAGAATGTACATGTGACAAATAATTTTTTAAGAAGGATACAAGATTTTTAGTTGAAGCAAAAAACATTAACATTTTAAAAATTTGTTTCAGAGCATGAAAAAGAAAAAAAAAATACACAGTGAGTCATTTGGATCTTTTAGCAAGTTTTTGTTTTTTAGCAGGCAAAAATGGTTCATGATCTGTTCCAGTATCAGGTGTTGAGAACTTCAGGTGCTCCAAAAGGTCTCAGTTGTCTGCATTGTCCATGATGGAAGATGGCATGTTTAGTTCTGCCATGGCATTCAAAAATGCAGCCGAGCCTTTGGGCACGTGTTTGCTAGGAACAGAGTGCATCTGAGTGATAGCCCTTAATAAGTCGAGTATGTTAGACCTGTTAACAACCAATCCTTTGTACACAAATTCCCCTTTTTCGGGACTGGATGTCAGATGACTGGCTGGGGTGGGACATGGTGACGACTGGGTGGGCAGCAGGACCAGATGTCAGATGACTGGCTGGGGCTGGGCCTTCTGGCAACAAGTGGGCAGGGCTAGATTTTGATTGACAGTAAGGCCCTTGTACTTCCTGTGTTATTTAAATTAGTAGTTGAGATAAAAACCCCTCTGAAGCAGCACTGAGTTGAATTCAGAAGAGCTGGGATGTAAGCACTATAGTAATAGTAAACTAAATAGTAAACTAAATCTGTAGCTAGAAAGCTCCAATGCTTATGCTTATGCTGAGCCCATGTGTAATAGAGTTAAAATGGACCAGAGTGAAGAAGGACAGAGGACTTCTGAGGAAACTGGGGTGAGGAATAGTGTAGAAGGGACCTTGCAATCTTCATAGCAGCCAGCACGTGTGCTTGAAAAGATTATACTATGGACTAGCTGGAGGTCAATAACAGAGATTTTGGATCCAGTATTCTGATCCAAATCTCACTCTTGCTGAGATGGAGAGGTAAGACAGTGGCTCACAGTACTGAGTGTCCCCAAAAGCTTGCCAAGTGTAGTTCTTTAACATCTGAAACTATATGACTTGTAAAATACAGTATACTGAGTGAAGAGTAAAGACACAAGCAACAGCATAAACTATGAGTTACATGACTAGAAACCAACCCCCAAAAGGAGTTTGGGGGATGATAGATCTGCAGAAGATTCCTGTGGTCCTTTTCAGTGTGTTAAAACTCAAAAGTCTTTAACGCCTAAAAGTTTTTGAAAATCTGTCCCTTAAAAGAAATTCATCTTGAATTTAATTTCATTCCCAGCTTTTCAGATGCTTCATCTTCTACAATGTCTTGACAAGGCAAACTGCAATGTGTAAGTCAGCTGGCACCAGATAATTGAGCTCTCTGTTAAAGCAGTGCTTATATAGGTAGAAATACATGAAAAAGTAATTCAGTGGTTGAAAGCTACATGACTGACTTTCAGATAATTTTCTAAGATTCCATGAGTAGCAGTCCTGTTTCTTTTCATGCATTTTAAGCACCTACTATGTGTGGGGTTGGTTTTGTTAAAGCTATAGTTTATTTAGGTCTGGGTACTCATGAAAGAGAGCACAGCTTTCTCATTAAAATCCCAAAACACGTATATCACAATACTGTAGCTGAGTGAAAAAAATTTCGATTGCATAAAAGAAATGAACTTTTTAAAAATTATTTTTCACATACTAATAAAACAACAAATATGCTCTCAGCTGTATAATCCTGCACAGAGATAAACTAGAGTGAACACCTCCACTTGTATGCATTCCTACTGAGGTAAACAGGATTCCATACAGACAGGGTATGTGCCGATTTATTTCAAGACCAGATTGGGCCTCAATCTGATTACAGATAGAACTTTGCTTTTTATCACCTTGAATGCTTTCATGATTCAGGGATAGCTATACCTTTTGACTCCTCTGTGTTCTCCATGTGCACCTCTTGTAAGTAACTTACTTGCACCTGTATTCTCAAGGTGATATCCCTCAATTCTCCCCACCCCCCCCACACACTTTTAAAAATCTATTTTCCAAGTTAATAGAACTTGTTTACTAGCAATGTTTTCTCAGCAGGTTCAGTTGGGTTTTGGCCTGTGCTGTAGACTTCCCTTAAGGAGCCTGTGATCATTATGAAAACTTACTGACAAAGAACAGCTGCTTCAGAACTAAGTGTTTATTTGTAGGAATATACCCAGCAATGGAAAGGCGTTAAAACCACAAAGGTCCTATTTGCATATTGTCTTACTCAATCCTTAGCTTTTCCTTACAAGTTTAGGTAAGTCCGCCTTGTCACAAGCACCCCAGTCTCTGGAGGTGGACTGTGATGCTGTCTGGGCTTAGAGGATTGTTTATTATTATCTGTCATATTAATATTTCATACTTCCAATAATCCATATGTGATTTGCCCTATTTGGTATCAGTAGAAAGGTTGCAATCCACTAGGGATTATTACATGGTGGGATACCTGTATTAGAAGTTAGGAATAGGTTTGTTCTAGCTGTGTTTCAAGTTATTGGACTACAGGGCACTCCCAGCTGTATGTCTACAAACCCCTTGTTTCCTTAATGGCCCATTAAGGAAGCTCCCAAGGACAGTGAGATCAAGGAGAAATCTGTCCAGCCACTAAGACTTGCCCATGTGACTCAACTCCATTTAGATTTACAAAGATTGCACAGCATGGAGAAGGACAGAGGTGATAAAAGGCAGTGGCCCCATCTCCATTTTGTCATCAGTCTCCAATCTGCAACCAACACCCTCCTCTGGAACTATTCCTCTGCAATTGAACAAAGGACTGAGACCCACTGAGGTGCTGGGTGCATACCAGAGGAATTGGACTAAACTGCAAACTATAAATTCTTCAAGGACTTTCTTTATATGGACTCTAAATCATTTGTATGTGTACAATTCACTTTAATGTCTCCCATTTGTTTTGTTTCTTTTTATAGTAAATCTTTAGTTGAAGTTACTAAAGGATGGGCTCACAGCATGATATTTTGGGTAAGAGCCAACCCTATATTGTTCTGGGTGATGTGGCTGGCACTTTGGGGTCAGGAGAACCTATTTCTTTAGAAGACCCAGTGGCCAGGTGGGAACTGGAGAAGCTGATGTGCAATAAAGGGAGCTATTTCTATTTCATTATGCTTTTTGATAACCGGTGTGGAGAGTCAGAAGCATGTTTTGTTACTGACTGGGAGACTGGTTGAAGTACCACTCATCAGTGGTTTGGAGTTTGGCTCCTGGTTTTGCAGCTTGGCCTGATTTTTGCATATTCAGGAGGTTCTCCCAGGAGGCCCAGGTCACATGGACCACCAGGGGACTTGGAGGTAGACTTGAAGCATAGAATTTGCTGTATTTTCTGTTAAGCACTGGCAATTAAGTTATTCTTTGTCTGCTTGCCTAAAGTTGTATAAAACCAACCAGGATGAATTTAATTCTTTGCCCCCACGTAACAGACAGCATGACAGTAATTATCCAGTAGAGGTCCCAATAGTATTTATATTGAAAAATATATTTCCAATGTTCTTCACAAATAGATATTAACTACTGTCTTAATTTTATTTTAATAAAAACCTTATTCCTTCTGTTCTCCTCTGATATGAAACTATGGGTTCTGCAACCCCTCACCTCAGTATGTTAGGAATAAGTACTTTTTATCTTAGATCCCTATAATTATATAATAGAAGATAGATGGACTAGATGATCTACTAAGACTTCTTATTTAGTCTTAGAGGTTAAATGAATATGTTCTCTGAAGAGTGCTTGAGCATATAAATTTATTACAAGAGTAATGTTTGGTAGTGTCTTATGGAGTTATATGCCTTCCCTTCTATTTTATGTGCAGCATTAAGTCATGGACTAGCCATATTTTCAAGTATCTATTCAAATTAGTATGTGTGAACTATGACACTCTGGAAATAGAATTATGGATGTATAACAGACCACATGCAGTGAAATAAAATGACTATATAAATCCATTGTGGGAGCATGAAAATTTTAAACATATTCACCTCTTAAAAAATCACAACAAAAAACCCTCCATGTTTTGTCCTCCATGCAGTCTTCTTAAATTGTAAATACCCTCCATGAGGGGGAGGGGAGGGAGAGGGAGAGAGAACTTAAATAAACAGCTACTGAGCCATTCTTAAAATAAAAGGATTTCACAGTTGCAGTGTTAGTCTATGGGAATTAGATACTTTTAAAAAAATCATTATGGAAATGTCACTTGCAGTTCTGTAGTTAAAGCTGAATTGAGGGGTGTCTACACTTAAAGAAGGGATTCAACTACCTTTGTGTATGAAGAAAATATATTCACTGCAAAATCACAGCACTTATAAATATTAATATTGTGTTCAAGCAAACTGGTTATTTCAGAGTTAATTTTAAAAGTAGTCCATTTAAGAAATTTGGCACCTGGTGTCAGTTTCTCCTAAATATCTTAATAAAATAATACATGCTTCAAACTACCCCTACATTTCAAACTAAGTCATCTTGTGCATGGGCAGTGCGGAAGACTTTTCTTAATATTAAAGATTTTCTTCCATTTGTTCATAATAAAGCTGTTTTAATTATAGAGAATTCCTCAGAACTGGCCTTTTTCAAAATGGCTGTCTATCTGATTGTTTTAATAGGATAGGGGTTATAATGTGCCTACAGTTAGGGTGGTATTTTCAGGATAGCACCTGTTACCACAACCCTGTTTAAAGGCCTCAAGCTGTACACTCATCAGGCTGCTGGGTCTGTTCCTCACGCAGGAGCACCACCAGCTGCAGAAAAGATCTGGGGCTCAGTGCACTGAGACTCGGGGCTTGCACGCTGCCACTGCAGCTGCCACCACAGGTGGCCCAGCGGCAGACCCCAGGCTCAGGAACTGGGACTCAGAGCTCGAGCCCCATAAGCCCAGCAATAGCAACAACCCTGTCCTCACCACATTGGGCCTGCATGCTCTTTGTCTTCTGTTGGTCTGAGTAGACTGCAGCACTCCCTATTTCTTAGGCCCGGTGCATATTTCCATGTTGGGTCAATGGGAGATACGTAGTCTACATACTTGTAGACTGCATATCCCCTATTAACTTACTTACCCTCCCTTACCATGGTGTCTTCACTGGGATACACTAATGGGATATGCTGTCTGTTTGAGACACCTTTATTCTTTTCTGGGGATGGGGTGAAGTTACTGCATCAAACAGAAAGCATGTCTGCTCAATCAATCTCAGTGCATTGATCTGTAGTGACTGATGCCACGTTTTCAATATAGACAAGCTCTTAGCCTCTCTGGCCTCCTTTCTAGGTTCATGCCGATCTGTTATCACTTCAAAGAAATGAGACCCTACAACCCAGGGTAGGTGTGTGTACGTGCATGACCACAGGAGAATGTAGGGAACCAAGGAGTGGAGAAACTGGGTATGTGCACAGAAAATTGTGGGACATAAAACATAAGAGAAATTGGGGTGAATATGTAAGAGAACATAGGGAAACTTGTACAGCGGAGTTTGGAAAAATCCTGCTGCTGTACTCTTTGCCCCTTCGTGCCACCTTGGCTAGTGCTCTGGCTATTTTGTGCTGCTCATAAAATATGAAGGAGGCAGATCACATGTAAAAAATACAACTTAAAAGGTTAATGCTGCATACCTTCAGTGTTTAAGAAATATCCCATGGTAACATTCTTTTTGGATTTCTTGTTTAATGTTCATGTGTCATATGAGAATTTCCTTGTTTTCATAAAAACTGCATTAAGATGGAATTACTTACATGTAATCTACTTAGCACAAGTTCATAAGTTAGCATGATCACCTTTCAGAATGTTCATTGTTATCCATGGATATCTTTGTGGGCTTTGTGGTGTTCTACCAAATGTCGAGGGTCTGAACTGGAAAACCATGGGTTGTCTCTCTGTCTACTCACCAGGGTGTCATGATCAAAATATAGCTTTCTTGGATCTATCTATCACTGCACGCTGATTAAAAAACAGACCCACCTGTCTAACTTCTAATCTAATACTAAGTTTCCTACTTATGCCTATGCCCTTTACTTCTTCATACAAGTGGTATAATTTCTTATATAGGCCTGTAAGATACCTTGCATTTCAGCAATCAATATAAGAGTTATGCTAATTTATGAATTTATGCTAAGTATACAATGCCTCAATAAATCTCAAAGCAGGATTTTGTAAACCTATAAAGAAAGATACATAGATGATATATAGATATATAGATGAATGTAAGCCAAACAGGTTAAGTCCAGGGCTACAGTCTTTTAGCAGTCATACTGACCAAACTCTTTGTCAAGACCCTCCCCCTATAGTCCTTCCTTTGTCTCCATGTGCAGTGAATGCAAGAGGTTAGGGTAAGATGCTTTGGGGTATTTGTCATTCCATTTTATAGTTTCCGTCTCCATCTTGAGAAACATATCCAGCTGAGACCCAGCAGACAGTCTTTGGGGGAAGTGCCTCTATTTACTGGCTAAAGGCAAATTAAGCAGAATATACATTTCTTTGTTTAGGCCAGTTCTGTTCGGCAAATTCTGTTTCTGTTAACACCATACAGGAGAATCTTGTAACTTCATGTACAAGGCTGCCACACATTTTACCTGAACAACACTGACAAGCAAATTATGAGTTTATACAAAGAGTACACCCTGCTTTTGACATCCCAATACACTATTGTATTCTGTAAGTGCCAGAAACAATCCGGGATTACGTGGTCATTGTATTCTTTCTTGATAACCAAAACATTCATTTGCCATGTAACATACAACTAGGTTTTTTAAAAGGAGTTTAATTTAAAAAGTCAGGTTTTTTTTGCACCCCTGCTTGCTGCTACCAACCAAGAAAAGAAAATAAATGTCTGCCATATTATGCCCTTCTGAGGCCAGACTTCTCTGTATCTAGTTAGTAAGAGTTTGTCCAGATAATGAATTCATGACCAGGCCTTTTATGAACCTAACAGGAGAATACAGTGATGGGTTATTAAATTGTGTTGAAAAATGATAGACATCAGATCATAAACTAAGTGTTTAATAATCCATACTGTTCAAACATCATACACTATAAATATTAAAGAGTAATGTTCTTACTTGATTGATATTAGATTTCTGTCTGAAGGTAATTCATGCGAAAGATTTGACATCTGTTCATTACATAAAACCTGTTAATACATAAACTCTAATGGTAGTTCCACATTCATATTAATAAACAAGGATTTTAGAAAGTGTTATTTGAGGAGGCACTTCAAAACAAAAAGTCCTTACTCACTGGACCAAAGATTCCAGAAAAGAACTAAAACAGTGGGGAGGAACCCCTGCCCTAACAAGAATTGTGGTAGGTGGGCTTAGGTTTTTGTGAGTTTCCAGCTGCTTATTTGTCCTTAAATTGTTTTTTTTATAAAATTCTTGTTTGCCTAAAATCATATAACAGTGTTATAAACTTACTGTTTGTTCTCCCTTCTGTGCCATGGGCTTTACATGTTACACTTTTCTTTATTCAAGTGATTGCCCTACCTTTCCTTCCTACTGATGATCTCCCCTTTTTCCTCCTTTCTTCCTCTAGATTATTTTTATTCATAGTCTTCTAATAATATCAGCAATCATGGATATTATAATGTATCTTGTGATATCTGATGTTTTCTTAAAGCATTAGCTCCTATAATCAATTGACTAACACTGAAGAATTAGTTTCCATTTAAAAAAAAATGCTCCTAGACTTCAGGGTTGCAGGTTGGAAGGTCATGAACATGGCCTGAATAAACCCTACAGACTCTAGCCAAAAAGCAAATAAAAAGCAAAATATACGTACCTTTAAAAGTATCTCATGAATTCAAAAGGCTTGAGTGCTTTTGAATATTTAAGATGACAAAATTGCTGTGTTCTTGCAATAATTCATTCTCAGTCTTTCCAAATATAATGTTGATTTTCCTCTTCAAAGTTCATTGCTTTGGCACTTTTCTACTCCATGTTTGTTTGGGATTTTTTTCTGCCTTAGTCTTTTTAAACCATCTCAAATCCTCTTCCTTCTGTTAATGGTTTTTTGAATGATTTGTTATATATTCTTTCAGTTACTGCAGTTCAATACTTTTGTTCTTGCTTGCAACTACATTTTCTGTCTATCTTCCTTTAGTGCTGTGGCTTCCTATTACTCTTCAATGTTTCAGTCAAAAGATGGCATATAAAGAGTAGTATCTTACATTGATATAGCACCTTTTCTACTGACTAAGGCTCAGATGCGTTAAAATTTTCTGTCTAGGTTCGTGCACCAGTCCCGTCCCTGTAATTTGTTTAAAGTCCTGCAAGGCACCCCCAATCAATATAACACACATGCGATGCACTGAAATCATAGCCAGCTCTGGGACAAATAGCAGGTAGACAAAAGGCAAGGAATGCTTTCTGCTCTTAGTATGCTTGTTATGAAGATTATGCTTATCCACCTCAGGAAGCCTGTAACTTGCCTATTCTTTATATCTATAATGGGCAAATAGAAACTGCAGCTTGTGCTAAATGCTACAGTCCATGGTTTAACCAGAGTAGCTCACTGAGCACGTGCTAAAGTTGTTGTCCTCTCTCTACTAAGCTTGGATTCTATATCTTAGTTTTTTGTTCTAGTCTCTATGAAGTTTGGAGCCTGTGCCTTCAAGGAATGATAATATTGCACAGCCTTCATACTTTGTTTTGAGCATATGTATATTTCTTTGGCATAAAACTTTCTCGAATGGAAGTGTTATAACCACTCAAGCATTGATCCTTTTGCAAGCACCTGTTTCAACTGTGTGGGTATCAGACACACAGCCAGTGGACCAGATACAGCCCACTTGTGTTTATGCAACATCTAGATTTCACCCAGCTCTCCTGTTTGGAACTGTAGCTTTCCACATATGACTAGACACTAGAGTGTGGCCAGTGTGGTTCACAATGACTCTGAGAAGTGTGACTGGCTATTAATACTGAGGCCTGATGACACATTTACCCAGTTTTACAGCAACAACTCACATCCAGGTTGTCATCTCAATAATTTAGGAGTTTTGACAGGAGCAAGACTACATGTGTCTGGCAAGAGATGATGTACTCTACAGTGGTTAAATCCATTCTTCTCTTACTCTTGCATACCCAAGGGCTGAAGAAGGTTGGTGATAGGAAAACAAATGGAGACAGGTCTCCCTTTTGAAGCCAAAATACAACATTTCAACATGTTACTGCTGATCTATCAGCCCCTACCTCACAAATGTCTGAATCACTGATGTTACATCTACACAGTGCAACACAAAAACCCAATACCAGAAAAACACTTGGTAGCTAGTCCCAGGGCCTGGACTTGCTGTAGCACTAAAAAGCACAGTGAAGCACTTTGGGCTCAGGCTGGAGTCCAGCCTCTGACTCCTAGGTAGATGGAGAGAGAGGGTCTCAGAGCCAAAAGTCCAGCCTGAACCCAAAGGTCTACATGGGTATTTTTAGCCCAAAACATGAACTCCAGAAGCCAATCAGTTGACCAGTGATCCAAGACTTGCTTCTGTGAGTCTCTTTTTTTGTTGTGTAGATATGTATTTAGGTTCCTAAGTCATATTTCAAAAGTGACCAGCACAGAAAGTCAATGGCTATGTTCACACACAAAGTGCTTGTTTCGAAACAAGTTGTTTTGAAATAAAGCCTGATTTCGAAACACCTTATTTCGAAATAAGAAAAAAGTGTTTTCGAAATAAGGGAAAAGGAGGGAATTGAAATAGCATGTCCAGTGTGACATGTTATTTTGAAATAGGAGAGGGGAGGGGGAGGGACGATCTGTGCTGGCCCCAGGGGCCCCACCCCCGGGATTCCCTGCCCCCCTCCTGCCAGGCGCGGGGGGACTTCCTCCGCCTCCCGCAGCCCCTGCCAGGCACAGGGGGGCTTCCTCCATCCCCCTGTGGCTGCTGCCTGGCGCGGCACTGGGGAAGCCCCCTCGCACCGGGTAGCAGCCACAGGGGGGAGGAGGAACCCTCCTGTGCCGAGCAGGTTCCACGGGAGGGGCGGAAGAAGCCCCCCCCCCGGGCCGGGCAGGGTGCCCCAGGCTTGGGGGCAGCCCCAGCCAGCTTTTCCCCCTTCCCCTTGCTGGGGGTAGGGGGGCGAAGGGGGCTGAGGCTCCCGTCCTCCCCTGCTCCCAGAAATGGGAAGCTGGGGGAAGCTGGCTGGGGCACCCTCCGACCCCCTGCACCCCACTCAGCATCCTGGCCAGGGTGCTGGAGGGGGTGGGACCTACCCCCCAAGGTGCTATGCACCCTGGGAGGAAGGCTCTTGTTATCTCAAAACACTCTGTTTTGAAATAACATGTCCAAACAGCTTATTTCAAAACCAGTGGTTTTGAAATAACCCTCCTTTCGAAAGCAAAGTGGGTTTAAGCTGTTTCGAAAGGAGGGCTCTTGTTTTGAAATGAGGAGCCCCCTCCTTTCAAAACAAGAAAATGTTGTTTGGACATAGGGACTTATATTTCGAAACAGCCAGTGTTGTTTCGAAATAAAAGCCCTGTGTGGAAATACCCAATGGGAATTACATTCCTATGACGTGCTTTTCAAACTGTTACTCTGGAGATTATTCTTTTCTAACAATCAAATGAACTTCTAAATTTTTTTTTATAGAATGTCTTATTAGAGGAATGACAAAGAAAACACAGGAGTTATTTAATTTATATAAAAACAAAGGAAAACCCCAAATAGAATTCTTATTTATTTTGGGCTGGCTTAATTTTGGAAATCTGTAAGAATTGATGAAAAGTATTCTCTTATAATGCTTGGCTATAATATCTGAACTGCAACTATTTAAACAAGCTGGAATGAGATCTTCACTAAAGGTCAGCTGATATCTTCATAAACTGGGGCAGAATATATAAAAGTTCCTTCATTTTCTTATCATCTGTATGGTATTCCTGAGAATGCAGCAATTCTCCATGTGAGGAGTAAAAAGCAAAGCTGCATTTTAGTTTTGTAAGTTCTGTTTTCTCTGGCTATATATCTGTTATATCCAATGAATGATACCGAATGTAACTGAGGGATCTCAGCACTGTAGCTCCCTCCCCAGCAGTCTGCCATGGAACTGCAGTTCTTGCCTCAATTTCCCATAGGCTGTGTTCACACAGCATTTTTGTTTCGAAACAACGAGGTTGTTTTGAAACAAAAAAAACATGTCCACATGACACACAGTTGTTTTGAAACAATGGGAACCGATTGTTTCAAAACAAGTTAAGCCTAGTTTCTAGGCGAAACAACGTTGTTTCGCAACCGTTGTTTTGAAACAAGGCAGTGTGAACATGTTGTTTTGGAACACAAAGTGTTCCAAAACAACATTGGATCCTCAGCACCCTGACCAGGGAACCCTCAGGACCCTGGCCAGGGTGCTAAGGGCTGTCCTTCAGCCCCCAGCGGGGGGGGGGGTGGGCCGCTGCCGGGCGGGGCAGCCCGGGCCGTGGGCTGAGCCCCGCGCCCCCGACCTGCCGGCGGTGTCGGGGGGCAGCTCTGGCGGGCGGGCTGAGCCACCCCGCAGGGGCTCACCCCACCCCCCGCCAGTGACTGAAACCCCCTTTCTGGGCTACAGGGTGTGCCACAGCAGGGGCTCACCCCCAGGGGGCTGCAGCCCCCTGCAGCAGGTAACGAAATAGCATATTCACACTGTGAACATGCTATTTCGTTTCCCGCTTTTTTCCCTATTTCGAAATGACTTTTTGCTACTTTGAAGTAAGTCATTTTGAAATAAGGCATTGTTTCAAAACAAGTTGTTTTGATACCACTTATCTCGAAACAACCATCTGTGTGTGAACACAGCCATAGATTAAATCTGCCCTCTCTAACTGCAGTCCTTTAGCAGATTTTGGGTTACTTGTCTCTTTCTCCATTTTCATGCAAGAGAGTTGAGTGAGTTTGCACTTACTCAACAGTAAATGACTTACTCAACATAAACTCTTCTTTAGGAATGTCTGCAAGCAGTTTAGTGAAAAACCCAATGTATGTGTATGTGTCAGGGAATTTTTTTTTTAACTTTCAGATTTGATTGTGAACAGATTGATTTGAGTAACTAATACTTGATGTAGAAAACCTGAATTCTGTGGGTTAATTTTGACTAGTTTTATAAACCACAGAGTATTGTTTCCTCATCAGAAGTAGCCACTGCAACCTGCACTCTCTTGTAGATGTTGCACTACATGGGATTGAGGAATTTTTAGAACATGTTAAATCTTTCTCTTTCTAGAATAGAAATGTCCTTACCTGTTTATAGTATCTTTGGCTGTTGAGGTTTATTAGCTTGGTATAGTCTTTCTTCTTATTGCATTGAGAAATTGCATTCTTCTTGTTGCACTCTAGATGGGAAATATCTCATTGAGCCTTGGCATGGACTACTAAATGAACCTTAGTTCTGGGATCTCTCTGCCCACTTACTATGGTTTAGTGTCCTAGGCTATGTTCACACAAGGTATGCTTGTTTCAAAACAAGCTATTTCGAAATAACAGATTATTTCAAAACACCTTATTTCGAGGACAAAAAACTTTGTCCTTGAAATAAGGCAGCGAAATAGCATGTCCACAGTGTGGACATGCTATTCCGCCTGGGGAGGGGACTGCAAGCACCGGCCAGGAGAGGGTGGTGGGGTGCCTCACCCCGGGGGCTTTAAAGCCCTCGCTGCCCCCAAACCTGGGGGCGTGGCCCCGGAGCGCGGCTGGAGCCCGCTGCTGCCGGGGCCGGAGTAAGCGCTGGCCGGAATCCCTGGCGACCCCGCTCCTGCCGGGGGCGTCTTGGGGGGTGCCCTGGACAAGCCCCCGGAGTCCCCGGCATGACGCTCCTGCCGGTGGTGTGTCAGGGGGTGCCCCGGAAACACCCCTGGAGTCTCCGGCATGACACTCGTCATGCGGGAGACTCCGGGGGCGTGTCCGGGGCACCCCCCCCCCACGCCCCCGGCAGGAGCGGGGTCACCGGGGATTCCAGCCAGTGTTTACTCCGGCCCCGGCAGCAGCGGGCTCCAGCCGCGCTCCGGGGCCG